>JAWMRA010000041.1:29870456-29973912 GCA_035584735.1 Pseudotriccus pelzelni | reverse complement strand
TTACTGGGGTTTAGGGGATTGATATGGGGATGGCTAACAGGGCTTGCTATGTGAAAGTTGTGTCAAAGGGTAAAGGATTTTACTATATTACATCTACATTTACTATATAACTACTTCTAACAGCTACAAATTAAAAAAATTAAAAAATAAAACTCCACTGCAACAGAACTAAATGTTTAAATTACTGGATCAGACCTTTCCACCACAGGCCATATCGTTATCTGTAACAGAATAAATAAATCACCCTTTTGAGGTGACTGCTTCCTATTATTGTCTGCAGCTGCTTTTCTTTTTCTAGGTAACATTCAAAGAAAGATAAGGTGATTTGTCTCAATGTTTCTCAGATGAGGTTTGTGAAAACCTGTCTTTTTTTGAAAATATTTAGATTATGCTCTTGGGAATTGGGAGAAAAGATCATAAACTATGATGCAGTCCATCTTCCTAACCCTTTCTGTTTCTCTACTTCCAAAATGAGGAACCAACTCTTCCCTTTGAGACTTATGACTAGAAAAGACATGTAGGAACTAAGTATTAGAATCAGTACAGACTTACTCAGACTTGTAATATTTACTTACTCATTAAATTCATTAAAGCACACTAAAAATAAAAGGAATCATCTGTGTCTGTGCAAAGAAATTGACCTGCTTTAAATATTTAGGCATAACTTCTTGGGCAAACACCTCACTCCATGCTACAATGCGTTTTCATCTAGAGTAGGGTGACTGTGCAAGAGGGATTTTTGGCATCCTTAAACTGAAGGGAAACAGGGAGGACCAAAGGGACTCCTGCATCAGCACTGACTAGAAAAGTGCATTCTCCTGAGTCATGTGGCATGAATAAAGGCCTTATTTGTCTTGGTTGTGACAATTTGGAGGGGGGAGACCTCAAACAGAAGTCTCCTCCCTCGGATTCAATACCACTGGTTTCTCCAATAGCGAGGAAGAGAACAAATATGTCAAGATGTAAGTGAAGAAATAACTCTTTACCAGGAAGAATGCTCATAATAATACTGATAAAACTGGTTTAAACCAACCCACGAGGAGAAGCTTCCCAAGCCCTACCCAAGATCCACCAAGGTTGAGGTTGCAGCCCAAGTGGGTGACAGAACCCCCAAAACTCAGCTATATAATGCACCCAGTAGCCCCCCTAGGGTGGGGAGGTTTGCACTGGATGATGTAATACTGTGAGTCATGGACATTTAGGGAGTCTTTGACACCACCTAAGATGTTCCAGCTGTCTCTTACATCAGTGCAGCTGAATCCATATGGCCCATTATGGCTCATCAACAAGAGACTAAAACCTTCAAGCTAGGTGTGAATGTTCCCAGGAGTTATTACAGCTGAGTCATCTGTGTAAGGAAAAAGAAATACTACCTCACCTCCCAGGGTTTGCCTCTTTCTTTATCTTGTTTAACACCATTAGCACCAATAGTCCAGTCTCTTACAACACCTGGGCAGTCACATCAGGTGGTCAAGTGTTTTGAGTCATTAATCACTAGCAGTTCAGTCTCTTTAAAGAAGGCAAAACACCAAAAAGTTATATTTGGAGAAAAGATAAAAGAAAAGGTGGATAAGAGAATTTTTGTGTAACCCAGGGCCAGGACAGTAGTTCCTTTCTTCTGTCATTTATATGGATACTGCTTTTGCCCCTAGGGGTAGCAAATAAAAATATGCAATATATCCTCAAAACATTGGTTCTAAACATTTCACTGTCTAGAGAAGTTCTCGTGGGGAAACAGATGAGTTCTGAATCTAATTAAAACTTTTCAATTAAACCAAAAATTGAATTAGAGGTAATTCTAAGGTAAAACCATATAGGAGCCCTGACCAACGCCATATGCTGGTAATGAATTTTCCCAGGGAAAACAAGTGACACAGTTTCTAATTGTTATAAGCAAAAGACATAAGCTCCTATACTTCCCAGCAGCTAGGTGTGCTGAGCTCTACAATGTCTGTTATTGTATGTTTCTGGCTGACTCAAGGAATAAAACTGAGCATGAATTTAGGAAGGAGGAAAGCAATGAAAAATGTATAAACCCATTCTTTAAAAAAGAAATTAATCTCTGCCAGAAGGCCATTTCATATGCAGACAAAATATGAGAGTATAAGGAACTTCTTACACTATTAAGCTCCATCTCCTTTTATCACAGGTAATCAGCTTATAACACCTGATACATAAACCCATCATTCACTGTCTTAAATGTAGGCAGGATATACTTACCTTGCACTAACATGCTAAAACTTCTACAGGACTGGTGGTATATATTTACTTTATGAGGAAACTTTCTATTTTGCAAAAGCTCAGGGAAAAAAAAAAATCAGTGTTCAAGTACTTTAATACCAGGAATCATTTGTTTATCAGTCTTTGGGCTATGGACACTGGTATGAAGGTATAGACTTAAAATAGGGCTACCCATAATTCACCTGTGACAGAAACTCAATGCTTAGAGAAATAGGTATCCACAGCATAATATGCTTTTATAAACTGTAAAAGCAACTAAAGTTGAAGGAAGCTTTTGCTTCATTAACTCAGCAGTTGTGATCTGACCTTTTCGCTACAGTTGGTAAAAAATTCTTTGTTTTCCTTTGCATACCAGGAATTAACATTTCTCTAAAGTCCCTGAATTCAAGCTTAGGAGTTTGTAAATAGTTTTTCAATGTCACATTTCTATAAGAGTGTTATAGAACAAAACTAATTGCTGTCTGTAGTGGATGCAATTCCATTCACAGTGAGATAAATTGGATTTCTAAACTGCAATTTCCATTGTGTTACCTCCATGTATCATGAGAGTTATCCTGATGGGCACAGCAGTAGCCTTACTTACTTATTCACTGAACCACAGCTTTATGCAGAATGCATCATTCTGTTTTGCTCACAAAAAGACAAAGGGAATCCCAAAGTATGTATGTAGACTGCCATCTGTTGGAAGGGTTTATCATAGTCGTAAAATCATTTAGGCTGGCAAAGACCTCAGAGACCATGGAATGCAACCACTAAACCATGTCCCCGAGTGCTACTTCTACACATTTCTTGAACACTTACAGGTATGATGACTCCAGCACTTCCCTGGGCAACTGGATCCAATACCTGGTCATCTCTCATTAGGAGCAAGCGTTGTTTTGAAAGACTGCAATACTGCAATTCCACAAACAGAGGATTAGTTCAACAGCAGACTAAAACCCACTTTTTTGATTATGTATAATAAGAGACATCCCAAAATTGTAATTCAAATTTGTGGTCTGAAAAATTTATATGAACTGTATCATTCAGACTATAATTTACAGTCAAACTAATGTACCGATGGACTGTGAGATTCCATTTCAATTTAAAGCAAACTACTGTTATATATAAAGCAGAATTGATATTTTAAGCCCTTGTATTAGAAAGAAATTGTTGAATGATCAGACAGCTCAAAAGATTATCAGCAGGGATAAGGACTCTTTATTGTCCTATATGACACTAAACAAACTTCACTGTAATTTCATATCTAGGTGTTGAAGTAGAAAATGGCTTGAAACTCTCACTTCGTGTGGACACTGGCCAGTGCCTTAACACCACTATAGTGTAAAGTGAGTGAGTATCAGAGCTCATTCAGAGCCAGTTATGCTGGCAGAACTGATTTTTCTTGGATCTATTAGGAGATATACCTAAATTTTATTTTTCTTTAACACTAGTGTCAATGACTTCCAATTTTGCGACAACAAAAATCCAGTTCAAGAAGAAGGAAGATTAGGGGAGCTGTGAGGAATCAACAAGGTTCCAAGGAGCAGTAGTAAGGGGCTGGGAGCAGTAAGCCAGAGCAGAGTTAGCAAGCACAGAGTTTCTTTGCTGCTCCTGGTGCTAGCACAAGGCTCAAAGACTGAGAACAGACAAAATATCTAGGATACAAATAGATAAATTTCATCCTGTTGGGTTCCTCTCCAGATTCTTCCCTTGGTATGAAGCACACGTCACCTGTAATAAGACCTGATAGTGCACTCACTGAGCTCAGTAATCAAATAATTTAATTCAGTCAAAATAAGCTTGACTCATCTAAAGTCAACTAAAAATATAAAATCATAGCAGACAGAGGTAGATGCTCTGGATTGCCTCCTACATTGTTATCTGTGTTATTTTACATTACAATTTGCTTACTCATGCAAATTCTGTTGTGAACTTCATGTTTTCTAACGCAAATTGTCTATAACTCATGGGGATTGCCGCAAGAAAATTTGACCTTAATAATTCATCGCTGAAAGGGCACAAGATTCCACACAGTTCCCTTAGAATGTCACCTAGATTTACCTTCCCTGATTTGTGTGGAGAAAACACATATGCCCCTGATGTTCCTCACCATTATTTAGACACATTTTAATGTCATCTGTGTCAGATCAACTGTGTGCCTTTCAGCCAGGTATCTCTTTAAAAGTGATACCAGAGTAGTTATAAATGCAATTAACTTTAGTACTGAAGCTAAGTTTAAAACCAGATTCAATCTGAAGTAGAATTCTTGTTCAAATCATGGATCACCATGACAAAGATCCTTTCTGCTTGACAAAGACAGTTCCAACAAGTGTGACTTCACAGGATATTCTAGTTTATAACTTCATTAATCTGCCTCATGTTTTTTCACTTAACTTTTTTTAAGACCAATGAGTGTCATCTTCTAAGGAGCTGTGACTAGGGTAGTTGCAGGAGAACTTGCTTATACTCTTGCATTTTATTGTTACCTAAACACATTTAACTCTCTGTCCAACTTAGAATTAATGAGCTATAACTTACACAAATCACATCAAAGGCCAAATCTTGTTCCCAAATTCACATGGACAAATCTCACTGATGTAAAACGAAGTTTGCATATGCGATTAATGAAAACCTGTTACAGAGCAGTTACAGCTGATCTTTTTTCTTCTCCAGTATCCCTGGCAGGCTACAGGAAACACTAGAAACTCAGACCTTTACCTTGTTCACAGAACAAGGCAAGCAGGCATGACAATGTCTCCTAACTGAAGGACAGCATATGTAGACTGCTGTGAAGGTCATGAACTTAGTCTATTTTGAACTCAGAGTGACAAGCAGTAGATTAGATTAGACTCCTCAGACACTCTCCTGACAACCTTAATTTATCTTAAAATGGGTCTATACATTCGAGCACCTTCAGTGACAACAGTTTTTGCATGACAGATGTGATCTACCACATAAAGATGGATTTCAGAACATTTAAGGCAAGTCTAACACAGCACATCAAAACCCACCACACCCAGCATAGGATTAATCCATGAATGAGGTATTTTCATTTGGACTCATGGTTTACACACTGTTCTTCTACAGTTTAGTCTGACAATAGGTGTGGAAATGGTTCAAAGCTGCACCAGAGGGGGTTCAGACTAGCTATAAGGAAACATTAGAGTAGCCTTATTAGAGAGGTGGTCAACGCCCCAAGACTGTCAGTGCTCAAGATGCATTTGGACAATGCCCTTAATAATATGCTTTAACTTTTGGTCAGCCCTGAAGTAGACGAGCAATTGGATTAGAAGATCATTGTAGGTCCCTTCCAACTGCAACTGTTCTGGTTTGCATATTAGACAATATAATTTTGTTTAATTTTTGCCAAAACACCCTTATATTAGCCCTTAATTACAGTTATTGCTGAAGTGACATTTATATAGGAAATTCCTATTTTCCATTATTAAAAATTTCTAGAACAAATAGACTTTTGGGGACTGGGATTATTTTAATTTTCAGTAAAATAAATTTATATAGGGTATTCCAAAAACACACAGATAAGCAAATAAGTTCACTACATTATTTTGGGGGGTTGGATATTTTTAAGAATAAATCTTCTTTGTCTTCCTGGTCTGTATCAGAAATAGTGGTGCCAGCAGGACTAGGGCAGCGATCATTCCCCTCTACCCTGCACTGGTGAGAACACACTCTGCATCCTGTGTTCAGTTTTGGGCCCCTCACTTCAAGAAAGATATTGAGGTGCTGGAGTGCATCCAGAGAAGAGCAACAGACCTGGAGAAGGGTCTGGAACATAAATCTTATAAGGACTGGCTGAGAGAGCTGGGGTTATTTACCCTGGAGAAAAGGAGGCTCAGGGCATATTACTGTCTACAACTACCTGAAAGGAATAACAAGTGGGGGGTTAGCCTCTTCTCCTGAATAAAAAGCAACAGGACAAGAGGAAATGGCCTCAAGTTGCACCAGGGAAGATTTAGATTAGATATTAGGAATCATTTCTTCACTGAAAGGGGGGTCAAGCAGTGAAACAGGCAGCCTGGGGAAGTGCTGCAGTCACCATACTTGAGGTGTTTAAAAGACATGTAGATGGTGCATTTATGAACATGGTTCAGTGGTGGACTTGGCAGTGATGGATTAAAGGTTAGACTCAACAGCCTTAGAGGTCTATGATTCTATAACATCTCTGCACTTGCCCCCTTAAGAAATGCAATACAAATATAACATATTAATTAATCCTTCTTCCTGCTCAAAAATTGCAGAAATAACCCAAAGAAGATTTCTGCACTGTTTCTGTTAAAATGTTGTGAATGGAAAAAATTAAGGAACTGCCAACAGTTGTCTGTAATTTACAGTCTGTAGTTTACAGACTTTTGCACACTAAACCTGTTTAATGATTCTCATTTGTTGTGCCATCAGAAATTTTTATTAAGGTCCTAGCCCAATTCACCCTAAAAGGAGCGGCAGATTTTAGTTTAATTTCAGCAGGCATTACGTGAAAGTTTCTGTGATTACAGAAAAGCTATGCAGTTCTTATTCAAAGTACCTTTTCCAGCAATAAAGACCAATCTCTCTTTATTGTAAGGACCTTCTCTAATGTAAGTAAACAGTACCTGAAGTCACCAATCAGAACACCACTCCTAGATTTCAGGAATCAAAAGAAAAAATCAAAGACAGATTAAGCAAGTTTTGAATTTACTTGGAGCTTCTGTTACAACTCTCTCCATTCTTAGAGAAGACTTTTTTCAGGTCAACCTTTAAGAGGCAAAACGGTCTCCACAGTTTAGTTTTGGCTACATCCAGATGATGATTCTGTTGCTATTCTCCTATTGTTAAATAGCAGGGTCTTCCTTAACAAGTCATCTGTGCTGGTCTAACTGGAAAAGTTCCATATTTTCCAATCTCTGGAACCAAAAAATGTGCACTTCTGAACTTCACAGAATGGAAATGATATCCTCCATTACAGAAAAGAGCCATTCTTTTGGCACCTTTTCTGCTTTTTCTTCTGGTGATTTCACACAAATATGCAAACCCATCCTTTTCAATATATGCTTCATTCATGTTGATCTTAATATTTCTGTTGAAAGTCTACATAAATGGGAGGATTTTAAAGAATTTTATGTCAGACAAACCAAAGATCAGAGTAGTACACTGCCTGGAATATCTTTTAAGCTAAATATAAACATAAATCTAAATGTTTTTCCCAGGTGCTAGCAGACCTTGGGGTAAGAAAAATAGTATGATAGTAAAATATTGTATATGTGCATGTCTGTGTACACAGGCAGATGACAGTAGTAGAGAAATGCAAATATTACTAGTTATAGCCAAAGTACTAAATTCCAATCTGCAGTGTTATCTGAAAATAAAGAGCATTCATTTGTGCATGACCTTTGCTCAGAATTGAGACAAAACAAATTTATGACAAACTACGACTGAAATGTTTTAATAAAACAAAAGATACTTCAGTTTCTCCTAGAGTGTGTGGGCAAGATGCTACTTTGTTAATAATGCAAAAAATAACATTAGAAACCATGAATATTTGAAATTACAAGGAAAGAGATAATATGCTGTTCCTTAGTATGAAAAGCTGATTTCTTCATTCAGGCTGATTTCTTTCAGAACACATAACTGTTACAGCCATGACCTACATGGATTACTCAACCCACAAACTGATCATGATAATGGGTTCATAGGATCCTGTAATAGGCTTATGGAGGTTTTCATTTCCATGAATGTACTTATTATGAATTACTTTTAGGGTATATACTTATGATTAGTAAAGCAAGCAGATATGTATATGTATATATACATACATATGTATATACATATATGTATATATATATACAAATATATATACATATTTGCAAGCTATTACAAACTACCACTAATCAAGAACAAGTTGCTTCTTTATTTATATGCATGTCTATATAAATCTTTTTCCTTCAAACTATTAACAATATATCTGTTCCCAGGAATGGGGCCAACTGATTAGAGACAAAGTCTCACTGCACCAGTGGTCAGTCATGGGATATTCATTAGATCGGGCATCCCCTGTGGGTCCAAATGACTGCACAGTTAAGTTCACAAAGGGGTATTTTTTGGAAAGAAAAACACATTTTGGGAAGACTGTGAGTTACTTTTATACCTTTAATGTAAATACATCAGTGGGCATAGGACACCAGTTCCTGTTGCTGACTTCTGCTTTCTTAGGAAGCCAGCTTGTAGGTTATAACAGATTTCTTTGTTCAGCAGGTTATGTCAGTTTCTTTGTTTTGTGCTTGTCAAGGATGCTCCAGGGTCCCAGTTGTACTTATCAAGGCCAACTCAAGCTCCCATTTGTGCTTGTAAAGGATGTTCCAGCTTCTCAGACCAGGCTAGACACTGGCAAAGATTTTCTTTGTCAGTATTTTAGCAAACATCTTTTGTCAGTAATTTTCTCCATTATAAACAGGTCACCTTTATGGCTGCTCTGACAGAGTGTATCTTCTCACTGATGTTAAGCTGGTAACACACAATGAGGGAAAAACTGGAAACGGAAAGTATACCACATTACTTATATAATGCTTTCATTCCTTTTCATCCTTGATGGTGAATTTTCCATTCAGTCTCTGATTTACAATACCTGAACTTTCTGAGGGTTCATGTTGAGGAAAATAAAATGTAGAAATTTACCTTTGTAAACTTACCAACAGGCAAACAATTCACACTCTAACAAAAGTGCCTTTAGCTATATGTTATGAGCGCTTTTCTGAAAAATATAGCTTTCAGCTCCATCTGATGTTCAGTATTTACAGGGAAACAGGGTTGAAATGCTAGTTTTGTGGTTAATTCACAATAACATACCACACAAAAAATCTTCTAAACAGTTGTATCACTGAAAAGTGTTAGTGTTTCCTACTGAGAGTCAATAGCACATTAATCTTCCCAGTATTTGTTGTATCACATATGTTTATTTTAATACAAGTCTGAGACTGAAATTGGAATTTGTCTCCAGTAGATCAAACACTGCAGAAACATACACAAAACCACAATGTATGCCTATAATCAAAAGCTTACATTCTCTAAACCCACCAAAAAATAGACACAAAGGTTTCAAAAAGCTGCCTAATATGCACGTAAAGTTACTGTGATAAGAACTCTTATATACTGTGTTACTTTAAAATCCTAATGTTAGGCCTGGGATCTTAATTGCTTCAAAAGTAATTCTGTAGTTTCTTTGTGCCCTTTATGGACTAATAGCTGTTCAACACAAGAAGAGGACCACACTGAGTTTATTTCCATTCTAGAAGAAAGGTTCAGATTTTCCTAAGTTTCATGTAAGGAAAAGAAAAAAGTGGTTGCAATAAAATAGAGAAATAGAAATGTGATAATAAAAATCTGTGTGGGAACGAAAGACAAAATAAAAAAAGACAAAAGAAACTGAAAAGAGAAAATCTTTATCTTACATGCTTTATGAAAAAGAAACCTTAGTTTAAGCAAGTTTAAAAGAAACAAAACTTGATACAGTTGCAATGAGAAGGGAAAATGAAAAATTTATTATTTGGCTAAAGCGGAAGTGTAATAAAAATCTAATTGTATTTTTTATTTTCCAATTTGCAAATAACGCTCATTTAGTGAATTAGCTTCAAATTAATCAAACAGTTTATATGCTACAACATAATGTCTTATGGTTATACAGCCAAATCTATTTTTAAAATAATGGATAGATTTTAAATTAGAGCCATAGCCATAACAAATTCTAGCAGATGGAGAATCTTACTTTTAATCATCAAAGCACTTAACAAGGAAAATGAAATCAATGTCTGAGCACTTATCCTGTGGAAATTGTGTACCTTTTACATTTGCTGTGATGTATCCAAATGACACAATCCAAGACTATGACTTCATCTTTTCAGTAAGTTGTAGATGAGTAAATGCAAAACAAAGTCCCAATCCATTAACTGTTTAATGGGTAGGATCTAATGTTAAAAATAGCACAGAGTTGAAGTACAGAAGACATAAAATACAAACAAACATCAGCTGTGCCAAAAGGTGAAGTCTGCACTTTACAGTCATAATAGCAGTTTGCATGAAAACACACAGTAGAATTCTATAGAAGTTGCATAGGAACGTTGCAAATCTGACAAACCCTTGTCAAAATGGTAGTGGGACTCGTTAAATTTCACAAAGCAAAGCAGATTATCACAATGGAACAAAACATATCATGGCCCAGGGCTAAATGACAACTTTTCTGACAGCTGGATGTGTCAGAGAAAAATTCCTTTCAAGGATATGAAGGCACACTTGACTAATGGAAGTTAATAACCAGCTCCTGCTGTGAACTGGCTGGAAACTGGAAATTCTCCTTGGCTGGAAATTCCAACTACTTTTGTTTTAAATTTGTCCTGAAATTAAAAGAAAACAAAAATCTTTTCTTTCTCTTTCCTCTCTGGTATGAGGATTTTTAATTGCCTTTAGGGGAAAAAAAAAAAAAAAAAAAGGAACAAAAAAAGGCTTTATTCAAGTTTTTCCTGCTTATTCAAAAACCATAGTGGATCACAAAAACAGGAGGTTGGGAATAGGTCTTTTCTAGAATTAGCAGCCAAAGTGTGGACCCTGGATCTGTGTGCTTTATTGCAGAACAGCCTGGAATTGGTTACACAGAAGAGTTCTTCAGGAAGCAGAGCAGGTAGGGATCTGAGAACAGCTATGTGACTGAATAACACTGTATGTGGGGAAAATAAAAAAAACCCTTTGATTTATTTATTTCAATGGACAGAAAATGAAATTTCCAATACCAAGTCAGTCTTGATCATGATTTCTGTTCATGATTTACTTCAAAAGCTTAGTTTCAGCTCCTTCTTCAACGATTTAAGGTGATGACAGCTCTCCCTTACTAACAAGGCACATTTCTCATTGGAGAAACTAACCTTTGTTCTGTCTTTCATATAGCCTGGAAGAGTTTAAAAATATTTTTCTCACTGCAGTCAAGGTAGATAGGCTCAGCTATGAAAATGTACATCTTCAAATGTCCAATCCAAATTTTAATTACGTAACTACCAAATCTTTGCTGATATCTAACATCGTTTCAGGAATAAATGTTAATATAAATTCTAGTTGCTGAGTGCATTGAAATAGCATTTAAATGATTTCAGTATTACATTATCCTTTCAATTACTGCAAGATTAAGGAAATATGGTTTTTAAGTGACCTTGACATTCAGCACTTATATTGAACTTCCTGTATGTTCCAATATTTCCTTTTTAGTTTTGGAAAACCCAACATCTCCACCTCCTAAAATTCACACCACCTCAGTCGATCTCTAGTGCAACCTCTTGCTCAGAGTCACATCTGAGCTCAGACCAGGATGCTCAGGGCTTTTCCAGCTGGATCTTGAAAACCCCCAGAGAAAGAGTTTGCCTAGACTCTGCTCTAGGCCGCCTGTATTCCTCCCTTACTGTTCCTATGGTGATTTTTCCCCTTCCTCCTGCCCCATTATGTCAAGTCCAAATGTCTCCTGTTTCAGTTTCTGATCCTTATTTTTCATCCTACTTCCATATGAAGAGATTGATTCCGTCTTCTCAAAAATACTCTTAGTTGTTGGAAAACCGTTTTCATCACTTCCAGACTTCCCTTCTCTGAATTTCATGAGTCCTCATGTTCACTAACAGATGTTTGACATCAACTAGACAACAGAAAAGATGTTTTAATAACTCCATCAGCATCACATTGAAACATCTGCTTCAGCCTTCAGCTATTCCTAGTTTATTTTTCCCGTAAAATATTAGGAATAAGGGAAAGCAAACAAGTACATCTCTAAACCGGTTTTCGTACCTGAACTAAAATATGATGTGCCAAAGAAAGATAAAGAAATATCTGTGTGTTTCATTGGCAGAAGCATTGTAGAAAGTTAGGCTATTTTTAGCATGAGAATATGTTTGTTTGTCATTTATACTTCTGCTACTTCCTTCCATTAGATACAGCATCCGAGTATGAAATCCTGGTAGTTTAGTAGCTAGCAGGCGGTCTGCTGTTGACAAAAGGTAATAAAGGGAAATTCCCCTCTATTGACAAAGTGGAATCCCGCAACTGACTCCACACTTTTTTTTCTAAAGTACACTGTATACTTTTGGCGCTTGTCTCCTCTTACATATCAGTGCACTTTTTTTAATCCCATTTGAAATCCCTGCAGAAAAGTCTGCAATTTAAAATATTTGACTTAAAAGCATACTGTATAGATAGAGTTTAGTTTATAAGTACCGCATATTTGACCAGTTGAGGTAACTTTGCATCATTTGCTTGAGCTCCCCTATTTTTTTCCAGACAGGGAGTTACCAGCAATTAATTTCTGTATGTCAGAAATAGCTGCAAAGGGTGATGTGTAAATATCAGTTCTATTGGCAGGAATTCTGGGGAATAGTTCTGCTGAACATCAAAAGAGTCACTGGTTCTGAAACAGCACAGGTGTTTATGTATGCATGATTTTTATTTTCAGTCACATTGTATTAAAATAGTCAACTTTGGGGAAAGAAAGATTAGATGTGTATTTTAAGTGAAATAGGACTGACTTGAATGCATGATACTCATCTAATGGAAGATACAATACGTTGTCATATCAGTGAACTGTCTTTTCAGATAACTGAAGTGCTACTTAAAAGAAAATCATGATTCCATCCTCCAAGATCCTCTTTTAAAAGTCTTATTTCCTTATGTAGTTTTATTCTGTTGCTTTTCTCTTGTTCTTGTTATTTTTTTTCCTTTTTAATAAAGCTGAATGATTATGTAGAATAACTTATATTTCCTGGGTGTCAGCCACAATACAAAACTGACACTGAAACTTTCTTGCCAGTTGATGTACAGTCATTCCTCTTCTCATTATCGCCTTGCTAGCCAATCTGACTTATATATAGTCCACTCAAGTAATTTATAAAAATAAGAAATTGCAAAAGTCATTTGGAAGCCTGCAGACAATCCACATGTTAGAATTCAAATGGATGTGGTCTTTCTCCTGTCAAATAAACTCTGCTGTATATTCACTATTTCTTTCACAATCCTTGATTTTATTTAGCCCTGCACTTATGGATGAGTCAATGTGGACATCTTTGTCAGTCGATCTGTTTGTTATTCCACCACTGCTGATGTTTTTCCCTTTTCAAATAAGCATTTTCAAGGGAAAAAAATAAATTGGGAAAAAAAAAAGAAATCTGTAAATGCATCAGATGATGAAAAAGACACAATAAATGAGTAAAGTTTAAAATGTGATTAAGAAAAGCCCATTCTGTGACAGAAGTAAATATGTGAAAGATAGTTTCAGTAGATGACCTAAAACCAAATGAAACAGACTTAATAAAATGAGCATTCAACATAAATCATGCCAGATCAAGACTTATAAATGCCTCTGGGAATTGTGTGTGATCTTTCTTCTTCCCATTAAAGCTTCCTTTTATAAACTGCCCACTGTCAATTTGCTTGTAAATTGAAGACCAGCAAAGATGGGCTAAGTTTGAGCAGGCTTCTTAAAGATGAGTTACAATACCTTTCAGTACCTCATCAAATTACAATACCTGGTAATTAGCCAATCCACAGATAGCTTTGCTGAATTACAACTAAGCAGATAGGAGGCTACAGCAAAGCAATAATGAGTAACTGTTGCTCTGCTAATTAGAAGTCGAGTTGGAGTTTAATGCTTTATTCAGGCTGTAAATAAGTAAAGGGACATTCAGAAAAGCCACCAATAGCTCTTGCGGTGACACTTGTACAGATGGTTTGGGCACTGAGAATGGCATATTTATACATATTTATGTGCATATTATCCTAATGTGAAGAATAAAATATTTTCTGCCCATGAGATATTATCTTGCCAGAGGCAAAGAAGGGAATCAGAGATAAAGCTGCTAGAGACAGCTGAACAGTGACCTCTCTGTGGAGTTCCAGTAAATGATTCAACACTGCAACCAGGTTAGTCCCCAGTGAAGAAGTTACTGGCTTCATACCCAGCTGTAGCAGAGATGTTCTTTAACATGCTGGTTGGGAAAATGGACAGGAGCACTGACCTTCAGCTTAACTGTTCAAGACAAATCTCTGGCAGATAGAGAAGGAATGGCTGCAGCTGCACCTGGCATATTTTTTCTCTTGGTTCATGCATGGAACTAATCTGGGAACATTTTACTATTTTAACTATCTAGACTCCATGTTTCACGTGGCTAAGACCAGCGAATAGTTTGGGATATTTCTCATTCCTCATTCCAAGTAATCAGGCACATACTGGGTAAACAGAAGGGAGTGATTCTAGGACAAAGCACAGATTCCATGACAAAACACTGTGTCCACCAGCTCAGCTCATGTCCAGCAGATGCCAACTCTGCATTTAAAGAACAAGTTCTGGCCTAATAAGTAAATGATATACAAAAATGTGAAGGAGTGTGACCTAACAAGTAATTTTGAGAACACTCACGGAGGTCATATTGCCTCTGAAGTGATAAGAAAGCTGTCCCACACGATAATCACATCCTCAAAAAACTACTCTTACGTCCCATTTCACTAAATTTCTGCCCTTCTGGTTGACATGTGAGAAGTCAGGACATTAGTCTGCAGATTGGTATGTTTCTTTCTGAGGACATGGCATTCTGGATGACACTAAGGGAACTTCAGTCAAGGAAGTAACACATTTTGATCTTGAACCTTTTCAAGCTTCAACACAACACAGTAGAAACTGTAGTTTCTTTAAGTTAAGGGGCTGGGTTTTTACAGCAGGAGATAGAACCAGGAAAAATGCCTTGCTGCTGTGTTCAGTAGGAATTCTGGAAAACACCAAGATTTATAGAGGTAGGAGAAACTTAAGGTAGGATCGGCAAAGGGCACCTCCTCCTTAGGTACAATATACCTTTATGCAGAAAACGTCTCTTTTCTGTAGGGTACTACAACCTTTGTGTAGTACTTCTGTTCCTAAAGACCATTCTCCTTTCTAATTTCCTCCCATCTAGTTACAGCCCAACACAGGACACTGCTCACCAGACTGCTTTTTTTCTATAAAAGGTGGAATTTCTGAATACAACATTGAAAGGGGTTAACATGACTTTCCTAGCCAAATATCATAGGGATATCTTCACTGCCCAGAAAACTGGGAAGAAAGTCACATAGAAGGTCAAACAAAATCTTATTTTAAAAAAAAAAGAATTGTATTAAATAGTCATGTTAATGACCTGTCTCTCTCAAAAGTTTCTTCAGACTGGTAAACCTGAACCAGCATTTTTCTAAGTGTAACATTTTTGTACAAAAACATTTAGTCTTAATATGTCATGCTACCTTTGTCTATGCTTATAGGTGTCTCAGAATCCTTTGAAATGAAGGTTCAGGTTCACAAACCACACACTTAGGACATCTTTTATCATTTGTAGAAAACCAGTTGTGCAAAATCCAGCCTGCTAAAAGAGATGCAGGTTTAGGTGAGCCCTCATAACGGTCTCTTTACTGTGGTCAGGATGGACTGGTGTAGTCTGTTTTTAGAATAATGAGCACTGAGAAACATCTGGTGTTAAAAAAAAAAGTCCCCTGAAATGTGAGCCAGCTGTGTGTGTTTATATACAATAAATACTAAACCAGTACATAAAGACTGTATGCTTTTGTTGTAGCTTTTTCTATCACACCTTAGCAGTATTTGGAGCTTATTCATATCTATTTGAAATTCTTGTTTCAAAACTAGTCCTGAGGAAAGAGTTTTGCATGAATGTTATTTTTACACAACCATCCCCAGCCAGAAAGCTTGCTAGCTTATAAAGCCAGTTTTGGAGTACTACTCACAGCAGCTACCCAAAACATCCATTTTCAGTTTATAAGTCATTGTTTAATTCAACTAATAGAAATTAGGCCCCCTTTTAGGACCACATTTTGTCTTCATTTTCAAATATTTGCTGGTCACTAGATAATAAAAACTGTTTAATAATGTAATTAATTAGGCTTTGATTTGCAAGACATATGACTTAAAACAATAGAATTTCAAGTATTCCATTATTATTTTTAAACCAGGCTATAAAAATGCCATGCCATATCAACCAGCAAGGCTTTGTAAACCAAGCCAAAGACTCAGTTTAACTTAATTTCCAAAGTCTGTTCAACTCTTCTTTTATTAGACAATTTTCTGTGAAGATATTTCAATACTAAATCTGTGAAGGATAGTCAGCGCAGGATTAAAATGAAACAGAATTTAGTGTCTAGACCAGTTCTTTCACAGACAAGCTGCTCTGTGGACTTGCTATGAGAAGGTTTAAAAGGTTCTGTCTTCAATGTAGCAACAAGGGACTCAGCAAAGCAAGGCACTGTAACCAGTGGGTTAGGGAAGGCTACTTTGAGTTGACTAAATTCAGCAAAGATCAACAAACCCAAAATTTGTTGCATTTCATGCAGGCCTCAAAGAGGAGGTTCGAGAACCCTTCTCAGCTAAAGGGAGCACCCACTTATATCAGTGTTTATTGCTCTGAAACTTCTTATTGCACCTCAGCTTTGTTTTCCCCTGACCAACCAAAACCAAACAAAAAACAGACCAACCAAACAAAAAAATCCCAACTTTTTAATATATATTATTATTTACATGAAGAGCATTTATTTTTAGAGAAATCTTAAAAATCCACGACTGAACTTTTGGTTATGAGCAGGCAACTCCTCAAGTGCTGCTTCAGGATGTACAGATACCAAATCTTTACTTCAGCTCATTCAAAGACAACATTCAGAGAGACTATGTCTCCTGTGCAAGAGAAACCTGATGTATTGAGGGGAGGATTTTATGTCAGCCAATAGTATTTATTTTAAACTACCCAAAGGAAGTAACTACTGTGGATCTGGAGCAGAACTGCTCAACTTACTCTGTAAGGTTTTCAGTACTCAAAGAATTTAAAGGGAAACCCTAATTCATTTTAAAGGGAAACCCTAATTCATTTTAAAGGAAGAAAGCACTGCTTTTGATGCCTATTCAATAATCAAATTTGTAAAAATACCATCATAATTACCTTTTGAAGCAAGAAATCAAATTTTTAAGGAAAGCTGTTTGTATTTGTGCACAGAGATGTATCCAGACTAAAAGCCCAGTAAATTCAGCTGATTCAAATGGAGTCCACACATATTGAAAGTTGAACAGAATTCTACCTATCTATTAATGATTTCAATCAATATCCATACTATTCAGCTGCCATTTTTGTGAGCCTACTACACAGAAAGAGGAAACTCTTGTTTACTTCCAAAATTTTTAAGCAGTTGATTTTATGTACTCACTCATTTGCTTGTTGGCTTTATATGCTCACACACTCACATCCACTTAGTCACAAGCGCCATTCATGTAGTCCCTAGGTGCTCTGTCCACAGAGAATGGGGGACAATGTCTGTCAATACATCTCTGGGATTCTTCGTGACTGGCAATGGGGAACTAGTGCTTAGACAGATTTCCCTTAGGAGTTGTTAGCCATGATGGTGTCTCCCTTACTTAAAAATTTCACTTAGTGCATCTATGTTAGGCCTTATTGCAGCACCCTGTCTGATTTCCCTTGTTTGAAATATATGTTTGACGGATTGGCTTGTAATTAATTTTTGTGTTGGGCTAGTGGGAAAAAGAAACAGTAAATTAGACATGCTGCAGCCTTGCTACCATCCTCCTGATGTGAGGGTGTAGGGACTCCTCTTGGCAAGACATCTTTCCTGGGGTTTTATTAAGGTGTAAGCTCCGTGACTTCAGCACAAATGCCACTTTCATCAATCTTACTGCCAGGAATGGGGTGCTAGCAATAGTGTCCTGAAGTCAGGGTCCCTCAGTATCAACAGAGATCATTCTTTCAACCTTTCTGATGCTTTACTTCTGGTGCTTGTTCACAATTTCCATCATACTTCATTTGTATTAATCTTAATATTTGTCTTAGACATCTCTTCAGCTATACAAAAGTTGAAAAAATATGACATATAGATAGGGAGGCTTTTCATGACCTTGAGTTCTTTGAATTGCTGGCCACTGTCTAAACCCAGCAGTTTACTGAGGGTTGGAAGAGTATCTCTTATTCTACCTGTCTACTCATCTATCCTGTTTTTTCAAGTTTGACTTTCCATGTTACTATTCCAGTTTTTATCCTGTGCTAAGATCTTGCCTTTCATAGTCTAACTTACTTTTCATCAACAAAGATATCAGGAGCTTTTTTTCCTCTTAATTAATAAAAACTTACATCCAACACCATCCCAATGAATGTAATTTGTTGTCAAGTGCTGTGCTGGGCTGACCTTGGCTGGACACTAGGTGCACACCAAGTTGCTCTACCACTCCCCTTCCCAGCTGGACAGGGAAGAGAGAATAAGATAGAAATCAACTCATGCATTGAGATAAAACAGTTTACCAAAGCAAAAGCAAAAGTTTGCGCACACACAAGTAAAGAGGAAAAGAAAGGTCTATCCTCTACTTCCCATCATTAAGCAGTGTTCAGCTGCTTCCCAGAAAGCAGGGCTGCAGTAACGTAGGGGTTGCTCCAGAAGGTAAACATCATAAATATTGAATGCCCCCCTTTCCTCCTCCTCCTTCCCTTGGCTTTTATATCTGAGCTGACATCGTAGGGTATGGAATAAACCTTTGGTTAATTTGAGTCAGCTGGCCTGGTTGTGTCCCCTCCCAAGATCTTGCCCACCCCCAGTCCTGTGACAGGAGGAAGAGACAGTGCTGATGCCATGCTAGCACTGCTTACTATTTGCCAAACAACATCCTTCTAGCTACCACTGCAAAGCACAGCATTGCAAGGGCTGCCATGGGGAAGTGAACTCCATCTCAGCCAGATTCAGTATAGGTTCTTTGGTTATAATGATGATGACCGGGCACACAAAACTTCCTGTGATTTTGCATGTTGAAGTACAGTCCTGATACAAGTTCTTGCTGCTGATGATCAAGAGTTCTTCTTCAGTATCAGCAAACTTTTCTACATCATGTAAGCTGTCAGTCTAAGACATGTTAAATACACTAAAATCTTCCTTCTCCCTATAACATAAATTTGAAAAATCTCTGTTAGGTAGACTTTGAACATGGTATTTTTCATTGTATGATTCTGTCTTGTTTCCCTCAACTTCAGGCAGCCCAGCTATGTTTAGCTTATCCTCTTTAATTATTGTAAATATGGCAAAATATTCATGGCTGTTAAAGGCTATTAAAAAAAATTAGAACTCATTTTTTCCCCATTTTAGATAGTCCCTATACATAACTTTCTTTCTGTATTTGCTGAGAAGAATTGAACACAAGTGGTTGAATTTATGCATAAAACTTCTCAAAATGCATTTTATGCTAAAATGCTTTATGTTAGTAAGAATTGTAAAGTTATTACTGCACATCAGTTTCATTATGTAGCTTATTTTAAATGGGGCAGAATATTTTAATAGCCCAAGCAAAGACATGTTTTATAACTTACAACTGGAGATATCTCTGTAATTTTTTTCCATAAAATATGCATGAATGATTTTCAGCTCCATTTAACTAATGTGTTTTGGAAAGACTTTGCAACAGTAAATGCAACAAATCGCAGACAAGATGAAAAGTAATGTGTAAGTGTGGTTAAGAATAACTTTTCATTTTGCAGTTCAGATTTCAGACCAAGTGTTTTGTTATGTAGCTAGTCTCAGTATTATCCTGGAACGTGACAGGGTGATCAACTGTTATGAAATTGCAAGCTGTGTCAGAAAATAAAAATGTCCAAACATTATAAACCACTCACAGTGTATTTGCTAAATGAAGAAGGAGCATGGGCATCCTTATATTGATTGTGAGAGCCCCTAGGAACTACCAGCTGCTCCACAGATTATTGCAAAAGACAGTCTTGTCCTGAGACAAGAACTACTAAACACCAAGTGAAAGATAACAGAAGTCACTCAGAAGAGGCAGGGGTTAGTAGCAGTGCAGGTGAGAGTAGCCTAAAATCTGTCAAAATTGCAGAATCCACAAGACATCTTGCACCTGCAAGAGCACATGCACCCTGCCTGTCTCTCATGTATCTGCTACACCAAGCACATCATGCCCTTCTATTGATGTTACCTAGACATGCATCAGCAGTGCTGGGGTCTGGAAGGCTTGTCCCCAGTCTTTCTGGAGTCAGTGGGAATAGGCCTGGTTCCTAAAACTGAGCAAAGATCAGCAAAGGTGACTTTGCAAATAACTGATGAAACACATCAGAAGGACTTTAAATCATCTGCTCAAAACAGGGAAAGTTGTCACATCAGAAGCAGATTGATGAAGTTTCGAAAATGCAAACAAAATTCCTGCACCCAGAGTCATCCCACTTATCTCAGGCGCATAACTTAATGGAACCAGCTCAAGAAATGAGCATCCCAAATGCTTCTTATGATCAATACCTAGAGCTAATAACCTCCATGGAGCAATTCAGCACCTCAAATCTTAATGTGCCTATGCCAGGCCTCCTGGATGAGAAATGATTTTTAAAATAGATCACAGAAAAAAATTAAGCCCAGTTCCAGACTGGGAACAGAGGAAACAGAACTCCAGTTCTGCTTCAGCCCAGTTAACTTGTAAATGACTTACTGAGAAATATGCTGCTTTCATGTATTTCAAGGCCTGTGATTTTTTTCACTTGTGTCTACTCAAAAGTTTAGTTTCAAGAGGATATTTTTGCTTTGGATACAGTAGGTTTTGTTATTAGAGCATAATCCTAGGACTTGACAAAGCAGCTAATCCTGGAATCCATGTCCGGGTACATTAAGGTTCTCATAGAGAAGCTATAGGTGTATATTCTGCACAAGCAGACAGTGAGGTGGAGTGAAAACTGGCTGAATGGCCGGGTCCAGAGGGTGGTTATCAGCAGCGCAAAGTCTAGTCGGAGGCTGGTTGCTAATTGTATACTCAATACTTGGTCCAATTCTGTTTAACATGATGGGACAGAGTGTACCCTCAGCAAATTTGCAACCAACATCAAACTGAGAGGAGAGGCTGATAAGCCAGATCATCCTGACATTCAGAGGGACCTCAGCAGATTGGAAAAGTGGAGTGACTTGAAGTTCAACATGGTGAAGTGCAGAGTCCTGCACTTGGGGAAGAATTCCACACACCAGTATATGATGGGGGCCATGCAGCTAGAAAGCTGCCTTGCGAAATTTGTGCATCTGTAATATTGTCAATGCCTTGATATATTCTGTTTTCACATGTTGTGACAAAAAAATGAGAAAACAGTATGAGAAGTATAACACTATACATGATTGGTAGTATCGAAGTGAAAACACAGGTATACGGTCGTCTACATTTTAAAAACCTGAACATTGTTCTTCTTGTAAAAGTAGGATTGAAAATACAGCAAACAAGAATCCAGATAGTAGAAGAAATATAATACATGCAGTGGCAAAGCACTATATATTACATGCTAAATTGCTCCATTTCCATGACTTTTTTCAACCTTGAAATATCATACTGAAGACAAAGGAGTAGTTCTGCCTCAATGCTTGTTGAGTTTTGTATTTTATGTGGAAAATGACAAGATGCCTAGAATATCCGGCCATTATAAGTAGATCTGTTGCTACTCCTTGTCAAGAACATATATTCAGCATAATATTCAGATAAGTAATGTGTGAAATAAAGGTCAACTAAACAATATTTGAGCAAACATAGACTAGAGATTGATCTAACATTCAATTTCCTAGGAAGAGAAAAATATTTGAGGATTAAAGGATTATAAATTAGGTGTGCAAGTTATATTTCACCTCTGCACGTAACAGAAGTTTTAAAACACAAAAGCAAAAGTCACCATTACCTGGAATGTAGACTTGCATTTGCTTTCTTGTATCAGTGGCAGATCTGGCTAATATGTATCACAAAACCTCTTTGTTTCCCAGAAACAAACAAAAACCTACAAAACCCACTACAACTATTTAGCTATTTATTCCAGTGTGAATAAATTAGGTGACTAAGAATTACATCAACAATGTTAAGTGCTCTGGTAATAAAGAGACGAATGGAATAAATTTATGTAAGTATTTTGCAACTAATAATTCATTTTACTACCATGGATGATAGGTGTTGATGATTTCTTTTTTTCTCTCCTCACAGTAGGATGACAAATCCAAAAAGAGCAGCAGAGTTTTGAGGAGCATTTGGCTGATTTCCCTGTATTACTCCCCTCTAAAAGCAAAATTAAAATCAAGAAATTAGATATAGTATACAACAACAACAACTGCAATGAAGTCAAGGCAAATGTTCTAGTCATATTACCTGGATATATTCAAATTTCAAGGAGGTGGTTTCAATATCAATGTGTATTTAGTCACACTTTACTCAGTCCAGAGTCATATGTAGCAGACAAAGGAACAGTATCCTTTTTTCTCCCATTAAAACTATCATCAAAAACTTGTTTGACTACAAAATTTAAAAATTCAAAAGCACTTGCTTAAAATTTGGCAGCATTAGTACCAGAAGTTAAAGTTTCAGTCCAACTCCAAATTCAATATTTTAAAGATGTGGATATGTATATGTACCTGTGTGTGAGAGGATAACAGAACATGTATATGTACGCACATATAAAATAACATGCGAAGGACAGTTTAAAAACTGGTGACATTGTATTATTTATTTGAAACTCTGAAATAAAGTCTGGCATATAAACACCTCTTTGCGGAGTGTTAATATTTTATTCTGGATCAAAAATACACAAAATATATACCAGTAGCCAGATGTTTAATTTAAGTATGAATTATATTCCCTTTCTCCTTGAAAAGAATTATCTGGTTTTTTGATTTATTTTTTTTACAAAGGAAAATATTTGAAGGTAGTAGTAGGAACACAATTTGAAAATTATGTTTTAGAAGAGTTTTTCACAGTGAAATATATTAAAGACATTAATTATCCTGAGATTAGTATACGGATTTGTAGGTGATATAACAATCAGTAAGTATGGCTGTTGGATATGTATCTTAAATTAGGTTTTTTGCCATCTTATGTATTAGTCTAACATATGACAACTATGATAATTTTCTAATGTGAAATTGTTCTACTGTTATTCTTATTTAAAGTTACTTACTAGACTTTGCTTAAGTCCTTAAGAATTTTCATTTCTAACATGAATATACTAATTTCTTCACCTTCGACTTTTCTAATCAAGATACATCTGATCTACAGAGCTATTACAAGTAGTACCCTTTCCTCATAGCCAGTTTATACAAACTGAAATTTACAGATTCTTTAACCGAATATTAAGAATATTATGTCACATTACACCAATTATATAAACACCCATTACATAAAACCTGTCTTCTTTAAGAATTTTCCATAAAGTAATATTCCTGTAGTCACTCTCCCAGAAACCATTGACAAAGGTAAAAAATCATGTTTATTTTTTTCTCTAATTAATCTTCAGATTTGGAAAAGAAGACCCACTTTTAGAGGTATGACTTTCTTTTACTAATAATGAATGCTTTCACAGCCCTTTTCTTCTACAGTTTGAAAGGTAGTTTAGCAACATTATGCTCTTCCTTTGCTGGGGAAATAGGAGCACAGAGAGGATGCCACCACCTTCCCCCGTCCACAGTGTAGTGCCATGTTAGCAGTGCAACTCAAGCTCACATCCTGACCCCTTCAACAATAAAGCATTCTGCCTCCCAAGGATCAACTTTTAGAGAGCGAAATATATACTGTGCCTATCCATATACAAGAAGATTCTTTTTATTGACTTTTTAAATGACATAATTGTGCTTTAAAAAAAAAGAAGAAACAACTATAATCAGGGATTGTCCAGTGGATTGTCTTCAAGAGGCACCCGAAGGTAAGGAAGATCTCAGAAACACTTATGAATTTATTTAATGAACTCAGTGAAGTAACACTTATAATCCACTTTTATTAAGGGTAAAAAACCAGATAATATTGTGTCAGAGGTAGGCCAAGCACAGGCTAAATACAGCATAAGTGTGTTGCTATATGTGCTGAGCTAAGGGGTTCGGGATCAAGTATCATGATTCAGTCTATATTATTCATACTCCACCTTAATGTGTGTAATCTCTGAAAAAGGCAGGTAATGCTACAATATTAACAATCTTCATTTCTGTTATTTATCTTAATAGTAAATTACTGGCAAATCTTTCAGATAGACTTAAAAATCTATTCTTGAAAGAGAGTTTAATATGCCTGAACAAATATATATTTGGCCTTAAGAGTATTTCTTTTATCCATAATTTCATGCCTTGAAGAAATAAAAATTGGTGTGAGTATATAACTACTGGGAACAAAAAATTTACTCACCCAATTATTAAATGAACAAAGCACAATCAGAAGATACTACTGACAGGGACTGAAGTCCTTGTGAGTTTATTAAGCTTTTATTTAATTAAGACACTACATGCATAAACAACAAAGCTTAAAGGTCTGCAAAGCAAGAAAATAATTAATGAAAAGCACACAGTCACGAAGACTTATTTCCAAAGAATTTGTCTTGTCATTTACAATAAACAACAACCAATCTCTCCACATTTTCCATGAAGTTTTTACTCTCTTCTCCATCACAACACTCAGCTGCTTCATCTTTTACCATTAGCACCACTACCGCACCCTCAGACTCTCAGTGCAATACCTGTCACTCATCCAAACCTATTCTCAGCCACTTCTGGTGTTCCCAGTTCTCTCCTTCTGCACTTTTGGGGGTGCACGGAAAATGGATAGGATGGATCCATGGACAGTAACATTAGAATCGTGGACCCACAAGCCATATTTCCTTAGTGAACCAGGTTGAGTGGGGCTGTCCATTCAACATTTTAGAGGCATCCACTGCCACAGAACAGTTTGACAGCTGTGCGACAGAGTCCACTCACATACCCAGTTCCTCCATCAGCATCCTTAACATGCCCAGCCTCTCTGTTCAGCCACTCCTGAAAACTCAGGGTTCAAAGTCTGGCATGTGCATCCTGCAGACCTGACAGTGTTAACGCTTCTCTTGCCCACATAGACTCATAAATACCTTTCAAAAAAGCATATCACAATAAATATGATGTTAACTGAAATACCCTGTCATTCAACACATTAGCCAGGGAAAAACTGAAGTAGAAAAAGGGACAAAATTGCGCCATATCGTTATGGCATGACTTTGTCCACTTCCTCACCAGTTTGTTACACAAGTTAGGGCTTGAATATACTGGGACATCCTAAGAACTATGTCCATGCTCTGTGCAGCTAATCAACATATGTCTAATGAGTCTAGAGAAGGACAGTTTTATTGGATCCATGACAGTTTCTGCAACACAGACACAGTGGTCAAGACGTTCACAAAGCAAGAGCTTACCCAAGGGCAGTCAATTGGACTAATCAAGTATGCAAAATATAGATGACCTGGACATAGACAGCTGTCATTTGTTCTGTTTCTGTTTTGAGGGGACTCCTGGGCACTCAGAAAACCCAAAGAAAATGGCTAAAGTGATAGGAGAGTAGGAGATGAGACATAAAAGCAATAAGCTACTGCCAAAAGCAGTAACATTAGCAGGTGTGTATTCCCTCATCCACCTCTGAGGCAACCTGGATAGGATCATAGTAAAGTTACAGGCAGGACACTATGAAATTACAATGCAGTAATTGCTGTACAAAATCTTTTATTCAGTCATTGTCTCAATCTAACACGGTTCTCATTGTAGGGAAAAAGTTAGTTAAAAGTTAAAGTAGATATTAGAAACACTGCCTTCAGTTCTGTTCCGTGGCGAAATTACCACATAGCATCTAGCTAAAGTTCTTCATGCCTGTCTAAGAGAAGAATCTGGCCTATTATGTTTCTCACAGGTATTTGTCTTATGATCTCCATGCTTATTGTCTCTCCTTTTCAGATTGATTTTATCATTTTATTTAGTGTTCCCTCCTTAAACAAGTCTCAGTAGCAACCACCTGGCACAGTATGGCCATAACATATTTTTCAACATTTGCTCTGTTAGGTTAAACATTAAGATTGCTATGATGCTTTCTACTTTTTTTATAAGAAGCAGAACTGGGATGGCAAACTCCCAAACACACTTGTATACATGGTTTAGGTATTTATGTGCACATTAATATGTTCTCCAAACAAATGACACATATTGAAATGTATTAGAGCACACACAAAGTAAAATACTAAAATTATAATATCTGTTTTTAACTCATATAAATTACATGTTTGTCTCAATAGGTTACAAACAGATGGAGCATTATCTTCAGCATATTTCTTCAGAGTTCCTAAATCTGCCTGATGGGAATTCCACTACCTGAACCAGCTGTACATGTGACCTATTTGACTTCCACTTCCCAGGCTCTGAATATATAAGACAGTGCTGGCATGTTTTTAACATAAAGTATATGCAAATATGGACATATTTGACACGTTGCTGTAGCACCTATTTAAAATGTATGCCATCTGGTTTAACCTTTGTATCCATAATCATAAACTGTTTCAAACTGTCCATGCAATAAAGTGTTTTTATGTCTTTCTCTTGATTAATCTACTTTACTTTTTTCCTTAATCAGAACCAATTAAAATGTCTTTTCACTTTTCTCTTTTGTTCCTTTTCACTGTGAAATATTACTACTGTACTCCTAAGGGTGAATTTTTCAGGCACTGAATGTCTAACTCCCTCTCCAGGGGCAAAAGCTCAGCAAGATCTTGAAAGCCTTCCATATTAGAAACCTTACTATACAAGGAATAGGATACATTTCTTGTTTATAAATATAGCACATAAAATATTCCTTCCTCCATTTCGGTCTCATTTATTATAAAATACTAAAGTGAATATATCCATTTTACAGAGGCTCATATTGAAGAATTACCTGCAGTTGTGTTGGTCTGTAGTAATTTTCTGTCTGAGACCAACCATACACTCAAGACATTCACCCTATTACACAAAAGACAAAATGCTTCTATACTAGGAGTATGAGTAACCTAAGACAATAGGCCTGATTTTAAGAAAATATATACCTAGATCAGGCAATTTCTTCAGATTTCAGGTGCTTTATGCGTATGGTTTTGAAAGAAGATATAGGGCCCCAGATAGCTTATGGTTCATTGACAAAGAACAGGTTACCGAAAATGTCAAGTGCCACAGTGAATCAGAGAATCGTAGAATGGTTTGGGTTGGAAGAGACCTTAAAGATCCCCTAGTCCCAATTCCCTGCCATGGGCAGGGCACCTTCCACTAGACCAGGTTGCTCAAAGCCCTGTCCAACGTGGTCTTCAGCACTTCCAGGGACGGGGCATGACATCTTCTCTGGGCAATCTGTTCCAGTGACCAGTCCACGGAAAAAAAATTTGTCCCTTTACTTGAAGTTGGTCTGTGTAAGGGCTTCCAAAATTTTAACAAGCTACAGGAATAAGGGGACAAAACCTCTTCAGTTCCTTGAATTCTGCCTGTCTTTTTTCCATTTCGGCCAATTAGTGTTGCTATGTTTCAAATTTTGTTCAAAACTGTAACAGTGTAATCGAAGAAACGTTTTTGGGTTTAGATCTAATTATTGTAGAAAGACTACTTTTCTATTGGGAAAAGTCACTGTTGTAATAATAATAACAATAATTAATAATAATCACCATCATCTTTTCATACCTGTAGTTTCTACCCCTTTTTCTAGTGTTATGCACACCCTCTCCCTGCTTCTGCAGATCCTGAGGTCCATGTTTTCAGCCTGGCAGCAGTGATGAGTATTATGATGAGTGTCAGTATCTGGAGTATTTCACTGGTAGGAATGTGAGGTTCATGTTGGTGGTGTCCTCTTCCTCACTCTGTGATATATCTGAGAACATTTTTATATGTTTCCTAATATGTTTTTACCCTTTCTTCTTTCTCCAGTGATCTGGAGTTCCATGTTACGACCAAATTTACTATATACAGTACCCTTTACCTATGTAAGATACTATTTATTTGTTCTCTTTGTTATCCCTAGAAGTACATTTGTCCAGTTCCAGATGTTCCTTCCTTCAGTTGGCCACCAGTGAATTATTTATAGCCCTGGGGCCATAAACAGCCCCCGTGTCAGCCTGTGCCCATTTCTTATCACTGCATATCTGCCCTTCTCTGTTTCACAATCTGCATTTCCCTTTCTTGATGCCACTGCTATCCTATCAGGCTGGTATTTCTCTATACCATGTATTTCTGGCAGCCCTAAATGCCTCTGTCTACATAGAATAACTGCTTACTATTGTTTACTCAATAAAGCTATGAGAATACTCTAAAAAGATAAAGTAGAATGAATTAGTGACAAACACCTAGCTGACAGAAAACTAAAAAGAAGTTAAAGGTAACCCAAGTTAAACAAAAACAGTTAAGAGAGAGAAAGCCTCTTCTGGGCCTTACAAATTCAGTTCAAAGCCTGTGGCCAGACAAAAGCAATACTAATACTATATTGCAGGTCTACAAGGTCACAGAATTAAACATATGTTTTGTAACTATACCCATATCTCAAGAAAACCCACCAGAACTTATTTTCATTTTGTTTCATGGATCACTCTTCATTGTATCAAATTCCTTTGCTGAATTATCATTTGGCAAGCTTCCACAGCCTGGATTTTAACAGAGCTCTTCTGTTCAGTGTGCAGAACACATCCTGACCTACCACACCCCGTTGGTGCCCAGAGTCCTCTTCTGTCTCCAATACGCAGTCTGTGAGAGACCTGCCTCCCTGCTGCTGCATCAACTGGGACTAGAAATTTGCACAAAAAAGTGAAGAGAGATACTCCAGGCAACCTTAGGAAAGAATTAAAAAGGAATTGAAGTGAGACAGAAATTGGACAGAAAAAAAGGATTAACCAGATTTTAGGAATGGGATAGTGGGAAGAACAGGAGGTCTGAGCTCTCAGGAGAGGAAGAGATATGATCAGTAAGAAAGTGGCTCAGTGTCTGTTACATTCTACATCACAAATGTAGAATTAGCTGCATGTTCACCTTCAGCTTCACAAACCACACCACTGTGAGAAGTATAGAGTTAATTCAAATACCAGATGCCTAATAATCATGAAATTGCTAGATGAAATGTAAGATTTATCATCTAAACTAACTGCAACAAGCTCTACAGATCCACTCAAGACCTGAAATATAATAATTTCTTCTGTCTAGCACTAAAACTCTCGTTATATTTCTCAGCACTGGTGAATTTAAAAACTGTATTTACTTTCAATCTTAAAACAGTCAGGGAGTACTAATTCTAATCTAAATTTACAAGAATCAAGTAACTACATAGGGGAAATGTTCTATAGGTGTTGCAAAAGCCATTCATAGTTTACAGTGGTCCAACAAATGCAACAAGAGGCTATGCTTTTGGACCATAAAAAAGAAGGCAAAAACTGAAGGTCATTACTTTGAATTTGAAATATTGATATAAATCAATCTTTAGCCTCACATCATCTAGAAAAGAGATTGTAACATTTTTGTTATAAAGTCTAGATATAGCAAGAGTTTTGCAGTTTCTCAAATCTAACATCTAAAAGTGAAACAATAATTCTTTAATTTACTTCAAAAATAGTTTTATTTTCCGTCAAAAAACAGCTGAAATGTGCAAGGATTTATCTGCCTTTAAAAGTCGCTTTGAGCAACAGCAGTAATCCCTTCTTAGATGGAGAACACTGAAGCTACCTGTAAACCAAATTGCATTTTCCACAGCTGACAAGGCAACTCGGTATAATGGAACCCAGGTGTTAGACTAATTTCTAATTTAACCATAAATTAAAAAAAGAGAAATATAATCCTCAATGCGAGTTGTTGTGGTATTACAGAATCCATCATAATGAAGAAATGCTGCCACTTTGCACAAAGGTTAGCTGTACAAATGCTACAGCAGCAACAGAAATGTTAATGAGTTTGTGTGGCAGCAGGTAAGCAAGAGCTTGCAGAAAGAAGTGATTGTGATAGGCAGATAATTACAATGGAAGTCATGTCTTTGGTAATGACTGGGATTCACATCACATATCTTTTTGGTCACAGTACAATTTCACTAGCTCTGTTTATGGTAATCTATGGGATTATTTGACAGCAAGGTGACACTTTGGAACAAATTTCGTTCCTAGCACAATTACTGATATTGTGACATTCAATTAGATACATCACTGATGTATAATTTTGATTTTAGAAAATAAACACAAGATACATTTTTCTTTAGTACATTATTTTTTTTTAATTCTTAATTTGTGTTTCATCATGCTAAATGCTTTGATCTTACTAATGTGTAGGAGTCAGGAGAAATTTAAGTTGTGAGTTTTTAACCATTCTGATGCAGAATTAATAAAGAGCAGAATGAATAAAGAAAAAGGAAAAAATATTCTTTTCAAACATGGAATTGTCTTAAAGAGAAGGAAAATAGATTTCTAGGCAATGTTTATCTGTGTTATAAACTCTACTACATAATAACAAATACGTAATATGCTTTCCCAAAGGAAATTCTGACAATATCTACATATGTTATATCATATTCTAGGCCAAACCCCCAGCTAACCTATTTACCTCAATCTCACAAAACAGTTACAAATAGGAAAATATTCAGGTGAAGAATCAAATTTGTGTCACCCATTCCTTCCCCATGGAAGGCATGTGAAATGACAGGGAGAGGACAACACTCATAACAAATGTGGTGAGTACCTCCTGAAGTTCTACCATATCCTTTGTCCATAGCAATAAGCAGGGTCTCTCCAGGAGCATTTCATTGCAAGACCAGAGACTACAGTACCCCACCAATCCTTTCATGTAAATAAGAAGTGTTCTACATTCACAAGTGATGAAATATGTGCTTTGGCAAGCATAGAATAAGAGATAAAAGAGAGAAAGAATAAAAATTTATAGTCACCACCCAGAAGTCTCCAATGAACTTGGCTGTTGTTGCTGTTTTTGCTGGTGTCTTGGTCTGTCTTGTAGTGGTGGGGGAAAGAAACCCACAGATACAAAGTGCAGTGAGTTTATATACTCTCAGAAACCCTCCTGGTGCCTACACCATGTGTGTGTGGAGGGATGCTGGTTTTGCACAGGTATGCTGGTTTTGCAGAGGCTGGATGTACTGGTTTTTGCACAGTCTTTTAGTCTGAGGGTGTGGGTGCTTTGCAGGCACCCTTGGTAAGAGTGAGGCTTTCTGGTGTAGTGGTGGGTGTGTGCACAGAGAGCTTTTTTTAACATAGTCTGGCTCATAGGAAATAAACATCACAACATAGAGAGTTGTCACTGGTCTCTTTTAGATAAGCATCACATACCCAGAGAAGCATCAGACACCTAGAGACTCCCCTGGGCACCTCCATAAAGTTAACAACTTGTGGGCTATGGCCTCCTCCCCTCAGCCTTTACCTTCACTGTCCTGGGTTCTTTGCACAGTTTACTACAGTAACAACGTTTTAAGGCAATGAATAAAGTCCAATTCCTCACATGTGCAAACAGTTTGGCTTCTGGGATGCAATGTGGATTAGTCATCAAAACCACATTTTATTACTTCAGTTCTTTAACCAGTTGACCTAATTTTATAAAACTGCCTCACTTAAAATCTCTCTTCCTTCATAAAATTCTGTCTTCACAAATACAGCATTATAAATATTAAATTTATGGAGAAAAAAACTAAACAAGAAAGGAGAATACAAGATGGAGCATCAGAAGCAAAACCTTCTTTAGAAGACAAAAGAATTTTTACAAATACATTGCCTTACTATAAGCATGACTCTTGCCCCCTAATGATTTCCCCCTTCTGCCCTTGATGTAGCTTTTACAATTTAAAGTTATGTATCTGCCTTCTTTTTAACTCCGAATCTCTGTGAAATGTTCATTATTTTAAGATATGGGATCTAAGCATTAATCAAAGAACAGTATTAAGAAACAACAGTCACTCTTACTCTGCCTCATTCTTTCCATCAAACTTAGGTGTAAACTTTTATACTGAAATGGGATGAGAAAAGTTAGCTCATGTTACTTATTTATAGTCATGATGTGGAAAAAAACAATTTGATATCAATATCCTCTTATTTCCACTTCTACTCAGAAATTTGTGACTTGAATGAACAAAACTGAAGGCTTTAACAAGATGAGGATGCTGGTAAGATTTGTTAGACCAGTCACGTTTTTCTCTGTCGCAATCACAGTGATCTTACATTTAGAGAGTGTTTTTCATGCCAAAGAATGTCCAAATGCTTTAAAACTTGACAAATTACATACATGAATCTTGCCGTTCATTACTGAATTTCAGCAGCCTCTGTTGTGAAAGGTTTTTAACAACACACAGTAAAGTCTAGTTCACTCTAGGACAAGATATGACTACTATAAAGCAGGAAGAGTCTCAGCAGGCAGACAATAACACTTCAAATAGAAATGCAAAGAGACCACTGAAGTTAACATACTACTTAGAAAGTGTGTCACATCTATTTAATGACCTTCCTTTTGTGTTTTGAGAGGACCATACATCCAATAACTCACTGAGTAAGTTCAAGTACACTTCATACACTTAAAGCAGTGTTCTCCAAGGTGCTGAGTACTGTGGTTCACAAGGCAACAAATGGTAAGTCTGTAAAAATGACACAATTAAATGTAAGTAAGTTCTTAAGTGCTTTACTGAGCAGAACTTCCAGAGCTGTAAAAAAGAGTCTGTGTATCTGAGAGCCTGACATTCACATCCTGAAAGCAGGATTCCTGGAGGAGAGAAACAGAAGCAGTGAAAAGGTTTGGTATTTTTCATTGGCACCACTTACAAGGCCAAACATAATTTTTCTCAAAATCCTTTCTCTCACCCATTCCTTTAGAATTTGCTTTATGAGGCTACAGTGGAAGAGGAGGAGAGTTCTGTAAAAAAAACCAAACCAAACCAAAAACAACAACACCCCCCCAAAACAACAAACAAACAACAAAAAACCCCTAAAACATATCAGAAAAAATTTAGACAAAACCTAGATCTCTAAAAAACTTCTGCACGGTTGTTAACCTAACTGTAGAGATGCTGATTTCTATAGACATTTCCAGTGCTGTAGCAAGGATTGTACAAGAGGGAGGCTTACTCTGAGCACTAGTTTAAGAATTTCTCAGATAGAGGCAAATGTGCCTGAAGACTGATACCCGCCACAGCCATTGCTGCTGAAGGTGCATGGGGTTGGAAAGAGCAGACACCAGTGTGGAAGGAACATGATAGATATGTGAGCAATTTATATTGTGTTCTGTAGTTTTATAAACTCTGCTTTAATATAGCTTTATAGACACTATAAACTGTAATTGCCAAGATGTCTGCGAGTCTCCTAGCTAGAACAAAAGGAAATTAGTGCCAAGAAGAAGGTGGGATTTGATAAAGTAAATAATTATCTAATTCTGCCTAGATACCTGTTATAAACCAATTAAAAGTATATTTGTAAAGTATGTTTACACCTAGACAGTAGTTTGTAACCAATTATGTGCAATTGGTCACGAGACCTTGTATAGAGAAACTATAAAAGATCAGAACTCTTTTAATAAATTGGACATATTACAGATCTTATAGGTCGTGTGCATTTGTACCCTGAGCCCCTCCGTCAACACACCAGTCTGCTGAGACTCTCAGAAGACAAGGAGACAAGAGTTTTGGAGAAGCATGGAGGAGGATTATCACAGGAAAAGGTGATCTTGAATAGGAAGATCCTGGTGTTCTCCTAAAGTTCATCCATGGGTGCTTCAGTCATCCTGGGACAACATTCTGTTCTGAGATACCCAAACTCTGGGACCAGATCTCTTTCCTTTTATGCCATCATTTGGAATGCAGTTAGATTGCTTACATTAAACATGTCATGAACGGTGACAATTGTGTGTCTCAAAAAGCATCTACGAAGGCCAACATGTCAAGAGAAGAGCAACATAAACTCATGAAACTCTCTAAAGTGAAATCTAAAAGAAATGTTAAAGAAAGTGTTAACATTTACTTTTTTTTTTTTTTCCAGGATAAGTCACCCTCTTTAAGACTGTAGCACTATACATGGAGTAGATGCTTCATTTCATGATGGATACATAGCGTACAAGTTACGTGCCTGGCCTTGCTGGATGGGGTTAGTGGATTTCTAGAAAATATCTTCAGAAAAGTGCATTTTCTATGTAAGATAGGCACTCAAAAATGACTGTGAATAGTATGATTTCTAAAGCTTAACTGCATCAAGGACTCAGCTATCCAGGGTTCATTGACTGAACCCAGAAAGGCTTCCTGAGCCCATGTGTCTGAAATACAGATCTTCTCTTCCTTTCTGAGCAAAAGTCTGAGGAGGTTTGAACCTAGGCTTCCCACTTCTTGGGGAATGTTAGGTCAGAGTATTGGTATTGTAAAGAGAAGGAAGGGGACCCCCTTGATATCTTTTCTTTGCAGGGAGTAAGTAGAAGCGTACAGGAACCACAAAGAGTTAACATTATATCCAGTTCTCTTCAGTCAGTGGCTGGCAGACAAATTCACTCTATTGGAGGCAGCCAAAGAGTAGAAAAGGATTATTATATTAAAGCTGTCCTTTTAAGTCTGCTCTTACCCAGCAGTCAGAAAAATGCATCAAGATGGAAATGTGTACTTGTGACCTTCTTTTCTTGTATTCCCAGTGCTACAGGTAATTAGTCTCCCACTCCTCATACCAGATCTAAAGCAGAAGGCGTGAAACCTGAGCATAGTACATATTCTGTGATGTATTCTGAATATATGAACTGAATGCTTCAGTTCCCATGAATGAATATTCAGCCCTGACAGAAATTCAACTCAGCATCGTCATGAGGTCTGGCAGGTAGTGCCCATCCCCTGCCATGGTTCCTATGGTAAGGAAACATATTCCCCAATGGTTTCCCAAATGTATTCCAGTAAAGTGTAAAATCAAGACACTAAAGCCTGCTCAGCCACCTGCTGGCACCAACAACAGTTCAGCATGGATGCAGGGAGTGTGAGGGCAGCTGAGGAACAGAGGAGGACAGTAGCAGGAGGTGGGGAACAGGAGGAGTGGGGGAAACGCAGTCAAGACGCATACACATATCTAAGCTTATTCATGGCCATATGACCAGAGGTGAGAAGGAAGCTCCATAGAAACAGCACCAGGCTAAGAGGATTCAAATCCTTATTCACAGGCTGCTCTTGGGAACTCCCAGCTTGATCCCACTAGACCAGATTGAAGCTATCAGAGTAAAATCCATTGCTGTGTGATTAGGACATGGAAATTGAGAGAGGACACTGGGAAGAAATACCCCTCAATCACACATATGTAACATAGCAAATTGATTCCCCAGATAGAATTTCATTTATCATCTCCCTGATGTGTGTTGGAGACACACAGTTGCATAACAAGGATGTAAGTAGTAATGAAAGGAATAGAAGAAAGGGCATTCTTTACTTGCACACACACATATATAGGAGGAAGTTGAGTAGAAAAAGGGGACAAGTGTAATCTATTCATTGAGAAATAACTCCCTCAAACAAGGAGAAAACAGCAGGGCAAAAAATGGAGATGAAGAAAAATCATTCAACTGCAAAACATTTTGGAGATCAGGAAAGATGTCTCTCAGGGCTTCACTCTGCACTTGAAAGGAGGAAGGGAACAAACCCAAGTGACTGGATACCAGAGGCTTCCTGCTCCCCTTGCAGCCGTCATACTGCCCAACTGTTACACAGTCCTTCCTTGTTTACAACCTTTTCCCCAGTTGATGTCTGTATGTGAGGAACAGGAGCATAAAACCAGCAAGCACTTTAAACTTTTTGCTTAGTGTTTAGTAGAACAGGGGCTGAAACCAAGAACTCTCTTATATATTTTTTCCTTACCCACCAACAAAGAGTCTTTTGTGCGTGTCCTTCTCCTTTTTCTTCTCTTCATCTTCTTTCCAAAGAAAGTGAGAGTAATGGTTTCACTCTCTCCCAAACTCTGAATTAATTTCTCATGACCCATTAAAGAGCTACAACAACAACAAAAACAACAAAACCCAAGCCCTATTGAATAAAAATATGTAAATATTTGGTTTTGAGTTTTCTTTTTAATGAGGCTTACAGGCAGGCTGAAGGATGAATGCTAGTTAGTTAATTTGGGTGAATCTCCTGTGGATAAAAACCTCCTGGTGCTGAATTCTTCAAACCTAGCAAGACGTAAGACTTCCCAACCAATTCCTTGAAAACTTACGAACTTTTAGTATATCAGCATTTTTTTGCTGACTGATGATTTTTGTTATTTTCACTTATAATTGCTACTGTCTCTAAAACAGTTTTAAAAAACTACAATCAACCATGCACCTGAGAGCTAGGTACTACAAACTTTAAAAATAATTCTGACAAGGAGCTATTCAGTGAGGTATATCACAGGTAACTCTTGCTCTCTAGCAGAAACAAAACACATGGAGACTCTTCGTTAAACTACTCTTCTATGTAAAATTATATATTTTTACTATTCAGACAACGATGTTCTTCTTTTCCCTGCTCTTTGGTTTTGTCAAAACTTGAAAATCTTTCAGACATAAGAGATAAAATTATAATCTTGTGAAAATTCAGGCATGAGGAATTGAGCTACTGCATTTTGCATGATTCTGTTTACTGATGATGGGTCTTTACCACTTGACATTTTTCTCTGTCACATGTATCCCAGCATTTTTCTAACTCTCCCTGTAAATGCAATCACACTCCAAAACAGCACAAATGCCAAAAGTATTTCCATATATGTCTTGAGACGGTCTTCGAAAGGAAACAAATATTCCACAGATGCAGAAAAAAATGCAATGGAAATATATTTTAATTTTTAACCTCTTTTAATATGAAAGTTATGCAAATTTGATTAAAACAGAGATTTAAACCAAGATTGAACTGCACACTGAAGAACAGCTATGTATAACCTGCAAGTGGCTTTCCACAGCAGTATCCTTTCCACAGTCCTCCAGCACCCTCTGGTGGTTAATTGATTGACATATTTTTCATATTTGCATGAAGCTTTTAGTAATTTTTTTACCTCTGTTTCGATGAGAAAAAATATGTATATTAAAATTGCACCTACAGCAATTAAATGATTGCATGAACAGCATGTGTCAAGTTCCATGTAATTATTGTCGTTCATTTCCTCAGGGAATGACAGGAAGACATCAGACTGTCCTGCTTGTTTACTGTGACTTGCAGTGCATATTTTCTGCCATTACAATTTGACTTGGTATAATAGAAATGTATCTGTTGCTTAAGCTGACATTTTCTGGTTATGCAATTTTATTTCATAGCAATTATTTCATAGAATCAAAGAATCATTTAAGTTGGAAAGATCATTGAGTCCAACCATTAAACTAACAATGCCAAGTCCACCACTTAATCATGTCCCTACGTGCCACACCACCGTTATTTCTAAATACTTTCAGAGATGGTGACATTGTTCTGGACAGCCTGTTCCAATGCTTGAACAGCCTTTCCACGAAGAAATTTTCCAAGTGTCCAATCTAAAACTCCCTTGGCACAACTTCAGGTTGTTTCCTCTTGTCCTGTCTCGAATTATTTGGAAGAGGTCAACCCTCACCTAGCTGCAACCTCCTTTCAGGTAGTTGTAGAGAGTGATAGGGTTTCCCCTGAGCCCCCTTTTCTTCAGGCTAACAAATGCCAATTTCCTCAGCTGTTTCTCATATGACTTGTGCTCCAGACCCTTCACCAGCCCCTTCTCTGAACATGCTCCGAAACCTCAATGCCCTTCTTGAAGTGAGGAGCGCAAAACTGAACACAGGATTCAAGGTGTGGCCTCACCAGTGCCGAGTTCAGGGGGATGATCACTTCCCTAGTCCTTCTGGCCACACTGTTTCTGATACAGGCCAGGATGCCACTGACCTTCTCGGCCACCTGGGCACACTGACTCCCCTCATCCAGATCCAGGATTGGCCCAGTCAGGGGAAACACCACTAATGACCTGCTGCCAGTTGGATGTAGCACCATTTACCACCACTGTCTGGGTCCAGCCATCCAGCCAGTTCTTAGCCCAGCGAACAGTGCACCTCTCCAAGCCATGAACAGTTTCTCCAGCAGAATGCCGTGGGAGAGTGTCAAAGGCTTTACTGAAGTCCAGGTAAGCAACATCCACAGCCTTTCCCTCATTCACTAAGCAGGTCACCTTGTCATAGGAGATTGGTCAAGAAGGACCTGCCTTTCATAAACTGTTCATAAATCATGCTGATCCTCTGGTTGTCTTGTATGTGCCAGACAATGGCACTCAAGATTATCTGCTCCATGACCTTCCCAATACCATGGTCAGACTGACAGGCCTGCAGTTCCCTGTATCCTCTTTCTGACCATTCTTGTACTGGGCATCACATTTGCTAACCTCCAGTCGACTGTGACCTTCCTGTTTGACCAGGACCACTGGTAAATGATGGGAAGTGGTTCAGTGAGCACTTCTGCCAGCTCCCTTGGTAACCCTCAGTGAATCCCATCCAGCTACATAGACTTGTGTGTGTCTAAATGGTGTACCAGGTCACTGACTATTTTCCCTTGGATTATGGGGGCTTCATTCTGCTCTGCACCCCTGTCTACCCACTCAGAGGACTGGGTACTCAGGGAACCACTGGCCTTACTGCTAAAGACTGGGGCAAAGAAAGCATTAAGCACCTCTGCCTTTTCCTTATCCTTTGCTACCATTTCCCTCCATATCCAGTAAATGGTAGAGATTTTCCTTAGCCCTCCTTTTGTCACAAATGTATTTATTGAAACATTTTTATTGTCTTTTACAGCAGTATCCAGATTAAGTTCTAGCTGGGCTTTGGCCCTTCCAATTTTCTCACTGAATAACCTCACAATATCCTTGTAGTCCTCCTGAGCTGCCTGTCCCTTCTTCAAAAGGTCATCAACTCTCCTTTTTTTCCTGAGTTTTGAAGTCCAAGGTAGCAGTTCTGCTGAGTCCCCTCGTTCCTTCTCTGAGAATTGCAAACTCAAACATTTTGTGATCAGTGTGCCAAAGATCACATTTCATACTGATTTTATTATATATATAAAATTATATCTTCATATAGCTCAATGTACGCTTTATTACCAACACTTCTTACAGATATCTCTGGAATACTTTCTTTCCAAGATTTTGATCATGTTCATCTATCAAAAATGCTGAAGAAAAAAAGTAGCTTGTATGCTTGCATTTTCTAGTTTTTATTGCTGTATTTTCCATTTCTAAGTAGACTCTATAAAGCTTATCCCAGATAGCAGACAAATGTATATATTCAAACCATGTATTGGTCAAAATATAACATAAATGCAAACACACACATGTTCATTAAGGCAGAACTTCTGTAAGAAAGGTATAAGGGAAAGAATTGTCTGTCAGAATATGTGTCAGAAGCATAAAAAACTCAGCATCGTACATTGTACTGACTAAAACGGTGATTTGAAGAACAGTAAAGATTAAGGGAATATCAACATACAAGATTATGCTGTTTTCAAGGCATCTCTGATCCATGGGGTATTTTGGAAACCCCAGGTCTATACAGACTGCACCAAACATGGAAAGCTTAGGATTCAATGTGTAATTTTCTCTATACGTATCTAGGGTATTATATACCCATTTTTTTCTCTTCAGATATTCAGCCATGCAGTTATGTCAGTCATAGATGGAATTACCCCAAGAAAATAAGATTATGAAACCTCCATTTGAAATTCTTTAACATTATTGAAAGCACAGGTTTGAGGAATCTTTGTCAAGACATAACTTCCTCCAATAGAAGTGGGATAACTTTCTGAGGGATCTGCATTAACGCTTAGTGCCAGAAATAATGGTTCCTGTAGGTATGAATTATGCTACACCTACACACATAGTCCAATACAAACAGAACAACTCAGACAAGTCAAGCTTGTTTAGATCTCTCAGGCACTTCTAGTATGTGTTGTTTCATCCTTTGTGAGGACAGTGCTTAGGTGTGAATCTTCTCAAATTGTTTGCTGCTGATCAGGAAAAACACACTGCTGGCTCTATTGTCTTCTTCATGCATCTTGTTCACACGTAACACCTTAGAAGCAGAACATTGGGCTGGAGGCTAATCACGAGTGAATACTTCTGAGGAGGAAATTACAATGATGGTCAGATCCAAAACACTGCAGGCATGTGAAATAAACAGGTGGATTGTACAAGCCCAAAGCAACAGTCAAACAAGAGCCCTGTCACAGGCTGCCAAATTCTGGAGGCACATGGGAGGACCTTCCCCTTTCAGCTGTAGCATCTCTCAGGCACTTGAAATCTGCGCATGTGTTGACTTTTCCTTACCTGAGCAGTTCAGTACCCCACTCCTGCTCCAGTCTCACCATGGAGTCTGTTCCCCCACTGCAGCAAAATCTCACAGTTATGTGTTGCCTGAAAAAGCTTCATACACTGACAGGCCTGTTATCACAAAATATATTGGGACACAGAACAGGAGAAGGCAACGATCATCATACCCAGTCCTCTACCACCAGAGACAATCAGTACAGGAGCAGCAATTCCGGGCATAAAGGACTCAAGTCACAAAAGCTTTCCCACCGCTAACAAATGTTAGACCTTCCAAGAATTTCAGGAGGTGCTCAAAAACAAATGTGGCAGTTTATTAAATTTTAGGTTTAGCCATAGTTATTAAATCTAGACCCTCAAGGTACCCATTTTTTAAAACAGAATGACTAAGATCACTGACTTCATGACTGTGTATCAAGGATGGCGGAAACAAAAAGATTTATTTTGTAACAACAAAACATTCAGAAACCAAGTCCTAGTCAGTCAGACTGAGAAGAATTAAATGTGCATTGAAATGTGCAGATCACTATTTGACAAGTCATTTGGTATACTAAATTATCTTCCTGGAATAACAGGTGAAGAATAACAATTTTTAGTCTTGTTCATTTACCCTGTTTACTTCCATGAAAGTTGGCTCCTGAAAAAATTTTACAAAATTATTTGATACATTTGATAGAATTGTCCTTCCCACCAGCACTGTGTGCATAGACTGTAACTCCAGATGTTACAGAACAGTCCAATATTAACAATTTCTCACGTGTTTTCTTCTCCTCCCCTTACAAATTAGCATTATAGCGATCTCTGTTCTGAAAGTCTCTATAAGCACGTCTTGCATCTGCTTTGCTGTGTGGGATTCTTCCAAAAGGTTCTAGATCATTGAAGCAGGCATCAAAAACTTCATCCACAGCTTTTTCCGCTGTTTCTTTGCTAACTTTTCTAACAGCCAGAATGGAACGAATTGCTCTGTCTCGTACACAAGTCTAAAGTGGGAAATAGATTAAAAAAAATCTGACATTATTATCATAAATTTTTTCCAGATTTTGCCAAGTAGTAACTCCTACTATATAGGCGATAAATTTGTATCACAGAAGAGTCAAACAGTGCCTGTAATAAGCATTAAAGTATATTTTAATTTCATCCTGTGTTAATTATGCATTTTAGTTTTCCATGTACACATAAACCATGTGATAATTAAAAGACATTCCTTAGAACAGGAATTAAAATACAATTGGGCATTTTTTTGGAGGTATCAAGTATTTGTAAAACTTACCCTGGACACATGAAAAGTATGTCAGAAAGAAACAGACATAAATACCAGGTAGTTATTTTCAAATTGAAATGCTATAAAACATAAAGGAATAACTTCTCTATTGGCATTCAATGCCTCTCTTTATGGAAACTTTTTCTTATATTTTGTCTACATAAACATAAAAAAAGATGTAAATATCAGTTATAAGTTACTGCCAATCTAACATGAGCAACTAATTGTGACTCTATCTGTAGGCTTCATTACTATGTATAAAAATTAATTCATGTAAGACTTAATACACATGATTATTCAGAGATCTTGCCTTTCTGCTTCCTCCAGTTTTCAAAGACTTGTAAATAAAAGAGTGTTACCAACTTATAGTGGATAAGGTATTCCCACTACATTTCCTGCAAACCCTGTTTTTTGTCTGGTTATATTCACCGTCCATTGTCAGTGCTAATTACTAAGTATTCAGGAATTTCACTCCAATAAAAATAACATCCTGGGGGAAAAAAGTAACATCGGTCATTAAAGGCTGGTTAAGAGAAAACAGCAAGCCCATGGCATCTACTTCTTTTTCTGATGTTTTTGGATATGAAAGTACAGAAGGCTGAGATCAAATAGGCTCATAAAAGATGGCTCATAAAAAATAATTAGACTTTAACATTTACAGTCCTTACCTGATGATGCCCTTTCAATCCAAATTTAAACCTGGCTATTTCATTCATCAGTGTACAGTCACCACTGAGATTAGCAGCTCGAATCTATTGAGAAAAATACAAAGCCACAAGATCAGAGAAACACGTTAAAATACAATGTCAAGAAGTTGTAACAAATTTTTTTCTTCAGTATTTTTCTGGTGACCGCTGGTAGAGATTATTCCCAAGGCCACTTTAATTTCTTAAGTACCTGCTACCCTTTATATCCACCCTCTCAGCCTCAGTGAACTGCAAAGTATTACTACAGCAACCTTTAAGTTTTTCCAGGAACTACATCTCACATATTCCTAAAGCTTAAATGAATGAGCAGTAGAAATCATATGTATGTGTGTATGTGTGTGTATAAGTACATGAACTGCTAGAAGAACATTTAAAGTAATATTCTCCCCAATCTATATCAGAAGCTGTTACAAGAATCAGGAAGAAAGGCAGATACCTTTCAAAGACTACAGCTGCAATACCCAGAAGAGCAGTAACCCATCTGTTTTGCAAAAAGCCAAATTTAAATGAGTATGTGTGGTTTAGCTTGTTAACTGTTTTGTTCTGTACACTGTAATTTCTTTTGTCTGCCAACTGTTCCATACCCTACCCAATCTGTCAGGAAATGTAAATAAACCGTGATTTCCTACAATTAAGTACCAGAGTGAGAATAAATGAATGGAAAATATGAAAGGTAAGAATTAAAAAGCTGTCAACAAAAAATGTAAACACCATATAATAAAGTAAGTATCAAAAGACTTTAGGTAAACACATAATCTCAACAGGAGCAAGAACATGCACAATCTTGTTTTATAAATATATTCTCTAAACTTGTGTTTGAGGCTTATATGCTTTATTCTGCACTGTGCAAATGCTTAGACCAAAAAAATTAGACAATAGTTAATAATTCTGAATTACTGTATTGGGTTTACATGGCAGAATGTTGGCAGTGAGGCGTCTGCCAGGGCAGCTTCTGTGGGACAGGACAAGTGGCTGCCTCCATGTCAGACAGAACCAGCTTTAACTGGTTCTGAAACAGGCCTACCACTAGTCAAAGTTGAGACCATTAGCGGCTGGTTGCATCTCTGTGATGACACGTTTAAGAAGGGATAAAAAGCACTATAGGGCAGCTGTAGACAGAGACAGAGGAGCTAGAAAACTGGGAGGGAAACAGCCCCACAGACACCAAGACCAGTGAAGGAGGGGGAAGAGGTGCTCCAGGCATCAGAGGAGCCCCTGCAGTCTGTGAAAGAACACAGTAGAGCAGATATCTACACTCCAGTCCAAGAAAGGCCCCATGACAGAGCAGACAGACATGCCCTGAAGAAAGCTGTGGCCCATGGGGGAGTAGATTTTCTGTCAGGCACTGTGGGCCATGGGGGAGCAATGCTGGAGCAGTCCATCCCCAAAAGACTGCATGCTGTGAAAAGGAGTCAAGTTGGATCAGGTCTTGAAGAACAGCAGCCCAGGGAAAGACTCACATTAGAGCAGTTTACAAAGGACTGTAACCTGTGGAAGCGACTTCACACTGAATTAGGGGAACAGTGTGAAGATGAAGGAGCAGCAGAGACAAAGTGTTACGAACTGACCACAGCTCACATTCCCTGTCTCCCAGTGCCTCTTGGCAGGTTAGGAGACAGAAGAGCCAGGAATGAAGGAGTGAAGTTGAGCCTGGGAAGAAGTTGAGGGGGGTAAAAGGTATTTTTAGTTCTATTTTTTACTATTCTACTCTGTCATTAATTGGTAATAAATTAAATTAATGTATTTTTGACAGCAACTGGTGAATGACCTTATCTTGATCCATGAGCTTTTTAATCTTACTTTTGTCCCCTGTACCATTGAGGAGGGGAAGTCAGAGAATGGCTCAGTAGGTTCCTGGCAGCTATACAGAATGGCTTTATTGCTACCACATAAGGTTACTTCATTAAGTCTTATCTATAAAAAGATAATTGGCAGTAGCTCTTTTCTACAGTAAATATGAATTCAATTAATAAATTAAAATTAATTTTTATTAAATTAAATCTGATTTGTTCAGTAACAAATGGATAATTTTGGTTATCTCACATACTGTTTATAGGCGAAACTTGTGCACATTTAAAGTCTAGATCAAATGAGTTCTCATTAAAAACAAACAAATCAACCACTTTACAACCAAAAAAACCCCAAACAAACTGGAAACAAAGTCACCATAATATTTTTATGTATATATTAAGAAAACAGTTAAAGAATACCTAATTGACAAAGTCATGAGTATATACTTTCATAAGACTAATCATAAGAGTTTTTCTGTGGCCAAAAAATATGGATTATATCACAAATGAAAAAAAATGCATGCGAACATGCATCATATACATAAGAGGAATCCTTTCCAACCTTTGCTCCGTTTAATTTCACCTCCCAAAGCATCAATTATTAAGGCCCTTTAAGCAGAAAATGTGCTCTGAAATCACAGAATCTTAGAATCATTTGGGTTGGAAGGGATCTTAAAGATCATCTAGTTTCAATTCTCCTGCTATGGGCAAGGACACCTTCGACTAGACCAGGTTGCTCAGAGCCCCATCCAACTGACATGGGGTCATAACTACAGTGTACTATTAGCAATATCACAATTATTCAAAAAATGAATATTACAGGAAAAGACAAGTTTGTTGTTAATCGAAGAAATCTAAACAAAAATAAGGTTACTGTACTACTGTGAAAACTACCCAACACACCAAGATTTGCACGGGAGAAAAAGAATGCTATAAGCATTTGAATAATGTTTGAATATGTTTTCACTTCTAATTACTCTCATTTGTCAATAACTACTTCTTGCTATGGCTACACTCACAGTGATCATTCTACTTATATGACATTAACTTAGTAATATTTGTGAAAACTAAGTATTTGTTTTCTGAATGAAGCTATTTAGGTTGACCTGACAGAAAGAACAAAATGTATTAACAGGACTTAAACAAATAAAGCGTGTGTAACAGACTATGTAACACAAAGCATCCCTAATAACCAGCAGTAATTAATAAAATGACATTAGAAGCATTTTAACTTACCTCTGAACATGCCAAGTGCTTGACGTTTTTAAACCAGTCAACGTGTGCACGACAGTGATCGAATGCATGAATCAATTCATGCGTGACCACCCGGTTCATATGGGATTGTTGGCGAATGTTGTTCTGACACAGAACAATCTGCAGAAGAGATAAGACAAATGTTTTAGCACGTTTCGATACCTCCCTTACTTCTCAGAGCACACACCACCTACAGCATTTAGGGTCTTTAGATCAGTGTTTTTCAACATTAATAGCCTTATCATTATGTAGTATATTAGTTTCAATATAGAATCACACAGAATATGCTGAGTTGGAAGGGACTTACATGGATCATTGAGTCCAACTCCTGGCCCTGCACAGGACTATCCCCAAGAGTCACACCATGTGCTGAGAGGATTGTCCAAATGCTTCTTGAACTGTGACAGGCTTGGTGCTATGACCTCGTCACTGGGGAGCCTATTCCAGCACCCAACCACCCTCTGGGTGAAGAACTTCTTTCTAATATCCAGAGTAAACCTCCCCTGACACAACTTCAGGACAATCCCTTGGGTTCTGTCACTTCTTCTCTCACCACAGAGAAGAGATCAGTGCCTACCCTTTCTCTTCCCCTCATGAGGAAGTTGTAGACTGCAATGAGATCTCCCCTCAGTACCATGGAACATCCTTCATTTATCTTGTTTTCGTGACTAACTCAAATATCAGTATTGGTAAATTTAATCGCAGTAACAAAACACTAAAATAATTCGAAAGGAGGCTATCTCCAACACCTACCTGAGATGTGGCAGCATCAAAACCTCCACTGACACAGCCATCGCAGTTTTCACAAGAAAAGTGCCGGTCATTGAAGACAGTGCTGAAAGGCACAAACAAACAAAGTTACAGAAAAGAATTTGAAAAACATCAGTCACTACTTACAGTAGTGATGTTACTATACAGAACAAGATAAATTAGTTACCTACCAACCAGATTGCTTCATAGCCTCAAGGAGCAGTTGAGCATATGGACCTAGAAAAACATTGCTGCAATCAATTTCTCTAAATCCCTACATTCAAAACAAAAGCTCTGAAAGTCATCTATAATCAAAATATAAACACAGCTAAGGAAAAAAAAAACCAAGAAAAGAACTATACATCCAAATTCATACTTTGAAGTATTTAACCCCAATACGATGCAACTGGCATCTGTTACAGTTCTGACTATGTAAAGGGATATAGAATCATAGAATGGTTTGGGTTGGAAGCGACCTTCAAGACAATCTAGTCCCACCCCCCTGCCATGGGTAAGGATACCTTCCACTAGACCAGGTTCCTCAGAGCCCCATCCAACCTGGCTTTGAACATTCCCAGGGATGAGGAATCTGCAACTTCTCTGGGCAACTGTTCCGGTGCCTTACCAGCCCCAGAGTAAGGAATTTCTTCTGTATATATAACATAATTTTCCCCTCTTTCAGTTTGAACCCATTAGTTCTTGTCCTATCACTACACTTCGTGACAAAGACTCCCTATCCAACTTCCCTGTAGGCCTCCTTCAGATACTAGAAGGTTGCTATGACATCTCCACACAACCTTCTCTTCTCCAGGCTGAACAGCCCCAACTCTCTCAGCCTTTTTTTGTAGAAGAGGTGCTCAGTCACATTATCAACTTGGTGGCCCTTCTCTGGATTCCCTCCACCAGTTCCATGTCCTTCGTACACTGGGGGCCCCAGAACTGGACACTGTAATCCAGGTGGGGTCTCACGAGAGCAGAAGAGAGGGGGAGAATCACCTCCATCGACCTGCTGGCCCCATCGCTTTTGATGCAGCCCAGCACACAGAGTCAAAGCTGTTCAGCAAGCAAGTCACACCTGACATTATTTTATTACAGAACGACTTACAGTGACCATCGTCTGCCGTTAACACTCATAGTCAATGTCACACAGTGAAAAGGGCACAAATGCACAGAAAGTGACGAATCATCTCAATTTCTCAGAAAAAAAGGTAGAGAAGGACCTTCTGATAGGGAAAGAAAACGCCCTCTTGGCCACTTTCGAAATAATTTGTGTTAAGCAAAACCAGCGTGTTCATAAAGCAGCTGCCCCGTCCCGCCACCCGCCGGGGTCCGTCCGGCCGCCCCGGGGGCAGCGGCGGGGGCGGGGGCGCAGCTCCGGCACAAGGTCACAGCGGCGGGACACGGGTGGCCCGAGTCCCGCCCCAGCGCCCCCGCTGCGCCAGGGCCGGGCCCGCCGGGGCACGGGGAAGCGCTTACTCGTTTCCAGGGTCATCCTCAGCATCACCTGGCACTTGTTGTGGAAGGTGAAGAGGCTGCGGACCAGGAAGCTCTGCGGCTTCTTGTTCCGGTCCGGGAAGAGCCGATAGCCGAAATCATCCTCCTCCACCGCCCCTTTCTTCTCGGCCGCCGGCGGCGAGTCCCCCTCCCCATGCTCCATGGCCGAGCGTGCCCTCCCGGTCCCGCTCCCGGCGGGACAGGGTACAGCGCTCGGCTCAGCGGGCACCGCGCCCGGCCCGGGCAGCGCCAATCGCCGCACACGCTCCCGACACGTGGGCGGGGCGGGCCCGGCGCGCAGGCGCCGTCGGCTCCGGCCGCTCCCTCCGCCGCTCCGCTGCGGGGGCCGCGCTGCATCCGGGGAGGGGCCTCGGCCGCGCAGGGAGGGCCGGGGGCGCGGCGGGAGAAGGGGCGATCGCCGGAGCGGGTGACACCCGGAGCAGGTGAGGTGGCGGGATGAGCGGGATGTGCTGCGGTGCTCGAGCCCCGCAGTGCCGCTGCTCCGTGCTGCGCTGGCGACCCGGCCGCGCGAGGTGCCGCGGGGAGGGCGAGCTCACCCTGCTGGTGTCGGGGCCTCGCTTGTGACTTGGGGGCGGTGAGCGGCGCGTGTGGAGGCTCCGGGGGGCTGCCCCGCCTCGGGGCCTCCTGCGGCGCGGCCTGGGAAGCCGCTCCCGGCGGGCCCGTGCTGCCCCCGGTACTGCCGGCCGTGCCGTGCCGCCGCTCCCCCGCAGAGCCGCGGGAACCGAGCGGCTCTCGGGTACTGGGAAAGGCCATCTCTGAGAATCCAGTAAAAGCGCCTTGAAACGGTGTAATAGCTGTGCTGGGAAGAGGCCGCCGTTCACGGTGTGGATTAAGGTGGTTGGTAAGTTGTGTACGGCTAATGAGTAACGGGGCAAGCTTACATTATACACTGGAACGAAACAGACAGAGAAGAAACAGCCAGATTTCATGCTAGATTTACACGTGTTTAGTGGAACTGTTTCAGTCAGTGATGGCAAAAGGAAAAGTTCAGCAGATCACAACGCATTTTCTCTCATCTTTTGAAGTATTCTAGCTGCCGTTGGCCAGGATATGTGTGCTATCTCTATAAATAGTTTATTTATACTTACATGAGGCTTGTAACAGATCCTAAAGCTTTAAGTCAAGGGGTTACAGTTAGCAACCATTCATAACTCTCCTTCTCTAAGTTTGTAGTTAGCTTATCATGAATTACTTAATCATGAATTTTTCCAAAACATGTTTGTTTCATCCTTTCAAATGTTTGTGCTATGAACTGTACAAACATGGGTTTTTTTTCTTAATTGTGACCAAGATTTTTATTTGTAAGTTTACTTTTTAATTGCTACTTGATATTTTTTTGATAATAAAACTTCCTCATTTAGGACAGTAAAATTAAGAGCTAAATTTATGAGGACTATGAAGTTAATAATTATTAAGTTTTGAGTGCTTGCTGGTACTTTCAGGATTACCATTGACTTGTTGGGCCCTTTACCTTACATTTAATCCAGAAAACGTGACTTGTTTGTTTTCATATACTTTGTTATATCTGAATAATGGCTTCCCTTCATATTTTCAATGACATTTAAATTGTGTTTGTTTTTAGTCTCTTAGTATTTAGTGTTCCTACTATGCTATTGGGAAGCCTGACTTGCACGTATATAAGTGAGACTTCTTAATTTTGAAATACCTAGCCTCTTTCTCTGCATACTTTCAAGTTCTTTTTAGAAAGCCTTTTTCCTTGTGTTTTGGCAGATTACAATGAATGCACAGAATAAAACGATAGAACTACAGCTGCAAATGAAGCAAAATGCTGAGGAGCTGCAGGATTTTGTGAGAGATTTGGAGAGCTGGGAAAAAGATATTAAAGAAGTGGATTCTGAACTAAGGAAGCAGAGTGGGGTCCCAGAAGAGGTAAAGATCACAAGACTAGTATTTACTTAGCTATTCATAATGTGATAGTGTTTCTGATAACTATATTTTACTTTAGTAAAATTGCATTGGTTGACTTGAAGTATCTGAAGAGAAGGTGTGAACTAACCCAGCTGATTTCTTCTTCATCTGAAGTAGACCAAAGATTCCTCTGTAAACTGTTCCACCAACATAACTGTGTGGTAGTAGCCTCCGGAGGTGATGGAGCCAGTAAATTTTTAGTCAGTTTGGGGTAGATTTATGAGAATATTTCTGTTGGCAGCAGCAGTATCACTTATTTACTATTTACTATTACTAATATATTGAAAGTCATCTTCAGTTACACTGTGTATTTGCTCTATATTGAAAGATTTATACTTGTCCTTAGTGGTTTTGTGGAGTTTGTGAGAACAGCTTGCTGGATGGATTTCTAAAATAAAACTAGTCAGTGGATACAGTATGTATCTAGATACAGGTATTCCAGATACTTCAATGTGAGTGACTTTCATACATCCTTTTTATATTAAATTATTTCATTTAGAATTTACCACCAATTCGAAACAAGGCTTTTAAGAAAAAGAAGAAAAGCAAAAGTAAAATCCCTTCAAAGATAACCTCTGAAGAAAACAAGAAAAACAAGATCAAGTCTTATGATTATGAAGCATGGGGAAAACTTGATGTGGTGAGTCCGAATATTTGCTTTGTTACCTGAGTCTTTTCCTCAGCTGATTCTGTGTTAAATAAAATTTTGTTATAGTACTGAGAGTTCAGTCCTCAAGTTGGTATCTTACTGTGCTGGGTACTGTATGAACATATAAAGTAACTTTCTTCCCAAATGGTTACGTGTTTAGTATTTGGAATATTGATAAATACTTGGCTTTCTATTGACTGTGCTTTTTTCCAGTAGATTGAATTTAAAGGAAAAAAATCTGTGTTAACAATAGATCTATGAAAAGGTCATAATTGTAGTAGAATTTAAGACTAACACAGTTGTTAGTATTAGGATAGTTCTCTCACTTTTGAAATGTGGAATACTCCTTAGTAGAGAAGAGTAAAGATTTTTGAAAACACATGTGTGATTTTCCTAAAGCCTTACTTGTATTATTTCGCACTTCTGTTGAATTATAATGAAGGTAATAGGTGGTTTGGGTTTTTTCTGATTTCAGGATAAAATACTTGAAGAACTCGATAAAGAAGATAGTACTCATGATTCTGTATCTCCAGAATCAGACTCTGAAGAAGATGGAATTCATATAGATGCAGAAAAGGCTCTTGCAGAGAAGGAAAAGGTTATAGTATTATAGATGTGTGTTATTGGCAAAGTAGCAATTTAGATGTAGGAGCATTTATAGTTTGTTTTCAGAGCGTCCACTGAGACCACACATCTGGTAGAAGAATTGCCTATCTGGAAGTTTTGATGTCTCTTGTCCTGCCTGTTCCAAAATAGAAAATTCTCACTGCAATTCTCTTTCTTCTCATCACAAATAGCAGCAAGCCTGTCAGATTCTGCTTAATGGATGCTTATGATGATAAATGCATTGGTGATTTTTTGCTTTGAGAGTTAAATTGCTGTATAGAATTGCCATATAGATCAAACTGGTTTTTTACCTGAACAAAATACCTGAATGCCCCAAAATAAATCCCCAGGAATTTAGAGACAGTCCCTTTGTGAGCCCAGGACATCTGGGCATGATGGATGAACTTGTATATCTCCTTTGCCTAAGTAATGTTGAGTTCCTACTGATTCTGTTCTACCTAATAAGGTGGGATACAGAGAGACATCTATCTCATGATTCATTGCCATGAGAAATAGACCAAGTTGTGTAGCAACTTTGGTGGTTTTTGAGAAAGTTCTTTGTAAGCAATCACCTAGCCCATCTGGTACTGAATGCTTTACTTCAGAAGAGTTTTGGTTTGGGTTTTTTGTAAGTTTTTTGTGTTGTTTTTTTGGGGTTTTTTTTGGTGTTCTTCTGTGGAAATTCCTAAATGTGTAATCTGCAGTCTACACTGAGCAATTGAGGTGTCTTTTGCCATTATCATCTTGACTGCAGTGGAGTACCTGAGGGTACATGAGATAAAAGTTGCATTCCAAAGGGGGGAGAAATGACAATAATTACCTTGGAAAGCAAAGATGCCTGATCTAGTTACTAAAAACTTAAAAAAAAAACCCCTAATAATTCAGTAATTTAAGCAGTTGTGTATGTGCTTGTTACAGGTTTCTGGGCATGACCTACAAATATTGATTTTCAGTATTTTATAAAACCATGTCATTGCATATATCATGAGAACTATTTAATATGTGGGATACTTAGAATATATTAGTTTAAAACATGTTTCACAGTAAAGCAGTACTTCTTGAGAAATGCTGAACAAAAGTGTTTAAGCATCCTAAAATGCTTTTTTTTCCCCACCAAAAATTAGCAACGTGTCTGCTAATGTGAAGTAACTTGCTGAAAAGGCTTTTTTCTGTTTGCAGGGTAATAACTACTTTAAACAAGGAAACTTTGATGAAGCTATAAAATGCTATACTAGAGGGATGCATTCTGATCCGTACAATCCAGTATTGCCCACAAACAGAGCATCGGCTTTTTATAGAATGAAAAAGTAAGACTTGCGTTGTTAAATCTGTAATGTTTTCTTACATGAAATGATACCTTTGGATTTTTGGTCTGGTTTTAAGTCTTGATTATATATCATGTTGTGATGCAGTCTATGTAAAACTGCTTATGCAACCTGCCTTCCAGTTTCAAAGCAAAATAGGAATCACTAGGATATGGAATCTGGTATTCTCCCTCATCTATTTTTCCTCTGCTTTCATGCTAGAAGTTCACTGTCTTCTATGTTAGAATGTAACGTTTGAAGAAAAAAGAGGAAGAGAAAGTTCACCATCTAAATTTCCTTTCAGATTCAGTGAGCTCTGTTTCTAAGCTTTGATTTGTTTTGGAGTAGAAAGGTTACAGAGGAGTTGGTTATTTCTGTGGTAGTAGAGACTGTTGACCTCTGTTTTCCTTGTTTTGATGTATTCTGAATCAAGAGATGTTTAAATATTTGTTCTGTGCCCCTCTGAAGTATGTAAGATTTCCATTTTATCAGGAACCTGGGAAGGTTCAAAATAAGATAAATTGCTGAAGTTTTGTGGTTTGTTACCTAGATGTGTCCAAACTACTCATTCCTTTTTTTTGATAGGTTTTCTGTTGCGGAATCTGATTGCAATTTAGCACTTGCTTTAGATAACAATTACATTAAGGCATATGTGAGAAGAGGGGCAGCTCGCTTTGCTTTGAAAAATCTTCAAGGTGCCAAAGAAGGTGGGTATTTTTAAAATTCTTTCCTTAGAATACATATAAACTGTTCATCTGTCAACTTGATTAGGGCTTGTGTGATCTGCTTATTTGAGGTAGGCATTTAATTTTCTTTTCCTATAAACAAAGAAATTAAATACCATGTTGCATATCCTTCTGGCAAGGTAAAGTTCAAGTAGTGAGTCCAAAGGATTGCTGCAGATATTAGTAGTTCCAGAATAATTCAGCATTGAATGCCTTAGAATGATGTCTCTTGCAATGTCTCAGGCTTCTTGAGTAACTACAAAAAAAAGGATTATCTCAAAAGAATGCTCTTACTGATCTGTCTTTCTTACCTGAAACATATTTTTCTGGTCTTCTAATAGATTATGAAAAAGTTTTGGAGCTGGATGCAAACAATTTTGAAGCTAAAAATGAACTGAAGAAAATTGATCAGGTAATAAGATTAACAGACTCTAGCATAAATTAATACACCCTATTCAGTGTATCTCAATCTATATTTATAACAAGAACTGATTCAACAAATTCTCATGCTTTTTATGGCATTTGAAGTTCATTGAAGTCAACATCTGTAATTGATTTACTTCTGGATAAACTAGCACATATGCAAACATTGGTGTAATAGTGAATCAACAGACTAAGACTGTGTAAACCTTTTGTTTGGTTTTGGTTTTTTTGCCAATTTTTTTTTTTTTAATTTTCCCTCTTTTTCTACTTCCTGTATTAATGCTTCTTTGGGTGAAGCTTGATACGAGGTAGCACAACACGTGAGAGAACCTCTGCGTTCTCTTGGCCATTAAAACTGAACAGCCAGCCTGCTTGTAGCCCCACTGATGGCTGTGGTCAGCCAAACCAGGAAGTTGTTTTAAGCCTAGCAGAGCATAATACTCTACTGCAATTCTGATCCCTTTCATGACAGAGAATGTTGATTATGATGACGCTGTAAATATAAGCTCATCTCTCAGTGTTGTATGAATATGCTTATACCTCTTCAATTGTATTTTTGAAAGTGCTTGAAAAATTTGGTTTTGGAATGAAGACACAATTTCTCCAGGAACTGAAGAAATAAATGATTTGTGGATTGGAGTATATACAAACAGGTTTCATGAGTCATTGTGCTTCAGAAATTATGTACTTTTTATTTACCAAGTAAATTACTTGCAGTCCCTCATATATTTTCAAGAAACAGTTTAAAGTGGTCTCTTCAATTTGTATTCAATTTACAACACACGCACTTTTGTTAAAAAGTTTGGCAGATTTTTGCATCTTTAAAAGTTTAGAATTTATTGTAATTTATGTTCTGAAAATGTGTAAGTGGGGAAATACTTACTAAGGGAAAAATACATCTTTGCAGGCTCTGTCATCAAAAGAAAGCTCAGAACAGAAAGAGTGTGAAGATGTCAGAACAGGATTAACAGACGGAGAGAAGCAGGGCATTGAAGAGCAGCAGCTGAAGCAGAAGGCTATTGCAGAGAAAGATCTGGTAAATCACAGGTTCTGGTGGAACAGGAGAGACTTAGTAAAGAAAAGTGTTGTGTTGTGCTAATAGCTATGCAAATATATAAATTAAACCTGATGCTGTCCTGAACTTCATAAATGCCACGTCCTTGATATAACCTTCATTGTGTCCTATTTTGGCCTCTATAGGAAGGTGAGTGGGACAGTGAGTTCTGTTTGGATTCTTCTGGAGAATAATTATGCAAGGTAGCTTTTACGGCCCAAATCACATATGCTAAATTTCAAATATGTGGTCAGACAAGTAGAACCTGAACTGCACTTTGCAAAGATCCTATTTCTCCATTATTATATGCATCTTGACCCTGACCCCTGCTTGTTCCAGTAGAGTTATGGACTATTTCTTGTGGTTTTAAACCTTTGATTACATGGTGAAAAGTAGTTATAAGGTGGACTTTGGGGTTGCAGGCAGCAGTGACAATAAAAACATATTTCTGGATACACAGTCTTAACTCGAAGTTGGCTTATTGATTTCTCCCTCTCACTACTCTTTCAATTAAGAAATAACATTACCAACTAAACCAAAATTTTGTATCTGTTCTCTTACCTAGCTACGTAACTTCTGACTTGTTATCAATATTCAGATTTGTTATACTGGTTGTGAGAAGTAATTAGTAGGAAAAGAATGAAATCCTACATTAAGTAGGTAAAAGGAACAAGAGTTTGAATAGATCGCAGAACAGAAATTTCAGTCTAATGCAGTACTTCATTGGTAGCAATGTCGACTCATTGCAAGCCTGTTCCTGGCAACATGGATCTCGTCAAGTCTGAACTGTAGCCTTTCACTTTTTGCCAGTGAGTAGAGTAGTAGCAGAGAAGATATGTGACTTTGTATTAGTACTGAGAAGCAAAAGATAGTTTTAGTCCCCCCAAAACAAACAAAAAAGTAACATAATTTTCTTGTATGGAGCATTAATTACAAAGCAACAACATTTGGACCCAAGTAATATTTGGGGATAAGCTTCATGAATGTAACAGGATAAAGATGGATTTGTGCAGAGCAAAAGTCATCTTGAAGGGAATTGTAAAGGTTCAGATAATGTTTAAATTTGGGAGGTACAGGATGGCTTATCCTGCACATCAAGTGTAAAGATAAATAGGAAGTTGTAGATTTACAAGTCTGAACTTAAATTCTGCATGCGGCAAATTTTTTTATCCATGAAGTTAGAAAAAATTAAGATACCTTTTGTGTTCTGCCTAGATATGAGGAAATGTGCCATAAATGTCTGCCTTGATATGGGTGTTCTTTGTGATCTGTATTTGTAATGTTGAGACTCTGTCTGCTGAAAGGATTCATTGCACCGGATCTTTCTTAATGCTCTTTTTTTCCTGACCGAAATACTCCAGGGCAATGGTTATTTCAAAGAAGGAAAGTACGAGGCTGCAATAGAATGTTACACCCGTGGTATTGCAGCAGATGGCACCAATGCACTGCTGCCAGCTAACAGAGCCATGGCCTACTTAAAGATTGAGAAGTAAGTGGAATTGCAAATGCTGTATTGTTTGTTTGATGTGAACTAGACAGAATAATGATCCAGTAGAGTTTCATTCAGGTTGAGTTATTGTCACTCCCTCTAATTCTTGTTAGAATTCAGTATAGAATAAATCATGTCAAAAGCAGTAAAGGAGAGGGAACAAATCTGTATGTGTGATCTTGCAATGCATTTTGTAGAAGAAAGTTCTGAGAAAATAAAATAGCACCAGTATGAAATTATAGCTTCTAAAGTTGGATTTTTGTTCTTTTACATGTATAAAATTCAGATACCTTTCTGAAAGGAACTGCCCAAACCTTTATCTTTTTTGACTATAAAACATGCTCAGCTGCTAATGTTGCACTGTAAAAAGAAGTTGGATTATAGCTTTTGACCTCAAAGGGAATGAATAGAAGCTTGTTCTGGAAATTGTGGTCTTTAAAAATATTTTTTTAAGTTCACTATTGGAGACATGTGTGTGTAGTTTGTTTATTTTTAATTAAGCTTTATCGAGATAACCCAGAAACAGTAGGAAATGCATGCTTTTCAGCGAATTAGATAAGTTTCATATAACCACTTTTGAAATCTGAACTTTTTTTGACTTCCTGATGGTGTGGTAGCTTAAAATTTTCAAGATGGTAGCATGAGAAGCAGAGAGCTCAGTGTTATGTTGGTCATCTGTTGTGTTCTGTGACGAGGCTGGGTATCTATAGAGACAGTGCATTGATTTCAAATTAGGATATTATAAAATAGGTTGAATGAGTAGTATTTCTGACACAACACTTATCATTTAAAGTAGATCATAATGCAAATAATATTCCCTGAGATTCAGAGGAAGTGATACTTTAATTGAATTGCTACGCAAGAAAATTGATTCTGTATGATAAATCTGTGTACTGTGAGTCTTTATATTTGAAAGAGAATCGAACATAAAATGTAACTGAAGCTCATGGGTATTCATACAAACTGATAGTACTGATAAGAACTGCAAATAAAAATTAATTTCCCTAAATTTAATGGTAGTTTGAAGAAAAAGAGGAATGAATGAAAATACTTTGAGCACATAGTGGAATCATGGTCTAATATAACTAAATACAAATGGGATGGAAAAATTTAATCTTAAAATGAAACAAATTACATTAATGCAAGGATATACTGAACTTTCCATTCTGAAATAGTTAAGGACAAGTCACAGAAGTTCAGATGTAGAAAAATTTATTCTGTTTGCTTGCTTCTCCTTTCTTGTACTTTTTATTTGTTTGTAATGGTATTTCTGGTTTTCAGAAGTACAAAGCCATGGTACTGACTTTGATTTTAAGGCTGTTGAATGTTTAAAGTGGACTCTGCTCTGATAAGCTTTAAACATTTATTTTCACAGAGGAAGTGAATTTTTGTGTTATGAGATACCAAAAGATTTGACTCAAATATCAGGGTGCTGAAAAATCATATTTTATGGGGTTTTGGAGTTTTTTAATATTTTATCTCAGTGATAGGTATGTAGGCAATTAGGATCTACCTTTATATTTTAATTGATTTGGGTAGCTCTGTCTTTTCAGTTAAGCCTTCCTGTTTAAACTGATTAATTTTGTACTGTTCTTCTGCTGAGATATGAAGAGGCAGAAAATGACTGTACACAAGCTCTGCTCTTAGATGCCTCCTATTCTAAAGCTTTTGCCAGAAGAGGAGCTGCCAGAGTTGCTCTTGGAAAGCTAAAAGAAGCTATGCAAGGTATGACTTTGAATTAGCCTAAATGTGACAGGTAAGAGATCTGTATAAGGTCATGCTGATTTCTTTACTCTGACTAATCAAGATTATTTGTACAAAAAGGAAAAATTGAGGGATTTTTGAAAAAAATTGAGGGCTTTCACTGAACATGTATAAAAACTCTTGTGTTCATATCCATGTGTTGGGAAGACAGTTTTGTGTGAAATTACCACTGTCGTTGTTGATGATAAATAGTAAGAAGTACTTCGAAAAATTTTGTTTAAAAAGCAGGTCATGGTATAAGCATTACGATGACCTATGAGTGGACACTGAGATAAATTGAGAACTGGTTGAACAACAGATCCCAGAGTGTTGTAATCAGTGCCATAGGCTCTAACTGGAAGCCTGTCACTAGTGGTATCCCCCAAAGTTCAATACTGGGCCCAGTATTGTTTAACTTATTTATCAATGACTTGGATGAAAGGACAGAGGCTTCCTCAGCAAGTTCCCTGGTGACATAAAGCTGGGAGGAGTGGCTGATATCCCAGAGTTCTGTGCAGCCCTTCAGAAGGACCTCAGCAGGTTGGAGAGATGGGCAGAGAAGAACTGTCTGAAATTCAACAAAGTCAAATGCAGGGGGCTGCACCTGGGGAAGAATAACCCCAGGCACCAGAACAGGCTGGGGGCTGACCTGCTGGAAAGCAGCTCTGCAGAGAAAGACCTGGGGGTCTTGGTGGACAACAAACTGTCCGTGAACCAGCAATGTGCCCTTGTGGCCAAAAAGGCCAGTGGTATCCCAGGGTGCATTAGTAAGAGCATTGCCAGTAAGTCGAGGGAGTTGATCCTGCCCTTCTCAGTCGTAGTGATGCCACATCTGGAGTGCTGTGTCCAGTTCTGGGCCCCTCAGTATAAGAGAGACATGGAGCTCCTGGAGCAGGCCCAGTGGAGGGTGACAAATATGATTAAGGGACTGGAGCATCTCTCTTAAAGGGAGAGGCTGAGGGAGTTGGGCTTGTTCAGCCTGAATAAGAGATGTCTGAAAGGGCACCTCATCAATGAGTGTATCTGAAGGGAGGGTGCCAAGAAGATGGATCCAGGCTCTTCTTGGTGGTGCTGAGAATTAGGACTAGAGGTAATGGGCAGAAACTGAGGCACAGGAAGCTCCACCTTAATATGAGGAACTACTTCTTTACTGTGTGAGTGACTGGAACAGATTCCCCAGAGAGGTTGTAGAGTCTCCCTCACTGGAGATTCTCAGGAACTGTCTGGACAGAATCCTGTGCCACGTGCTCTAGGATGACCCTGCTTGAGCAGGGAGGTTGAACTAGAGGACCCACTGTAGTCCCTTTCAACCTTGCTCATTGTGTGATTCCATGACTTACCTGCCTTTAATTAATTTTAGAGCTATGAAAGGAAAATAGAAGGTTTAAAAATCTGCCATGAGTACACTGTAACTTGTAAAATCTACAGTTTATGTGTTGTTTTTCACCTAGATTTTGAAGCTGTTCTGAAGCTGGAACCTGGAAATAAACAAGCAATAAATGAACTCGCTAAAATAAGGAATGTATGTATACTTACACAAGTTTGGTGATTTCTTTTGTTTCTTTGGGAGTTTTCTGTAAGGCTATAGTATTAGAATTTTTTTATTCTTTATTACATTATTTTTAACATCTGGTAATTATTCATCAAACTTCTGATCTTTTGGATAATTTGCCAATTTTTTTCAGGAATTAGCTGAGAAAGAACAGCGAACTCACCAAGAATATCCTGCGATATTGATAAAAGAAACGGAAATAAAAAATATAGTGAAACTGATTGATGACCCTTTACAGATTAAATCAACAGTAAGTTGTCTTTGTGAGTTGTTTTCTATAATGATGGGTAAAGTAGAGCTTAAAGTTAAAAATCTACTTCTTGTAGATGAACTCTTGGCTTGTGGAAAACCAGAAATTACTCTTGATATATTTCAAGAACATACCGGTACATGGAAATGCTTAAGTTCACAGCAGCAGTGGTGTAAGCATTCAGCCTACATTACCACCCTCAGAAAGCATGGTGTATGCATACTTGTGTAATGTGAAACAGGAGGCAACCCCACAGCCCTGTCCTGTGTCTATGGCCAACACTGCAGTTCAGAGGAAAGGGGAGACAATTGAGTCTCTGTGTTTAATTGCAGACTTGACAAAGCTCTGGGTAAACTCTCCTTCTTTTCTTCTGCTGTTTACAGTTTGTGCAGCAGTGCCATAGTGGTAACAAGACATTTTGCCTATGCTGCTGTCATGTAGAGCTACTGCAAGAGCTTTGAGCCTTCATTTTCATCCACATAAACTGTAGAACAGCTGGGTATTGGTTTTCAATAAGCAATATTTTTTGACTATGAATTGTCAGTGGTTATAGTCAGATTAATGAGTTATATATGAAAAAATATGATAATACAGAGAGTAATACCAGCATTCTTTATGTGTTAGGCTTCCTCTTTTAGTACATTTAATCTTTATACATTAAGAAATGAGTTATATAAGTGCAAAGCTTGCTCATACTTTTATTTGTATGTGCTTATACTATGTAATCTTCTGCTTTTGATAATTTGAAAACATTTGTTTACATTCATGGCATATATAATTCAGATGGATGGTTTTAGTAGAAAGTGGTTATTTTGATCCTTTCAGAGGGGGGATTATTATGTACTCTCTGTAATTAGATACAATATTTCTATAAATCAAAATTAATTTATTTCAGGTCTGAAGTACCTGAAGTACTACAGACAATTATATATATTAAGTGTTCAGGAGATACTAGGTTGGTTGTATTTCTCTTGTTATTCTGTTAAAGTAGAAGTATAGATGAAAATCTGTGCTTTTAGTACTGCCCAGTGATTGCAGAGAGAACTGTAATTTTATTTCGTACCCACTAGTCAGCCACAGAGATGAGATGGTATTGGCTGTCAATACACCAAGATGACAAGGGGTTTTTTTGACGTGATTTAAAGCAGCCTGCAAACTGCGGTGAAGACTTAACAATGGGATCGTGTTAGCGTTGGACAGAGAAATCTGCCATTTCTTAAGAGTCTCAATTGTTGAGTATGTTTAATCATGTGCATTTGCATCAGTGTTTCTAGGGCAATACATGCTATATGCATGTTCAGAAAATGAAATTCCAAAGGAAAAAGTGGTGATTTTTTTTTTTTTGCCAGACCTCTGAAGGTGGTGCTAGGTGATGGCCAAAAATAATGGTAATTATATAGAGATTGAAGAACTTTTAGTTACTGTGTTCTCTAGTGGTGGAATTAATTACCTTTCAATATATGTGACTTGGTTAGTCAACAGAGATTTATTATATAAAAATCTTAAATTGTGGGTCAAGGCTGATATTGCTGGATATTTACTTGTCTTGCTAGATTACATACAAAGTGTGACTGCATCACTGGTCAAAGCATATGATAGATCTTGCCTGTTCAACCTTAACAGAAAAAAGGTATAGGTTTTTAATTATTATTTTCATTATTACTGTGAAAACACAATGCAGATTGAGATCCTCTAGAGTGAGGTTATACTGGTTTATGAGGGAAAAGCAATAAAATTATCATATCAGGCTTCATGTAGAATTTAATGAAGTTTCCTGTTTTGCTATTTACCTTTATTGAAAGTGTCTTCTGTGTTCACCACTACAGATGTAACTGGTTATCATAAGATTATTGTAAATTATACACAACTGTGTCAGGGGCCTGTATAAACACTTGTGTTGAGTCTGCACATGACATGAGGTATGTGTTCTGTTTAGAAGCCATTGCAAAGAATAGAAATTGAAGAAGTTGATGATGATACACTGGATAGTGACTTGCCCAGCACTGCTTCTTTAGTCAGTAACTGGAGAAATTCACTGAGCGTTAAAACAACAGAGACTCTAGATCAGGATGATCTCTTGACTACAGCAGATATTCCAAAAGCAAAGCACCTGAAAATAGAAGAAATCAGTGATACATCATCATTGAAGTAAGTATCATAATTCCAATCCTCCTTTAAAAAAGTAAATGTAGTTGAAATGTAGTCTTCATTTCCAGATGTCTACATGTGATGAGGTATCAAATATATTTTGGAGAATCTGAATTAAAAAGAAAATGTTGAAAGAAACTGTTAGTATTTTAGCTTTTAATAAATAGATCTCCAGTTAGGTCTCAGAGTAGGATTTCCTTAAAGTTTTCTTGATTATGTGTTTCAAAATACCTTTGCAGGCTTCCTGTTGGTGTGAAAGGAATTTCATCAACACTGCATCCATCTTCCCCTGCAAGCAAACAGAGAGAAAAAGATATCAGAAGGTCATTTATGTCTGATTCTCCAGTTCCTGCTGTTCCTGCAAACTCTTTCCAGCTTGAGTCGGACTTCAGGAAGTTGAAAGACTGCCCAGAAAACATGTACTTGTACCTGAAGGTATGAAATGTAGACTATCAACAGTGCTTGGACAGTTCTTCAGCTGATGCTGAAGAAACAGTACACTTAGGTGGAAGAGAGAGCTGTGTTTAGAGTGTCTTAACAGCGTACAATAGTCCCTTTTTTTTAATTGCCTTCACAAACATTTTGGTCCACATCTGAGTATTTCTTCACTTGTGCCTGACTTTTCACTCGCTCTGAGTGCAGTCTTTACATAATCTTTTCTTTCAAACATAGACCCTTGTTCTTTGAAGACTTAAATACATTAGTAACCATGTTAAATTCTAATTTTTCAAGTAATACTTTTGGGGAATTAGACATAGCAACAATTTTAAAAGGAAGAATTGCTTGAAACACAGACAAAACCAATCCCAGAATTGATATTTGATGTCGCATAGAGTGATTTTGGTTTTATTTGCTTTTATGCACTTCAGCATTGTCCAAGACATTCTTAAAATGGACATCTAATTCTCATGACTCAGGTGTATTTGTTTTGTCCAAAAATAACACTTTTTTAATTTTTCCAAAGCAAATAGAGCCCTCACTTTATGGAAAGCTGTTTCAGAAATCCTTAGATCCAGATTTGTTTAACCAGATCCTGAAAATTCTACATGATTTCTACATTGAGTAAGTTTAACTCCTCCTTTGTTTTACATTGCTTATTGCTGTTCTGAGGGGTTTGAGTTTGTGGGGGGTTTTTTTGACAGGAGGGAGGTTGGTTTCTTATTGTGTGTTTGTTTGTGGGTTTTTGTCTCTCTAGTTGCAACCTCAGGCATACAAAATTACTTCCAGCACATAACATTACATAAGCATAATACAGTAATTGGAATGACTCAGGTTTTCTTTCTCATGAAAGAAAAATTATCTTGAAAAATCAGATAGAAAAGAAGTGACGAAATAAGCACTTTTTACTGTGGCTTGTTAAATTTCTTTCTTCTAAAAAGCACCAGAAACTAGCATTAGAGTGTATGAAATAACTTCTATTTATATTGCTCTGTATATTCTGTTATCACATATAATTGCACATTCTCTTCTATTTTAACTTTCTAAAGCTGAGAAATTCAGAGGTTTGGTTTTATGCCATGCTTATTGTTATGCATTGAGACTTCTAATTATGTGCTAGCATTTTACAGTAGCCTGTGGTAAATGTGTGTTGGAGACTGAAGGTTCTGATAAGACAGAACCTGACAAGTTATTTTTGACATTTCTATCCATGCTACCATTTGAGTCGTAAAGTTCATTTTGCCTGTCAGAGGCAGTGTACTGCTTCTCTGAATTACTTTTTCTGAGAGCACACACTAGAAATGTTTTTAGGGCATTGTAGAAGAGCAAACGTAAATCAATGTTTGCGTTTCCCTTGGTTTCCTTAAAAGTAAAATATCTGTCATATGGATGAAAAATGCTGTCTTCAGACACACTGTCATGCATTTGGTGGTATGACACATAAAGGGTAGGAAGCTGAAATTGTTTGCTGTGAGGTAAAAGTTCTGTCTCACTCCTGAAGAAGTGTGAAGTTATGAAAGAAAAATACCGTTGGTTAGTATCTGTAACAAAAACAGTGCGTGTTTACTATTGACCAGAAGAACGTAAAATGAACACAGTCTAGGAATTTTCTGTACGGATAAAAATTTAGGCAATTGTAATTGGCTCAGCTTTTTGCTGAGTTTCTTGTGGCCACAGGTGCTTCTTCCTTTCACACTACCCAGTTGTGGCCAGGTGTGAGCATTACATCATGTAATAGACAGTCTGTACAGGACCAGCAGTCAGTTTGCATCAGTCTAGGTTTTTATATTTCTTCACTCTTGCTCTGTAGGAGAATGATACTTACATAACGGTTTCTGGATATTGACTTTTTGTGTTGTGAATGGGAGAATGAACAGGAAAGACAAGAAAGATAGGGAATAGGAGAAACAGAGAAGGGAATTCTCTTTTATTGGTCCTCTAATTTCTTCTTCCTGAATTCTTTAATATTGCTTGCAGTTACTGAATCTTTTAAATCAACAGTAGTTATTTTTATATTTTTAATAATCTTCTTCAGGAAAGAGGAGCCATCGCTCATCCTTGAAATCCTCCAGAGACTCTCTGAATTAAAAAGATTTGACATGGCAGTAATGTTTATGTCAGGCTCAGAGAAAAAAAGTAAGTAATTTGGTAGTGCTTTTTAAAACTTATTTTGTGATACTCTGGAGTCTAACAAAAAATATGTAAAATTTAGTGCTATTCTTGTTTATTCCATATAATAACTAGTTTAGTTGTCTAGCTTTTTGATTGTTTTAGAAGTTAATATGAGTGTCATGTAGTTTTTCTTAATCTTTTGATTCCTTATCTATTGTTTAGATTTGAAAAGTACAGCTAAATTCTGTTATTTTAATCAGTAATAACACTGCATTTTATTCTGATAAAATAAGCTTCACTAACATGTCAGTTTCTAGCTGGTAATGTAAAATATTTAGGAATTTGTATGAAATCTTGTGTCTGAGATAACAGGTATCCAGATTACACAGTTTCCACAATTCACAACTGTTTCTTGACAAATCCTGACTTTTCTGTTGGCAGAAGAATGCAGACGTGTCTAAACCACTCAGCCTGGTTTTCAGTTGTGTTCTTCAGGCAGCAGTTATTTTAGTTTCCAATTCAAGTTGACATTGGCTTGAGTTTATGGTTTATAAAAGTGAGGTTTATGTCAAACTTTTTATTTATTTAGCACACCGGACAGACTATGTAATAGTGAGATACTTACAAGCAAAACATTTCTCTGGGACCAAATAATGTTAAATTTACTATCTACAGCTAAGTTTCAATAATAACCATTATACCTTCAAAATTTTGATTTGTTAATTTTGCTAAAATAAAATAACTTAGTTAAGTGCAAGTAAATTCCTCTTACCAATTGCATTCACGCCTTTATCTGCCATCTGGCATTAACTTTTATCTTCTGCATTTAATGGCGTAGTGTCAAGATAGTAAACAAAATAAAAGCTCTCTGTTGTCAGGCTTATACACTGTTTAAGGAAATGTTGTTAGGCAGCTCCTGGGTGTCAAAACAAAGGGAGAGTTTCCCTTTGCTGCTTTTGTTCATTCTCCGTAGTTCTAAAAATGTATTCATACTTCAGCTTTATAATCCATAGACCACTTTCTCTCACTGGGGAAAGAATTGGACTAATTTACCTTAAGAGCATGAATCACAAAAATAACCATTCATGTTGGTATTTTCTTTTACAGTTACACAGGTATTATTCAATCATGTGAGCCACATGGGATTAAAAGATGCTTCTGTTGAAGAACTGAAGAAGAAATATGGCATTTTCTCTTTGTAACATGACTGACGTGTAAATTTCCATTTCTGCACACTTTTCATGTGGAATTCAGCTAAGAAATGTATAAAGACTGGAATTTTGTTGCTTTTTATAAATAATGAAACTCTTAAACTTGGTTTAGCCAAATGGTAAGTGCCTGAAGAGAGAATTATTTAGTTCTGCGGGTACAGTTGCAACAATACAGTTGAAACAATACAATTGAAATAATACAGATCTACATTTTCTTCAACAGAATCTGTTTGCCTGAGCAGATTGGTATTCAGGATTTGGACTGTAGATAGAAATCTTTATTAAAAAGGAAAAAAAATTATAAACATGTCTTTGGTAAGAATCGAATGTTGTATATTAGAAATGTGCGTGGTTTTTTATTTTAGAAAATAAACTGAATGTTGAACTGAAGATACTGCATTTTTAAGAAGTTTTTTTTATTAAGGTGCCTAAATCACTCTTCTCTAAAGATCACGTCAGAACTTGTACTGCAGAAAGTGAACCTGAGTTATTATGGCAAAAAAATTCTAAGATTTTTACTGGAGTTTACCTAAAAGTAGAGTTTTAGCATTGGTAGCTGAGAACCTCAGAACCTATTCCTGTGAACCTGAACTGTAATTGCAGAATAGAAGGAAGAAAAATATTGTAGAATTAAACTAAGTTTAATGAAGAACACTTGTCCTCTTTCAAGAGTACTTTTAAATAATCTGGTAAAATTCAGCTTTTGGGTCAGTTGTTCCTAACCAGGTAAATCCCTTAAGACGACTCCAAAAGCTAAGCAAAATACCTTTCCACTATGAAGAAGGCAAAAGCATGAAATTAACTAAAATTCTTAGATAAGAGCGAGCATTTGGTGTAATAAACTACTTGTACTGTTCACATGACCAGAAGGAGCAATAGCACTTGTCAAATATTCTGTAAGATTTAACTGTAATATCCATGTGATGGTATCTAAAAATTTGCCTGTGTCTCTAGGTTTAACTGCAAGCTCTCCTATCCCACAGATACCTGCCAGTTTACTTTCATCCTGATTCAGCCCTTGTGCTATCCTGATGCTTCTCTGACTATGGAAGCTTTTTGATATTAATGCTTTTTTGGTAGTTGGTGTTGTTTTTCAGAGAAATGATTAAACAGCTACAGCTGAGTTCAAAAAGACTTCAAACTCCCAACGTCAATTAATAGGAAAAGGTATAAATGTTGTGTTCTATGTAGTCAGTATTAGAAAAATAATTTTAAAACACAGGAGCTGTGTTATGTCCTGGTTCAGATATAATCCACTTAAAAATGTAACTGAGCTAAATCCTTGGACTTGGTAGCAACTGACAGGAACAGTACTGACACTCAATCCGTAAGATAGTTTTCAGTTAGTCCTGGAACTGAGCACAGGAATAGCCAGTGTTATTGGGGAAATGGAACAGCCTTTATATAATATTGCTTGCAGATTACCTGCAGTATGAATTGTTATTTCTAGATGTGTCCCAAATTACTGAGAATGGGCTATTTATTCCCCTTACTGTGAAGCACGTTGGAGAAGGTATTGGGGATACTACTGTAACTAACAGACACCATGCCAGGGGACAGATAGAGTACTTAGAGTAATTTTATAGTATAGATCTTGTAGATACAGTGTGCTTTCATGTGCACTATTACAGGTTGTTCAGTGTAGAGCTGACTAGGTTTTACTAATAGAGCATTTGGTACATTCTCAGAAGCTGCTTTTTGAAGGCTGATGGATGAAAGCAAGTGATAGGAATAGGGACCTTCAAAAGTAAAAGCTAGACAATAACAGAAAGATTTAAAAACTGTGGGCCATGAGTCACCTACAGCTCCACCTCATGCAATGCGCTATGCTTTTAATGAGAATAAGCTGTCATGGTTGGTTTCTGGTCCCACTGCTGCTTTTACAGAGAGTTCTGTTCAGGATTTGTGCATGTTGAGGAGGGCTGATGAAAAGGAAGTTGTTCAAGCACGTAGAATTTGGTGGAATGGATGAGTAGACCTGATTCATGTTGCTACTGAACCTAGGCCAGAAGATTTATCTTGCAAGTCGTATGCTACTGTAGCCTTTTCCTTTTAATTTCTGAATGCGACATCTGATGGTGACTTGTTAAGTCCCCAGAGTTACTTTTCAGTACATAAAAAACAATGCAAGACAGAGAGCAGAATGCAGGCATTTGGAGAACTCCCAGCTTCACCTGCTCCAGGAGATGGCAGTGTTTTTCTCTTCTAAATTGTTAAAGATTGCCAGATCTCTGAATTGGAGAGTTTAATGAAACATGGAGAAGATTAGTAGGTTTGAAGTAAGTCAGGAATCCCTTTTGGGACGAGAAGTGGATTTATCTTTTTTCCTCTTTTTTTTTTTTTTTTTTAATCCAACATGCTCTACACTGGTTGTATTGCTATTGTGTCGGGAAAAAAAATGTAATGTAAATAGTGTGAGGCAGTTAAACAGAGTAGAATACTTATAACCCTTTGCTATCTTGCACCATTCAAGGTGTCAAAAATGTGAAGTCATGTTTGCTGCAGTGATAGATTCAGAATTGAGTTTTCAATGATTCCTTATTCACTATTAAATGCTATGTTTTTCTAGACAGCCTTTTAACTTGTCAAGATCATTTTTTAAATTTGAATATTGTCCTCCAGTAGATCCAGGAGACACTCAAAGTCCATATTGCCCTATTGATTTCATAATCCAGGTTGTTAGAATATTGATGGAACATATCCTAGGGCATACTTCTACAGAACATCCTTACAGCTTTCCCTTTTGACAGTAGACTGTGACATTTTCCCTTTACAATAACTAGCTAGCTCTGCATTCATAAAGTTTAATCTGGGCTGTGTTTGTCTTTCTTAAAAGAATGTCCTGTAACAGTCACATGTCAAGATAAAGACACCTGATTTACTGCTTTTTGTTACACTACTGTGGAAGAAAGGATTTTAACGTAACTTATTCTGGCAGACTTGTGTCAGTTACTGTGGAAAGCACAGATGAATATAGTTTGAGTACTTGTTAAAAAACTTTCAGGATTAAAAATTAATGGTTGTGACTCTGCTCAAGTTTTTGCTGCTTCTCTTCTTCCCTGTTTTTCTGTTTAAAACATTTCAGCTTGCCAATCCTCACATCAACTACTACAATTGCTTTTGAAGCTACTTTTAAAATAATTTTATTAATATAAATTTCTATATTTTATAATTTTAATATTAATATGAGGTTAGCATGCCCATTTTTAACATATAGAGTGTAAGTCTTTGGGATCCTGTGAACATCAAAATTCAGGAAACTTACGTTCTAACTTACTAGGCAGAGATCTTTCTTTGTCAGTTATGTGGATACAGTTGCTTGTAGATGCCATCACTAGGGAATACTGAAGTGGAAACAGATATTGAACAGTTCATTACTAATGCCATCAGCTGTCAGTTGTTTTTCTTTCATCTTGCATAACTAACACTTCCCTTGTTTTTTTCTTTTAGTACTTGTGCACTGACAGAGCAGTCTCTTCTTACTCCTGTCAACTGATGCTCATTTTATTTTCTTCTTTTGGTTCTGTATTTTCTTGTTACTCTTACTTCATAATTCTTAATCTGTCCTCATTTCCATTAATTACATGCTTTTCTCTTTTGAGATCATTGAAGAGCTCTTTGGTCAGGTTAGTCCGTTTTTACGCTTGCTGTCCTTTCTTTCCATTGCCACAATTTGAGCTTGTTATCTGGTGATCATTTATTTAGTAACCGTCAACTCTACCGTACCTTTTCCAGCCCTTATATTTTCTTACCATGAAACCTTAATGAGCAGTGCTACAACAGAGGAAGTAGAGAAAAGACAAAGTGTATGAAGCTTGCAAAGTTGTATTTAGATGCTGTGATGGCTAGGCAGCTTGAGACTGCTCTGCTGTCAGTATTAGAATCTAAGAGTGTGGAGCATTAAATATACATCCTCTTCTCCTCCACCTATGTCCCATCTGGTGGCAATTGTAAGGCACGAGGCTCTACCAGTCTCTTCTGATGGTAGTTTTTTGCATCTGTTTGTTTACAGTAAATTGGTGCTTTTCTAGGAATAGCAATAAGGGTTTTTATAAAGCATAGGGCTGCACACTTACTGACTTTCACTTCTCCCCAGATAAGATTAACCCTGCAGCCTTCTTTTGTAGCAGCTGTCAATCAAACTCTTTTCTTTCTCAGATCATAAAGAGCAAATAGTGTTTTGAATTGCGTTGTATCACTGCTGCTTTTTCATGATGCTTTTGAACTTCCTTAAGGTGTATTTCTAAGGGTTGTGTTATTCACAAGACAGCATGACCCTTCAAAATCCCGTGTTACTGATTATCCTTGAGAGAGCAGGAAATTAGCCTGACCTCTCAGGAACACGTTCTAAGCTTGAATCTAGTCTTCATTTAATATTGGCAGGTGCAAGTCTGCCAGATAACCTGAGATTGCAGTAGTGATTTATTTGACCTTATTTTCTTTGCTGGTTAGGCTTAGGGAAGGTAAAACTTTTGGAATAAAAGGTGAAATTGTATTTTTCACTGTCGTCACATTTCTTAAACATGCAGTTTGGACTGATTGTAGCAATAAAACTGTATTTCCCATAAACCATTTGCATCAGATCTTTCTTGTTATATCTGTCACTATGTGCTGATTCCCTCTTTCTGAATTTAAGTCTTCATTTTCACTGTGCCCTTTCTGTTTTCCATCAGGTTCAAAACATTGTATTCTCTACTGCCTTCCCTCTTCTGTCATTAGTTGCAAGCAATTCAGTCTCTAAAAATGGCATCTGAAGGCCTCTTAGTTTTTAAAAATTTCTGCCCAAAGCTCTTCCTTTCTGAAAACTCCTTCTAATAACCTTGCTTCTTCAGGCTCCATTTTGTAGAAATATTCCACTCTAATGTCTGACTTTATAAACTGAAGTAAGTACAGCATAAAACCGAAGCAAATTCCTTTTTTTTTTTTTTTTAAATTTCATTTTTCCAATGTTCTATTCAAATGATTGGTGACTTCAGTTGGGGTTGGATGCTCTGAAATCTTTTGCTTTCCTAATAGTAGCAGAAACTAGTGTTTGTTTTCCAGACCTCATCTTCAAACTTCAGACTTTCCAATCTCTCTTCTGACAGTTGCTGCATAAGGTAATAACATAAAACATAAACTTGATTCCTTGTCCTTTCATACCAAGTGTGTCTACCTGGGTTTTAAAGCAAGAAATGTACCATTGGGCATAAATACTATTACATTAGCCAACAACTGAATACACACAAGTCTTTCTTGTCCTGATGCCTGATAAGACAGATCAGTGTTCTGTATGAACTATTGAAGTCCTGTTTTGTGGCCCCATGAACAGGTCTTCCATAATGTGCTGAGCAGCAGAGTCTAAGTGAGGAGATGCACAAAAACCCCTGTAAGAGACTGAAATGTTGATGGTTGAAGACGTTTGCAAAAATAGCAAGTGCTTTGCTGAGGCCAGGTTTGTACCAGCCACCCCAGCCACAGGGGGAGGAGGAGAGATTTTTTTGTGTGGTGGCAAAACGACAGAGGGTGCACATTCATCACTAGAGAATGACCATGACAAACCAACCTTTGTTCAGCAACAAGCTGGGTTTTGAGCCAAATAAGGCAAAAAGTCCAACAAGAAACAAATCCTGTGATGGTGGGATACTGCTTTTTATCATGCCGATGATCACCCTTACACAACTGGCTCAGGTGTAAAAACTCCCCACCCTGGGGAGATATTGGAACATTCACATGTATCCCTTCTGATGGGGCATAACTGGCTTAACTACACAGACAGGAGAGGGAGCTGTCATGTCTTAGAAGGTGTCATAAACTGTCAAAGATGCCAGAGTGCCCCCAGGTTCATTTCTGGGGCCTTCTACCAGAGAACTGCCATGATCCACAGTGTTGCAACAGACAGTGTAAAACTCCCCCTCTGGGGGAGGTACCTGGTAGTTCCCATCTAAACCTGAATGTATATTATCCCTCTGAACTTTGCTTCCTGGAGAACCCCCAACAGTTCATGACTGTGACTAAGAAGCAGTAAAGTCCCATCGCTGGATCCATGGGTGGTGGTAACTTCCCTCTCTGCTATCTGCTGTTATCTTTTCTTTCTCTTCTTTATTTTTTTAAGTGATATCTTTAGGCTTTTGCATTTCTACAGATAACCAAAACAGCTACATCCATACTTCCTGTTGCACTTTGTTCTAATTTGCAATTCCATTGCAAATTGTTCTAAAATAAGCCATATATATATGAAAACACCAGTCATTCAATGTCATTTCACTCTAATCTGCCCCAGGGGCAATATATTAACAAGAACCTCAATTACCCTTGCCTTCAGGGGTGAGTCATAGCAACCCCCAATAAACAGAAACAAACAAAACGCTACAGATTTTTTGCTTTTACGTGTATTCCAGGAATGCTTTTCCTTCAGATTGCAGGGGCACATACTCAGCAGCAACTTCTTCCCAAAACAAGCAGCAGTCTGTACAAGTGTCACCAAAAGCAGAGAAGGATTAAATGGTTGACTTGCCCATCTGTAATGACAGAACAGTATTTGACTTTTTAAGTTGAAATCTGGTATCTTCCTGGCTACACCAGGATGAGTACCGAGTTTGACAAATGGTGCTTGAACTTTGTTTATAATGAATTGCTGTTCACTTTTGGGAAAATCAGGAACACTTTGCTGATCTCAGAAAGTGCACTCCAGAGTCTTCGTTTGAAAGTGGAAAAGCTGCCACCTCTTTCTAAAGTAACTTCAAGTTCAGATGTTTGAACTAAGAATAATGAGATCCTGTTGTAGCGGGAGCCTGTGTATAACACTGTGTAACACATGAGCCTTGAAGACTCCAATTCTGTCCTTGCTGTTAAAATTTCTTTGTGTTTTGTGTTTGGATTCTGGTGGTTGTGAGAAGTTGCCAGGCTATTACGGGGTTACCTTTTATTAAATGCAGTATTTAAGTGGAAATGCTTGTGGGTTTTTTTCAACAGATGGGTAAAAACATTTTAGAGACTATTTTCTGTACAATCCCATAACAAAGGACATGAAACAAATATTTAAGAATTTGCCAGATCTCTTAGATTGTCTTCTGCTTCATGTTTTGCTCTTCTATGGATAAGATTGCCTGATTCATTAGTAAAATTGGCATCTGTCACCAAACATCTGCAAGCATTAATTGAGTTTAAGGAGAACATCATCTTTGTTTAATTTTTTATTATTCTTAGACTTTAAAAAGAGAAGAAACCAGCTTCACTGGTTTGCAACTGTCAAGCTTGGGTTTGATCTTCTGATCTTGTGAGGGCCTGTGTCCCACTTCAAGTTGAACTTAAAACACTGCTGTGAGTGGCTTGATGCTGCCTGAAATTAGGTACAGACCACAGAAAGCAGGGTCTTACTTGGCTGGAACCTTTTTGAGGAGCAACTTCTACTTCATTTCTGTCCTAAATTTCAAATGTGACATTTGGATGAAACAGTCTTTTCTACTTAAATAACTGCCTTGTTCAAACTGTGACTGTGTTGAGGCATTTGAAATGCAGAGTCTTTATGGGTCTGATACAGAAAGTAAGACCAGCAGCTTGTGGTCAGTGGCTTATGGTAGCACAAAGCAAGTTGTTTCCCCAGGGATTTGCAGTCTAAATAGACATGTAGCACAGTTTCTTCATTGTTAAGAGATGTGGGACTGAATGCCTGGAGAGACTGAGGAGAGAATATCCTCTTTGCAGTAAAACCCTTTTAGTGGGTGATCTGAACTAACTTGATTTTCACTGAAGTAGAGCAGAAAAGATAGATCCTGAGCTGAAGGGACAAGATGATGAACTTGCTGAGCTGTCATGGAGGCAGGTCCATCATTTGACACATCACATCATCTGGGGTGCAGAAGAGAATGTGTTTTACCAGTGTAGATTGCCATTTTGTTCCCAGTGTAATGCATTAACTCAGTGACTGGTGGGTGAAGAAGTGAATTTCCCTTTCACATGACTAAAAATCAGTGTATTTTCAGTGTTTTCAATATTTCCCCCTACTTCAGTGAAATATAAAAATTGATTAATATTTTTAATGTGAGATTTGGAGAAGCTGTGAATACTAGCCCTTTTTTAGTGTCTTCCCCTAGCTTACATTTTGTCTTTGTCCTTTCATGAGTTTGCCTGTCACATACTGGTTTTATGTGAAGCCAGCTGTACTGAGGTCAGATTCCCGCAGTCAATGTTCCCATTATCAGGCTTTGCTTCTGAAGCAACAGAACTGTTCCGATAAAGAAATTTAGCTCGGTAAGGTTACGTGCTGTATATAGAACACCCAAGCTTTGGCCACATTCCTACCTGTTTTGTGCTGGTAGAGACAGGAAGCCGCTCTTACACACAGCCAGAACTCCAGTCTCAAGTCATTTTGTAAGGCTTCTTCCTCTAACAGCAGTTATGCCAATGCAAAATAACATTATGAGGACCAACTGCTGTGTTCAGAGGCTGACTAGGGGTCTTGTTTCCTCCTCTTCAGCTACCTGGGGTAACAATATAGGGATCTTCATTTTAAGACTCTCAAACTTTAGGGTTTGATAAAGGAAGTTTGTTTATCATTCCCAGTTACCTAATGCATGAAGCAGAGCTTGTTCTAATCTTCATTCCCTTCCCCTGCTGATTCCCTCTATGCTGATACCTGCCATCCTTCAGCCTGCCTGTCTTCCCTGTCACTGCCAGTTCCTGGCTGAATGCAGACTATGTGTTTGTCAGAGCAAGAGGGACATTTTGAATGAGTGGAATTAAATCAGAATAATAGACCAAAGCAGCATTTTCAGGTGCCTCACTGCATTCAACCTCCCTGAGAACAGGATTTCCCCCAGGTATAGGAATGAACACTGACAAATTTTAAAACTTAGCAAGTTGGATATTTCCAAACTGATAAGCATCTGTTGGGAGGTTGCCAAGGACCTGTGCCAATTAGATTTCTTTGTGGCTCCAAATCTCAGGGAAAAACAGCCACATGATAGAGCCTGTGGGAGCAGTGCTACATCCACTTCTACAGTTTTATTGCAGGCCATAGGGGCACTTAAACTAATCAGTGCCGGGAAAAAGAAGGAAACAAGGTGATGAAGTGAGTGACAAGACCAAGCCCCTCCATCATTATCTTCCATGATTATAGTGACTTCCCCTGTGTTGAGAGTTCTCACACTTATTGAGCATAGCCCTGTGCCTCAGGCAAGTTCTACTTTGAAATTAGTTGTCCTGTAAGTTCAAGATTTGGAATTTTTTTTGTTTTCAACTTTATTGGTAATATATGGCTGTGCTGGTTTTGCACCTCTGTTAGGTTCATGAAGGAGCAAAGCAGGTTTGATTAGTTTGAAAGTCATGGAAAATTGAAAAGACACCATCACAGAGGTTCTCTCTTTCAAACAGAAATTGGTTGTGTCACCCTGCTAACTATAAAACCTTTCTCAAAGAGCTAATTTGCAAATGTTGATTGTTTGTTGTTTTTTTTTAATTATTATTGAAAGCATTCTGGATTTGCCACACCAATGTCTCAGGCCAAAAATTATTAGAGAGGTTTCCATATGTCATCTATGTCTTGAGAGATATAGGGAGAACTTGATTTCTCTCAGGAAATATTTTTCCAATAATTCTGCCTGAAGATAGACTGGTATGTGACTTCTTTGAGGGGTTTTTTTTCCCCTGTGGACTCTTATAAATACCCTCCTTCCTTGAGAAAAGAGAATATTTCTAATAAATACTCTCTTTCCTATTATTGCTGTCACGTACTTTAGCCTGTCTCTCCTTTCATCTCCTCTATGCTGCCCTTCTGTCCTGGGGCTCTGCCATGATTCTCCTGTTTAGCCAAGCCAGGTCTTCTTACTCCCACCTGTCCCATGGGATCCCACCTAACAATGCAGCAGTCTGTTTGCCTAGAGTCCAAGGTGTGTTCTGTGCTGTACTCCTTTCTCACTCCTTTCTTATCCGCCACAGAATCTTGGACCCCCTTGCTGTGTGGTCACTACAGCCATGGATATCACTGACTGTCACAGCCCTAGCTGGCTCTTCCTTTTTGATGAATAGCAGATGCTGGAGAGCATTACCCTGCTTGGCCCACCCACTGCCTGTATCAAGAAGTTCTCCCTGACACTACCACAAATCTTCATCACCTGTGTCCTTCCAGCAAATGAAAGGAGGTAAAAATGCACCAAGAACAAGGATTTGTGATATGGAGGCTTAAGCTATTTAAAGAAGTCTTGGTGTTTGTCCTCACCCTGATCGGTTTCCACTGTGGTTCCACCCTTACCAGTCTCTCCTTTGACTGTGACCTCTGAGCCCGCACCCAGCCCATCTTCTGTGCCATGGGAATGCTTTGCACCTCTGAGCTGCTTCTTGGCATAAAGGGAATTTCTCCTTTATTTCCTGTCTTACTTGCAGAGTTGTTGCCCACAGGTGCAGGCGGTCTCAGCACCTTTCTAGTCCTTCAGTGGTGCCACAATCCCATGATCCCACTGGGGTGCTTGTCCCTCCAGATTGTTTTCCAGGCTGGGCACACGTGTGCACTTACATGTTAGATGAAAGATGCCTCTTTTCACTATCTTCCCAGTGTTTTTTTTCTTACTACCCTACACGCTTTCTTAAATATGCCAAATTTGACACCAGGTTTGTTTTTTGAAAAGAGCCCAAATCTGAGTCTTTCTGCAGATGAAGTTCCTACCCTAGGTCTGTCGTTGCTGGTACTCAGGAAGATAAACATGATCAAAATGTTCCCAAAGTGAGGACTTGCCAGGAGGGTGTTAAGCAGCCACAAAGCTTTTGTCATGTCACCATACCTGTACTTGTGTGCTGTCACTGCTGCCTAAGAAACAAATTGTCACATGAAATTGCAGTGCCATGGTGGAGCTGGAGTTTTTTTGTACACAGGAGGTGGAACATCTGAGACTTTCTGAGACAATTAGGAAGACTGTTGCCCAAGTGTAAAGATGAGATTTTCTTCTTTGGCAGCAGAATGAAAATGTTTTCATCTGATGAGGAAGGCAGCTCTAGGTCTGTGGGGGAGTCAGGGTGGAGAGAGATGCACTGAACCCCTCAGTGGGGCAGGATTCTGGCAGGAGCCAGATGAAAACTGAGAATTAAAAGGAAAAACCTCAGAGCAACTTTTGGGCTCATGTTATAGCTAAAGGATTGTATTTGATGAAATTTGCATGGAATATCCTTTTTCTTTCCTAATTATACAGCTGGCATAATGATTCAAGAAAAAACATGGACTATTTATGAAGTGAATTTTGTGAAGGGAAAGCTATGAACCATATTTGATTTGTTTAATTTATTTGACAAGCTTTGAGTCTGACTCAGCTTGCGAGCAAAGAAATGCTGTCAGGGAAAGAGAGCACAAAGCCTCTATCTTCCCGGAATTATTTCTTCCAGCAAGAATACCTTTGGCCCTTCAATTATTTCAGTCCCAGACTGATGTTTATTTCCTGTCACCCAGTTCTGGATCATCTGACTTGTCATACAGGATCCTGGTTGCATTTTTGTCTTCTACCTAATGTTAAAAATGAGAATCTTGATTCCCCTCCTTACCCAACAGACTACCAACAAGACTTACTGTGAAGGAAATCTTGAACTTCACAGAACTGCCATAAAATCCAGTATTAGGGGAAAAAAATCACCCCTGACAGCTAGGGCACAATCTGGAAATAGGTCTTGGGACCTAATCTTCCAGGCAAACGTCTCTTGGGACAAGGATCTTACTATTAAAGAGTAGCATAAGAGGGCTAGGCATGTCAGGAGGGTGTGAATGCCAGCATAAACAAATTGAAAAAGACTGTAGTGGCCAACTGTTGGCTCACGGGAAGATTTTCTTCCCTGAAATTACTCACTGGCACTATTCAAAGGAAACAAAAAAGGTCAGAAGAGAGCCACAGCTTTCTGACAGGAAAGAGCCTCTGACAGGAAGAGCAGAGTTTGCCACAGCTCCTTGTTCTTTCTGCCCTGACTTATCCCAGAATCGCTGAGATGTCACAATAGTTGATGTGGATTTCTTCTGATCACTGAGTCGTTCTCTTAGACAACATAAAGTGTATTGATTTATGGATAAATAGGATGCATTGGCTGTACTGAGCCTACTGATCATGCTTGTACGTAGTCATGGAAACAATGCTCCTTCTTAAAAGAATACAAATAGAATTGCAAGCACTCAAAAGGCTCAAAATGTCAGTAATGCCCAAGGAGATACTTAGCTTTATTCAGGCCATCTGTGTATTTTTCATACCATGGTATAATATTTCATTATATGTTGCATCTAATTTCTTACCTTCTAGAAGCCACGCTTGAAATCTATTTATCTTCCAAAAGTGAGTGGGTTGTTTGAAAGACTGCAGTTTTTTTCCAGGAAGATTTGTTGTGCCTATATTTAGAGGGCATCCTGTCAGCAGCACAGTTCATGCATTTAAACTTTTTATAATACAATTGTATTATAATCTAACTAAGTTGCACCCACAAGGAACAAAGTAAAGTGAAACTAGTGGCCCTTCATCAGCTGGTTTTAAAAGTTTCATGATAGCATCAATGACACCCACAGTTACTCTATTCTCCCTGTTGAAGTATTCCTCTGTTTCCCAGCTGCTTGGAACAAGAGAGACACCTGTCTGACAGACATGCACACACATATGTTCGCTTCATGTTAGACAGAGTGGGAATGAAAAATCACTGTAAGACCTACTACATCAATATATTTTTTATTAATTTTTTATTGTTTTGTTCCTATAGACCTACGTAGCTTTTCTTTCAGTTCATTTTTGTTGTTCTTACTCCTCTAATTTTTCTTCCTACTTTTCTGTTATTCGTGAGTGCTAATTAACTGTGCCTACGAGCCACAATGCTGTCCTAATGAGCAAACCATGAGCTTTGCGAAAGTACCTCAAAAGACACAGAAAAAACCACTTCCTGCTGAGCCAAACACAGCAAATTTCATGTCAGTCAGGGAGAGAGAAGCTCTGTTTAACAGGCTTTTGGAGAATTGCTGGTGCTGTTCAATTAAAAGAAAATCTGGAAGCAGCAAGAGTGTCAATGCTCAGATATGGCAGCCATGAGGGGGTGATGCCTTGCTACAAGCACACAGGTGAGACTGTGCCAGGAGGAGAGGGGCTTTCCGCTGAAGCTGTGCTGGCTCTAACTTGTGACACGATCCTTTGACCTTTCTAAAAATTCACCATATTCAAGAAAAAACAAAATCGTCTGAGGACAGAGTGAAAGGAAAATATTGCAGTGAAGAGCCAGCTCAGCAGGAAGATGTGGAGTTGTTGTAATTGGAGGTATATGGGAGTGCCTTTAGATGAAAGGGACTGTAAATGGAGAGGAAGGATTAATTCTTTCTCGGAAAAGGCAAAATGGGAGAAATAGGTTGATTTAATGCCTGCACACTAACAGAAAATGAGATGCATCTGTATCTTCTTTTGTGGGCAGATACAAAAACAAAATAGCTTTTCAGAACTTTCACAGTTCAGTCTCTTTAAACAAGGCAAAACACCAAAAAGCCAAAAATACTTATTTGGATAAAAGAGAAAAGAAAAGGTCCCTGCTCGTCATTCAAGGCAAATGGCACAATTGCAGTTCTATTGCATGAAGGAGTTTTCTTCAACTGGCTTGAACAATTATACACTTCCTTTAGCCCAGACATGCTGCAAGCATGAATGTTATGTAAAATAGCAATAGGTTGAAGGAAAGCTGGAAGAATTGTGAAAACATGACAAATATGAACCTTTAATGGTTCTTCCATGCTTCTTTGGACATCTGATACAGTCTTGTTCATGACACAAAGCAAAACAAGGTTAGAGCAACAGTGATTTTTCCTCATAATGCTCTTTTATCTGTGAACATAAATAAAAGAAAAACAAAGCAACAAATAGCTTTATAGAATAGTTCCTCCAAAGGGGTCTTTATGTCAAAGTAAAAAAGGAAGATGAGGTTAAGCATGTATGGTTACACCAAAAAGCATACTGTGACTTTCTGTTTGATTAGTAGACTGTGCTGCAAAAGCCAACATTAAGCCTGGTTTAGAAAAATGAGCACACAGGGAGGACCATCTAGTCTGAATAACCTGACTGCTAGCCTCATGATTACATTTGTGGCCTGTAGTGTTTTTTCTAAATCTTCTTCAAGAGTTATATAAAAACTATTAAATAAAAAAAAAGGCACCAGCAGAAAAACTGACATCATGAAAACAGCAACACAACCAATAAAGGTAAAACAGGTTGAGCACAGTATAGTGTGCCCAAAAACCCAGACTTTGAAAGTAAATTAGGATAAAACAAAGTCCAGCTTTTTCCTTTTCCAACTGTTCTACACTCAGCCCTGTTGACTTGTACAACTTGTACTTCTGAGCACAAGTCTGGCTATTTCACATATTTTTTTTAAGAGGGCTTTTAATCTTGAGACATTAAAATAACTCATGCTGGAGTCTCTCAAGTAACTTAATAATTCTGTGGTTTAATTATTGAAATGATTGCAATCTACTTTCTGCAAATGCAGCAGCATGTTGAGGATTTGCAGGGTATGATATATGTGTATTCTCAGTGACAGAAGAAACATAAACAATCTTCAGCCTTGTTGGCTCCTCCATGTACACCAGTGATAGGGAGAGAGGCTTTTTGGAGGTTTAACAACCCAAAGAGGATTTGGGACTCAAATTACTGTATCAGATCATCCTCTTCCACCCTATTAGGTAAAATGTCTTAGCTCATCAATTTCTGCTACTGAATTTTCAGTCAGTTTAAGTTCCTCACAATGGTACGTGCAGACCTCAAAAACCTGGGAGGGATAGAATACTGAAACCAATTTGGGGTGTATCTTCCCTACCAATAGCACTTGATCCTTTAGCTTAACCATACTTGAAGGGAAAACTTGATGCCCCTACACCTTCCTAAGATCACAGTGGATGAGCATCAAAATGGAAAATCCTGGCTGAAATCCCTTTCTTCACACTTATAGCTCAAGCCAGTGCCCTAGAACATCCTGGGCAGTGGGTCCTAAATGCCTTTGAAAATTCAACTTTGCATGGCCTAATTAGATCATTGCATTATTCTGTTTTGAAAAAATGTGGAAGAATATGGTAGAAAACAAAGATACAAAACTTGATCTCTCTCCAGTTGCTGAGAACAAGTTTATTAATTAGTTTATAACTGCAGGAATGCTGGATTAATTCCTAGAGTGGCAATCTTCAGCATGTGGGCCATATATCATGTAAAGTCCCATGCTAAAACTCAGGAAAACAAAACATGATGTGATGTGCAGAACATCCCCTTGCCCAATATTAACTGTACCTGTAGCAGCTGATCTTGATGTGCATGTTGGCTTTCTGGCTTGGGTGTGCACCACACTCTTTCCCTCCTATCTTACTCCCTCTTCCTCCTGTGGAAATAAACCCAGATTTGGGGGGGGGGGAAATGAAAGTACAGTGGCTTCCAGGCAGGCTGCCAATCTGCATGATCAAATCCCAAACTACCAGTTCTGATGCTCCTGTGCTGGAAAACTTATAAGTAATTTTCTTAGGGAAATCACTGAGGTCTCCACTTGCATTGTAGCACAAAGTCCACATTTTCAGCATATATTCCCATATATATCTCTGATAAAAGGAAAGGAAGAGGGTTGATGGAAAACTGACAACATGCTGGGGACAACAGTATGTGTTACCAAATGTGTTTTTAGGCACAGTAGGAATCCATGCACAGATATAAATTATCAGAGAGAGAAAATGCCTGAGCATCAAAGCCGCGTTCAATGTGTGGGAAAGCCTCAGTGCAGCTCAAATATAGCACAGCAAGCAGATGTCTTTACTACCATAAGCATACTTAGACCTCCCTGGATTCACAGCAACAGCACAGAATTACAGTCTCTTTCATTCAAAAATTATAGCAAAAATCTATGTCACCAGTCACCTTTTATATAAACCCAGGAGGCTACATCACCCATAGTAAGAGATCTGCACTAAAGACAGAATGAAACAGGAGAAATTAAAGGAGGAAAGATGCAATTTCCATTCTTTCTCTTGAAGCCAGACTTCCTTATGTGGAAGAATGCAAAATTCCTTGTAGCCAAACTCAGGAGTTATAGACTGGATGGGGAGGCTACAATAAGTGAATGTGCCTCAGAAGTAGCCATAACTCACTTGAAGTCTACCAAGTGACTGGTGTTCCTCAGTGGGTGATACTGGGGACAGCACTATTCAGTGTTTTCACCAGGACAATGAGGTGGAACACACAATCAACAGGATCATGAGTGGCATGAAATGGGAATAAGAGCTGATACACCAGAGGGCAAAGCTGTTATGTAGAGACATCAACAGGCTGGAAGAATGGACTGGGAGGAACCTCATGAAGTTCAGCAAATGACAAAGGTAAAGCCCCTGAATGGAATACGCCTATGAGACAGCACAGACTCTGCACTGACTGGCTAGAAATCACTTTGCAGAAAAGGACCTGTGAATTGTTGTCCTGATGGCCAACAAAGGGAACCTTGAGTCAAGAGTGTGCCCTTACGGGGAAGAAGGTCAGCTTCATAAGGTATTAGCAAGAATGCACCAGGGCATTGAGGGAATGACTCTTCCTCTCTAGCAGTTATGGGTTTGCATCTGTCCTACTGGGTTTATTTGTGGGCTGTAAAGTGCAAGAAACGTCAAAATGTGGAGCAAGTTTGACAGGAGGACTCCACACTTGTTGGGGTTGGAGCGCCTAACCTTCGAGGAGAGGCTGAGGGACCTGGGCTGGTTCAACCTGGAGGAGAGGTGGCTTCGGGGACACCTAACAGCTGTGTTCGTCTGCCAGAAAAGTAGCTGTAGCAAAGGTAGAGCCACACTCTTCTGCTAGTTTCACAAAGAAGGTCTCTTCTCTAATAGAGTAAGAGGCAATGTACACAAGTTATAACAAGAGAAATGTCAATTCCATGTATTGAAAAATGCATTCACAATGAAGATGCTCAAATACTAAAGTCAGACACAGCCTTAAGCAACCTTAACCAGCCTAAAAGTTAGCCTGGCTTTGAGACCTTCAGAGCTCCTTCACAACCTGATTTTTTTCCTATGATTTTATGATCACAGAACTCAAGAGAAAATTTAGGCAATAGAAAACCTGGAGTCTTAATGTAATGATCAAAACTTTCCTTGAGAGGCAGTTCCTGGGAGGTGCTGAGCCCTGGTGTCTGCTTCCACACCTGATGGCAGAAGGGTCCATGCCTTAATCTCATGAGTTTAACACCAGCCCTACATAATCAGATATAAGTCCTGTTCCCAGCCTTTGAGCAATTGTCTCCTGCCCATAAAAATATCACAATTGTGGATGTTGTTTCTGCAAGTAGCTAGTAGGGAAAGCTTTGGGTATGTATGAGGGTGACTGACAGTAATCTCCACCTTAACAAATATATAGGGATATCTTAAAATGCTTGCTCCAGTTTTTCTGGAGAGATTTTTATAGCAAATTTCTTACTATTTGATTCTTTAAGCTAGGAACCACAAATCACCATCATGTGATGGTAAATGGTACTACATGCAGCTGGTGGCCGGTCACTTGTGGGGTTCCCCAAGGCTTAGTATTGTGACCAGTCCTGTCTAATATGTTTATCAGTGATCTGGATGAGGGGATAGGGTGAACCCTCAGTAATTTCATGGATGACACCACATTGGGTGGGAGTGTTGATCTGCTGGAGGATAGGAAGGCTCTGCAGAGGGATCTGGACAGGCTGGATTGATGAGCCTAGGCCAGTTGTATGAGGTTCAAGAAGATGAAGTGCTGGATCCTGCACTTGAGCCACAACAACCACATGCAGCACTACAGGCTTGGGGAAGGGTAGCAGGAAAGCTGTCCAGTGGAAAAGAATCTGGTGGTGCTGGTCAACAGCCATCTGAACATGAGCCAGCAGTGTGCCCAGGTGGCCAAGAAGGCCAATGGCATCCTAGCCTGTATCAGAAATAGTGCAGCCAGCAGGACCAGGGCAGTGGAGTTCTTTTCCAAGCTTAATAATTCCATTATTCTATGACTTCATATCAAGTTTCTGGAAATCATCGCCCCACACCCCTCGAGCTGTGAAACAGCTCCCCAGACAGAGTCACACAACACTGGCAGGTAAAGGTGTTAATAAATGCATAGCACCAGCAATCAATATGAATACAGAACAAGGCAGCAGGAGAAGCAGCTACCACGTTTAATCCCTCTTAGCACCCTTCCTTTTGTAGACATTGTAGGAGAAGCTGTTTAAAAGTAGTGGTTGGCTTAAAGTTTTGTTGAAAATATTATCTAAAACCTCACTGAGTATGTCTACTGTGGATATATTTGGCTTTTTCCACTTTGCCTCAATTCATTGGACTCTTGAAGAGACAAACAGTGAAAAAAAATTTCAAATAAAACCCAATGGTGATTCACTATGAGAAGCTACTATTAACTCTTATGAACAGGACACTAACATAAATTCTTCATGACGATGTAATTTAAAACAGAAAAAAATTTTCTTTCCTATTTTAAAGCTGAATTTCTGCAAAACAATATTGAGGTACGAAATGTCCCCATTTTGTGATGATTCCGAAAGTATACAATTAGATTTTTCTGGCAGATTTACTGTTTTTAATTAGAATCAAAATTGCAGATTAAAGTCACAGCTATAAAAAAATGTTATATTTTCATTAATATTTTAGTAGAGACGTCCGAAGCAGTAATTTTGCCCAGAAGAATAGGTCAAGTCTCTGAATATTTGATTTCAAATGCTAAAAAGAACCAAAAATATTGACTTAAATATAAAGTATCAATTATATCAACTAGGTACTGCCTTGAAGAAATAGACCCGTACGGGACAACAGCAAAACAAAAGAATCAATTTTGATATTTTTATTAGACTGTTAGCAACAAATATATGGAATTCCAACTGAATGCATGAAATCAGGCCTCTCTGACAATTTCTTTTTGTAATGTAAATAAAAATATGTGATTAATGTAGCATTTTCTAAATGGATATTAAAACTACTTCATCTTTTTGATTAATCTCTTAGGCATACACTACAGTTTGCATTGAATAAAAAATCAGACATTAATTTACTGAGCCAAGAGTACATCCCTCTCCTAGTTAAAATGCATGCTCTGTGTGCATCCATTGGCTGTAACACAGAGAGGAAATGGTTCTGAGTTGCACTAGTAGCAAAAACATCCAGTCTCTTTCTTCCCTTGCCCATCATTACTTGTTTAAAAATGCATATGGGGTTGTGGGCAAAATTTAGTCTGCCAACTCAATATGAAAAATAATCTGAGGACTTTCACTTATCACTGGTTTTCCAGTCTCTGTTTACATCATACACAATATATATTCAAGCTGAGTTTTACTCATTTTTTTTAAAGTGTATCAGGAATTTTAAGACCTTTCTAAAGAAGCCAGTCACCAAGTATATGAGTGCAGCACAGCCCAAAAGTACTACCTTGTCCCCTGAAAGCATGTAACTGTGGCACTCTGACCCAGGCAGTCAGAGGTAGCTGCCAACACTCTCTCAGCAATGCTGACTGTTGGCTTGAGTATCTAGCTCTGTGTTGTGCACCGTGACATAACCATCACTCCTGGCTGGAGCTGGGTTCTCACAGTGTTCTCATGAGGTTGCACCTCACTCCAGTCACTTGCAGCCACTGAGGCTGCAGCTGTGTGGCTCAGGACTGCTGGTGGTCTTCCTATCGCCCCATGAGATATCCCATATACAAGAAACTTGATTTATATTTCCTGTCCCTGTATCAAGACTGATAATTGTATTCAGACAGAGCAGATCACAGTAAGGCATCTGGATGTGATCTAGAGATGGCAGGAGGCTGCTCTAAATGTGGTTTGTAAATTCCAGTTCATCACTTAAAGGGGCCGTGACCAAGTTTTAGCTGGGTTACAGTTTAACTTCCAGACATCATTAGTTTTTGTTCTGGTAGGTTAGTGAGCTCTTCAGGACCTTTGATTTTCTTCTCCCCAGAGTGCTCATTGATGATGTTTAAACTGCCTTGGCAAGTTTGGTGAACTTGACAGACTTCTATAGTGTCTTTCAGTACAACATCTTTTCCACAACAACATTTTGGTATTTAACATATAGATTTAATTATCAGGGAACATAGAATCACAGAATCATTTAGGTTGGAATAAGACCATTAAGACAATTGAGTCGACTGTATTAGAACATAAGAAATAGAGTAAGATGTAAAGTTTAAAGCATATTTGATTACATCCAGTCTTAAAAGCCTCAGGATTAGTGTGAAGCCAATCTTTTAAATACTTCTCTCTGTCCAGTCCATGCACATCAACACAGTGCTTGGGCTAACATATATCATGGGACATTGTACCTTTAATCTATGCTGAATGTTGAGCTTACCTCCCACACCAAGAACCATCACTGTGTTTCTTCAGGTGGAGTGAGCACCCAGCACCCCCCTCTGGCAGGTGCCACACCAGATTACAGGGAAGGACAACAAGTCCTGTGTTATCAAAGACCAGGCAAAAAATGTCATATGGATGTGGGTGTGTTGATCTGCCCTAGGGTTGGCTGAGGTGTTCCTGAAGAGGTACTGCTGTGTTCTGAAGGTCGTCCAAAAAGGAGCAGCTGTGCTCAGTTAAGAGCTCAATTTGGAGTACTCTTCACAAGTGGAAGTTGCTGCAAGAAGTCCATTATCATCCATGACTTGTTTGGCTTCTCTCTGTGTCTTCCTTGGGAGCACTGCAAAAGCCAAAATTGTGTTTACATATCTCTGTTTCTCCCTCACAGTCTCCTTATTGTTTTGTAAACTAACTGTGGCACAAAAACAGCATGCTGCAGGAGCATGTCTAACTTTGCCTATCCATAAAACAAGCTATATAACAAATGGCAATTTTGTCTTCAGTCTCTCTTTTTGAAAATAGTGCTGAAAAAGCACATACATTCTATTTCAATTAAACAACATACAGATGACATCAAGCAACCCAGAAAAAGACAGCAGTTTACTGGTATCTTTGCTAACATCAATAAAACCTAGTCTTTTTCCAGTCAGGGCTTATCATGCAGTGCCTGGAAAAGGACAGATGGGATAGATGGGATTGGTAGGTAACCTCAAGAACCACAGAAAGAAGAGTTTTCCCTTCTGAAATCTTCTCCTTCATTCGAAGGTTTGGGTTCATCACCCTCTGGTCACTCCCTGGGTCACTCTCAGACCCAGATGCCTACAGCAGTTTTCCCTCAATACACGCCAAAGACAAATGAACAGCCTTTTAAGTGGCTGGAGCAGCTTAAAAAGGAGAGGAAGTTATAATCTTTCCTTTGGCCTGTGAGGCAGGGATTGAAAATAATCTCTCTCATACTTCCTAGGTCAATGTCCTTCCTGTTGTCTAACTGGTTGTTTTCTCTTCCTTTCATTTGGTAAGGTTCCATCAGTCTGTTCAACATGGGATCCAGTTAAAAAATAGAGACTAGGAACCTCTTTCTCTGCCCTGTTTGTCAGGGTGGCTAATAGTTCAGTGATCAGATGAGATAGGGAAACTGAATTTCCACAGAGAAAACAGGGAGTAGTCTAGAGATTTCATGTGTTGTGTGACTGCTCTCACTGGAGAGCAACTAGACTAACAAAAGAAGAGAAAACCAAACCAAACCAAATCAACAAAAAGCCCTAACAACAACAACAAAAACAAAACCAGACCACAAAAAAACCAAACAAAACCCCAGACAAACAAAAACAAACAAACAAGATGCATCTCTGCGTAACTCCCATCCTGGTTGGACCTTTCCTCCAGTCAGATGATTCACTACACCCTGACCATCCTTGAAGACTGAATATATTTTTCAAATCTTCTTCACAAGAGCAAATTTCTCTCTAAGACTATGCCTAGTGCTATAATATAGTAATGATCAAAAAAACTCACTAAAGGAAAACCATTCATGAGAGTATTTTCAAAAAACATTCTTCTGTCATGCTATCCTCAATTATTTTAGGTCTGAGGTGTGTGAGAAAGGCTGAGCAGTTCTGCTTGATTAAAATAACATAATTTTGGAACAGCAGACACAGATCAAGCAATAAATACTATGAAAATAAACCAGATGACAAAACAAGAGAACAGGCTTATATTTGTCACTAAATCTGATTTGTACCTTTACCTGTAGTAGTAGGTAGTTTACCCATTTTAAGTGGTTTTGCACTGCTGTTATATGTGATGATATTAGATCACTTCATGAACAATTTTTGCACTATACAGTGTAATAAGCAGCTCCCAAAACACATCAGAGAAACACCTCCTCTTTATATTATTTTGTCAAAATTAATTCTTGCAAAAATAAATTCTGAAGGGAGCCTTACAGAAATAATTCTGAAATAGTGTGCTGTGAAAATTGAAGCCTTATTTCCTTAAATTAACTTCTAGCTTTTTTAAAAAATCAGCGTTTTCTTCTACACAGGGAATCTGCAACATTGGCCAAAAACACCTAAGCAATTCCATAGTCATTTCTTTGACTTTTTGAAAGTTGTTTTTATCTCTCATATTACAATTTCTTTAGCATACTATTGAAGGAGTAAATGGCATTCCTGAGTTATTCCCCACACCATAGAATCTTTAATAGTCTCAGTGGGAGCAGGTTTGTTTTCAAGTAATGTATTTCTATGCCACCACAAACTATATTTGGATATTGCTCTTGTAAATTGTGAAAGATGAAACCAGAAAACTTTATGTGATACCCAACTTCTTCCAGTCCAACCACCAGAACTAAAAAACTGCTAAAAGAAATGCAGCCAACATTTGTATCACCCTTGTGAGTATCAGTATTGATAGGATGGAGAACTTATTTCTAAAGGACTTCAGATAATCGTGGGAGATTTCAATCTGTCCAGAAGCTATTAGACTAAGTTGTCTTTCAGCAGAAACATTTCACTGTATGCAAAGCAGCCTCTGCAACTCTTCAGCCTACAGAATAGCATGTTCATACAGCCCATGAGAATCTTTGATTTAATTGTGTGGGCTGCCAGTCAGGAGCTACACACACGGTTCACTTGTTGCCATAGAGGGGGTATGACTGTAAGAGGAGCTGGTGGGTAAACAGGAGAAGTATGCAGACATCTGGCTTTAACCTGCCTGTGTGTGTCCAAATCAACACCCACACTCATGGAATGAAGGGGAAAGGAAGAAAAATAGCTTTTTTTACAATAAGATCCTTAGTTATTTCCCATCTGGTAGGAAACACCTAGGACCGTGCAAGACCTGATGGCACTTCTGTGCAACTTTCTGGTTGCTTTCACAATGAGTTAAATCAGCATACGGGCTTGATTGCATCTATTCTGATACGTTATGACATAAATTCACTGAAGAAAGAAATAAAGGGCCACTATTTAATAGAGGGATTGATATAATGGAAAACTTTTTGCCTTAAATTTTGATTATTAACTTTTATACTCTCACTATATGTATCAGCTGGTTAAGATCTGTCTTCAAGCAAAATCCAAGCCCTGTCCAGACAAGGATATGGTCATCTCTTCTGCTGTGATTTATTTTAACTGCTTTTGTGTCAATATTAAATAAGCTCCTTAACACTAGTGAAGCACAAGTGAAGATGTGATTAAGAAAAATGGCAGTTTTTCCCTAATAAGCTGTCATTACCTAAAAAACTGTAAAGGTTGTGTTATTGCTTTCATGCAATTTAAGATACTGTAACATACAGTATTTGATATTTAAATCTTCCTCTAGCTTTTATAAGTGGATTTGTCAGGTTACAACTTACAAATTCTGTTTACTGAGAAGAACGTTAATTCACTGCACTTCACTGAAATCTTTAAATTAATGGAGTCACTTTTCTGAAACTTTTCTACTTTATCAGTTATTTGTCTTTATTCATGAAGACTGAGGATAGTCAGGTAATTTTATTTTTAAACCTTCAAACTCTGAAAATGAGTCGTTTCATACACCCTCTTCTGTCTCATGTAACATATATTAGCTTCTTAAGAGAATAATCCTGTTAAGAATACCTCCTTATATCACTCAGATACATTTCCTACATTTGTTTACGCCAGTGTTGGGAGAATTAAGTTTTAAATGTGTGACTATGTGTCTAGTCTAAATACGACTAAGAAATAGCACACATTTACATAGCCTTGAGATACATTATACATTTCTTCTTTGATGTCAGAAACATGCCTGAGAAAGGAAAGCCAGGAAATACTAAATGAAAACTTTACAGACCCAAAAATTTGATGGCTACATTACTGTTTTGATTTTGAAAGAGTAAGTTAAATTAGCTAGCAAGGAGAAATTACCCCTTGCTGACAGATGTAAGTCAGTACAAAACTAACATTATTTTCCTCTTTTTTTTTTTCTTTTTAAGGAAAGAGACAAGGCTAAGCTCTCTCTTTAACTTTCTGGACCCTTAGAAATACCAGCTGTTATATGAGCTGATTTCACAATAATACTTCTGTTGATAGAGCTTCCAGTAGGGACTTCTCAAGGGAAAGCAACATACCTTACATCCATGTTCCTGCTTGCCCAGGGAAGGTAATCAAGTACAACATTTCCAAAGCGGATTGTTTGGGGTTTTTTTTCCTTTGTGGGTTTTGTTTTGTCCTTTGAGAACTGTGTACCTCTTCAAGTGAAAATAAAACAAAATTCACTTTTCTGTGTCTGAGGGATGGTGAAGTGTAAGAAAAGTTCGTTTATGTGGGGTGAGATTCAGAAGCCTGAATGGGAGCAGGGCAGAGCCTATCAGTTTAAAACTCCAGGCACATGCCAGAGGTGAAAGTTATGGCTATGTTACTAAATAGTATAGACTGGAAACTGTTGTTTACTATGCAGCCAGATGATACTGGAATGTGACAGCTAAATTCCCTTCCTCCATAGTAGCCTGGTTACAGAAAAGCTGCCATTGCCAGCTCCATTTGATGCTGTCTTGGGACAAGGTAAGTCACTGTGTCTGCACCAAAACCATGCCAGGAGCACTATCTAACAAAACCTCCTCCTTGCTGCTATTTTACTAAAGCAGATTTAAGGATTTAGTCCTACAGATCCAAGCTACAGGACTGGTCCTAAGCTCTTCTCATGGTAATATAAATCCTACTTCCAGAAAGCAACATGGCATCTTACCGGGAATTTTACTAGGTGATAGGATGGGAAAAACGTCAAGTAACCAGGGTGGTTGTCAGACCTCTCTGTTTTCTATTCTTCTAAATTCTCTTTCAAATTAAATTTTTATCTCTTAATAAAATATCACTTGTCCTACATAATATGCACGAGAATCACTCAGAAAAATAAGGATAGAGTGTGCCTGGAAGTTATTTCTGCCTTTGAAACATTAGAATTTGGAAATGGATGACTTATCAAGAAACTATTTTTTTCAACGTCTTTTATTTTCTTTCGCAGTCCACAATTTCAGTTGCTAGCAAAAGATGCATTAATGATACTGCACCAAAAAAAAAAAAAAAAAAAAAGAATTGACTTTCAAATTCTATTTCTTTTGTGGCCTGAAAACAATGTGCTTCTTTTAAAAGAAGCTCATTTTCACTTCAGTCTCTTGAATTGCATAAATTGCTTTCTTATAAAGGAAACCACAACACCCTTGATCATGAAAGGTGATTATTTGTGAGAAACTCCATATAAACTCAAAGGTGACATTTTGAGATGTCCAGGTTCCAACCACTGTTGTACGCCTGCTGTAAGCAATTTGGCTAAGTACAGACAGTGTTTCTACACCCTTATTGAAGAGGTGATGCGTTCTGAAGGAGGCTGCTAGAAGAATGACAGACATGAGAATTATCTATTCTGAAAAGTGCTACAGATTATGAACTGGCAATATGCACTGGACAAAGTTTGCTTGGTACAATACAGTCAACAGAAAAAATTTAGTTCCATTAATCTATAGGAAAAATTTGATTTTTTTATAGTCAAAATATTTTATTCAATATTGTTGATGCTGAATTTAAAAAACATATTTAATTAAATTTAATTAGATACAATGATGAAAAATTCAAAAGATATTTCAATTATTCCAAAATAGATAACTCATTTTTAACCTGAACATCGTTTTTCAGGGAACAGGGAGAAAAAAGAAGATAATGTATAAGCAAAAGAGAAGAAATCTCCTCATGTTAAAAGATTTCTGTTTTACCACTGATTAAATAATAAAATAAAATTTTACATTACTGGGTCTGATAATGAGCCTAAGTCTGTCATGCATAGTCATGCTATTTCCAAGAATAATGAAGGAGAGTAACTCCTGGTCCTTAATCAGGACACATCTTGCTTTGTTTATGCAAATTTGTATTTTTTTTTTTACTCTAATCTGTGGCAAAAATAGTTAAAGATCAATTGCATCCTGGTATATATTTCTATTATCACTTACTTTAAAGTGAGTGTAAGCTAATGTTTAATTTTTATTTCTGTATGTATTTAGTAAACTCATGTACTTATTTAAGCCATACAGCCATTATTACAGTGCTTTAAAAATGAAAGAATTAGGATCTTGTGATCATGAATGTAAATTGCAAACTAAACCTAGAGGGTAAATAAATTTGTATCTAGGTAAACTTGATTAAATGAATCTTGCTAAAGCCACCAGATGCAAAAAGGGCAAAAAACTAATTGTCAGCATCAGTGATGCTAGGTGAATGTTTGACTTACTGATTACAATGAATCACTGGTTATAGTGGGCTTTTTAAAAATTTTTTTTCTTAAATTATTCTTCCATGCTGAAAATACTGTTTGGGTGGCATATTTCATATGCAATTATTTTGTCCGTTGGTATAGAGCTCATTTGCCCCAGGAAAGTGTCTCTAATTGTAAGCTGAGTTTTTTGTAGTATGTAATTTTTCTATAAACAATGTTGACTAGACTAATATTGGTGGGTTTTATTTTTAAAGCTTTACACAATGGCTAATTTATCTCCATTATTCATAATTTTTTATCCCTGAACCTTCTTCTAATTGCCACTGAATGTCATTTGCAATCTCATAGGGCTTTATAAATAATAAGTCTGGAAAATCAGCAGCTCTTTAGCTCGTGGAAGTCATGAAATTTTCAAGACAGAGCAGACATTCACAAAATGACATATGAAAAAACACTCATAACATAAAAAACCTCTAATAAGACCTAGCTGAACTGTGTGAGTATAATCAACAGCCTCCCACTGATAACAACAATTAGTTTGAAAGACCTTCCAAGTATATGACTTTGTCATCATACATTTAATTCATGTAATTGGAAAAGAAAAAAAATATATGATTAATTATCAAGAGACTTACTGGATGTGGCTGTTACCTTCTTAATAGTACTTTAAAAAAAAAAGAAGTTGAAAGCTATGAATATTTTCAATATTTGGAAAACAGCTTGTCTTTGGTCACAGATTTTGCCTTGTCTTCTATGCCAGCTAGGTCCTATTAGGGTTGTGCAAATGCCTAGGAATAGTCTGGAAAAGAAAGAGTGGGGAAGATTGCTGTTTCACTGGCTCTGTGTTTCTGAAAGCCATTTTGTCACATCTTAGTATATAAGGATTGTTGTCCTCCATAAAGCACATACTGCCAGGAGTCTCCTATGTAAGAACTGGCTGCATGATCAGGGGGAGACTGAGGTATCTAAGATCCAGTCAAAATGGTAGCAGTCTCAGACCTGACATTTTGGCCTGGAGTATTTTTACAACTGAACAACATTCACAAGAGTTTCTAGTTCTCCAGCCTAAATTATCCCTTTACTGACTGTCTTCGCTTAACTCCTCAACACCTCTGGGGTGAGAAAAAGGTTTGAACCAAGCGTTTTTGAGGAGCAGTCTATCATGATAAAGAAGAGGCAAGGAGTAATGGCAGAAACCTATTATTCCAAAAATGTTTGACTCCTCTTCCCATGCATCCTTGCTAGTGATAAGCTAGCTTTGATGGACTTAGCTCAAGATTTCACCTTCCACTTCTGCAGTCCTTTCTTGTATCACATTGCTCACTCTCAAAGGAGCCTGCTAAAGAGCTGTGTGCTAAGAGACTCTGAAATCGAGATATGCACAAATTCTTGAGTAAAGCAATTGCTGGTTATTGCTCCCAAAGGCTACAAGTCTAAGCTTTAGTGTGCTCACCACCCTGAAGAGACACCTGAAGAAGCTCTGTCAGTCAGAAGGTGTCAGGAAGGAAAGAGGCTGATCAGGGCCTCTACCCCTGAGTTTGTTCTTGCATACTCATAAGCTGCCATCTGCTGCTGAATCCACCTTTCTCCCTTTAAGGTTTTAGAAACAGAGAATCTTAGAATTTTTTCTATCTTAGCATTTTTTTCTGTTGAATCCATCAGCTGCCCACAAACATCCCACTCCCCCACCTTCCCATCTATCTGCAATTTTGCCCTTCTTATTTTGTACGATTCTCTCTATAGGCTTTTTAATGTCCTTTTTCAGAACGTAGCTACTTGCTTAGAAGTCTGGGTGAAATTTTTACAATGTGGACATGCCAGAAATATTCCTGAACCACAGGAAGACAGGCAGTGGAACCCACAGTGGGGATGGTCACAGAACAAGGGGGTTATGTTTCTTTTCCAGTGTGTCAACCTCATTGAGAATTCAGAAGTTCTGCCTCTGCTGAACAAGATATCTTACTTCATTAGCAAGTGTCTTGCAGGTATATGTCAGAAATCTAGATGTGCTTCTGCTATCACCCTGACCCTAGAATTTGGGAATAGTTACACTGTTCTTTGGGATGGTTCCCCACTTTCCAGTTTCTGACGTATTTCAAGACAGCACCCTAACTTTCTTGTTGCTAACTGACACCATGGCTCTCTCATGTGACAGCTTTCACAGATGCTTTCCTGCAAATACAGGTCTTATTGAAATCTCTAAGGGGAAAAAGAAATGACCCTGAAGAAAACAGGGTCACAAGCAGAAAACACCCCACTTGTTTCATGGCAACACAAGTGCTTGTGATTTTCTCATTCAGAGTGTAATCACAGCATTTTGTGTCAGTAATAGAAGACTGCTTGAGGTGGATTCAAAATACCACCTGCCCACCTACTCAGCATTTAAATTTACTTTGTGCTGTGCATGGGAGTACAAAATAAACGGGTATTAAGTCAGTATTTTAATGGCTCTGGGATGTCTAACAGACACAAAGGAATCTCTGACTGTCTTTGCATGTGGTGTCACATATATGTTGAATAGAAACACTCTGGAGTCATCAAAATATTCTTTTGTGCAACTGAATGTAAAATGTGAAAGCTTCAACACTATGCAAAAAAGTTGATTTAATATCCACGCTATTCATCACTCACAAAAGGGTCTGATGAGTTTACTGACATGCATAGAAAGATTTCCATTTTCTTCAAGAGGTAAGCATCAATACTGCTAAGTTAATGACTAGTTTGAGAAATGGCTACCAATGACAACTGGAGTATTTCTAAAGCTGAAGTCTGTTCTTGACAGAAATCAATTACTTCTAAAGCAATTATGGTAAATAAAAAATACTGAATTCAGAAAATGGAGATGTTGTTAGCCTGATGTGGCCCACAAAACTGGAACATTTAATTCGAGGAAGTAATGCACAATAAAAGAAATTACCCTTCTGTGAATCAATTGCAATTATGTGTACAGTTTTCTACAATGATAATCTATTGCTAAGAAATTAAATATAAAATATTGTGCTTTTTACAAAGGGATACTTTCATCAGTATTCAAGCAGAAGCTTTCTGGAAATAACTAGTAATTTCTAGGTGGGTCTGAATCCGAGCCTAACTCTGAATATCACCAAACTTTGGCTAAAGGCGTTGTGAATATTATCTCCTTTCCTCTGGGAACAATCATGTCTGTCTTTGCATTTTGAAGGTGTCTTCTCTGTCTTCAAATTAGTTTAATTAGCTCCTGCAAACTGAAGATAAAATGGGTTGCAGAGCTGTCTCATCAAGAAGCAACTTTGGTCAATTTAGGTCATTAAGACCATATCAAACTTTCTCATTACTTATGCTCTCAGAGCCTAAATATTAAGGGAGCAGAAGGAATTGTTTCAACTTTAGCATATAAAGGTAAGACTGTAAATCAAGGAAATGAGTCCACATTTACTGAAATATAACAACATCTTTCATCGTTTAGAGCCTGAAGTGAGATTTCTAGACTCCCTCTGCTATCACACAGAGAAAATCAGGGCCCTAAGACTGGGTGTCAACAAATTCTTTTCAAAATATTGGAAAAATCCTACCTACTTTGTATGTGAGCTTTTCAGGATATTTTTTGATGTTAGCTTGACCCTTCTCTGCAAAGCATTTTTATTGCAGATTGTGCAGGATCTGGAGTAAAAATCTTTAGTCATATCTTTGGTCAGACTATTATTTCACAGTACTTGGACACATTAAAATAACAGCCAGAGAAACTCAGAGTAATTTAGATCTAGAAATAGCAGAGCTGCCATGATAGGGTACTGTATCTGAGCAGTTAAACTGCATTACATAGTGCATGCCATGCATGAAGAACTAGGTGTAGTAAAAATGAGTCTTAAGAAATATTACACTAGACAGCTATCTTTCCCATGGCTAAAGGTAAGGTGGAATATATCCCAACCTGGATATTAACTCCGAAATTACAATCCTTATTTATATACTATGTTCAAAAATACAGTCCTTGGTGTCCTACCTAAAGACTCTGGGAACCTCACCTTTCATCAAGAAGTTCTGTGAACATCTTGAGGCTATGACTGCTCCCTCTGAGCAAGTGAGACACCCAGTTGCCATCCAGCTTTACATATCACCTAAACCTGATCCACGTGACAGGTCCAGGAGAGTTCACAAAAGTAAGTACTGGGCACCATACATCATGTTACAGAGACTTTGTTTCAGAAATACTGCAATTCTGCCAATAATCACAACAAAAATTATGGCACTTTGAAAGAAAAACAGTTAACCATGGAAAGCCTGCCATAGTTTCTGACTCTGCTCCCTGATGTGCAAGAATGTTTTTCATGCGAAAGAAACATCGGGTTTACTTTTGCCAATTGAAGGCTGAAAAGCACTTGTCAGTGACAGAGTACACTCTGTATTTTATGCTCATAGTATAATAAAGAAGTAGAAAGGGAAAGGTAATGGAGGAAGCATGTACTGGCAACCAGATATATTCATGGGAGAGGAAAAAGATGAAGATGCAGCTTCTTTCTAGAAGACATCTACCCAGCAGTGCTACATCAGTGAATCATAAGGAGATTCAAAAATTTGAAACCCTGATATGGAGAATGCTTGCACTTCACCGCAGTGTTCCAGGACAAGGCTTATGTTTTCACTCACAAGCTAATGCAGCTGCTGTACCACTGCAATTTCCCTTCCTCTGTCCACAGTGTAGCTGCATCCAACTCCTGCTTCAAACGGATTTAGCCATCAGCCAATTGCTCTGATCTTTGCAGGGAATGGAAGACTGATCTTTCCACTGTTTGTATTTCATTTTGGAGCAGAGGTGATCCTGCTGGACATGTCCTGTCACTAAGTCAGAGAGGCACCATGTGAATTGTCTGGGGAGAATTTGTTCTGAGTATTGTTAAAGCATGGGATTAACCTTGCAGGCTTATAGCACTCTGCTTAATTTGAATTTTGTTTGTGTTTCATGTTCAGACAAAGCACAGGAACAAAGGCAACCCATCTGTAAGAGCTGAAGGCTTATCTGACTATTTTGATCTCAGATTACACCACTGGGCTCAACTGGTTTTCCCTTGCAACAAAAACCAGCCAAGTCTGGCTCAATTGCAACTCTTGGCCAGGATGAGAGTTGTGGGCCTTGATAGATCCCCACTGGACATGTCCTGAATTTCAGTTTCTCTTAATGACCTCATATCTTCTTTCATCTTGGTACAAAGTGCATTTTCTCCCTCCCTCTCCCTCCCACCAGTGCACAGGGTAGCCCACCCACCTTGTCTGCCCCTCTACAGGCCTCCTGTGCATTACCCTGCCCTGGGTGCCCTGTCATAGTGCAGCCTCTGCACACTCAGCCCCCGTTCTCCAGTCTTTCTCCACAGTCCACTGTCACATGCCCCTCAAGTTGTCAGTTTCACTTAGAGCCCATCAACCCCAAAACTGGGGTCCACAATCATCTGTTCATGTCTGTCTTCCAGTTGATCCATTTTCTCACCCTGATATTCTGCCAGTCACCAAGAGATGGGACTTCCTGTCATCTGGGAAGGAGATGAGAATGGTGAGCTGCGTGTTTGAAGAATCCCTCAGAGCCATCCTCGACTTACGCCTCTGGCTTTGGGTGGCACATATGGGAATTTCTTTTATAGGTAGGCGGGCATGGGAAAATCCCCCTCAACATGGACTAATGAGCCTTTTGTGGCAAAAAGTAGATAGTGACAGCTTCAGGTCACTGTCAGTCTGCCCACTCTTCCAGATTTTCTTGCTGAGGCTTTGGCTGCACATGAATCCTCATCTCTTCCTCTGCAGAGGCCCAAACAATGCACTCCACTTTCCCATACTGACCCTGTCCATGCTGCCCACTCCAACCACCTGATGGAGAAAACACAATGAGGAAGGGGGTTTCCTAAAAATTCTGTTCCCTCTCCACTCATGCCTCCAAGCAACACTATGTCCCCAGCTCCACAGATGCCTCCTACGACAAGCGAATGCTCTCAGACGTATTTTGCTGAGTATCAGTCACCAGCTCCTCTGACACCCATACCTGAGCCCCCAGCCCTCACACTCCTCTTTTTTCATTCATTGTCTCTCATCTGCCCTCCTTGTGTTTCATTTTGCATTGCTCTCTCCTTCACAGCATCACCTACAGGACTTACACAGCTCTTTGTCCACCACTCTTCACCATATTCCAAACTCCCGCTTACTTCTCTTACTACAGCAAACAGGAGCAGAAAAGGATATCATGGGGAATTCAGGAAAAATATGAGAAACTATTTAATCCCAGAGTAAAATTAGTAACTACAATAATAAGTACTTTCTCCTGTAACACGGCAAAACTCTCCACAAAGAGATACACTTGAAAGTCCTCTGTGTGTCTGCATGCCTCTGGTTTGATCAACAACATAAGCTTTTGTGCTTTAGACTAATGTTTCTTTTAATTTAATTTCATAAAGAAACATAACGGGTTTTAATGTAACATGAAGTTGCATAAATGATGTTAAACACAGTGAGTTTATTGAGGATGCTTGAATCTGTATTTTCTTATTAAGTACAAAAAATCCTCTAATGTCACATTATTGTTATTATTGTTATTATTATTTTTGAAATGGAAGCTTCACATAGTTCAGATAAAATAAATCATTCCCATTTCTCCTTTTCTTTCTTCTTCCTTCTTTTATTTTGATAATTAAATATTTGAATTACTCACTAAGCAGAATATAGAAAATTTATAATAAAATTTAAGAATCTATTATGAAATAAAAGAAAATAATTACGCCTACTATTACACTGACTTTAAAAAATCTTATTCCCATCTCCTACCAGTATGTTCTTCAGTCTACAGTATCTTATCAACGTTTCAAAGTTGAGATTAAGCTATTGGTTTGTGCTGTAGTAATGCTTCATATATAAAAACTCTAGAACTTTCTAAAGTGCTACACCTAAACAGCTAGGAGGGTAAGAAAGTAAATCCCATGAGTTTCTGATCTTTTGACCTATTCTCTTTCTGTTGCAATTCTCATTTTGATGTACTAGAATTACATTTGAATTGTGTCTTGTTCTTCACTAAAATCTGAGTTCCTGCAGTCATGCACGTCTGCCAGCTCTGATTTTTGAACTTTCCATCATGATACTTTGCTGTTAAGAAATTCTGAAAGTAAAGTTGCAAAAACATGAGTGTGGCTTGAATCCTAATATTTTCACTTTTTAATTTCATTTTGCATGAATTTAGCACAAGATAAGAATTTGGCACAGATTACAGAGAGCATCTTAGCATAAGTATGAAAACCTTTAGGTTTGCAAATGTTGCTATCCCACATGCAACCTCTTCTGTGTCTCTGAAAGGTACTTCATTAAAAATGACAGTCCATCCAAATGGGAGGCAGATGCTGAAAGCAGAGTGCAGATCACTGCAGTAAAAGAAAACGAACTAAAGTATGAAAACACAAAATTATTGTCCATGTGAGACAGTACCTGGATTTGTGTATTTGAGGAGGGGAAAATTTGGAGAAAGTAGGGAAGAATGGGAAGTATCTTACTGAGAAAATGCCAACGAGGCAGTTCTCTGGTAATGAGGACCACAGGTAGAGCTGCTGCAGGTGGACAACAGCATTTGCCATGACAGGGTAGAAGTCGATCACAGGTCCAACTCACACAGCATCAGCAATGAACAAAGATGTACCAGGTAGCTTTTCAAAAAGCCAGACACTAGAGCCCACAGTCTGTAAGCTGACGAGCCAGATGCTCCAGAGGGAGAGGAAGGCAGACCTCAGGCAGGACAATTGTTAAGGTTTCTATTGTTTTATTACAAAAGCAAGTTCATGTGATGAAATTATATTGGCAAGAACAGTTTAACCATGGTTAAATTACAGTCCTAATGCTACCTTTCTTCTCTTTTTCCAACAACCTTTTATTAAAATCAAACTCCAAGAAGCTAATTTGTATGTGATTCATGCAAATCCTTTCTTCTTTGCCTCTCATTTTTATTCCCACACAGACAGACACAATACTGCTCACATTGATATAATTGGAAACATTGCCATTGAATGCAGTAGGAGCAACATCCTGCATATCATAGGTCGGTTACTGAGTTTCCATGGGATATCCATTGTCACTATTCTCTTCCAGGATCATGCAGGCCTGTTATGGGAACACGAAGTACCATATGACAATTATGGCATTAAAGACCAGTACACTGCAATCACATCCAATTTGTCAGCCTTAGTGTACAGCAGTGCTTTAAGGGAAAACTGCTCTGCTGCAGATGAATATTTAAGGAACAGAAATAAATGGGTGATTTCATTGTACAATAACATGTGCAATGTCCAATTTTCTACAGGAGACCATCAGGAAGTATCTGAATCACCATGTTCACTCCAATTAGTGCTTCATGCAGTTCAAATTCATATAATTCTTGAAGGTACCATGTGAGTTCCATAAACTCACATGGCAACAGTGCTTGGCTTTCAAAGCATGTTCATAAAAAGCTTCATAGAGTCCATTTCAAGCCACGGAAATGAATGTTTACTTAGACAGCCAAGTCAGTGATGCTGAGATACTAAGAATTACTTTCCATATGATTAAACACAGCCTTTCCCCCTTGCTAGAATAGCTAGTAAAAAAATGGCAGTCTGCTTTCTGTCATGAGAGCTTCTCAACAGTTCATTTTGTAGGGTATTAATGAATGTTTTTCATCTTTCAAAAATTTTTTTGGTTTGCATAATGGACTACGTATAATGTTTGATAAACTGGCAAACTGTTATAGACACCTGGATTACTGAATTTGAGATTAGGTATTCTAACCTTCCAAAAACTTCAGCCAGTCCAAAATGTACCCACCTTCTCGGACAGAACCTCAGTATAACACTGCCCAGCAATGTGTAGACTTCCCAGCATATAGTTTAATAGTCCCATGGACTATTTACCTTCAGAAGGATCACTAATATTATCATGAGAACTCACAAGAGCTTTACAAACAGCTGAATCAAACCTGGAGTGCTTTATGAAGAATGACAATTACTCTCTGAATCTAAGGACTGAAGAGCAAAATTCCCTTGTTTGGCCTTGTCACAATAGACAAAGGAGTGCTGAGTGTCAAGATCTTTATATTCAAACATGTTTTGGAGCACTGACTGCACTCACGAGTTGGCCTTGTCTGCACAAAATTTAAAAGCAGGCATGAGGTTGTATCACTCTCTTACAGTCATTTTGCATCTGTATTATTACCTGTTTACTGGAATCAATTTTCAGCTTAAAAGATGTACATTTGGCTTAGGAAAACCCCAGGACAGAATAAGTGCCCTAGGATAAATCTGTGTGTGCTTTGCTCCACTTTTACATTACCCGATCAGAATGACCTGCTTCATGAACAGGCACTTGGACCTACACTAGGACTCCAATGGCAGTCCAGAGCTAGGACTTAATCTGCATCATGTGCATCTATAATAAAGATGGAGCATGAAGAAATAATTTGACAGCAGACTTTGGCTTGCTATTCAAGTCCTTGAATGTCTTTTTCTTCTGAGCAAGGGCCACACTTGTTTATGGAGCTCATCACTAGATAACAATATTGACAGACAAGGAATGTAATAGGAACCTAAGGTCCAGTCAGCATAAAAGCTGCACAACATGCTCAGAAAAGCAATTGTGATATGGAAGCACTGACATGAAAGAAATATATTTTTCTGTATTTTTTAATATAAGAACTTAGTTACTAGAAAGAGATCTCAGGGGATGATAAATAGCTTGTATTTTTTCTATTATTATAGAGAATGATGAAATTAGTATTGTAGGCTTAGAAGATGAACCTAGGAGATCTGAATTCCATTAATTTCCTGGCTATTGTGATGTTACAAATAGACAGAATTTTCTACAACAGGGAACACACTTGACAGAAGGGTTGAATCCACTGGGATATGTGGGTACTGATTAAGACGATATTGTATATGCTGTTTACCTAAATTTTGGTTGGAAAAAAATGGACAGAAATGAACATTTGTTACCACTTGAAACATTTACTTGAAAAGGTCCCACGAAGTGCTGCTGTTCTTGAGTAGTACAAAATAAAGACTTACTGTTATAAAGAGTTTGGGGTCTATTTCAGCAAAACATTTTGCATCTACAGAAATTTATAATTTTCTCATGAGAAAGATTATTTTCCTTTTCAACAAATAGGTTAAATTTAAAATTACAATCTTGCAGTTCAGAATTTTCATTGACAACTTTCTGTTTAGAATTATGTGATATAAGACTATAGAAACAGAACCATAATTACCAAGAATACGTAGGTTAGAAATTTGGTTCTTACACAGCTACACTACTAGCAGAACTCCTAAACAGGAGCTCTGAATTTTAACATTCATTTTCATTTAAGGCAAATCGCTTATTTACAATATTTTTGATGATGGTAAGTATGCACAAAGTGGAAACAAAACAAAAATACTGAAATGCTTACTTACAACACAAGTATTTGGGTATCCAGGACAGAAACATCATCCAGCCATGTGCTGATCCTCTGAATTCTGAAGCACAAACTGCTACTGTCTTCTGGTACAACTACTCAAGTCATTACCTAAGTAACTCTTACTGACAGGAATATCATCAGTGGCAGTGCCTCAGTGGTCCATGGGCACTCTTGGCCTCCCGGCATAAAATAGTATCTTGTGATCTTTGCATGGATGCTTGACCATAGAGTTGCTGGGGCTGGTGACTTCATCCTGGAGTGGCAGCATAAAATTCAAGCTGTCAGAGTGCAACTGAATATATTGGATAACAAATAATTTAGATTATTCTTCAGAATTTTTATGCAAATGAAATCCCATCAAGATTTCGGGAATCATCTAAATATAAAAGACTAATGTTTTCCAATCTGGAGTTGCAAGCCTCCACATGTTGTGAACAGTTTTGAGAGCTGTGAACCATCCCTCTGTCAATAAAACATGAAGGGTGGGAATGCAAACATTTTTCTGTTTGCTGCTACCAGAAATCATTCATTCACAAGCACAATGCTAGACCAGTCACAAGCCTGTGCTGCCTTTTTCTACTATATAACTGGACAAAGAATGGTTCCATTCCACCTGCCTGCTGCAAAGTGGGATGAGAAGAAAGGGGAAACACAAGGAATGGCACAAAATACTCCTTTCCTCTTGTTTCCTGGCTAGGGACATAGATAAAACATTTGAGGCAAATGGAAACCTTTCTGACTGGCAACTTTAAAAGCTGCTGATCACATGCACAGTAGCATAAACAGTTGCCTGATGATATACAGTATACATTGCAAGGCTTCTTATTCAAAGGAATTAGATTAATATTATGAAATATCTACTACTCAAATACAGATTATAATGTACGCTGTATATGCCTTATGCATATTAGTGACATGTCAGTGAAATACAGAAATCACAGAATCGTAGAATCAGCCGGGTTGGAAAGGACCTCAGATCATCAAGTCCAACCCTTGATCCACTACTGCCATGGTTAGGAGACCATGGCACTCAGTGCCACATCATCTCATCTTAAAAACCTCCAAGGACAGAGAATCCACCACTTCCCTGGTGCTGGATGTCACGCCAATCACCAGCCCATTCCAATGCCTGACTACCTTCTCTGTAAAGAATTTCTTCCTAATATCTAACCTAAACCTCCCCTGGCAGAGCTTAAGACCATGCCCTCTTGTCCTGCTGCTGGTTGCCTGGGAGAAGAGACCAACCCCCACCTGGCTACAACCTCC
>JAWMRA010000041.1:29846312-29870057 GCA_035584735.1 Pseudotriccus pelzelni | reverse complement strand
GCCTGGCTGCTCTCCAGCCACTCTGTGCCCAGCCTGGAGCGCTGCAGGGGGTTGTTGTGGCCAAAGTGCAGGACCCGACACTTGGCCTTGTTGAACCTCATCCCATTGGAATCAGCCCAGCTCTCCAGCCTATCCAGGGCCCTCCTCAGAGCCCTCCTGCCTTCCAGCTGATTGACACTCCTCCCCAGCTTGGTGTCATCTGCAAATTTGCTCATGGTGGACTCAATTCCGTCTTCCAGATCATCAATAAAGATCTTAAACAACACTGGGCCCAACACTGATCCCTGGGGGACACCACTGGTGACCAGCCACCAACTGGATGCAACACCATTCACCAGCACTCTCTGGGCCCAGCCATCCAGCCCATTTCTAACTCAGCATAGAACGCTCCTGTCCAAGCCATGGGCTGCCAGCTTTTCCAGGAGTATTCTATGGGAGACGGTGTCAAAGTCATTTGGTCAGACAGGACCTGCCCTTCCTAAACCGGTGTTGGCTGGGTCTGATCCCTTGTCCATCCTGTAGGTGCTGTGTGATTGCATTCAGGATGATCTGCTCCATAACCCTGCCAGGCACTGAGGTCAGGCTGACAGGCCTGTAGTCTCCTGAGTCCTCCTTGCAACCCTTTTTGTGGATCGGCATGACATTCACCAACTTCTAATCATCTGGGACTTCCCCAGTGAGCCAGGATTGTTGCAAATGATGGAGAGTGGCTTGGCAAGCTCTTTTGCCAGCTCCTCAATCACCCCAGGATGGATCCCATCTGGTCCCACAGACTTATGAGGATCCAAGTGGCTTAGCAGGTCGTAACTCTTCCTTCCTGGATTACAGGGGGGATATTCAGTTTCCTGTCTGTATCTACCAGCTTCAGAGGCCACTTGTCCTGAGGACAATCTGTCTTACTGTTGAAAACTGAGGCAAAGAAGGTGATAAGTACCTCAGCCTTTTCCTCATCTTTGGTGACTATATTCCCCCCCATGTCCAACAAAGAATAGAGGTTTTCCTTTCCCTTCCTTTTGCTGTTGATGTATTTGTAGAAGCATTTCTTGTTATCCCTAACAAGTGGCTAGATTGACTTTAAATTGTGCCTTTGTCTCTCTAATTTTCTTTCTATGTGACCTAACTATATTCCTAAACTCTTTCTGAGTAGCCAGCCCTTTTTTCCATAGTCGGTAAACTGTCTTTTTCCCCGTAATTTCCTTCAAAATCTCCCTGTTCAGCCAGGGTGGGTGTCTTCCCTGCCAGCCTATCTTTCAGCACACTGGGAGAGCCTGCTCCTGTGCATTCAAAACTTCCTTCTCGAAGTCTGTCCATCCCTGCTGGACCCCTTTGTTTTCAAGGGCTGTTTCCCAAGGTACCCTCTATACCAGTCTTCTGAGTAGGCTGAAATCTACCCTCCAAAAGTCCAGGGTAGAAGTTTTATTGATGACTCTCCTTGCATGCCTGAGTATTGAAAACTATTATTTCATGATCACTGTGCCCCAGACAACCTTCTCTCACCAACCCTTCTCTGTTTGTGAACAGCAGGTCTAGTGGACCCCCATCTCTGATAGGCTCATTTACCACCTGGAGCAGGAAATTATCTTCTATACACTCTAGGAATCTCCTAGACTGCCTCTTCTCTGCTGTGTTGAGTTTTCAGCAGACATTGGGCAGGTTAAAGTCACTCACAAGGATAAGGGCTGGAGATTTTGAGACACCCATCAGCTGCTTGGAGAATAATTAATCATCCTCCTCATCCTGGTTGGATGGTCTGTAATAGACTCCCATCAGAATGCCAGCCTTGTTGGCCTTCCCTCTGATTTTGATCCATAGGCACTCAACCTTGCCATTACTGACTTCAAGTTCTACAGAGTCAAGAAAGTCTCTAACATATAAAGCCATGATCTCACTTTTCTGGGTGATAAAGTGGTTCTGATCAGGACTGACAATTACCAATGCAGTTTGCATCGGACTTTGCTGTATAGACTGAAAAAAAGAGAGATAGAGATGTAGTAGATTTGTTTCCCAAACAAATCCTAAGCAAAACTTTCCCAAAAAGGCTATTTGAATTCATGGATAACTATGTCTCTATCAGGGGATGAGCATGTAAACCCTATACCCCTACACATACAATCTCCATGAGGGTGATTCTGTGATTCTGAGCTGGTCAAAGCTGAGCCCACCAATGATACTGGTGACACTTCAGTGATAAGATATTTAAGAAAGAGTAGAAATGCTATGCAGCTGCTGTGAGAGAGAGGAGAGAGAAAATGCAAGACAAACAACCCTGCAGGCACCAAGGTCAGTGAAGAAGGAGCGGGAGGAGATGCTCCAGGTGCCAGATCGGAGATTCCCCTGCAGCTCATGGAAAAGACTATGGTGATGCATATTGGCTCCCTGTGGCCCATGGAAGACAACAGTGTAGCAGACATCCACACTGCAGCCCGTGGATAACCCTATGCTGCAGCAGGTGGGAAAACAAATTTTAAAACTTTTTAAAATAGAGAAATTCTGTTGGATCATGGGACAAAGTCAAGCAAGCTAGTTTAAAGGTGGGGTGATAACACCTCAGTTTTCAGAGGAGTTGTGATGAGGGAAGAAACTCCAAAGGAATGGTTAAAAACCTGAGTGGACATTAGCACATGCCAGGAGGAGGAGCCCACAACCATAAAGATAGCAGTAAGTGCTGACATGTGAATTTACTTTTACTTTTAACACTGAAACTCTGAGAAAATCTGAATTTAAGCTATAAGGAATGCTGAAGGAATCAGTTTGAAGTTTAATGCCTCAATAGTTCTGGTGCCTCCCATTTCAGTCTTTTGACTTGCATAAAAAACATGAATCTGGGAACAAGTAGGATTACCCTACATAATGCTGCAGTTCTAAAATTTGAGTGGTCTAGGTTAAGACAGTCATACAAGTTCTGGAAAGTCACCAATATAGAAAGACAGGCAACTCTTAAATGAAACTGAGCCCCTCTACATTGACCTCCTGGGTATAGGATGTGATTAGTTGCCTTCTGAAAGTGTCTGTCTCTCTCCATTAACTACAGATGGCAAGTAACTATATAAAGTTTGATACCTTCTCATTAAATGAATTCATTTAGGTGAGGTGAATCCTAGACTGAAAGGCGATATTTTGAGATTGCTGAAACTTGAGAAATTTTTAAAAAGTAGCAGTTCCCCTTGAGTGACTCAAAGTACTCTGGGACTAAAAGTTCAGTGAGCAATGAACACATTATCTAAACTGTAAATCATTAAATGTTATCATAACAATAGTAATGTTTTCTTATTTTTCTTTGGTTGTATTTCTCACACTTGGTTCTCCTTGTCTCTCTCTTCTCATTACTGAAAAATGTATTTGAATGCAGGCAAGCTTCTTCCCTCTTCCACTCTTTCAAAATTAATTTGACATGGAGATACTCCCTACACTAAAATGAGAAAAATTACTTGAAGTATCTGTTCAGACTTGGAGTGACAGAAAGGGAGGAGAGTCCTGGCATGGGTCCATCTCATAATTAAGTAGTGATCATGTTAAAATAGAACATAACTTGAATATCAGAGATGCAGATACATTTTACATGTTTGCTTATCACATTTTACAGATGCCTATTATCAGTCTTAAAGGACACACTAAATCTTTCTTTCACATACTCCTCAGTTTTGAAGAATACAGAATTACTAAACTGAGCAATTAATCTGAGTATGGACTCAGACTGCTATTATTCTATGAAATTTTGGATCATTAAACATTAATTAGATTTAAAAAAGCTGCTTTCTAATTTTCATAGAGTGAATACAATGCCAAAGTTTATATTTGATAGAGATTCAGAAGAACTAAACTAGTAGGCATGTGGAAAAATTACTGCATCTGAAGTGCACATATGCAGTAAATATCTAAAAGTCCCTGAAATCAAATCTTCCTCATCTGTTTTTTTATTTTTAAACTCTTAAGAATGTTTATGGAACTAAACTTTTTTTATCTTTATTGTTCTTTTTCCTAGAAGTTGGTTCATGGGAAGACCACTGTACCCTATTTATAACTGGTGTACCAAAATCTAAATTATCAAGTTCCAGCTCAATGAAAGGAAAATGTAGGAGCAAAATACCTTAATTGTTAGATAGTCTTTATGTAAAAAAGTCAGCAAATCACACTTCATGTTTCTTTCCGTATTGCTGTCTTTTCCTTGGGGAGACATGAAACAGGACATCCACTTAAACAGATGGTTGTTGCCTCTGAATTATTTAACAGCTAAATCAATGAGAAGCTTCTGCTGCCATCAGGGGAAAGAGTGTGCTGGAAGCATTCCTTATCCTCCTCCTTCTCCTGTTAGAAGTGGCCAGGAAAAGAGTCTGCTATTGGCACATCAGAGCCTGCAGGGGTGGAGGATGCAAAAGTGAAATCTGGATTCCAGAGCTACCAAAGCAGAGCTGCTCTTACTTAAGAAATATGTTTATCCTCTTTAAATAGTATTGAGTCCAGTTTGGTGCACATCTATAGTTACTAGACAGGGTTAATGGGATAACGGGACTGGAGGATTAAAAAAAAAAAAAAAAATAGTGAGAGAGAAGAGAAAACCAACACAACCAAAAAACCACCCACAGACAAAAAATCTAGGTACCCTGTACTGTATAGTCTTGTAACTTTGCAATCTACATATGATGTACTCAGGTCTCATTTTTAAAATACTGTGAGATCACAGGCTAATGCCTTTGAGCTATGAACTCTGCACTGGGATAGTTTACAGGTAATGTCTCAGGAGAAACACTATAAGGCCAAATTTCTCAATGTAGTCCCTGTTACTTTGAGATACAAGTGTATAATCCATTGCAAAGCCTAAGTATTGTCCTACTGTCACAAGAAGGAACATTCCTTACTGATAGTCCCATCACACTTATAAAAGCTTGGTATTTCCTTGACAAATGGAATCTTCATGCAAACTTCATGCTCAGCAGGTGTAGTGTCCCTCAACCCCAAATTTCCAACCTTCTAAGTTTGAAAATAAACAAGAAGCCTTGATCAAAAAGACTCAGCAACACAGGAGCTTCTCCTCAGTCTTTCAAATGTGTTTTATTAGTGGAAGCCGTGACTTAGAGCCGGTAGTACTGATCACAGCTGGTAGCGAAGAAAAAAATGTCTCTTCAGGATCGGATCCCATCTGTCACAGCTGGCCGGCTGCGCCCCGGAGGGGCGGAGCCGCGGGATAAGGCGCTGTCCGTGGTGTTGAAGAGCCTCGGTCCTCCCGACGGGACCCGGGACTGCCATCCCACCCCCGGCTCCCGGGGACCCCAAAATCAGATTCCCCGCACACGCCTTTCCTCGGCGCTGAGCAATTTATACCGGAGGGCCAGCGTCTGGAATAGACTGCAGAGTCTGAGGCAAGAGGGTTAGTTTTGCTTAGCTTGTAATCAATCCTCATTTCTGCTTTTGCTTTAAGCAAACCACCCGAGCATACGTCAGCTGTTGGACTGACTGCTGAGCCAAGCAGTCTGTGCACAGCGGCATATACTTAATAGGCCACAGGGGAAATAAAAAAAAAAAAAAAAGAAAAAAGAACAACTGCACTGCTACCACCTGGGGGGGAGGGGGAACCAAAAATTATGTAATTGTTTGTTCTGCTGAATGCAAAAGCAGCCTGGACAGGAGGCTGACAAAGAGATAAATCATGACCAGTTCAGCAGTATCATGCCTCTGAAGAGGTAAAAATGCATTTTAATATAAAAAACTAGCACTATATGTATTAATGTTCGTGAATAAGGTCACCTTTAAATATTTGATAATTAAAATAATTTTGTAGTCTTTTAGTACCACTAGGGCTAGGGTAGGCAGCCACGTGCACACATATGAAAAATTCAGACTATATTGTTATATTATCATACAGATTAAAAAAAAGAATTCTTGTGCAAAACTGATCTTCTGAATCAATCATATATGGTATAACTTTCTAGTCAGTGCCCAAATAAAATTAAACAGGGATTGAAACTTTTAACTGGTTAGACAGTGGCAACTTTTCCTTATGGAATTTTTTACATTTATATAAAAAATACATACAACAATCCTCTTATTTGCTGACATTCTGCAATGTTTTGGACCTTAAATGCTAACAGAAAATGTGTTAAAGTGTGGGAAGAGCTTGTGTGAAATAGTAGAATGAGACCTCCTTAGAAGTAGAATTAAGCACACTAGAGGCACTGAGTTCCTGAGTATGGAAAGCATAAAGACAAAAATCTGAGTATCATGCTATTATTAACTCACCTGCCTGCAAATTAAGCCAGTCTACAATGTTACTCTTTTCTAATCATAGAAAAATGAGGCTGTTTACTTTCTCACAGTGATGACTTATTATTCACAAAAAAAAAAAAAAATTAGTACCAACAGAACTTTTTTATTAAGGAAAGGAATCACCACAAGCAGAAATGACCTTTTGGTACTCATTTCTTAATGCAATGAAAAAATTGCAGTTTTAAATATTAGCACAAGGTACAATCTTTGCTGTACACTAAAGTAATTAAGTACATTCTGAATCTCACTAAACTAGCACACACTTAAATTGTTCAGAGAATAAGAATGTATTGATGTAACTACTACAATAGTCAAGTTTACACTGACCAAAGGAATAAATGAGTAAATGACATAGAACTCAAAGGTTTTCTGCAAACAAATTTCAGTTGGACAATACAAGGAAATCATGTATGTGGAAATACGACCCACCAATTTCCCTACCTATACATTTCCCTGTTAATTTGGTTTCATGCTACTTGTCAAACCAAGCTGACCATAAATCCAGGTAATCTGCCTTTCCAATCAACTCCAAAAACTTATCATTAAAGACACTTTGTGTCTCTCCATTATTCTTTTGCTATTTTAATGGTATGGAAATTATATTCATTAGACTTTAATTTTTTTCCCTCCAAAACTGCCTGGGGAAGAGTATCATTTGCCTCATTTTATCCTAGATTATTCCATCAAGTTTACAGTACTTCAGCACACTTCATTGACTCTGAAAGATGTGAAAGTGAAACATATCAGTTAAAGTTCTATGCCAACTTTTTTCTCTATCATATGAGTAAACACAAACCAAGCTTCTCTTGAAGTTCAGTAGACAACAACCCACTAGATATATGGACTGTCTGGAGGTTACCTAGATATTGCATACAGAAGCCAAAAAGCTATGGTCACGTATCTGGCAAGCAGCATTCTGCAGAAACAGAGTCTCCAGAATTCTTTTGGGGGTATTGAGACTACAAGCATAACTACTAGACAGGAGGTAGTAACTTCTCATTGTACAGGCAGTAGGAAAGCTGCTTACTCTGTTTCCTTTTTTTGGGGGATACATTTACAAGACCAAATTTAATTACGTAGAATTAGGCTATAATTGTGCAAGACTGTAGGCAGCCTTACTGTCTATCTGGAATCTCCATCAACTATGAACAAGTTAGATGTGCATATATCCGTAGGTGTGAGTGTATATTGACGGAGAGGCTCGGGTACACAATGCATGCAACCTACGAGATTAGCAAAATGTCCGCTTTATTAAAAGAGTTGTGCCTTTTATAGTGTCTTCACACAGTGTCTTGTGACCAGATGCATACAATTGGTTACAGGGTTCTGTTCAGATGTAAACATGCATTACAAATACGCTTTTAATTGGTTTATAACAGGTATGTGGTAAGAATGAGATAATTATTTACCTTATCAAACCCTGCCTTCTTCTTGGCACAAAGTTCCTTTTGTTCTAGTTAGGACTCTCGCAGCCATCTTGACAATTACACTTTACAATATCTATAAAGCTATATTAAAGCAGAGTTTATAAAACTACAGAACACAATACAAATTGCTCATATATCCATCATGTTCCTGCAACAAGTGTATGTACATACAGCTGATGATGGGCTTGATGCTCTTGCAAATAAGAAGTTTTCCCTGAGAAACAAAATAAAGTCAAGGCAAATGAAAATCAATGTGATCTTTCCTCCAACACCCCCCCCCACCCCACCCCCCCCAGATTAAATGCAGTAATTTTTAAGTCTGATCCATGATTTCTGAGCTGGTAGTCTCTGCAAATTAGTAGAGAACACAGAAAAAAAAAAAAAAGAAAAAAAAAGTAGCAGACATTTTTCATGTTCAAAGCAACCTGAAAACAGTAATGTATGCCATTACTGGAAGAAGCAATCATTTCAATTTGAAGGTAAAATTTTAAAGTAAAGGAAAAGCAAACATAAGCCCAGAAGTACAGATGGCCAAGAATGATGTACTTACATCCAAGGGTCTGACATGAATCATTCTGTTGTACCACTGATGAACTGACAGCCAACCTCCCTCACAGCCTTCATTCTGTTTTAAGTAAGTCACTAAATACAGAAACGAAGTTCATTGAGGGCAACCCATTTTCTCTGCTAACACAGTAAACATCATTAAACTTATTCAAAAATAGAACTACTTGCCTAGGAAAATCTGTGAAAGTGAAAAAAACTGTGGACTGCTTACTGTCCACCTCACCAAAGAAAATATGTTCAACAGCCTCCAAAACTGCAGTGGTTACATGATACGTGTACAAGCTCAGTATGGCTGTCACTGTTGTAAAGACAAACACACAAAAAACCCTAGAAAAAATACATGTAGAGATTACTAATTTTAGAATATGGCCTGTTAGATTTACTCATATCTCTGCTTGGAGAGCTGCCAGTATTTTGACATTGCAACAAACATAGTCAAGGAAAAAGCTCGTATACATTCCATCATCCTTTCTCCCACAGGCATGGGTGGGTACAGTCAGCCTAAGGGTTTAAGAGGTGAACCTCTGGGGTATGTTCCCACACGTCCACATGAATCAATCTGAGGATGATTATTTTCATATATTCCACAAGCCAGTGCATACACACATGCAAAATTAGACCAATACACTGTATTTATTCACAACCCAGATATGTACTGGTTCTTTTCCAAACTGGAAATGGACGAAAACCAACACACGTGAGGGTTTCTACATTTCTATTCTAACCAGCAAATATGCATGTCACCTTCACAAACACAGACATGTTGTCTTTATATCATATCCTTGTCTTTAAAAAAACAAACAAACAAACAAACAGAAAAAAACAAACAACCTCCACATTTTAAATGTTCTCATTCTGTCAAATACATTTATTTATTTCAGGTATAGTACTGAAACCAGTTTTCATGAAAATAGCCTGGTGCTTTATGCTATTTCACATGACAGGACCAGCTCATCATGTTCTTTTTAATTTTCTTAGCTAGATGACCATCGCAGAGAAGGACATTTTCCCCAGAGGGTGTCAAAAGGAACCTCTTTCTCATCCTTCCACAGCAATTTGCAGAGCCTTGAGGAGGACAACCACTTTCCTGTCCTTTGCAAAGGTTTTCAATGTGTTCTCCACCTGTAGAGTTCTCTGCAGTACTCCAAGGCTGGATCACCTAAGGGAGGCTGATCTTCCTCCTAAAAATTTCTAATGGGTGTATGTAACTCAAAGACGGAAGAACAATCTGTAACAGAGAGTCACAAAAGAAAGAAACAGTTCTTTATACCATGTGCCCTGCCTTTGTTACATGACTAGAACACAAGGCTTCATATTTAAGTGGCTTTTATTAGAATTTCAACTAATAAAAAAGGAGATTCCATAAACATATTTTTAAGTTTCTAGAAAAATACTTTTTTTCTAAGACACTCTGAAATTCTTGTTTTGTGCAATATTGACAGCTTGGCATTCAGAGATGGGTGATATGACACTCAGACAACATAACACTCGCTTATCTCTGACTCACACAATGACATCTGTGAGGAAGGTTTTGTTTGTGTTTATCATCTGGATCTATTCTGCAGTCCCTTCTATATCACTTAGATAACAACCACAGTAACATTGGATTAATATTGTAAAAATTAAGAAAGCATTATTTTAATTGTTTTACAGATAGAAAGAAAGGTAAAGAAAGTGTTATGACTAAGTTAACATGGATAATTGAGGTAGGACTGGAAACCAGAGCGTGTAAGCCCCAGCTGTGTCTCATCTGCCGGCCACCCCTTCTCCATCTTAGAATGATGTCCCACTGTTTGGAAAGCTGAACATCCCAGCTTCCCAAGTTCTGTTAGCAGCTGCAAGAATTCACAGCCAAGGAAAAGAAAAAGGCACAAACAGAAAAGACAAAGTAGGACCTGCACATCATCACTGCTTAAATGCAGAAAATAATTCTTCAGTTTGCTGTGCCATGTTATATCAGCCGTTGGGCAATAAAATTGAAGCAATGTTGTTAAGCTTGCCAATTATCATCAACAGAAGTTTGTTCCCTCAGTTTCAGCAGTGAGAGGAAAAACAAATCATTTGCAGTCCTAGTTTAATTATTTATTTGGAAGGAATGCTATTAATGGCCTTTCTCTCCTTGCAAAATTACTGATAAGTCATACTCTGGGATCAATTCTAAGTATAATAAAGAAAAATGTATTAATTTTTCTGAAGTGAGGCACACAGAGATGTAAATACTTTATTTCTTTGAAAAACACTGAGCAAATAGTTCTGTCAGAGTAAAATAGAAGCTGACTTCTAGTCTCATTACAGAGGAAAGGATTGAAAAAAATACCCTAATTTCTCAGTAATTATTTCAAGTTGAGACAATATAAGGGAAAATTTTTTTCTAAATATTTGTTCACATTTTGCTTTGGCATGATTGCTATTGGCTTATATTTCTTTTGTTCAAATATTTGTATGATTAAATCACACTGGCAGAAATGTTTGAAAAAAGCAGATTTCAAAATGACATGCACAAACATTCACAGAAACTGAATATTATGTCCTCTTACATGGCAATTTATTTTAGAAAAGTTCTTTTACCAGTCAAATCAGAGCAAGGAAATAGCAGCACATGATTTATTTGACCCATCACTACAACTAGAATAATAAATATTTGGAGAACCAGTCACAGGCAAGACACAGAATAAAAGTTTTAATCACAAATGCATCGGTTTAGTAATTTCAAGTAACATATAAATCTGATTGCAAATATCCTTTCAGGAGCAAAGCAGTACATTGGTTCTGTGAATTATTCATCTAAACCTCATAAACATGTATTTTATAACAGCAGGGTATACTATTCTATAAATTCCCCTAATAACTTGAATTAAATGTGAACTGCAAATAATTTTTAAGAGGTTTTGTGGTCTTTTAATGCTTTTGTGATCAGCAAAATTTCAAATAGCCTTCTGCATTTTAAATTTCAAAGTACCATCAAGTCTAGGCTTGATTTTGTTCAAAGGCTCAATGAGACTCTCAAAATTGTAGTTGAAATGTTTTCTTACATTGATTGCAGGGGAAGAAGAAAGGATGAACTTTCCTTTTGAGTGTTTATTTGCTGGAGTTCAGTAAAAGAAAAATACTAAAGCAAGATATGTTGCAGCATAGCTATATGGAGGATGAGAGAAACACTCAAAGTGTTTTGGCTGCCTACTTTTCCTTTCTCTTCATTGACCAGCTACATTAGCACTATGAATTGAGCGCTGGCACATTATTGTCCCCTGGATTAAGCTGTAAACTGCTCAGAGTGGTCAAATTTTTATTTAAGACTTTTTAAAAGCCTTTTGTTTCCTTATAACCTCTAATTAGCATCCAGAGAAAGTCACACACTTCTCTAAGAGAAATTCTTTTTAATTTAGTGAGAAATATAAGATATTTTGGCAAAAGGTTTTTACAGCGGTAAAATAGAACCAAGAAAAAAGCATTTCACTTAAACATTCAGCGCAAAGACTCATTCCACAGGAAACACCACTAGAAACAATCCATATACCAGCTTTAGTAAAACACAGTTCATTGGTTTTAAGTTATTCACAAGAGAAGGAAAAGAGTAAAAGAAGAAAACAGATTAAAAGGGGAAAAGAGAGAAGAAAGAGAGAAGGAGAGAGAGAAAGGAGAGGAGAATAGTTACCAACAAGATTCACGTGATGCCAGCTGGAGAGGGAGAAGAGAGAAGAGCTCACATGGAGTCTCCCGTATTTATAAAGAGTTCAGCTTTCCCTCCCAGGCAGGATATCCTGCCAGTGCCTTCCAGGCCAGAGTGACTTGTGCTGCATCAGTCACAGGCTGCAGGGTGTGCTGTGGGTGGGCTCAGGCAGCTCAGCCCTGACTGACAGCCCGGCTGCAGGGCTGGCAGCTCTGCCCTGTGCTCTGCGTGGGCTGCCAGCCTTGCCTTCAGCTCTGCCCTGAGCCCTCAGCACAGGCGTGATGTGCAGACCTCACCATGGACCTGCAGGTCCGGGCCCAGCTCTTCCCCACATGCACATACACACATAGAGTGAGCTGACTCCGACCCATACCAATAATTCAGTGAGATTCGGATCCAAGATCTCACACACATGACCTGAAATGCATGTACTCCCTCAATGTGTGTATCAAGCTGCACCAGCCGATGGTTGTGTGATTTCCACCTGAAACCGCATCCATGTGCACCTGCTGGAGCTGTGGTTGTGATGCCTCCTTGTATGACCTGTTGGGTGTATGTGTGCTTGCATGTGTGTGTTACACACATGCTGGACCAGACATGAAACCGTATATGCAACGCTTACATGTTGATGGTTTGTTATCCAGACATTTCCAGTAAGGTAGCAGCAACTGTGAAGTCCTTGAGAAAAACTGGCACCAGAAATTAGTCTGCTAGATTTGTAAGGCTTGTAGTCTGAAAGTCCCCAAAAGGTCTCCAGGATTTAACACAGAGAATTAATTTAATTTGTTTTTATTGCTGACAGTCTCCAGTTTGCAGCAGGTAGACTGTGCTTGGTAATCTTGGACAAAGAGGAAGGAAATTATTATTTTGGTGGGTAACCACATCATACACTTCACTGTAAAACCCTTCGGCTCCACAATACTTACTGGAAATTATTCTGGAAAGTCATGTTATAGACCTCTCCATATCAGTACCTTTCCGAATAGTTTATTCCAATCAGTTATATAAAATCTTTTACTTTATCTTAATTGCTTCTTTCCCTTTTCTAGTGTTTATCCATATATGATCATTTCAGAGAATAGTCAAACTTCGTCTAAGCCAGGAAACTCCACAACCAAGCAAGTCAAAGTTTTGAGATCAAGATGATGCTCTGGTAATGTGGGACACCTAGGCACAGTGTTCAACCATTAGAAGGTTTCTATGGTGACAAAGTAATTTCAAGGTAGGGTTTGAGACTTCCTAGAAGATACGTAGCTTTGGCTTATCTTTTCAGGTAAGAACCTGACAACAGCTGCAGTCTTATTCTTCCTAAAACATAAACCCCCCAATCCTCATTGGTAAAATGCCAAACACAATTATGCTGAGATTCTAAATTGCTACTCAAAGCACCCTAAAATCACATATCCTTGTCTATATTTTTTCCTTTTGCAATCTTGTTTTAAAACCAAACAAGTAAATTCAAATTCCCCCCATGTTCTCACCTACAGAAAGATGTTTGCACACGAGATTTGAAATCTTTATACTTAGTTTGTATCTTAATCTAGTTTCAGAAGTTTTTATCAGGCTTTGGGATCTTTTTTAAAACAAGGTTAATTAAAAAATTACAATCAAAGCTGAAATTACAGGGAATCATGATAGTGCTGCTGTTTAAAGGATCTGGTAGCAATTTAATACAATATTTTCTGCCTGAGAGGAGGAGATGGTAGTACTTCATATCAAAATATTATATTCAGATGTCTTTCCTAGACAGAAAGCACAAAAAAATACTCAGAACCAGCCTAAATCACACATCTTTAGTTGTATGTTTATATGTTGTAATAAAATTTTACTGTAAAAAGATAGCCACTATTCATTTGTGACATATTTGGTTCCATTTTCAGGACACAGTATGCCAACCAGAAGAGGGAATGCAATTTATCAGCCCTGATGTGCAGTGTTGTGCTGACAATGATGAGGGCACTGGTGATAAATTGAGCCAAATGAGATGCCTCCAGATTAGATCCATATTAGAAATATTCTTCATGAAGAGAAGGAAAAACCTTGTCATTTACCAGAGGGGAAAAAAAAGGATTCATGCAACAAGGAGGTAAATTTTGCTTTGACTTTTGAATTGGTTATCACTATTAACGGCAGGTGTCAAAATCCTGAAATCCCATTCTTAATATACTGTACTGCTAGTTTGGTATGCTTTTCATTGGTGTAATTCTGGAGGCAATTAAGAAACTGTTCTTCCTTTGAGGATCTGTAATTAAAATTAATGGTAAAGAGCTGTGAAACAAAGACCATTGCTTGAAACAAACATTACCAGCAGATAGGCAGAACGTGACATTTCAGTAACTCCTTGAGTCATTCCCATTCCAAGTTCTGAGAAGAAAGGAGGTATTTCATTGTGTGTATAAAAATAGCTGGCTCTTTTCTTCACCTTCCTTAGGGCTAATGTTCATTTATTCTGAGATTTTGGGGCTCAGTGTCATTTCTAAAAGTTCAGCCAAGGAACGTGGGAAAGAATAGAGAGGATTTTCACTAAAAACAGTGAATCCCACTCCATCAGCCACCTGGGTGCAAAAGAAGTGCTATACTGTGTTAGATAAAGGAACCATCTTGGCCCATATCATTCTGAGATCAACTAGGCACAGGTACTTAGGAAAAGGCACTAAGAAAAGAGAGTCTTTCCCCAGTGTGTCCTTAGTGTTCTTAGAATATAGGCTCTTAGTCTGAAGCTGATTTGGCTTATTTTTCAATGTACTAAAATGGGTCTATTCTTCAGAAATATGATTAAAACTATTTTTAACTCTGCACAATATCGTATTATAATGAACTGTAGTAACTCTTTCACCAGCTTCATAATGTAAAATATGACCAAGTGTTGATTTCCTTCTCAGCCTCAGATTAGACCTCACTCTTTCTAGTCAGCTCTTACAAGTGAAAGAGGTTTCAAGCAAACAAACACTGTGAATTCAGGCCTCTCAGCTGGATAAGGTCCTGATGCACAAACACACTTGCCACAAGGTCACAGGAGGGATATCTCATCAGCAGATGGATGACAACCAATTATAGCAGTCATGGGAAGGGCTTGAGCCCTAGGTGTGGGAGAGGGAGAAGTTCTGCAGTGTTTGATTTCTGGTGAGCAGGTGTCCTGCTTATAGTACAGCCCTGTTCAGTCACTCTTTATGGGGCTCTCAGTAGCAGGGTCTGGCAGACCTGCTGCCAGACATGATGAATATTCACATCTGATCTGTGAGGTCCTGAGGAGGGACATACAGCACAGACCTGCATGGAAAACAGGCTTGATCTATGCCCTGCTACAGGGTAGTGGGAAAAGGGGTAAACAATATAGATTCTCACACACAGCATGCAGTGACAGCTCACAGGAGTGTTCTCTAATAGGAGGTATAACCTCAACAACTCGGTGGAACCAAGGATAGTTTTCAAAATTTTTATGGTCAAATAGAAATGATCATATGGAAATGATCTTATGGATGCTAAGCAAAAATGTTTCTAGTTACCTTTGAAATGAGGGAGGGTTTCTGAATAGAGTTGCTCTCTATGCAGATTGTTTTCTTCTGGACAAAATGCCTCAAAATGCCACTACTTGGGTTTTCTCTAGAATGTCCTTTTCTCAGACTATTTCTGCATCTGCAAAGAGTCTTTGAATAGATACATATTATAGTGATAATGTAACTAAATTTATCATCCACCCATACAATTGCAATTGATTTTCCTCTAAAGCTGGTCTTTTCTCCATAGTTCTTGCATCTAATTTTCAGCAATTTTAGCTCAGGAAGGAGATGATTGAACAATGAAGAGATCAATTGCCTTGGCAGCAAAAGAAAAAAATCAAATTAGTAAACTGGGAATTTTAAACGGCAATTTGACCTTTAGGACATGTGGTGCTAAGAGGAACCGTGTAGAAAAAAGTTTATATATGGAACTGGATTCAGTACAGCAGTATCAGAGACTTCTGTCACTGAACTGTCAGAGTAATTATTTTCCATCCAATACCTGACAATAGCAAACTGTTCTGTACAAAATATTTGTAGGACAAACGGAGTAAAGTGATAATACACTGATGTGAAAGACAATAATGTTGTTCTCTAAGGATATGATCTGATTTGTTCTACAGCAATATTTCACCAGGGTCAAACATAATGATTTATTAACACACCAAAAGTAACCCAGCAGGCATAGTTAATATTTTAGTACTGCAGGTGATGGAATGTGACAGTTTCACTTGTTGTTCTGACCTTTATTTTTCTTTGTACCATAATTTCCTAGAACTTCCATTTATCAGGAGAACATGAAATTAGAGAGATCCTTTTAGATAAGCCACAATAATTTCTCACATAACTTTTACTTTTTTTTTTTTTCCTAAATGAAGCTTTTTCTTCACAGTGCACACTTCAAAATAGTTCAGAGTGGTTCACTAAGAACAAAAAAAAAATTGCTAGACAAAACACAATAAAAATAGCAATTAGAAAGCCGAGTATTTTAAACTAAAATTTTATTTTAGTTCAGTATTTCAGGGAAGACTGCATACCAAAAAACACAGATATAACCGTGGGCAGAGCAAATATTTGTTGAAATCTGTAAGTAAAAGAAGAAGAAGCAACTGACAGCTTCACTAAATTTAAATGCATTGTCTCTAACTTCTAACTTCTGCTGCAAAAGCTTCAGGAGCAATTAATTTCCTTGCTACCAGTAGTGATGGTATATCATGGAACAAGAAACAAGAGAACTGAGAACAAAGCAGGCAAGGCATACTAATTAAGGAATCTGAAGAGATAAGTCCTTTTTTGGTAGTTTGTAAGGTTGTTTCCCCCTTCTTTCTCTAATATTATTTTATCATCTTCCATCAAAAATATAATTTATTGGAAAACAGAGGTATTTTTTCTTGTCAAGTCTGTGTAATATTTTAGTTTTTTGTAGAGCTGGGTATGACAGTTTCCTTGCCTCCACCAGTTTTTCATTTGCATCCCCAAGTCTGAGAGGTGACTGCTATGTTTTATGCAACAGAAGGGGAGCATCATGTTACTGAATTAACCAGAAATACTATCAAAAACCTGGAAGGGGAGGAAGTGATGAAATTATCTCATCAGTATTAAATATTTTATGAAGACGGAAGAACTGAACTCACAAGAAAAATACACAGGTAAGACCCATGCGGGCTAACTTTAGACTGGGGAGGCAGGTTAGTGAATTCCATCTGGAGTCACCCAAGAGAGATGTACTCCTCCAGCAGATGAATCAGAGCACTTAGAGTTAGGCTGCTACTCTGAATCATTCTCTGCAGGTATTTTTCTTTATTCACAGAAAAGGAAGCTCAGAAAACCATCTCATGCAAATAAAAGCTAGTGCCAGTGCCTTGAAGAGTCTGTTGGGATCTTTCAAAGGTGATAAATGGTATGCATAAATGCAGAATTTGTGGTAAGATTTCTTAAATTACTCAAATTAGCTAGAAACTTCACTCTTAGTTTCAACAGTGTTTTTAAAGCCAATGGGTTTAATTCTTAAATCTCTGATGGCCCATTTGAAAAACTTTGGTATATTAATATTCCTCTGAAAAAATATCTCATTGAAAAAATAAGCCTTGTGATGTACCTTCACATCAGTGAACATGTGCGTGTAGCCAAAGTGAGAGTAAGGTGTAAAACAAAAAGATGAGGGAAATACTTAGAACAAATATTTCCTGCGGTAAAGAGGTGATTATCAACTCAGGTTCTGGCACTGCTGAGAGTTTACTTGGCATCACACAACAGCACTGACATCCCAAAAGTTAGCAGCTAGCTGTAAACACTTACTGTTTGAAATGAAAATCTTGAATTGTTTCAGGAAATGAACAAATATGCCATTATATTTTGCACTTGCTAAGTATTTTTTACAGTTTTAAGGTATAGTTTCAGGCACAGCAGATAGGATTATTTTTTGAGAGACTTTCTGTCTGACTACTTTGAATAAAAACTGTTTTCACTTTGTTTACACAGTACAGTTTTGTGGCCACACTTACTGTCTGAGCAGTCCAAAGTGCCCAAGGACCCAAACTGTTCTCCAACAGCAAAACAGATACTATCAGTGTAGCCAGTGCAGGCAATAACCAGTAAATAATTTTGTCAAAAAGACAGGTTCCTCTTTGCTTCTATCTCCATTAACTCTTGACAAACCAGCAACAGCTGGTTATCCAGACTTGAATTCTGACCTATGTGTTAAAACCTTGCCCCATTACACAAACTAATGTGAAAGAAAGTTGAGTGACATCATTGTAGACTAAAACCATAACCAGTGTGCTTATGCTGACCTTCTTAAGTGTCTGGTATTCACATTTATAAAGATGTACATGGTAAAATGTTGAAGACCTGAAGTCAGTGCTGCAAATTTTAGAAATAAAATATCAGCACAGTTCACTGGAGACAAAAATAAGGACATTAGATGCTGCAAGGTATTCTACCAATAATATTGAAGACTCGTAGTGTTAGCTTGTCTGATTTTCTATTAAAACAAATGGTCTTTGCCCTCAGAAGTGTGCTTAATGGCAGTTCTGAGGAAGTAAGTAAAACCACTGTGTTAATTTGTCATCCTGTTACAAACATCCAGGCAAACTTAGCCTCCAGATCATATTATATTGTGATGCCATTCCTTTCTGCAGTTCTGCACTTTGGGCACTGTACCAGTTTCCAGCATAGGATTAGGGGGAATGAGGAATAGGTTCTGGCAGAGACATGTGATAGAACTGGTGGAAAAACGATCCCTGAAGTGACAGTCTGGAAATTAAGGTACCATGACCTCATTAGTAAGATTCAGGCTGAATTCTTTTAATAATATCAGAATTATTTCCCAGCTTCAATTACATGTGCTTATATACACCTAATCTTTTTTTAAACACCTACACCCAGGACGCAGCATTGCTTTCCAGTTACCACCCAGCCATCACTGATGGCAGAAGAGTCTCTCAAGCTTTTTGAGAGACAGAAATTTATTTCAACACATCCTGAATGGAGGGACAGAACCTTCATTACAGCAGAAAAAAAGGCATAATCTTTGTGAGTACAGCAAAACATCCATTTTGGTTATCCATGGTTTTTGGTTTGTTTGTTTTTTGGGGTTTTTTTGGTTGGTTGATTGGTTGGTTGGGTTTTGTTTTGTTTTTATTTGTTTGTGTGGTTTTTGTTTGTTTTGGTTTTTTGTTTTTTTGTGTTTTTTTTTCCAAAAAACTCCTAACCATAGTGGATTTCATAGCGATGTGTCTATCAGATCTCAAGGCAGCAGGTGCCTGCTCTTTATCATCACATGGGTTTTCCCTGCCTCCAGGCCTCAGCTGCCATTTCATGGGAGCAGCTGTTAGCATATTCTAGTGCAATTTCAATCTCATAGGTGTTTTTGAACTGAAAAACGGGGTCTTCAGAGAAAAAGTAGAGAGACAAAAAAAATGCATCTGTTTTAGGATATCTATCTTGAGTCGTCACTTCATTTCTATCAAAACCAGAGGAATGTTTTTTACTGAAGTAAATCCATCCATGTTGGGCCTTTGTGTTAACAGAGTTACTGTTGCCGTACTGCTGTTTGTACAGACTTCATCTGTACAAAGCAAACAGACATGCCAGTGAGTACTGGAAGCAGCATAGCTCAGTACTTTGACCAAACAAAAAATAATTAGAAATCCTTCATTCCAGAGAGCTTAGTGAATTAATTACTTTTTTTTCCACTTCCTAGCTGTTAATTAAGTTGAAAAGCTGAGTCTATCACTCACACATCCATTACGCCAAGGATAGTTTATTTGCTGTCTGAATGATGCAGTTGCTCTTTGCTGAAGCAATACAGGCAAGACTGCAGAAAGCATCATCTTTTCTTAAACTTCTGTATGTATTATTTCTTTGTAAATGGAGACTGACATTATACCTCCCTGAATATAAAAATCAAAGGACTTCACTATAAACACCATCAGTGGTGATTTTCTTATCATTATGGATCATAATTAGACACCTAACCCCATGGAAATTAATACAGAGATCAGATAGCTGTGCCAAGCCTTGGCAAAGGACCAGCTGAGCTAATATGACACATGCCATTATCCTATCCTAGTCACAGGTATGAGAATTAATTTGGAGGGATTTTTGATTTATTAACACTTCCACCTAGATAGTTATTATCTATTACTGCCTTGTGAGGGATTTTATTAATCTACTCTGCACCCTATCTATGTGCTACAGGTTACAGATTTTAACACCGGTGATTTTAAGTGTGAAATACCACTTAAAAATGCTTTTGCAATTGACCTGAATTTACTGGAGGATTAAGTACTATGTTTCGTACTGTGAAAGCTTAGGCAGTGTCCAGTCAATCCTATTTTTCCATGGTAGAAATGGGAACTTTTAATTTTAAAAAAGCTTGTTTATTTCTGCTGGCTAACTGGATCCACTAAGTATTTTCTTATTAGACTAAGCTTAATGTTTTCACTTCATTCACTGTGAAATATGTGCTATTACACCTCCTTAAGTGTTGAGCTTTTTTTTTTCTCTGACTGTTCATGTTTTGGAGTTACTGCACAAATTGTCTTTCTAAATGTCACAGGGGACCTTGAAAATAAGTGGATAATCGAGAATTTAAATATCTGAAAGGCACTGCAATTTAAAGTGTCTATTCTGGATGACATGACCTTTTTGTAGAAAACAGGTTTCTGGATGGTTATAATATGCATACCCTGGTGCTTTTCCAGTAGAAAAACTACTTTGAGAAATCTTCCCCCACATGAAATAGATTTTCTTTTTTTATTCCCTGCCCAAAGCCCAAATTAGTCTGTGCGTGTGAGAAGACCAATGGCTTGTCTTAGATATTTTTTATTTCCTGCACACTGATGAAAGTTTCTGGGGTGAGTATGAAAACATTCATCATGAACAAAAATGAAGAATATTTCCACTGTAGTAAAGTTCTTTCTGTAATACCTGGTCAGTGTCCCCAGAATTTTAGACACTTCCCTGGCTCCATTCTTCCTGAAATCTTGGTAATTCACAAATGTTTTATGGTGGGGATTTTTGTGTGCACCAGAGGATAGTTTTATGGATATGGTGGCCCCTGCAAGGTTGATATAATTTTTTGATTAATTTAGAAAAATTTAAGTGAACACAGGAACAGCCCAGTCTCTTTCTCATGTCCTCCATGCCTCAAAAGGATGGTCTTTACCTACCATTTATATTCCAAGAGAAACTTCTTTGCTTGAATGACAATATTTCCACCAAAACCAGTCCTTATAGACATTGTATAATGCTTCACCAGATGAAACATTTTCAGTAACCCTTCTCTTTCTCAACCTCTGGAGAATGACTGTTTTCTAGATAGAAAACTGCTAGCTTAAGATATCTGTTATTCATTCAGTGGCTCAAATGAAAGCAACGAGAACCTGTCAAGCAAAGAGCGAGACTTACGTGATCTGTGTGTCACACAGAGGTGGCGTATAATTTTAAGTTCCTTAGTAGAGCAGCCTATTTTGTGTCAGACATTATACAGTTTCTGAATATCTTCCAAACAAAATCATATTTACCAGAATAGAATTATTACTTGGGTTATTGGTATATTTGCTCAATAACCATAAATAACAGTTATTGATATATTCTCTTTATAAATGACAGAAAAAAGTTAGTGAAAATCTCCCATGAAACATTTCCATGATTACCCAAATGTATCCAATTCATAATGTACAGCTACATTTTTCATCTGATACAGACCATAGTAAGAGAAGAAGAGTATTTATTCTTTAACATGGGAATGAAATCAGGCCAGGGCAGTACATTTTTCAACTCTATTTTACCTCAGTATGCCAATTAAAAAAGTGAATGATTTATAGTCCTCTCCAGTCACCGCTTATTACCCCTTAAATCTTCCAGATAGAGACAAATGAAGCACAGAATGTACAGCATTGACATTATAATACAGTAAAGACAATCTGTTAAATCATACATATATTGTAGTTAACTCTAATTTAGAATATAAATCTTTGTGACAGATGACATCATCCTTCCCTGAGTTTCATTGCAAGTAACTGGAGCTTAAAGATAATGAAATGCTTTATATCCCAGCAACCCTTTTAAGGTCAACCAAGGGAAGTACTTGTGCACTGCTGTGTGAGGGCGCTATGAGCAAGGTCATTCTAGCTCACCACTCAGTGTTAGTAAGCTTATTTTCCTCCACATGACTGGCAGATTCCCAGAAGGCCGACTCATCTTTTGACTTTCACAGATTTTCCCTCTTTTATTCTTTCTGGCTCCAAGCATCTAATTTTCAAGTAGATCCATATTTGAGAACTTCTGGGATATGTTACCCTTTCTGCAGTTGATTGCAATGCTGTAAATGCATTATGCTTCTGGGACCATGCAATAGGCACTCAGATTGCAATGTTAACTTCTGTCAACCTCTTGGAAATAAAAAAAATGAACATTCCAGGATAGAGGTGTACTTTGACTAGCAAATGAAAGAAAAGATAGAACCTGAAACTCCTTATTGTTTTTCTGATTAATGTAGATAGGTAGAAAGTGTATGTATTAGTTGCCTGTTGAGGGGCTGCCTCTGTGCACTCTGTACTTAATTTACATCATTACAGAAGGCACCTAAAGATTCAGATGTTTATTCATTTATGACTGCCACGAACTTTGCTCTTTGTCAATTCAACACCCATATGTGATTTTACAGAATATTGTTAAAGCTATTTTCCCCCTTATAACATGAATATAATTCCAATTAAGATTAAATATTAAAAAACGTATTTCAGAATTCTAGTGAAAAATTTAGTGAAATACCATTTCAAGACTACACTTAAACAAATTTAATACTACATACGTATACTATTAGTTCTTGTCAATGAAAAGAAAAAAGACAGAGCAAGTAAGAACAAAAGAAATGCAGAACTTTCCTCTATCAGTCAATACAGCTCATTCAAAATCAGATAATACCTAGAAATCATGTTTTGTGGAAAACAAAACCAAACCAATTCTTTCAGCCTGTTTCATCTTCTCAGCTTAAAATAACTTTTCATTCTACTTTAAAAGTATGGGGGTTTTTTTCAACTTAAAAGAAATACCACTGCCAACACCATGAGGTAGAATGCTTTTATATTATTGAACTGTTCTGACATCTCCGACACAAAGTATTTGGATTTTCTTCACCTTGTGAAGCATGTATGAGAGCAGAAAAATGAGAAGTTGCTATGGGGGAGTGATCATGTCACTCAGCCTATTCCAGTCATCTTTGCCTGTAAGAAAGGTTGTGGTGGAGAATGGTTAACTCTCTTACGTTAGCCATAGACTAGCACAAGAACAATTACCATGGAATAACTGATAATACAAAAAAAAATTGGTTTCATTTGCTTCCTCCATATGAACTAAGGTAACAGGAGAGACAAACATCACTTTGAAGGGCTTGTGCAGGTAACGGGTGTATTGTTAAATGTAACGTTCCAGCACACTGATATAAGTCAAGAGCGAACAAATGAAAGCCGAGGGATTTGCACTAGTGCGAGGCTGACATAAATGAGAAAGTAGGCCCAGAAATACATTCACGTTCAGAAAGCATCGTAAGGACACAGGAAAAAATTAGCAGAAATGAATTTTTTCATTGCAGGATTGATTTTAAATTTGTTGTGAACCAATCATCTTTCACTAACATTTCCTGGACTTCCAAATGCTCATAATTTCTGAAAAATCCGCTTTAAGGTTTTTAATTATATCTGCCCAATTTTTGTAAACCCACTGTAAAGTAAGTAAATGGCCAGTCTTCGTGAACGAAGATCCAGGGAAGGTCTTTACACCTTCCAGCCTGCGCATTGGATTTTTTAGGTGA
>JAWMRA010000041.1:29809096-29845240 GCA_035584735.1 Pseudotriccus pelzelni | reverse complement strand
ATCCTAAGGTTCATCTGCCGGGGCCAAGCACGCTTGGACGGTGGCAGCGAGGTCCTTAGAACGTAGGTGGATTGTCTCTAACGAGCTCCACCTGCCCGGGGAGTATCCCTGGCTGGGATCGAACCCTTGGCCTCCACTGTGAAGGTCCCACAATCTAACCACTAGGCCACCAGGGGCTCATAGGTAATAACACCATCGATAGTTCTATTAACTTTTTTTTTTTCCAGGCCAGCAGAAAACAAATACATTGAGCTGTTAAATTCTTAAGACTTAATTTGTAAATAATTTTGCAATTTATTTGTGTTTAGCACAAAGGAATGTACCAAAAATTCCCTATATTTCTTTGACATAATTTTGCTAGGTTTACTGCTCTCACTTTGCAAACGTGGCAGAAAATAGCACCTGTTCACTTTATGTGACACTTTGCAAAGATTAATCCACAAAGCTTCATGGCTGCACTTACTTCTCCCATGGTTTGTGGCTTGGAAAGCTCCTCTGAACACACCCAAGGACATGCCTACAGTGTACACAGTGAGACATAGTCAAGTCAGCTCTCAGGGTACAACTTTGAAGCACCATCCTGTGAAGGCAGAAGGATGGGTGCAGGGTCAGCTGAGCTTTGCAAGTGGCACAACATCAAGCTTTTTAGCATCTGCCTGACAAGGCTCTCAGGAAAACTGGTGTGAAAGGGTGTAGTAATGCTCTTGAGAGGATGAGATTAGTGATATCTACGTTGCATTCTGTCCAGGTGCCTTAAGAGCCCTTCTTTGAGGAATTCAACTTCACAGGCCAGTTCAGAAAAAAAATACCTGGGCTGTCCCTTTATTTACACCAGTAACCTTAAGGGACCAGTGCAGGGTCTTGACTGGCTGGAAAGCTTCTCTACACAGAATTTGGTACTGATATAATAGCACAGCTTGTGTTTATACGTCTTACTGGCTGGCCTATGTGAGTTGGATATTAAAAAAACCCACACAACCCAAGTCCCAGAAAGGTAGGTACAAGCAAAAATGGTCTCATAGGGAAAAGTTACTAGCAAAACATTTCTTCTTACATGAATACTCCAGTACACTATCTAATGTCACTAGGAGAATTGCTCTGAACTATAGGGAAGTACAATCTTGATAAGTAGCCTTCACTAATACATTTCCAATCAAAATCTGAATGATTCTGTGTGGCATAAACTACATCTCTACTAGTATATGCCAATGAAAGAAAACTCTCTTAGGTACAGAGAGATAAATATAACTTAGAAAAAAAATCGGATTTTACCTGCATAGCTCCTCAGTGACAACACTCTTCTGCTTGTGAAATAGCCACTATCATTACAAAGCTCTTCATATCCAGTCTCCCACCTAGCAAGAAAATTGTACCAGCTAAAATCACTGAAGAAACATGTAGCTCATCAAGTCTACGTTCTTATTGCAAGGCAGGACAAAAGTACTCTAACCATTTCTGCCTGGATTCAGGTCATCTGTGATGCTGTTCTGTTGTTTCTGCAAGTCCAGAGGAAAGCAATGAAGATGATCAGGGAGCTGGAGCACGTCTGCTATGAAGACTGGCTGAGGGACTTGGGATTCTTCAGCCTAGAGAAGAGAAGGATCTGGGGAGACCTTAAAGCACCTTCCAGTTCCTGAAGGCAGCTACAAGAGAAATGCAGAGGGACTTCTTACAAGGGCCTGTAGTGACAGGACAAGGGGCGATGGCTTCAAACTAAAACAGAGTAGGTTTAGATCAGATATTAGGAAGAAAATTCTTTGCCTTCATCATAGGCTGATGAATCACTGGAACAAGTTGCCTGGAAAATTTGCAAATGCCCCATCTCTGGAAGTGTTCAAGACCACAATGGATGAGGCTTGGAACTTAATGATCTTTAAGGTCTCTTCCAACCCAAATCGTTCAAAGATTTTATGATTCTATGAATCTACAGTCAGTGCTTCACAGTTTCCCCAGCAGAAAGCTTTGCCTAATATCTAACCAAAAGGTCTCTTATTCAAGTCCATTACTTCTCAACCCAATGACATTGCAGAGGATAAATAGCTTTTTTTCCCTGTAGAGTGTCTTTGCAATACTGAAGTCTTTATGAGATCTATATCAATGGCATTTTATCAAAACCTACTTCTAAACCAGTATTGCTGCAATTGTACAAAAAATGAAACCACGAATATGTGCAGCCCAGAGTTCATTATTTAAAGAAGTGAAAATTAGCACTGCCACAGTCAGTGACTTGCAAATTGTAATCCATGTGCAGTGGAAAAACTGGATGTTCTGTAAAAGCCATCTAGAAAAAGGAAACCTACTGTGAGTAGGGTAAATTAACTGCAAAGGGGCCAGTGCCTCAAAAGAGATTCTAAAAATCAGAAAGTATTGGGAACCACTGATGTTCTGCTATTCATGTTCAAATTAGGTAATTTACATCTAGTTTGAGTGTGATTACTAAACACTGAAATAATAGAACATGACTGAAAAATATTTTTGCCCAAAGCAAGAAGTAAGAATCATTCTTGGCTGCTTAAGGTTGTTGTTTGAATTTTAACCTAAATACAGAGATTGACCTAGTGGTGAATTCATCCAGCTGTGCTGTGGACTAAAAGAGAGCTTTTGTAACAGGAGAGAGCTTTAAAAACAGGATAAATGAGTACATAGATGAAACTGAAGAAAGAAAAGGGTTAAAGTCTAAGAGACAATACAAAAGCTTAAAAGTGTCAAACTTCCTAAAGAAGGAAAGAAAATTTAAAATAAGAAATAAGTGAATAGAAACAAAGACCCAGAAATATCACGGACATTCAGTTAAAGGAAAATCTTCCTAAATTAGGATTATAAGAAATTACATTAAAAAGAATTATGGCTGTTTAGGATCATAACTTAGAAAACATTTATGGTTATTTCAAAACAAAGTCACCAGTACAACTAAGCTTTTATAAGTCACACATAGTAAGAGTATTATTAAAGCCTGCAGAAAACAGTTTCTGTAATGGGGAAAATCTTTAAAAAATCATGTAATTTAAATTTCAGTATAAATTATTTTTTCTTTCAGGTTTTCATAAAAGTATTTGTTTATGAAGGACTGACTGAAAAATCCAGACTGCTGAAAAACTAAACCCTTCTTTAAAATTAAAAGGCTTTTCTTTTTGATTTCAGAAATTCCTTATGTAACTGCTTACTGTGATATTCTCTGTGCCTGGCTATGATTAAAAATTTCTTAGACTTCACTATCTTTTTTGGGCATCTTGAGTTTAGTGTGAAGTATGCTGTAGTTAAAAGAATGTTAGTCAAGTTAATAAGAAAAAAGATCAAACTGTATAATTTAATAGGTTATCCACAGAATTTATAACTAGAATCTTACAAATACTGAATTCTATAAAAATATCCTCTTCCCTTATTAGATATGAGGCACTGGCTGTTTGAAGTCCACGGTATGAACTATAGGAAATATGCCTAGTTCAAGAGAAAGACAGAAAGGAGGGGGCTGAGAGGGAAGAAGGGAGGGAATCCCTAAGGATTTATATCAAGAAGGGAAATTTTATTTATTTCCTAAATCCTCAAAACCAAAACTGAAACTTTTCCCACTGAAATCAGTAGGATTTGACTTCTTTGGTAAACTGATTCAACTTATATACTCAGAAAGTATTTCAGAAAACCAAAGGGAACATACAACACATTTTAAAGATTCTGCATTTTGTGAAGAAATTAGTTGTCATTCCTGTTTACCCACCCCTGTCAGTGACAACATTGAGCAGATTATAATATTTTGCATTTTAAAGAAAGGATGGACATGAAAAAACTCTTGAAAGGCTATAGAAAGTGGAAATAATTATTTAATTGGACTCCTGCAACTTCATGCAACTGTAGCTTGATTTTCAGTTAAGCTCAGTTAGAGGAAATATTTCCTCTGCTTCCATGTTGACAGGTAGAATCACTACAAGCCTCCTCTCCCATGCCAAAATGTCAGGAAATTAATAAAATGTATTCAAGGCATTGGTTCAAGCATATACAGCAATTTAAAGCAGGGTTGTTGAAAAAATATTTTGAAAAGTATTGTGGTTAGTATTTGGCGCAAAAAGACTTATAACAAAAGTGTCTTGTTTTCCATGTAATCTTTCTGTCTGACACTTTGATAAGCAAGCCCCATCTGTAACTTGGAAGAGTCTATAGCAGTGCGAAAAACTGATTTTCAGAGGACCCATTTACTGTGCTTCGATTCATGGCGCGGGGTGCTCTGAGGGAGAGCGCAGGAGCGGCACTTCTCCAGTGCAAGATGGGGAGATGTGCACCAGGAGTTATCACCCCCTCTCCTCCCACTGCTGATAGGAACACGGTATATGAGGCCAGAATGGACCAGCCAGCAGAAGGTGCCCTGTAACAGTACAAGGTGGCCACCAGAGGTACAGCCCCGGCTGTCTCCCCAGTACATCAGTTCTTTCAACTCCTTCAGTTCTGCAGTGTGGCTCATTCATACAGACACAGACTCTACCTTGATCAGTCGTTCACATTTTGTCTTTGCTTAAGATTAATGTTTTACACTAAGTGATGGAAATGGGTAAATGTATGTGTATTTAAATACATCTTAAAGCAGTTGTTCCTCTTTGGGTTACATTTGTGAGACAGTCAAGAGAAGATTCCACCTGAATTTACTTGCTTGAGTGTCCTCTAGGTATGTATAAAATCTGGGCCTGCTGAAATACATTTTCTGATAAGGAGTTCATTAAAAACACCTCACACCTAAAGGATCCTATTAGTGCTGTACAGAGAGTACTTAAAAACCCAGGTACTTCAGCACTCGACACAGATGAGATGAAATCTCTCAATATAGGATACAGCAACCTTTACAACAACAAAATGTGGAATGAGGATGCCTTCAGGTTTCTGATAAGAGTTTCTGCTACAGAAGGCCATTTAATTTTCTAATTAATTTTTTTTGCTAATTGCATTCACTCCGTTTACATGTCACTTTTTAATACAATACAACCGCAGTGAAACTAGAGTGTACAAAAAAAAAAAAAAAGTTTTTCACACTCTGAGAATGTATTTATATTACAATTCTACAAAACATGAAGCTCCTTTAAAGAAAACTTCTGTAAAGAGAACAGCTTTTGCAATCAAACCAGATGCAAACTAATCTTTACTAAATGTTGATATTACAATTCAGACATTTTCTGTTGTCAGAGGAAGTGATTTCCAGATGAGACACATGTAGAACAATTCCTACTAAGTAGTCAAACTGCTTTTGATTAAGTTGGCAAAGCTGCAGAAAATATATGACAGGACTGTAGCTTAACAACTCCGCCAGGGCAAGATGAAGTATAGAGTCACTGTGGATGTGGATTTACTGTTAGATCTAGGAACCTAAATATCACATAGCAACCCAGAATTCAATAGGAAATTAATCTTGTGGAAAGACACACAAATTAATAAAATTAAAATTATTTCCCATTAAACTTATTTCTCAAACAGCCATCATTCATGGATGGGGACAGAGCATGAAAAGAAAATACTGTATATAGGCATAATATTTATGAGTATAGAACTGGTATAATAAAAGCAGTTCTTAATTATCTGTCAGAAACAAACACAACAATTGACGCTGTGACAACAATAAATGTAATGAATATGTAAGAAACACTGAATTAGACTTGCATAAATGATTGAAAGAGAAATTGGGATTCTGGTAGATATATAAATGACCCCAAGTTTAAGTCCAGAGTTAGTGGAACGCCTTCTTGTCTAATTTTGAAGATTTATGGTGGATAAAAGCAACAGAAGCTCAAATCACAGTTGTACAGAAAAAAAACGGAGAAGCGATGCAGCTGATTCTGTGCCACCACCCCTCATTTTGTAGCATAAGCAGTTGTACATGTAAACAACTTTTTAAACTTCTGAACAAAACTGAAAGAATATTCTCCATTCTCAGGATTTTTTTGTAAATTCTGGGACTGATAAATTGGTAAACTGAAAAATAAAATCATAGTTATTTTCTGTTCTTCCTTACATGTCTCTCAATCACAGTTCAGCAGCTTTATTGTAGTGGCTTTGTGGTAAACCAATGAATTTATCTGTAAAGCAACTTATGGGAATGATATGAGCAAGAGAGCTGTGAGACTTGAAAATAAAGCTCTTCATTGTGCCAGTAAAACACTGGTTCTCTAGGGTGATTTTCTTCTTGATGAACATAATTGATCTTGTACAGGAAAGACACAAGAAAGAAATAGATTATTCAATTCATTAGGATGATTTTTCTTCTTGCCTTTTTTTTTTCAATTATTATTTTATTTTTTTATTTTGCTTTGAGATGAGAACTAGTTCTGCCTTGTAAGGAAATACCTGGCAAGTTTTGTCTCCAGATTACAAACATTGCTCTTTCTCAATTCCCGTTAAACTTTATCACAGAAAAACTCTATACACTGGGTAAATTCCCAGTGTCATTTCCTTCTTAAGATATTCAAATTTAAGGCAGTGGGCAGGCACAGGGTTTGCTGGTGGTCTCTTCAACCAGAAAGGGTGGGATTAGTCAATAAATAAAGAAGTTAAACTGATGCTGCATAGTCAACCTAAAAGTCAAAGAGATGCCATACAGACTGTCTAAATGGAACTCAATAGCGAAGTGGGTGTCAGTCTTCTCTCCCAAGCAACAAGCAAGATGCAAGAAGAAATGGCCTCAAGCTGCACCATGGGAGGTTTAGATTGGATAGTAGGAAAAATTTCTTAATCAAAATAGTTGTCAAGCACCAGAATAGGCCACCCAGGGAAATGCGTGAGTTAGCATCCCTGGAGGAATCTAAAAGATGTGTAGATGTGCTACTCCAGGACATGGTTTAATGGTGGATTTGGCAGTGCTGGATTAATGGACGAACCTGATGATCTTAGAGGTCTTTTCCAACCTAAATTATTCTATACTTCTATGAAAATAGGGTTTTGCCTGCATCTAAATGACCTGCTGAAGCTTTCACAAGAGCCTTGTTGAGGCAAAATATAACCTTTGATGACAACTGGACTGCTCAGCTGTCATCACTCAGAGCAATGACGATGTCTCTAATAGAATATGGAACACCAAGAAACATTTTTGTGCTGATTGTATTTGATTTGTGGTCACAAAGGAAGGATACAAATTATATGACTAAGACTTTTACCACAACCTATAGGAACATAACATGTACTAGGCCATCAAATAAAGGTTGAATTTTATAGAACTTATTAATCATTGAGGTCCAGAACTTCAAATGCTATTGATTTCAACAGGAGTGAGACATTTAAACACTCCTGAACATCTGGCCTTAAATTAATGGAGGATGATGTCTTTAATTCATACTTAAGTAGAATGCCCATTGGTTTATTTGAAAATATAAAACCAGGTGTGTTAGCAGAAAAGGTGATCTCCTGTACTTTTTTCAAATCATGAGTGTTGAGAGTTATATTTTAATTGTGTAATAATTATACATTATAGCTAGAAACTTCTATTTCAAAAAGACCTTTTCCCCTGAATTTGTGAAGTTCTTTTAGCTAGGCTGAATCACTTTCAGAAAATATTTGTCTTTCTCCATGGGCTTTGCAGATAACCTAAGATAACTGAACTTCTGCCTGGGTTAAATGAAGTGGGATTAATTAGGTGGAATAAACTGGGGACTGAAGACATCAGCTATCTTTGAAACTCTCCAGGGATCATGATTCAGCTGTAGGATTCTAAATAGTTTATTCCTAATGACATATCTTCTAAAAAATATTAGTTTTTCTATCTAAAGTGTTTCTATACACTTTTCTTCACACCATCTCTCAGTTTCATAAAGTTTATGACTGAGGTCAAAATGAAGACTCTGGGAGAGAATGCAAGTACTCCTGAAGGAGCTGGGTTTAAGCCTATCAGTTCATTTCACAGGTCCTAATTCAACAGACGGAAGTATTATTAGCACCATCACGAGCAAGTGATTATCATAAAATCCTTGGGATCAATAGCTTCATAGGTAAGCTCAGCTGCACTTATTGCCCTCAGGAGTTAATTTAGGGCCCAGCTTAGGGCAAACAGCTGAATGTCAAGGAGAACAACATTGAATTTTCTTAGCTTTGCCATTCATTTAAGTATACTTTTATGTCAATGTGGATGAAACTAAGTTTTTCTTGCCAACACTGACTGCCCCAAGTAGCCCTTTCACACAGCAATGCTGACATGTGGGCAACATCAAGCAGACAAAACCACCTGGAAACCTTCCCAAAGGAGCCTGACATAACTTGCCAGAAAGACAGAGGGAAATTAGCAGCAATTTAAGATTATATCACCTAAAAAAGAAACCTAAAATTGAGTCTTGGGACAGCACCCAGCTTTGTATCTTCTCATATCAATGCAATTGGCTGTGGTCTCTGATGTATAATCAAATTCTGACCTCTTCCAGGGCTATATGACAAATTCATGAAGTCGAAGACACAGAATACTGACGTTATTTCATTGAAATAGAAAGTCAGATAGCACAGCATGAGGGCAATGGAGAACTCTAGAGATAAAATCAAAGACTTGAACAGTCCTTTACCTTCAGGAAACTGTGAGAGGCACTTTTCCCAGCATTTCAGCTGAAGAAACAGGTAAATGAAGGAAAGCAATCTGAAATAAAAAGAAAATGTTAATGCATAAATAAAAATTCTAGTAAAATAGTAGACATTGTATGACAAGCACCAGGAAAATCCCTGTGCTTGATCTCCCAAAAAGGAACTGGCAATATTTTTAATATGATACTAATATAATATCAATTTCTATAATATAATTTGGTTTTGTAATTTGCTTTGATCCTGGCACATGGTGTTAAGACAACACACAGTTCTGCACTCTGAAGTTCATGCACATTTCCTCAGTCCTTTCTATAGCATATTTGGCAGAACCTGCAAGCCTTGGAGACTGTGACCTTTTAAAGCAGCAAGCATTAGATCATGCTTATATTTTTCTTTAAAGGACAATTTTAAGGAAAACAAAGGCAAATGAGTAACACAACCTGTGCTACTACAAAATGTAATCCCAAGTTTGTCTTATCCCTTGGAAATGTAGCGTGATATGCCCTTCAAGTGCTGAAATCCAGAAGAAATTTAGAGTCCATTATTTTTTGACAATCATTTAAAGGCTTTTTCCCATTTCTAGTGCTGACTTAAAATATTTTAAAGCCTTGGTTTCACTCCAGATTTTATCTCCTAATCACAACAAACTGTCACATACTGTCAGTCTCCACCAGTGGAAATTACAATGAGCAGCTTCACTTTACAAAAACACATATAACTGATTTCAGATTGATGGGAATGGCACACGAATGTGCCCCAGTCTTTGATGAGCATATTTGTACAGCTTGGAATTTTTATCCCAGAAGAATAAATATGCTCTTCACAGTTGGAAGACAGATAGCACCAGGGCTCTCTTCTAGCAACACTGAGACTGGATGTGGCACTTAGTGCCATGGTCTACTAACCACAACGGTGTTGGACCAAGGATTGGACTTGATGATCTTTTCCAACCCAGTTTATTCTATAATTCTGTGAGGTAGATGTTGATTTACTGTCCTTCATTAATCATTTTGTAAACTCGGGGCTGCAGTCTCTAATGGCCACTTACACATCTAGTAATAAACCCCTGAGTAAAAAATCCTCTCTTGAGAGCATAGTCTTACGAATGCCTACTTTGCTTTTCCAAAATCCCAAATGTGGTGTGTGTCTACTCTTTGATACTGCAGCAATTTTCCTTTTTTACTTCTAGAATGCAAACACACAGTGAAATCCTCTCACTGTGTTCAAACAAAAAGACAGATCCCTTACAGGGTATATTTGCCTTGTTGGCATGTATTCAGGAGTCCTTGCATTGTACCTGCTCAGTCTCTGGTGAAGGGTGAGCATATCAAAGTTGACATCCAAATTACCACTCTTATGACAACTCAAAGTGGGCTACTCTCCTGCACAAAGGCAAAGTGTTGCTTTCCATAGGAGCTCAGAGAATGGGTTACTGCCTATACGTTGTGTCTATTTGGGCAATAGCTTCCTCCAGTATCAGTAGAGCAACAGGATATAGAAGAGGAGTTTTGTTCAGAGCCACGGTAGTGCTAATCAGTGTGTCTCCCTTATGCCTTAAGCAACAGATGTAACTTGGGCTTCAAATTCCGTCTGAACACAAAGCTATATGACATTTTCCCAGTTACTGGGAAATTTAAAAGTATTATTAAAATACAGTTTTCTGGCAAATCTTGATGCTGTCCCTATACAATACGGAAATAATTCCACTGAACCCCAGAGAGTTGCAAATCCATCATGAAAATGTAGCAGACTATAACTATAGTGCTGTTTCAGACATCAAGAAATAACTGAACCATAGAAAGAACTGACAGAAACTGGAAGATGTGGCTTATACGTGACTGCACTGGAAAGTTAAAGCACCAGCACAGGGTGCAAGGGCGAAGTTCCTACCAATACACTGACACCTTTATCTATCCTCCATTTAATTCTGCCTGTGAACAAAATCCTGCCTTATGAAGGACTCAGTATGGAGTCAAAGTAATTGTCTACTTAAACATTCATAACAGGATGAAACATTTACTATACTTTCTTTTCCAGCAGATTTCTGCAACTAATTTACAGAATTGTAAATATTCAAGTAATAACAGCTTTCTGCACGATACAATCGATAACAAATCTCTAATTGCATTTCTTCTGTAAAAGCTAACCATTACAAAAAAGCTTTCTTCACTGGGAGACAAACTAGGTACTTGCTCATTTGCTCACATCATGGTATAATACTATCTCAAGCTGTTTGACTTTCCAATGGTATATTTGAAGGAAAATAATGATATACTTTCTGCCTTTTTCCGTCATGCTAAGGAAATAAAAATTGAGCTTCATACAGGGATTGATAAGTTAAGAGTCTTTAAATTAGTCCTAAACATGTTAACTTATGAAACTTGAAAATGGAACCGTTACAGTAGTAGTAACTATAGAAAACTGAAGAAATTTTATAACTGAGTGTAACTATAAATTTGTAACAAAGTATATTGTGCATCATGAAAAATTCAGCACTCAGCATGGGGGGATGATGGTGTAACAATTGTGAACATTGCAGAAACTGCCACAAATAACAAACACATCTGGAGCAAAACGTGGTGTTCAGAATGGTAAATAATGGGGAGGGTTATTATCAGCCTGCTAAAACATCACAGATTACAGATATTTATAACCAATTAAGCTATCAATCCATTCACTGTATACCAGCACTTGCAGTACTAGTAGTGGAATAGGTATGAGGTTTCCTGAGAGCCTTCTGAGTAGTGGATAACTATTCCCTGCAGCACATGTGTGATATAATTGAGATGTACATAGTTATGGAGAAGAAAAAGGCTGTAAAAATGTTGGGGTTTTTTTTCAGAGCATCTGAGTTTTCTTGCTTGACACACAATGCCTTGTACCTTTCAAAAGGCACAGGCATCTGTAGCCCTTCCTAAATTCAGTAGAGATGCTGGTCATCAGCCCTTCTAAAATTAAATGCACACACCTAAGTTTCTGACTTCAAATGATGGATGAAATGTAGAGAACTTGTAGTTCCTGTTATGGATTGATATTCCACCATGATCTGAGAAACACCTGTACGGCATCCTGCTGCATCCCAGCCTGCTTCAGTCACTGGAAACAGGAAACAACATTTGGAAGAGAGTGACCGTTTCACAAATTCGGTACTATGCAGTCAGGCTTTGGGGAGCTACAGGAAGCTCAATACTTCAAAAAAGTAATATCTAGTGATTTTATAGGTACCTCACAGGAAAACAGCCACCAAGTCAGGTTTAAAGCTCAAATATTCCTCAATACACAGGTTATTTACTATTCTAAATTACTAACTTGAAAGATTGATGGGAGTTACTACAGAAGGACTACCACACAGCTAAGCAGAGTAGACCTGCACACTTCAACCTAATATGGGAACATCTACTACTAAATCTTTACTAGTTACTATCTACCATCTGCTCTAGCAAAAATTTTCAGGTGGAAGGCATATTCTCCAAATACACTGAAAGAAGCCAAATCTATGGTACATTGACCTCTGCTAACTGAGGAGGACCTGTGCAAAGGATGAAGTGCAATCAATGTATCACCTCTCACAGAGACTGGGAATCTGCTGGAAGCGTATGGGTAACCCCAACTCTACTCCCTTGAGCACAGCTACATTAACATGACTCTCCCTATTCAGAAGGCCACAGCATGACTAGTTCATTATTTAGTTTTTAGCTGCTCCCTTACTAACTGTAGATGAATATTTTTAGCCTAGATTTCAATCCAGGCTGTTGTCATGGTTTAAGTGAATTAATACCAAGCTAGCAATAGATACAGGGGGGTAATGTCAGTAGACATCCTCTCCTTTAGCTTTCTTCAGATTTCAGCAGAGATGTGTGATCCCTTACTTTAAATGCAGCAGTATGAGCTGTGTTTGCACATATTTCACTAACAGCACCTCCTGTGCCCTCCATCCTGTCTCATCCATCACTCCAATAAGTGATTTCCCAACCTCTCCAGGCAGTGATGAATTTCCCCCTCCCTGAATCGGTCGCCATTTGGAGACACATGGCCTTAGCAGCTCTCTGAGGCATGACACATGTTTGGTCAGTGTTGCTGATTTAGTGTGTAAGACCATGTGCACCTGCAGTGCTATATAAATAATAAACTACTTTCAAGGGAGTCCTTTCCTCTCCCTCTAGTTCCTAGTTTAACTGCACAATGCTGTCTAAAAGATTAATTTCCTCCCAGTGGCAAAATGTATTGGAGATATTTAAATGACAAACATGGATTCTGTCAGGTTGTTGGTGAAAAGCGGAAATACAACTTTCTAGCTCTTTCCAAGTTCAGCTACAACTCTCACGAAGGTGAAAAACTGAGAGAAGTGTAAAGGATCTACAGTATAGATCCACATGAGAAGAAGGAGAAAAGGGAAAAGGGAAAAGAAAAGACAGAAGGTTTTCCTTCTTTCCATTTTTCTCTTCAGTACCATTTTACTTTATTCTGGTTTGTTCTTTAACTGTATAATTAAAAGAAGCTTTCTTTGCTTATATACGAACTGCAGTTTATTTTTAATCTATGTATGTAATATATATCCTACTGTTTAAGGTGCATGCAAACATTCTCCTTTTGTGGGACTTTTCTTGCAGGTGTTCTTTTATTTTTTATTCCATTTTGTGGGAAGGTTTTGTTTTTGGTTTTTTTTTTTTTTGTATACTAGGACTGTATGACAAGTGAAAGCAGCTCTCTTCTGTGCCAGGAAATTCATGAGTTTCCAAAAATACTATTTCATGATAATACAAAAGCGTCTTAATTTTATATAACCTTAGTGTTTTGTTGCTTAATAGTCATGGAAAAAATTTCCCAAACTCTAAAGTAACCATGAAAAGAACATAGACTGGCTGTCAAAATCCTGGACTTCATATCATCTCACATACAAAGACTTTTATGGTTATTATTTTTGTATTTTTATTTCCCTTATAGCTTTATAAGCCACTACCTCATAGATTTTACTAAAATATAAGAATTTCTGAATTAATCCTCTAGACTTATACCACCATGCTTATTTATTAATGACCTTTTTCACAGCTTGTGAAAGATGTCACTATATTTGTTATTGAAATTATAGAATGCTAAAATACCAGCTAAAATTTCAGCAATGGTAACAGATATAAAAGTAACCTTTCTTATCAGACCATTTTGATATGACTTTATGGATTTAAAGAAGAATATGTGCTCATTAAACTATCTTCTGAATGCAGAGTTCTTTCTTATCATTTCTAAGTAGGTTGCCTAAAATACTTTTTGTCCTTCATATTTTCCCCTTTACAAAAAATCTATGACTTTTCTTTCAAGCTTTATCACACTAGTGCATAGCAAAGCACACAACTACAACACCAATTATTTTTTCTCAGCTGCTGCATACTAACAATGAGTGTTTATTTTTTCAAGTATTTTGTTATCTTTAAAATCTAAAATTAGTACAGAACTATTAAAAATGTTTTGTTCCCAGAAAAAGGCTTTGGGTGCTTAAAACACATACCAAATTAAATATGAATTTGCTATCATTACCTAATCAAAACCGGGATATTTCTGTCACCTCACTGGGGTTCGTATCATACTTACAGACATTGCATTTATGTCATTACAAATTCCCCTGACTATTTTTAATCTAGAACTTTAAAATGCTATCTTTCTCATGTCTGTCCCTTAATAAAAGTACCTTAAATGAATTCAGTATCCATTTCTTACCTAGTTCTAACTGTAAAGACCTCAGAAGCAAGTAAGAATTCAGTGTGTTACACAAAGTACAGTCTGTACTGTGAATTATTCTCTGAGCTGTTACCTCACTGGACATAATTTTAAAACCTGCTATTGCTGATGCCAGAAACCTATCTCAGATTGTCAGCACCGTTGCACTCCCTAGTAGTTTTACAATAATGATTTCCTTTCTCTTTGCATTTACATCAAACAATAATATGAATGCTTATTTATTGACAATAGAGAGCTGTCAACCATTTGTTCATCTTGTGGGCAGCTTGAGAATCAAGCAGAAAAAGTGATTCACAGCAGATGAATAACCTTTATAAATAATATAATTTAATTTTTGAGAACTCAAAGATACCTTACAAGATCCAAAATATTGTTTATGTGCCTAATTTACAGCTGGATTTCTAAATTCAGAGAAGAAATCCAGAAAATGTCTACTTCACTCTTTCAGATCAGAGAATCACAGAATATGCTGAGTTGGAAGGGACCCACAAGCATCCTCAAGCCCAAATCTTGCCCTGCACAGGACCATTCTCAAGAGTCACACGCCGTGCATGAGAGTATGATCCAAATGCTTCTTGAACTCCAGCTCGGTTCTGTGAAAACTCCTTTCTGTCTGTGAAGCTGTGCTTTTGCACATACTAAAATACTCTGTTGCTTAGGCTGATGAAATCTTTCTCCTCCTTAACATTTTCTGATCCACAAAATAAGTGTTTCTTTGAGTTATGTCCCTGAAACATCCAGTATTTCTTGCTGTATACTGAGTCCTAATGTGGAAGCACAGGATTCAGGAGTCCTGCACAACAGCATTTAGAGGAAACAGCATGTTTAACAGGGTCAGACATAAAATGGGAGTTAGTTCCTCCGCCCCTGGTCAGTTTGTAGAGAATGACCTACTGACTCAGTGACACATTAGACAGAGGGAAATCTTTCTAATGCTCTTTGTTGCAGCTGCACCACTCTACAGACAGGGTTGCAGAGGAACCCAAAACAGAAGACGATATCTCAGCAGAAGCATAATTTCATATTTTGACATATGGGCTCTCAGGCAGCATGGCTTCTCCCCTCCCTAGTTCTTCTGTGGTTTTCCCAGTGGCTATCTAACATAAACCACACAAAGCCTCACAGAACAAGTAGTAGAGCCTCTCATTCCCCAGTCCTTCCCTTTCTCCATCTCTCCAGGACTCCTACTCCTGTTTAGACCATCAAGTTTTGCACAGAGGGCCAGAAGGCGCCTACTCCCCGAGAACATGGAAAGGAATCCCAACTTCAGTTCTGGATAAGATCTGCAGTGAAAGGGCTTCAGTTATACCATTCTCTTTGGTCCTTCACTTACCTTGGCATAGGTTTTGTTGTCCTGCCTGAAACTCAATCAACTCAAACACTGCAAAGCATGAAGTCTTTCTTTTAGACCTGTTCTTTTATTCAGACTTTCTGAACCATAGGCAGTACACAAACCAGTATCATTATATGTCAGATCTTCAAATTATATAAATTGGAGTTCTTTCATGAAGAGGAGTATAGCTTTAATGATTTCTAGTGTCTAAGGCTTCATATCAGCAATGCAAACCCATTAGGATAGTATGGACATTTTCTGTCAGAAACAGTAATTAACCAGGACAGTGTGGGTTGTACAGAGCTTTCCCCATCAAGACAAGGCAACTCGGAAAGACTTCACTAATTGCTAATTTAGTCAAGAAACTTTATCAGTTAGTCCTCAGTTTTGACAGAAAAGGCCATGCCTAGCAAGACTTTTTGCATTATAATTCTGCCACGCTCCTAATTTTGACAACTAAATTCTTTTTCTGTCTGTGTTGTATCACCAAACTCAACACTTCTAATTATGTACAAGTAACACAGACATAGGCTTATACCTACCTGGAAGCAGTTTCTTGTTCAATCTTCAAAAGTCGAAGCCTATTATTTATGAAAATACAAATGCTTTATTAACAAAAAAATGCAAGATCTTCTAGTCCAAAAAGACAACAACAGTAAAAACCATTCTGCTAGTTGGAAATTACTACATCAACAATTAGGTTGCAAATAGTCATACAAAAAAGATTGAAGAGGTAATGTTATTCAGAAAAATTTAACAGGCTGCTCCAAGAAAAGTGAAATGAAGCCCAGGAAACAGGGAAAATCATTTCAGACTCCTCACCTTATTCAGTAAATAGCTGGTGTGATTTGGGAACTGATAGGTTTCCATGGGGAGAGGTGGCACACAGCTGCACTATCTCCAAGGAGAAAGCCCAGACAATGATGGGCATTTTGCCCCCCAGGGAGAGCTGAGTGGCAGCATGAAGTGACCAGGAAGGCTCCCTGCAGCTGCAGCAGCTATTTTCTCTGGCATTATGGCTGTCATTTAGATAATACGAATATAACTATCCCATTACTCCTGCAGAACATGCTTATAACTGAACCACTGAAAAACTGGCAAATTGCTTTAAATTCTCTTTGCTGAGAGCTTATTGCTCACAAGGGAATGGTTCTTCTTCTATTTTTCCAGCTGTTAAATTACCTTCAAGGACACTTCGACATAAACATTTGCTGCAGTGACTTCAGAAGAGCTGAGGAAGTGATGTGGTGAACAAACCACGCGAAATCTGGAAAAATCACATTTTAAAGGCATTTTTATAGTTGGAAAGTCAGGAAGTACAATTACATTCTTTACTTTTCGAAGTCTTTTCTGAGTGTGCTTTACTACAAATCCTACAATTCAGAAAGTCATCCCCTCAAGTAAAAGATCATATTTTCATCAGAAAATATTTGATTGATTGTGACACCTTCAATAAATTGAAAAGGCTGTGCTATCTCCCAACAGCTGGTAGGTGCTAAGAGTACCATGGTAGTTGAACCCTGGTCATCAATTTACTACAGAGAAACAACACCAAAATAACCCTTTGAGTATCTCTCTTCCCAGTCTCTAAGTATCATTGCAATGAAAGAAATTCCCTTTGAAATTCCAGTTTCATAGAAGAAAAAAAAAAGCTGATACAGTGTCCTGTAAAAAAGAGAAGCTTACCACCAGAGATTTAATCATATTTCTACTAAAAAATAAGGCTTATACTGAAGCAAAGGTACAAAATATCAACCTTCCACATGCTCTTACATCTCTAAACATTAGTATGTGCACAGACTAACCAGATGAAGTCTAATCATTTGAAAATAAAAGGGAATTATTTGGAGCTTGAAATTCTCATGATACTTTTACACTGAGCTTAATATTATTTTTTTAATGGCAAACTGAAAGGGTAATTTACTATAAAAAAATCTTTGTAAATAACAAAGAAATCATTAGAATAAATGATTAACCATGTGCAACAGACATTTGATACCTTAGTCCTAGGTAAACACTGGTGCTCAGAAGTGCATGAGAGAAAGGTGAGAAGGTAATGCCTTCAAGCATCACCTGTAATAGTCTTAACAATAGTCTTTTGTTCATTATCTTGATAACCATTAATATGTAATGCTTTACATGTATCACAGATCAGATTAGAAAACTGAAGAATTCGAGGGAGTCAATTCATTAGAGAACATTTTCTAAAGACTTGGAAGTTTCACAAGTGCCCGGCACTGATTTTCCTGCCAAGGTTAGCCCTCTGAATGCTTTCTGACCCTGGCTTCAAACATTGTGAGAAATGAAAAAACCCACGTTCACTGGGTAGGGAATATGTTGTGGAACGGACAAACTACTGAAAAATAGTGCTGTTCCTAATAATAACATTGTTTGGGCTGAATCTGGTAGACATAAAAAAGAAAGTATTGAGTGTGAGTTCTCCCTTTTGCTATTGCTGCAAAATGGGAGATCTGGCCAAGATCAGGCAGTGAACCAGAACAACAAACTATAAAGATTGCCATTAGGGGCATCTTGTTTGTGCATTCAGTTACTAAATAGTTCTTTCTACACAGCCGTATGGACATCCTACTGCGTTTATGTAATTTAGGCACAAATACACAATCTTAGTGTGAGTCAATACAGTCTTCCATAAGTGTTAGGAAATTCCTTAGGCTTTAGTCCCCAACCATAAAACAAAACTATTGTTTCACTCTCAAACACCTACTTGGTTTCTACTCAAGCTCACTACAACCTGTCTTCTAGCTTTCAGTGTGGTACTGCCAGGAGAGGGACTTCTTTTATCTGTCTGCCAGCCCTAGAACCTGCCACAAGACACTTCAGTTTGCCCAGAAAGCTAAGCAAGCCTCGGTTGTCCCTGAAGGCTCCTCTGACACAAGGATGTCCAGGGTCCTTGAAACACTGCTGAAATGTTATGTCCTTTCCTGAGAGAATGTACACTATGATGGGCTGTGTAGGAGGTAATGTGATAGCATTAACTTCAATTAGCAAAACCCTCATCCTTTGCAACAGGACCTCCATTGTTTTCCTCTTCCTTCTTTGTAGTCTCCCAGAGCAATGAATTCAAGCACTACCACTCTAAAGCACAGCTCCTGATCAGAAAGCTTCAGTACTAACTCCTGTGATGCTCACAGCTAACTCTCAGTAACCTACAAAGAGTTTATTGCAAGCAGGCAGAGATTCTGCCCTGAGGCTCTCAGGTTTTTGCATCATTCTCTGCAGGGCATCAAAATTGTCGATGAGTTTCCTGAGCTGGATTGTGACTGAGAACATTTTGGCTGTTTTGGGGGTAGCACAAAAGTCTGAGTTCATCACACTGGAAAACGTAACACAGTTACCTGCAGTGACACTGCATTCTAACTCTCTTAGCGAAAAAATTAGAGAGAGTGATGTAGCCAGGAATCTTCACAACAAGCCTGAGTGTCTCTCCAACACAGTCAGTACCTGAGCAAATCACAGAATCAAAGAATCACAGAATATGTCAAGTTGGAAGGATCATCTAGTCCCACTCTTAGCCCTGCATGGGGCCATTCCCAGAAGTCACATCACATGCCTGAGAGCATTATTCAAATGCTTCTTGAACTCTGTCAGGCTTGGTGCTGTGACCATTTCCCTCAGGAGACTGTTCCAGTGCCCAACCACCCTCTGAGGGAAGAACTTCTTTCTGACATCCAACTTAAACCTCCACCGACACAACTTCAGACCAGCCCCTCAGGTCCTGTCCCTCGTCACCACAGACAAGAGATCAGGGCCTGCCCTTCCTCTTCCCCTCATGAGGAGGTTGTAGACTGCAATGAGTGCTCCCCTCAGTCTCCTCCAGGTTGAACAGACCAAGTGACCTCAGCTGCTCCTCATGAGGCTTCCCCTCAAGGCCATGTAGAAATTTTAGAAACAAAAAATTGTCAAATAATTATGTTACCATAGTGTTCATGCTGAAGTGATCCACAATTAAAGAGTTAACAGACCACAAAGTGTTGCCAATATTTGGCTATGCGGTATCCCAGAGTTGCATTTCCTGAGGATAACAATTTCAAAATGATGGCAGCATTGCAGTGTTGTGAAAACATTGTGGAGACCTGAAGGAATAGTAGTGCAGTTTTTAAATGTGATCATTAACTTCAGAAATTTACTTAGTGACAATGGTCAATTTTCTGGCAAATTCTATGCCTTCCAGGCAATAAAGTCTAGAACTCACTAAATTTATGACACTACACTTCTGTGAGGCAGTACCTGTTTGAGGGAAATAGATACTCAAGGAAAATCTTAGAGCAGAAGCTCAGAGTTCATGATTTAGACTTCACCCCTGGAAGCAAACACGTGGGTAGGTGTTTTACATCATCTGTTAAGACCAAAAGCCCCATATTCTGATTTAGGTTGTCAGCAAAGCAGCACTGTGCCAGAACTGAATGAGCATTTGTCAGCACAAACACTTCAGCTTGTTCCTCTACTGGCATGTAGACACATCACTTCTGCTGCTGGAAGTAGCCATGCTGTAGCTGATTTCATCCACAGAGACCTGCCATGCATAAAGGTAGAACTTTTGCCTGCCTTTTTAAAAAAAATTAGGCAAGGATGTCTCTCTTAGTCCTTAACAAGATACTGATTTTCAACTAAAACTTAAAAGACTTTCAATATCCTAACCCACTTTTCAAACAAGACCACAAACATTACATTAAGTAGTTTGAAAACTGTAATGGGAACAGATGAACGACTGAACGCATGAACATACCCATCTTTAGTTTCATTTTCTTAGGAATCCAGGCTACAAATATAACCCAGTTGCACACAGACCCTTGAATTTCTTTTTGTGTCAGTTTTTGTTCAATGGGCACAACAGCTCTCTGCAACCAAAGAAACATCATTATTATTTACCTACTCCAGTGCTTATTTAATCGCTTCCTACCATAGAAAATCTAAGAAGTTTTTTATATAATCTCAGTAGACAGGATAAATGAAAAATAGGCATATCATTTTTAGACTTTTCCTCTCTGACCTTTTTAACAGAAGGCATAAACTTCCACGAAATCACTCAGCACAGCTTTCATTCATCTTTTTGACATAATTTTACAGGCCTGTGGAGTACATTGAGAACTCCTCAGGAACGCTTTGCACAGTATCTGCCATTGCCTGCACAGTAGGTCGTTTGGGAAGTCTCTGAGAAAACTGCATAGTAACAGTGAAAGGAGATGCCATAAACTCGTGAAAACAGATCCATTCCTGACTGCTAATCCATGTAAATACAAATCTAGGCTTGTCTTCTCAGTAGAAAAAATGCAAGATCAGGACCTGAGAACATACTGACACAAAGCAAAGGAAACAGAAGTTAAATATAAAAAATTTTGCTCCCTAGTCTATCAGGATCAGAAAAGCAGAGAAAAATGTAGCCTACAATGTAAAAGTCCTCCAAGACAGTGTTAGTGGGGCTCTCAGCTCAGGCAGCCTGTGCAGTGACGAGTGGGGTAGTGGGGTCTCACTGTCTGTGTAGCTGATAAACAGCTTGCATGTTCCAGTTGTGAGTAAATTCTCCCATAATGAGAGAGAAGCTGGATAATGGGAAATACAAGCAATGGCAAAGCACAAAGCCTTTAGGCCCTCCATCTGGTAGGCAAAGTAGAGATGAATGAGCTTCATTAAATGACCAATTTTAGCTTACTCTAAAGTGAAAAAACACACCAGAGAGATGCACAAGCACATGGGATGCACAAGGTACAGAAAGGTGAGGAGCTGACTTGAAACAGCTCTGAGAATAACAGTAACCTAACAAATGCCCTGAGAGGTATCTGGCTGTTTTTTTCATCAGCTGTATTCCTCACAATGGAGCAGAACTGGGCAGAATGCCGTTTCATTTTCTGGGTGCTTTCTACATCAAAACAAAACCTGGATACTTTTCAGTGGTTTCATGAAATTTCCATCTTTTGATTGAAAAGGGTTTTTGTATTATTCTCCTTTTCTTCCCCAGCCTCTGTTTCTCTCTCTCCTGCTTTCAAACAAAAATAGATAACAGACCACAGCTTTGAGAAGTCTCACAAAAGGGAAGAGGTGAATTTATTGTGTCCTCACAAAAAGCTTTAGCTAAGCACCTTGTTCCAGCAAAAATAAATTTCTCTTTAAATGTTCCAATCAACTCGATTTTCTTCATCTTGTCCAAACAGAAAAGAGGGCAGCTCTGGCTGACCCTGCTCATAGAAGGCAGCAGCAAGGGAGGAGCTTTTTTGCAGAACCACCTTGATGATGAGTGAAGGTAGGTCCTGTCAGCCAGACGTGGCAGTAAAAGTGAGATAAGAAAGGAGTGAAAAGAAAGCTGGAAGTCTCCACAAACCTCTGAGCGAAGACCCAGATGCAAGATAGTTTAGAGAAAAATCTCTATCTGTTAGAACACCAGTGTCTTTAAACATTGTGGCATAGGCTAAAATTAAAGGTAAGGCAAAGAAGCTGAAACTCTCCCTATTTTACACATTTGTGTCACATCATATTTTCACATATGCATGACTCTTATTCAGCTAAGGCACATAATTCGACTGTGAGGTTTTTTCAGGAAAGTCATAAGGGACTAAATTTTTGAGGCATATTTTGCACTCTTCATTTTTTTTCAATAGCCAAAATAAGAATACATTTTTAAAAGTCTGCACTGGGGGCCTGTTGCTGGAAGGACTATATTTATTTAAATTAAGGCTTTGACTCTAATGAAAGCAGAAATTATCCTTGAGTGAATGATTAAAAATAAATGATCTGCTAACAGTATCTACAGACTATATTATCACAGCAGTGAGAGAAGCACAAATTCACAAGATTGGATGGCTGCACGTCCAGCATTGGGAAATCACAGAAAAAAAGAAGTATCATTAAGGTTTCATCATGAACGAATTCTGGTGTATTTGCAAGATGAAAACCAATGCTATTCTATTGTTTAAGGTTGCAAGACCGCAGACATTTCATCCATTTATTTGCCAAAGCGAGGTTTTCATCTTTCAATTGCCTAACAAAATGCATTTCTGGGAGGGGATTTTGTGAGGGTCATTTCCAGACCTCTCTGGAGGTCTCCTGGGCTCCCGTTGCTGTGCATTCAGGACTCGCATATTGTGGATTTCCACAACACATGCTGCTATTTCTGCCTTACAGTAAAGAAAACCCAAGAGCAAAAAAAAATGCGCAACCAGAGTTCAGGTGGATCCCCAACTTCTATTTTTAGAAGGAAGGCTGACAAAAATCCCTTTTTATTTCTGGTGTTGGAGAACCCAGCCCAAGGCTGTGTGCTTGTGCCCACAGGGGTGGGATTGAGCCAGTAAGGTAAAACAGAGAAGAGTGGCATTTAAACAGACACATCTTGACAGTACTTCTTGCAGGTACAATCTTCTGTACTTAAGATGCCATACATATGGCAGCTGTATGTCATCTCTCCTCATTTCCTTTCTGTGTGCTACACAATAGGATACTGTGAGCGTCCTCATTTTCCATTGAGGGCTTGGCACAGGTACAAAAAGACTGAGATATGAAAGTACTGCTGTGGCTCTAACTCCATGGGAGAGGAAGCTGGCAAGATACAGAACACACACTTCCCCCGGTGAACAAGTGTAGGCATTGAGGCCACAGCCCATTGCTCTCACAGATTTTAGAAATCTAAGATCAGAACATGATGGCAGTATGGGCAAAGTAAGGGCAAAGTAGTTCCATAATTCACAAAAGATACATAGACAAATCCCAAGAGCATTAACAAGGTAAGGCTTTTCCCTTATGTTTTTCATTGCAAATACCTTCCTATTGCAATTCAGGTTGCACTCAAGTAGCCACAGATAGTATAGCCAGTGAGAAACTATTTGGCTTGGGGGTGGGCAAGAGTGTTCTGTTTAGCAGAGCAAGAAGCAGGACTAGGGGAGCTGAGGCTTACACATGGATGCCCATGGATGAACGTCACTGTTATGGTACCCAGACTGTTCCTGGTACATCTTCAGTAGTTGCAGTCAGTTCTGCGTAGCTGTGGAGATGTCTGTTGAAATCAAAACTTGTAGAGGGTGGAGAGGAGTGAAATTACTTTTTACATTATTTTATTTGAGAAAAATAAATACATTTTGAAACTAAATAAAGCAGCCTTCCATAGGTTGGTGTTTATGGGTTTATGTGTTCATGTCCTCTAATTCTGGAGGAAAAAAGCTTTAAAGGAGGAGTAAACCTGATGTCATAAAGGACACTATTCTCAAGGAGCAGCATCACTGCTGTAGAAGTGGTGGATGGTTGCTGCAAACTGGTAAAAGAGTGAATTGAAGTTCCCAGCTATTGACAAAATACATTCAGAAATTCTCAGTACTGAGCAGTAGAGGAGTTGTTAGTGTTAGGTACCTGCATGGTAATAGCTAAGTGTAGGCTGACAGCACCTAAAAGTTTAAGCAGTTTGATTAGTGGAAGCTTCATCAAATTCTCACAGGAAAAAATTCTAGAAAGCTCTTAGGGTTCTCAGGAAGACTCATGTCTTGGTGAACTGTCTGTTTGTCTCAGACTTCCCAGAGAAACATCTAACCGCTCTCTCTCCTGAGGCTGTAGTTCTTCTGATAGCCAGTGATTAATATTTAAAGACATTGCCCATTATCATTTTGCCGAGTGCAAATACAAGTTCCTAAAATTACTTGTCTTTTATTCTTTTCTATTTCTAAAAGCTGATAATGTCCAACACTGTATCATGCACAATACGGTTTTGTACTACAGCTGAATATCCTAAGAATTACTATGGTGAAAATTATTACAGCTGTTGAATAATAGATGGTTAAAATACTGAGAAAAACATCTGAAGATTTCTCACTGTAATGATTATAACACCGTGACTTTGATTAGGTCTTCCAGGCAAAATCTGAAGTGCTGTCTGAAATAATATCTCTAACACCAAAAAATAATGATATATAAAGTGACCTTACATTGATGACATTTACAATGTAGTGGCAGCTAACTACAAAAAGACTCAGATATAATTCTGTGGTATGTAATAAAAAACACAAATAAACACAAAAGCAAACAAACAAACAAAAACAACAACAAGAAAAAAAATCCACAAATGTATTCAGCCTGAGGTGTCAGGTTTGAATAGGCCATAATGCCTGTCTAGTGGCCTCTTACAACAGAGTGACTGCATCCAGTTTGGGATCAAAATTTCGAGAAAGACACAGACCTGTTGGAGCAGGTCCAGGAGAGGGCCATGGAAATGATCAGAGGTCTGGGACACCAATCCTATGAAAAAAGGCCAAGAGAGTCGGTGTTTTGGCTGAGATAGTTAATTTTCTTCTCAGTAGCTGGTACAGTGCTGTATTTCAGGTTTAGCATGAGAATAATATTGATAACTCACTGATGTTTTAGTTGTTGCTAAGTAGTGCTTACCCTAAGTGAAGGACTTTTCATTTTCCATGCTCTGCCAGTGAAGAGGTGGACAGGAAGCCATTGAGGGCGGCGTGGCCAGAATGGAACTGGCCAAAGGGATACTTCATACTGTAGAACATCATGCTCAGTATATAAAATAGGGGGTGTTGGCTGGGAAGGATGATTGCTCTTCAGGGATGGTCAGCAGGTGGTGAGCAATTGTATTGTGTGCACTTCATATATTTCTCTTGGGGTTTATTCCTCTCTGCCTCCTTTATTATGATTATTGTTGTCGCTAATAATTGTTGTTGTTTGTTTTAAATTTTTTTCCAATTATTAAACTGTTTTATACCCATGAAGTTTACCTTTTCTTTCTGATTCTCCTTCCACTGAGGTGGAGAGGGGGTAGTGTACAGTACTTAGTTGCCAGCAAGGGTTAAACCATGACAGGGTTGAAGAGAAGGCTCTGGGAAGACCTTTCATTATATATATAAGAAAGATGGAGAGAGACTTTTTACTAAAGTCTGTATTGATAAGACAAGGGGCAGTAGTTTGAAACCAAAAGAGGGTAAGTATTTTCACTGAAACAGATGGACAGGAGACATATTTACATGTAGTCATGAAGTAGAGAATTATTAATATTTCAATAAAATAAAGCTTCTTAGAGGGGCACCACGTGCTAAGCAAATGGAACCAAGTTAAAGCTGTCGTCTGCTATGCTGAGTGATTACCTGCCAAAATGCTATCGTAAAAATCAAAAATTGTGAATAGTAGAACGATTTCAGGAAAAAAAGAGGGAAAAGTAGAGAAAATTACTGCAGAAAAGAAAAGATTGAATAAGAAATATGTAGCATGACAGCACTTTGACAGTTAACCATTACTATTATTAATATACCATTACTATTATTAGCATAACTAAAAGAAGCAAATGTCTTCACCATTCCACAATAAAACAAATAAATTTCCAGGTAACACAGAAGCCGTGAAACAAACTCTAAAACTAAATGGGTCCATTGGTCTTTAACTATAAACACAGAGTTTCTGAATGAATCCTGATTGTTGTAAACATTTCAAGCATGTAAGCATTTTATAATCAATAAAATAATTGGATCTAAAAAACTTGGATTCATATATTTAATATAATTGAGCTGGTTTGTCTCAAAAATTACAAGTATTAGGGAGTGAAAGATTTGTGTCTAGTGAGAAACTGGTGGAATCAGTATGGATCTGAATTTACTTTTCTAAATAACATAGATTCACAAAAAATAAGTTTTAAATCATAATTTGGTTTGTGTCACAGTGAACTCAGACAAATTGCAGTGCAGGGTAGCCAGTCAAAACCACCTCAATTTAGTACAATCAAGGTTTTCTTGATTTTTTACAAATTGACACCATCTATGACTATGCTCAGTACTCCACCATGCTTGCTTTGAAGACAGGAAGGAATTTTTTTCCATTGCTAACACTTTCTGGGCTTCAGTGGCAGGAAGTGGCAGTGCTGTTGACTGGTGAATAGGGTAGACCACATTCTTTATGAGCCCTTTATGAAGGAGTAATTCAATATATTCAGATGGTTTCTTAAGAAGTCGGTTCTTTTGTTGCATCTGGGGCACAAATTATTAGTTTTTACAGAAATGGAGGCCTTCTCTGGATGTGACTAGTAATAAAGGAAATAATTCTTCTCTATTCAGTTTCAGGTTAGAGTACTTCTGAAAAAGGCCCGCTTTCCACTGAAAGAATTCAAACTCCTCTCTCATCTCTCTGAGCAGGTGGAGGGTAATCCAGCCTGACGGGGGACACTCTTATTTCTACCAAAGTTGGGCCACAGTGCAGAAATCAAGTGTAGAGGGTGAGCTACATCAGGGTGACTTTAGAGACGTCTGAAGTTCATGAGGAAAAAAATTTCCAGTGAGTTCACACTTTAAGTAGTTCAAATAAAATCAACACCTCTTTGCCATCTATTTTGTGTAATAACTTAGAAAGTAGTTCACACTGTTACAGAAGGTTTGCCTGAGGCAAAAGCTGGTAAACAGATCTGTGAGCAGATGAACCAGGCTCTTAAGGTATGATACAAGGTCTCTCAATCCAAGGTATGGGCTCCACAGTTTAATTCCAAACAGAAAGAAGTTTCGGAGTCACGTCTTAACAGGTGGCAGTTCAGACCAATATAAAGCCTGACAACACACCTGGCCCAGAGGTTCAGTTGTTAGCATGTACGAGCCCTGGTTTTCAATTTGCCTTCCTATTCCTGCTTTTCCAAAGAGAAGTTACGGTTATTCTTTTTATTTATTTATCTAGTTATTCTCCTGTATGCTTGGCAAGCACCCCTGATCATCAGCTGGATAGGTCAGAGCCAGATTTCTGCTCCTCTTGTAGCAGGAAGCATAAAGCAAATATACAGTTTGTTCACATCCCTGTAATACTGGCATTTTCAAACATCAAAGGAAGACAAGAACAAGGCATGGCATCTGCAGTGTCACACATATTTTATCAGGACACCCAATATCCCTCCTAGCTCATAGCTTTGCTTTAGCTCATTCCTCGATTTCTCTTCTGTGCCACTTCCTACTGTTCCAGTGCCCTTTCTTCTTGGTTCCTTCCATACCATTCCAGTTGTTTAAAATATCTTTTCAGGATAAATGCCCGTTGCTTTCTCCCCTTTGAATTCCTATCTAGCATCTAACACCTTTCCATTAGAAATGCTGCATAACCTGAATTTCAAATAAAGACAGAAGCCATTAGTCCCTGGCTAAGCTCTCTTCCAGGTGGAGAGGTGAGTGTTGCTCCTTAGCCTGTCCATTGCTGATGAACAGCGGGAAGGAGCCTACTCGTCCTGCTCATGATGTCAGCACAAAATAATGGCTGGCAGCACTGTGAAGATTTTATTGTATTTTATTTTGCTATATGAGAAAGCACAGTTTGTTACATATTCATTTTGTAAATTCCATTTCCATTTTAATTAGAAGGCAAGTTCCTGCAATTTCCATCTTAATTACCATAATCTGCTTACAGTCAGTATGATGAGCACAGCCAGGAGAAGCAGCTGGGTTATGTTTGCTTTATCCTGGATGGAAATCTTTAAACAGATAAGTATTGGAAATAGGTCTGCCATCACTCTTTTTCAGACAACATCCATGTACAGGGGGTCCTTCATGGCTTGTGTACAGTAGGACCTATGTAGCAGGGTGAAAACAGTTTAAAATGTATCTCTGCATGTATAACAATGGTCATAAGCAAAGCTCATTTTTCTGTTTGGTTGGAGTTTTTTGTTTGTTTGTTTATGGAGAAGATCGTATTGAAGATGCTTATGTTTTCTTGCAAAATGACATATGGGTAGGCACATATTATGGATCTCTTCACTATTGAATTTTATGCCTGTGTAACTCAATTGAGTCCAGAGTTAGAGTGAAACAGCAGTAAATCAGACTCTATTATTCTTAGTTATTTATGTGGAGTCACAAGTTAAATTCACTGTGATATAACCAGGAATGTGTGTGGGAAGGTACTTTGAAGAGACTCTTGAGTGAAAGCTATCAATCTTTCTGACTGCACTAACCTCTGCTCCGCAGCCCACACTGCAACCAAAGGAAAGCTTCAGAGGGTGCTTTTGAAGGGCATCCTCGTCTGTCACCTCAGAGTAGAGAGGCTGCTGCAGAATGAGTGGGAGCACTCTGCTCTCTCTCACATATACAGGCTTCACTCTTCATCAGCATCATACAGCTTAGCTGTAAGACTGGTCTGGAGGAAACCAGTGTAACAAAACTCAGGGACCAGATTGGGGAAGTGAGGGGTGATTTAATTTGACGGAATCTCTAGGCAAGTTAATTTTACCCATTCAGACTCATTCTCTCATAGCATCCTTTCACACACGCTTTCTTGTTTATATAATTACAAGCCCCCATATTTGAGTTCCCAAGCGGTCTGGCCACAATCACATGTGTGCAACAGAAGGGAAAAAAGACTCTGCCTGCCGAGGCTTCACGTCCTTTTAGTTTCAGTTGACTGCTGTTGACAACCCACTTTACTACTATTTAGAACTTAGAGGTGTTACAGGTTGATCCTTTGCTGCAGAATCACGTGTACTTCAGACTCCATGAATCTTAGGCAGGGTTGCTGCTTATTGACTGCCTGAATGTGTTTGAAATACATTTTAAAATCCATACATCTTGGTGGTTATCATCTGTTTTCCCACTAGGCTAACACAAACTAGAATGACATATGTGATGTGTTGTAAACTCACCGCACCCCATCTGTGGTCAGAAAAACGGGTCTTCCCCTAACAAGGCACATCTGCTGAGCTCTCAGCAGAGTGCAAGCCTTTAGGGAGTGAATGAACATCACGTTCCTCAACTTGATTGAGGAGGAACAGTCACTGACGATATAGGTCAGTGTTTTAACACTCAGACCAACTTCTTTAAAGTCTCTTCAAGTATAGCTCCTCCTAAAAACAAAACAAGACCAAAAAGTACATGGCAAAGGGAAATCTTCCCCACAACTCTAAATGGTGAATAGGTTTGAGTCTTTGACTGACAGTGGAATTGATTTTTTTAAAAAAATTGATCTTTTTTAAAAAACTGATCTTTCACCAGTGCTACAAATGTATACAACTGGGGACAAAGAGCATGTCAAAATATTTTTTTAGTATTATTTTTGGCAATTGTTAGGAAGAATTCAACCAAAATTTAATACTGAAGGCAAATTAAATCTGAAATGCTATGTAAGACTCTTTAATACACGTAGAATGGTCAGTCCATTGCTTGTATTTCTGGCTTTAAATCACTCCTTGAACATCTTCAAGGTTTTCAGTGCTATTTGTCTCATGTTAACTGCCATTTGCTAGAGCTAATATTTAAGAAATTTGCTTATTAATTATGTGGCAGTATGACTGTCACAGCATCCTACTAGAAAATAAGGAAAAAAAAAGAAAACATGCTACATTACATTTGTTACCATTTATGTAATGCTTTTGCTGCACTCACAGTTGGAACAGTCATGATTAGTTCGGAAACCTCTTTGCATGGATGTAGTGAAGCAACTAATCTGAAATTAACCATGTAGAAATTGATTGTTTAATTGAATAAATTCTGCAAAATTTTTATCAGGATTGATCACTGTAGGAACATGAAATGTCAAAATATCACTGTCAGTGGACTGGCTAAATTAAAACAATCAGGTTTTCTTACTACTAAAGCTGAAGTCAATGTCCCATAGTCTTTTATATGGGTTTCATCTGCTACCAACACATTTAGAAAGACAAACATGCATTGGATTAGATAGAGTCTAAGAACTGCATTTTTCCTACTTATAAAATATATACAAATTATTTCAGACCAAATATTCCCTTCTGTCCCATAGCTTTCATAAAGGCATAAAGCTGTCATTGACTGTTGGAGCAGAGCTAACAAGATCCACAGTTTGTGAGAAATTCCCCAGTCACACACGAAAGACAGTTTTGATCATTTAACATCATAAATCTGATCTTATCAGTGGAATTTAAAAGTATGTGTGGATATTATGTGTCCCAAACCCAGTGATTAATCAGTTTGTTGAAAAGACCTATCTTTTGACCTTGTGATGGATAGGGAGTGAGATGGGTTCTACCACCAGGAAAAACTAAGATATGAAAGATGTTATCATATAAACTTTTATGTATACATTCCTTTAACAAATGTAGATAAATAAAACGGCCACGGTTTTCAGATACTTTGCATATATGCTTGTCTGCTCCCATAACACAGTGGAACATTCAAAATAAACATCACCCTGGTTTTGGTTGCATCCAGAGGAGAGGTCAAGCATGTACTTGTCTATGTTCCTCTGCTAAGAGATGCTCTTGGTGCTTGAGCTTCTGCAGCTCCAAGAACAGAAAGGACTGACTTCACCTCAAACTATGATTTTCTTGGAAAACAATGTGGGTAAGTTCCAGAACAAAATAGACAGAGCCAAATAAACATGCCAAGTGTTCAGTGTGTTCCTCCCTCCATGTCTTATCATTTGCTCTCCTTACAGTTTAAACAACAGGCAGATTGCTACTGTCTAAGTCCCTGACTTGGCTAGAAACTGGAAAACACTAACCACACCATCTGGGTCCTATACCAATGAGGCAGAATGTAGCATTTTCAAAATGCCAGAGTCCCAGCCTTCCAAGTTCTCGATCATTTGTGTTTTCTCCAGTCTTACTTTGGTGAAGTTGTTTGTTTGTTTTTCTCATGAAATCACTTAGTTTCCACCCCAACTGATGATTTTCCAACACCAAGGGTTTTTCCTACAGCCATGCACCCTGGGTGAACCTCAAGCAAAAGCGGTGACGAGTCCAAACCTGTCAGACCCCACAGAGGCCTCTGACCTACAGCTGGTGGAGAATTTCCTTACTACTTCTGAGATGCATGGGAGAGGCTAATTTGTTCAAAACAACGATTCCAAAAACCTCTCACTGAACTATGTTCAGCTGAAAATCTGTCAGAGCTTCTACCAGTGCTTCCCAGATGCTGGCTAGCATGGCTTTCCCTGCTTCCAGGGCAGTCCCATCATGTGCCGTGCCCTCCTGTAAGAAAACACAAGTTTTTGCTGGTTTTGTGCCAAAACCCCAACAGGTTTTGAAGCCTGATATTAGAAGAACTGTGTAGCAAGGTGTCTGGGAGACTCACGAAACCCAGGCCAAGCCAGCTTCCCCTCCCATCTGGAGGAAGCAGTAGAAGGCTGGATAGCTTCGGGGTTAAGCTGGTGGGCTCTGCAAGAATCCTCAAGCATTTGTTGTTCCTCATGGCTTCAGAACTCCCAGCTCCTGACAGCACCAATAGGGTGTCATAACTGGCCTTGGGATTCCACATAGCAAACAAAAAAATAAAGATACTTTTTTTTTCCTGAAAAGTTAGCAAATACTCAGAATTTTAGAATTTTCTGAAGAACAGGATTTTCTGAGCACTGAATAACACTGGATCAAATGAACTGTTCAGTACCATTAATTCCACCAAAAATATAGAGAGGAGGAAGGGGAACACCATTCCTCCCAGAAACCAGGGCTACACCAATGGATATCTTGGTCCTTCCATAGACTCTGGCATAAAAATTATAACTAAAAGAAAATGTATTAAGAGAGAGAGGGTAAAAAAATATTTTCACTTTATTAGAAAGGTTGATGTCTGAAGCTTGAGTGAACCTCATTGCCTTTAGTAGAAAAGACTAACAATCTTCAAAACAGAATTTTTAAAAAAACAATTCTGAATGTAATGGATTTCGTAATGCAAAGTGATGATCTCTGTCTTATGCTCTAAATGAGCTTCTCTAACACAGGCCTGGGTTTTTTTTCACTAGATGTTGAATCTCTGGCAATCGTTTTGTTTCACTCCTTCCAAGGCCATATCTGTTTGCAGCAAGATGAGAATTAACTTGTTAGGTAGCAGCCCACAATTTTTGCACAGAGTGATCTTTATATAGGATTCTGATGAATTCACAGAGGATTGGAATGAAACACCACAAAACATTTACCTTGAAAAGCTCTAGTTTCTTAAATCAGTTTCCTCAGAGTACGTTTACAGTAGCTGTCACCAAAGATAGCTCATTGCTGATGAGCCTCAAATGAGCGCTTCAAGTCTATGAAGCAGAAGGTGCATAAGCAATCACATTAGTGCTATCTAACTACGCTAAACAGCATAAGACAATTTTAATTTGCATGCTGACAAGAGCTAAATTGCAGGGTTCACCTGTAGCAAAAATAAATCACATGGTGATCATTGCTCTTGCTTTTCTTGCACTAGCATCTGCCAAGTATGCTACAAAAATTCTGGTCACCTAAAGAAAAATATATTCCAAAGCTTAATGTCATCATTACTTCAAATTACTGTGAATTATGACACAGAAAACAATATTTGGTAGCCTCTAGCAAAACAGTGGCCTTTCCACAGTCATCTGCAAGAAACAGTAATAATATTTATAAAATATCATACATTTTTGCAATGCCACAGGCACTCAAATACTTGGAAAAAATCCCTTATAACAGATGGAATGTTTTTTGACATTAAAATATGCATTTTTTTTACACATGGCAATGAATGAGAGAAGTGTTAGCTTAATAAATAGTGGTGCTCATGGGTACCAAGTAGTTTAAGTTGGTTCCTTTTCTGTCAAATATTCTGGCTTTATGATATTAACACAAATTAGAAATAGCTGGTAGTTTTACTCTGTACCTTACTGTGCATAAAGCTTTCTTATATAAAATGTCAGAATGTTCAGCTGTATAATATAGCACCTCTGGCATAGAAGTAACATTGCCTATATACATAAATTTTATGCCGCTACTCCAAGGAGCTCTAAAAAACCCCAATGTCCATGGCACTGCAAGCTCCAGCAGTAGCACCACTTCCTTTCCAGAAAGGAATAGATCTCCTTGGGAGAAACCAAAGGAATACAACTGTCTTCGTGCTGAATTGGTTCTCTCTTGCCCCAGGACATATAACACAGCTGGCTTATTTAATCTACTGGAATGTTCCTGTCTTTTTTATTACTTTCCCAGAAAAATTTGGATCTTATTGCTTCATCTTGAAATTTCAGCTTTACATAGAGTGGTTGTATCTCCAACCTCACTCCAGTTAGCAAATATCAGAGAAATTGTCAGTAAAACTCTAATAGCTGCTACTGGTTCGGTACAACCTTTTTCCTTTCCCAGTTTTTGACTTGTTCTTAGTTTAATCATGATACCATCTCTTTTGTATTCCTTGGCTGATCCTTATGAATAACCTGAACCTCACTTTTCATTTATGCTAGCCCTGTAGCCACAGTCATTTCAGGCAACAACAGACTTCAGAGTGCCTAGGGAGAAAAATCAGATTATATATAAGAACATTTTCAATATCATTTTCCTAATTTGCATAAAATCATTGCTGTTTTTGGACACATTAAAGTCAAACACTACTGTGAGTTAATTAAAATAATTCCCTGAATTTGAAGCAATTGTGCTGTTACATGATTTCATGTTGCATAATCAAAGAGCTTTCTACTGAAATCACCCACTTGATTTCAGCATGATGAACCCCATGGCAAAACAGAAGCTGAAGTGCAACCTCCCACTTCCCTCCCCCTTCCAGAGGAAAATTAGAGAGAATTATAAAATCACAGATTCATAGAATATGCTGAGCTGGAAGGGACCCACAAAGATCATCGAGTCCATTCTTAAGTGAATGACCCATACAGGGTTTGACCCCACAACTCTGGCATTATTAGCCCCAGGCTCTAATTAGAAGTCCCTAACAAAGATTCTGGTGTAGAAAGCAGAGAAAAAGATTCACAATGCAATCACTTTTATTGCATGGTTTCACATTTCAGCTGACAGTTAATTAATTTATGAACTCATATTGGGTGTTCTTTATTACGCATTCCAGTATTTAGGTGCAATGGAGATAGAAAACCTACCATGACATAAGGAGAAACCATGTAGAGACAGAGATGTATATGGCAAAACTTACATAGGTGTAATCGAGATGACAAGCACTGAGTATTCTAGCTAGAACTGTAACATTCATTCTAACATTGTTAGTTCATGAGTCATACTTTTTAGAGTCAATTCCAATTTACCCTAAATCTACACTTACATACCCCTGGCCCATACTTCATGTTTTTCAAATGTGTACAGGTTCTATAAATGCCTTGTCTGGAGGCAGATCCTTATGATCTTCCTCTAGGAATCTGATTACAAATGGAAGCTATCAGAGGCAGAAGAGATACAGTCCATCTCAGGAAGGATTTTAAGCACTGCTCAACATGCCTGATAAAGAATTATGTTCAAATTTTTCTGTGCCAGACTCACAGTTTGTCAACAGACATTAGGTTAATGAAGATTCATGCAGCAAAATCAAAGGTATGAATCAAGAATTTCCTGTAACCAGATATTAGAAGTTATAGCTTCATTTCTTTTCCCCTTCAGCAGCAGTGAGACAAAAAGAGCAGGCAATTACCAATCCTTTTCTGTCTTCCTATAGGCACAGTTGAGGCCTCACATATACCGCAGTAAGCTGCTTTTTAAAATTAATGAAGACTAATTAAGGAAAATAAGCCTCCACAAGAAAAAAAGAAAGAAGTTGCTTCTGTGTAAGGACAACTCTAGTAGCAACCACAAAATGCCATTCCATTGGAGAATTGTATATACAATAACTGACTGTAATATGAACTGATGAATGTTGTCTCTTTCCAAGTAGATCAGATAAGTGAATCAAATGCTAGTTTTAACTCTTACTTTAAATAAAGTTATTATTAATAAAAAATGTTATGAAACTGCTGAATAATCTGAGCTAAGTGAAATCACATGATGGAACAATAAAGAAAAAAATAATTAATTAAGATTTAAAGAAACCATTACAGATAAATTCTGAAATTTGGAGACAATAGAGAGAAATAAAAAGCAGGGTTTTTTTCCCCTGCGGGTGTATTGAAGAAATTACTTTCAGAAACATACCAATTATAGTATAAACCAAATCTATGAAATATTCACCCACCTCCTAGAACTTGCCCCTAAGAAGGAATGTGTCTATTAATAAGGACTCAAAAGGTTGTGTAGCTTCCCTCTGGTAGCACATGAGTTTTTTATGTGTATTAATATAGAATTACCAGAAAAATTTCAATATATTAACATATATATTAACATATATGTAGATGATGTGAAAATGGAGCACCTCCCCTATGAAGAAAGGCTGAGAAAGCTGCATCTGTTCAGCCTGCAGAAACCTCACAGAAACCTTTCAGTGTCTGAAGGGGCCATACAGGAAAGCCAGAGAGGGACTCTTCATCAGGAACTGTAGTGCTAGGAGAAGCAGTAACTGGTATGAATTGAAAGAGAGGAAATTTAGGTGAGATATTAGGAAGAAAATTTTCATTGTGAGGGTTAGACACTGGAACAGGTTGCCCAGGGAGCCTGTGGATGCTCCAACCCTGGCAGTATTCACTGACAGGTTGCAAAAGACCTTGAGCAATCTGGTCTAGTGGGAGATGTCTTTGCCCATGACAGTGGAAGTTGGGACTAGATTGTCTTTAAGGTCCATTTCAACCCTTTAATGTTCTATAATTCTGTGCAATTTATATTAATATATAAAGTAAAAAAAAAAGTAATGGCCAGTCTTCGCAAACAAAGATCCGGGGAAGGTCTTTACACCTTCCAGCCTGCGCATTGGATTTTTTAGGTGAGACACAGTGTGCGCGGA
>JAWMRA010000041.1:29793138-29808996 GCA_035584735.1 Pseudotriccus pelzelni | reverse complement strand
TCCCTGGCTGGGATCGAACCCTTGGCCTCGGCGGTGAAGGTCCTGCGATCTAACCACTAGGCCACCAGGGGCTCCCATTAATATATAATATAAAGGGAATATATATTCATATATATTATACACAGCCACTGATAGTCAGGGAAAAATCTGGTTGCCCAGAGAAGCTGTGAATGCCCCATCTATGGAACTGCTCAAGGCCAGGCTGGATGAAGCTTGAAGCAACCTAGTCTAGGAAAAGGTGTCTCTGCCCATGGCAGGGATTGGAACTAGATGATCTTTAAGGTCCCTTCCAATCCAAAGCATTCTATGATTCTATGATTAAGACCATTCTCCTTTGTCCTATAACTAAATATCCTTGGACTAAAGTCCCACTCCAGCCTTCTCCTAAGCCCCCTTTAGGTACTGGAAAGTGGCCTTTCAAGGTCCCAGTGAATGGCATCCCTTCCCTTCCATGAGCCAACTGCACCACACGACTTGGTGCCGTCTGCAAACTTGCTCAGGGTGTACTCAATCCCACTGTCTATGTCACTGCTGAAGATATTAAATAGTGTTGTTCCCAGTATGGACCCTTAAAGAACACCCCCCAGTACTAGTTCCCCTTGGATATTGAGACATTAATTATAACTTCTCAGATGCAGTCAGTGATACAAATCCTTATCCATCTAACAGTCAATCCACCAAACCCACCTATCTCCAATTTTGCAGGAAGAATGTTGTGGAGGATCGCATAAAAGGTTTTACAGAAGTCTAGGTAAATGATATTGTTGCTCTTCTCTACTTCAGTGATGCAGGGGACACATCTCATCATAGAAGACCACTAGTTTAGTCAGCCATGATTTGCCTTTGTTGAAATCATGTTGGCTATCTCTACTCACCTCTCTGACTTCCATATCTTCAAGGAGGATCTGTTCTGTGATCTTACCCGGCATGGAGTTTAGGCTGACTGGTCAGTAGATCTCTACAGTCCTCCTTTTTACCTTTTTTTTAAAATGGCTGTAATGTTTTCCTTTTTCACTGGCCATCTTGCTTGAGAGTCAAAACTTTTTAAATATGATGGAGAATGACTGGATTACTAGATCAGGCAATTCCTCAGGACCCTGAGATGTGTCTGGTTGGGTCCCATGGATGTGTGTATTTTCAGGCTCCTCAGGAGGTCTCAAATCAGGTGAGAGTCAAGACCACAGCATTAAGATCTCCTGTTTTTATCAGGGCTGGGTGAACGCACTTGCTGATCCTGTGTTGGAGGCAGTTGGATACTGAATAATTGCCACTAGTTTCAATTTTCAAAAAACTATGTAATTTCAAAAATTGAAAAAAGTGTTATCTGCTTTATAATGGCACTTAGCTGGGGGAATTAGGCAACTGCTCACTACAAAAATTTTAATTGATTCCACCTGTGAATTTCAGCCAAGCTAAGAAAGACAGAACAACGCTTTACTTTGATAAAAGTTAGAAAGGCAATTCTTGCTAAATAACAAGTCTTTTGGAACTAAAAATTTGTGCAACAGTCTAGATGAAATGTACCATAAATGGATGGACTTTACTGAGTTTTTAATATATTTTAGAGTAGGAGAATTGTGCATAATAGTAAAGTTGATGGAAGAAAAAATGAGGGTAAATTACTGTGTTATTGAAGTCTGGCTATACAAACAGGAATGTCTTCTATTGATCTGTGTGCTCTCCAACCCCATTTGTGACACTTGGGCATTTGGGCTAGTCTTGCAGAAGCTTCAAAGCTCAATAGCAGTGTAAACCTCTATTCCATTTTGTATCATAAAATATTGTGGATAAAGTAGAAAATGTTTTTTATTCCCTGTAATTGAGTCTTACACTTTTCTAAGGCTTTTTTGGGTTAAATACAACTAAACTAGAGCAAAGTATGAAGTAAGCAGAAATAAACTTCTTTAATTTTAGTGATCACTGTGACGCTTATACAATCACAGATTTCCACAGTGTCAGAGGAACACACTCCAGAGGTGCTTGATTGTTTTGTCACTTCTCTAAGGACTAGTTCTGATTTTTAACTCAGTAAATTTTCTATAAAATAAAAATTATTAAAAGACCCTGCAACAAGAAGGAGTACTTGGGAGAAAGAGAGACACAAGAAAACAAGCTCCCTTTCCAGCCTAAGCACATAAAAATATAGGTTTAAGCTCACAAGACACGTTTTTCAGGAAAAAAAATTAATAAAACTTTAATGAAACTAGGCAAACACATCAGATTTCATTCTGATGGAATCAGAATTGTCTATAGGATGCAACAATCCAACACCACACTCCGTCTTTCCTGTCCTGAAAGACTGCTATGACAGATGGAGCCCAAAGTCATCAGCTAAATGAATTCAGTGGGTTTTTGTAGGGATGATCCATAGCCTGAAGGAGTTATATCAGTGTGTATATATCAAAATACAACAAAGGTGCTGACATATTGGAAAGTGTAGGGTCTGGCATGATGTAAATGGGCAATACTGTCCTAGTTTCATATGTGATAAAGTTGGAAGATAACTGTTTTAATAGACAGGAGTAGGGTCTGTCTGGAGGGAGATGACCTCGAGAAATTGAGTCTAGTCCTGAAATGGACCACAGACAGTATCAAAATGCACATGCACTCCCTAAATGCTGTCTCTTACTGCCACTGCTAGAGGCATAACACTGGGCTAGATCACTAGTCTGACTCAGTAAATATTTCTTTTGTTTTTACAACTGCTTAATTTTTTATTACTGACTGCAACATAAAGTTTGGAAAAGTGTTAATGAAATCTGCCAGTAAAATGAAGTTGTATGCCAATGCAGAGTAATAATGGACTAACAAACAAGAAAGATCTGGATGACCTCAAAGATAGCAACACAAGAAGCATCATCAAACTTATTAACACAAGAATGAAAGCTCATTAATATTTTGCTAAGTATTTTTGCTTTAAAGGATATCTTGATACTGGGAAATGACACCGTAATATAAAGATTCAAAAGGATACAGTCATGAAAATGTAGATGTTATTATAGTGCGATCATTTCAATGGAAATGAGAACATATTAATAACATTATAGTTGTACTTCTTGGGAATGTTTTTTGACATTCTAGACACATTCAAAATAGATTCACTCAGACTGGACCAGTTTCAAGGAATGGGCTATTAGGATGCTCAGAAAAACAGCATGCCCATCTTAAGAAAGGAGGTCAAAGTTGCCTTTAAACTGCAGTCAGAGAAGGTGATGCAGTCAGAGTGCTGTGTGGGAATACTAGCTTTCAGCTAGCAAGCTTGGATACTGTCAACAGTCAAATAGCAACAATAAATAGTTCAGTGTTGGCTAAATTACTGTCAAGAATGTTTTATATACTGTTATGACTGAAAACATATGTAGTTTGCATTACTGCATAATACTTCCTTTTTCTTCCTCTTTCTTTTACATCGAGGGTGAGATGAACCCAATGCTTCATTGCTTGTGTGTTCCTTTCATGATTTCCAATTGATGAATTCTCATGATCAAGACTTTGTGTGCCTATACAATAATCCATTTTCTCTTTAAAACTCTGCAAATTACACAGTAAAATGAAAATATTCAACAACTATAACTTCATTTTTCATTCATATTCAATGGACTAAAGATTGCGAATTTGTATTCATTCCCTTCCAGTCTGTGCATAAACATATTATTTAAAAGATTATCTGCTGCTCTAAAAAGAAGAAAACAGAATAATTCCTTCTTATTTACTGCAAATTGTGGTCTCTCATTAGGATCCCTGCTCAGTATCTCTCCAGGTACCACTGTGACCTTGTTGTAGTATGAGTATCATTGATCAAGAAACAGAAAACTGTCAAGTCTCACTTAATGTGGGAAAACAGCTGCAGAACACAGATGTACAGAAGACAGACCTTATGTGCAAACTGCACTTTTTTTTAATAAAGAAATGATCCCATTTCTGGAGGAAAACTAAATTTCTTGTTCTGTACTGCAATCAAACCAAAGAGAGATATTTTAGAACCAAAAAAACCCAAATTAAGTGAAGACTTGCCATCTGTCATCTAATAGCTCCTTTCTGCTACAAGCATCTACAAGATGAAGGGTTTTACGACCTTTCAAGTCAGCAAGTGAATGCTACACTGGACACTGGAATGGTAGAGGACAGAATGCAATCACTGGAGCACATCACAGTGAAGACATGAATACAGGCAATAAGCCAACCTACTAAAACCAAAATAAATGACAATATGCCATCTTTAAGGTAAACCAAGTTTATATGTATATGCATCAGTGTAGATGTAACATTTCCCTCTTGCATATGTGTTAGTGACTCAATCACTTCCAGTGCACAACCCCTCAAAAAAAAACACCTCAAAACCCATCAAACCACCACCAAAAAAGGAAGTAAAAAAAAAGGAAATTAAAATGTTTTTTTGTGGAAAAGAAATGTGGTGGAATCAGTTTATGCTTTTAAACTACAAGAATCATAAGGACCATGACCTCTTTCTAGAAGGAAATTAGATTTCATTTGAAAAACATGCCATCCATACTATCTTGAATTTCTTTATATGGATTATCTTTGTGAGATAAAGTCATCTGTACCATAACAGAGGATCAGGTTCTCATTTACAAGTAAACTTCTTTACACTGCTTAAAGAATCTTTCCCATTCAGTTTAAGAAGTTCCTATGCTTAGATAAGTAAGCAAATTTAGCTGAAACTGGATGAATATCAGCTCTGTGCATACACAGAGAACTGAGTTATATGAAGGAAACCCAGACATGTGGATTAAAGGAAAGATAACTAAGAAAGAACAGGAGAGCTGAGCCCAAAATTTTTAACTCTGTGATTGCTGAATGAAGAACTACAAGATAACTGAATTTTTCTGTTGTTTTATTTTATTGGAAAGTAAATACACAGAACTATAATACTTATTTATTCTTCTGTTCCATGTGGAATTTGAAGAAGCATGTGCATTGTTGAATTTTACAAGCCCTAAAAATAAAATGGAAGAAAAAGCCATTAACTGAGCTAGGAGAGAAGAATAATAGACTGTGAGTCTGGCCTTTGGGACTCATTAGTCTCTGCTTCTGTAGCAAATATCTAGGGAGCAGGAAAGTATCTTCAGATAAGATTTCAAAAACTAATTTGGTCTTTGAGCTGTGCCTTTCACCCGGCTGAGTAAATATTATTTGCAGGCAAGTGAGTAAGCTGGTACTATAAACTACTGTAAGCTATTGTGAAATTGCTGATTTTGAGCACTTGGAGTGGAGAAAGTCAATAGCAACAGGAAGAATTATTAGGCACACTGTTTGTACAAAGTTCCACAAAGTTTAGCCTCTCCTTATTGGCAATAACACTTGGTCAGAAGCTAGAATCTGCAAAAGCAAGTTAATTCTTGCCTTGGGTTGCTGTGACAACCTTAACACAGCTTCTGCAAAAAACCTGAAATTGTATCTAAGAATACAACTGCAATTCCTAGCCAGACTTAATGGTACAGGGAAGAAAAGGGAGAATTAAAGAAGAGGGTGATTTTTTTGGACTTTATTGTCTTTTCTAAGAGAGTCTATCAGATTTTTGAACATCAAAATATAGAATTTATTGTGATTTGATTTTTGTTTATTATTTTTTTGGTATTACAAGCTCAAGATCTTTGTTATTCTGGAAAATTATGTTTGCATTTAACCATTACAATATTGAACTGGTAGACTGGTAAAGTTCACGCTTCATTCTAAATTCTCAGCTTAGCTAGAGAACAACTTGGATTCATTTTATGCAAAATAAATGCATTTGCTTCCTAAGGAAATGAAAGTTTATTAAGAAAGAGAAGTGGATCAGAGAAGGAAAAAAAAGTGAGTTCAAACTCAATTGAGATATTTTTGAAGATCAAGAAGAGGGGAAATATTCCTGAGGCATCCCTGTTCCACAGTTTAGATCTAGCCAGCATTGACTTCAGAAGAAAAATTACAAGAACTCATAGGATTAAAATGACTTCCCTGTAGTCACATAGTTTTCTCATAATGTCCAGGAAAACTCAAGGGTGTATGTGTTCTTCATTAAAATTACTGTTCAGCTCCAAAGCCAGAAAAATCAGAACAGGCATATCTACTATATATTCGATGACTGTGCTTATTGAAGGTTTAATAGACCGTGGCATCTGAGAGTTCTCCAGCACATCATACAAGCTCTTAATACATAAACAAATTATTAATAATTCTAACAGTTCCAGAAAAAATGTATACAAAAAACCAAGCAATGGAGTCAGAGTCTGTGCATCATGAAGAAGCAAAGGCGGGCAGAGATTTTCTTCATAAAGGTTCATTAAATTGCTTTCTTCATAAATCCCCTTTTAGACCAAATTTGGTATCTGAAAAGTCAGTTCTTCAGAGAAACTAAACACAAAGACCTGACTTTGAGAAGTTGAAGAACGTGACTTTGAGAGGTTGAAGGCCTCATGAATGGATACTCTGAATATAGTCCTTTTCGTTCTTTTTCATCGACACTGTTTATTGTCATTGAAGCTGAATTAAAACCAGGAGCAAAAATGTTGCAAGAATCTTCTCAAATGTCCTGAATAGACCTGTTTCCCAAGTTTTCACAGGTCTACCTTACACAGGTCTTCCTACCACCCCTTCACACACACCACTTCTCACTTAAATGGCTAAACAGTGAGATTATCATCAAAAGAAATTATTTAAAAGGAACATTGCTGAAGAAAACCCAACATTATACGTTTGCACCAGATATCAGAGCCTAAAATTACACTTCTCTGACTAGAGAACATAAAACTTAAGATTCATCTTGTGTCGACTAACAGCCAGCTAATTCAGAAAGAGATTCCTTACCCTTCTTCATACTGGTTTATTTCATATGGATTCAGTGAATATAAAGGCAGAATCACAAAAACACACAAGCCTAGCTATACTCACATATTGAAACTGCACAATAATGTGAAACTAGTGATGGAGACCTGGATAAAGTATGTTGGAAGGACTAAATGAATTAGCAAGATTAGCTTTATTTATGAGAAACATTGTCACATATTTCATACAAAAGTGCATAGATGATACTAGATTCATTTTGCAAACCTATGATCTCCAGAAATCTGTACTGAATCCTTTCAGTCTCCTGACAGCAATTTCCCATAATAACAGGGACTACAGATTTGCAGAAGCATTGTCATAATAAGCTCTATTTCAATGAACAGCAGTTTTGCTCAGATAAAAAAAATTTCTTAAAAAAAAAAAAGGGATATATTCTCAAGCTATATTCCAAATTAAAAAAAATAAATAAGAAAAGTCACTCTAAAGAAAATACTTTCAATTTCCAATGTCACAGAAGGCAAAACCTGAAGTCAATTTTAAGAGGATCATTAAAAGTAATTTTAGAGGCAATTTCATAATAAATGCATTCCAATAAAAGTGTATTTTTTCTTTATAAAAGCTAAAAACCAAAGTGCAAAATTTTTGTGGCAGAGGTAAAATGTTCATCCTGGGAGGACAATTAAAGTTATTGAGTTTCATATGATCCTGAGATGTTCCATCAGACAGCTATTGATGATCTCACCAGGGACAATGTGTAATTCTCTGTGTCCATCATTTTTAGAAGATTGGGTATTAAACACTCTCTTCTTCTATTTCTTCTCAAAGTTCCTGTGCTGGCTGCAGATATGTGAGAGAGGAATCAGCAAGGAAGGAGGCGGGAGAGAAACTACTCCTGTTTCTGGCTCATTGTGATTGAAATTGTGTCCAGAGGCTGGTGCTCTGCTGGTGCTAAAAGTAAAGGAAGTTTCCTTCATCTCCAACACTGTGGAAATAATCCTTTTACCTTAATAATTCACAGACAGACTGTTAATATTGAAGCAGTATTAATTTATAGGAGTAACCTGTCTTCAAAGAGCAGTTCTACATGGGTCCTTTGTTCAGTGAGGTGCCTTGGCACACTCTTGGCTTAAATGCATGGATGAGCTAAATATTCAATACTGTCAGTCATTTAACAGCACTGCACAAAGCAGCTGACTGAGGGCTGAGGTGAGGCTCTGGTAAACTCTAGATTACAAATTTCAAACGGTGAACACTTGCCCTGTTGCCGGCATGAAAACACTGGAAAACAAAAACAATCCAGCAAACTGATAGCATGAGGGAAGGTGATTTGCTGTAAGTGCCTGCTTATTCAGCCTTGTAGAAGCCTAGAAGATAAGTGGGCTAATGTATATATCTCAAACAGTGATAGCTGGATAGCTGTGGAGACAACCAAGGATTGTTAGTATTAACACTCTGTGAGAAAAAATAGAACGTGGCCGGAGAAGGGAGTCAGGAATCACTTTCCTGGGACAAACATCTTTGTTCTGTCTCCTGGAGACAAGTATGACACAGCACAGTGCAAGCACAGGAATGAGATCGAGAAACAGGCATGGTCTGTTGACCAAAAGACCCTCAAAGTCCTCTGAGCCATTTCCAGAAAGGTCTAGAAGAGCAAACTGCACGTGATAACTAATTTTCATAGAAAGCGAGAAACTTATCTGCAGGGTGGGGAAAACTTATCTATAAAAAAAGGTACACCCACCAAGCCCAGGCAGAACCCCCAGAACCCTAGACATCCCATTAGCTGGATCAACAATGAAAACAGGACTGGTGATCATTCTTTCTTCCTTTTTTCCCTTTCTTTTTGTCTTCCTCTCTCTCTAATTTCCATCTCTCACTTCCCTTTCACCCTGTTCCTTATTCAAAACCCACCATCATTTGCTTATGTTAGGGATTAAGTTATACTCGTTTTCCATGCCAAGTGTATAATTTATTAACAAAATTCTGTAAGTTTCTTTGTGGACCCTTTGACTTTTGTAGTTCCTTCCTCACCCCATTTTCAAGGAAAGCAAGACAGAAGATGACACAACCTGAAGGCTTCATTCAGAAAATAGGGGCTGATGCTCCATTAGATTCATACCTCTAGTGGTTAAACAAGCACCAAGGATCTCAGATAAGCTGCTTGAGTATTAGAAAGGTACTTACTGTTAAATACTGATGCTAGACACATTCGTATGCTGTTCTTGTCAAGCATCTGTTTACAATCTTAAAAATAAAGCCTAATCAAAGTCCTTCCTAAAACAGATCCTCATCTTGATAACTCTGTCTGGAGTTACAACTTACTTCACATGAAACACAACAGGCTGACTCCACCCTTTTGGATCAGTGAGTCTAGGTAATATTGTATTAAACACCAGTAAACATAATCTAAAAATGCAGGGACTTCTCACTTGCTGGATGTATGGCAGAGCTGGAGCACAGGGAGCTTCCAAGTGGGCTGAAAAGTGGCTGAAGCTTGTCTTGGGAGAAAATGCTTACTAAGTGAAAGAGGGAAACATAAAACTTCATATAATAGGATTTGGTATTCTTTATTTCCGCTTATTCTTTTCCTCCACATTTTTCCTTTATTTCTTTCTTGATGCTAAACTCCTAATACATTTATTTCTAAAGGCAAACAAGTAAAGAGCTAATATGTAAAATAATTCAATTAACAATAAATTACTGCTGCAATTTTAAGAATTGTCAGTACAGACACCAAAGGCAGTTTCAGAGCAGAAATCCTGTAGTAACATTATATCACCCATGCAGACAGCTCCTATTGTTTCACATGACATGGTGTTTCCTATTTTCTCTATCATCTGGTTACCAAGGCTTTTTAATTTTATCTGCTACTTGATACAAGACAGCTTGATGCTTGAATGAGGAAAAGGAAAACAGATTAAAAAATGAAGTCCTCTAAGGGCTTTAAACTGCTATTTATCATTCATTTATCTTCAACAAAAAAGTACCCATCTAAATTACACACACTGACAAGCTTGCATATCTGATTTTTTCTTTACTGCAAGCACTGCAAGCATTACAAATCATGAATAATTTTAGGCCAAAGAGTGTTCCCACTGATTTCACTTGAGCTATTCTGATGCAAACAGGCACAAAGAGATGTCAGACTTGCAGAGTTGGTAACTGAGCATGTAGCTGAGTTAGAGAAATGGAAGACAGTTTAGGCATTGAAGGTTAAACATTGTTCAATAAAATATTAACTCAGAAAATGTTGATCTGTAAAATATGAAATTTCTTCCATTATTGAACAAGATTTCTCAATCTGAGGCAAAGGAAGACTTTCATGTGGAGAGAACAATCAGACCACTTACCTGGGCCGCAAGGGATTGATGCTTGCATCTTTTTCCTGCCTGACTTAAACTAAGAAACATTGCCTGGACAGACTCTTTCAATTGAATTTGCTAGAGATTTCATACTCTCACAAAGCTACCTGGACTTATTCCTGCACACAGTGTACATCCACAAATACCACAATGGATTCTGGGCTACACAGAGTTACTAGTAGTTGTGTTCCCATCCCCACATGCTGTAAGTTCCCAAGATTTGCATTATGCTCTGAGAAAATTGCACTCACTTTCTGAGAAGACAATAAATTATGTCCTGTGTTAATCCCAGAGAAATGTTTATGTCAGCTCCCCAGCACATTTTTGTCATTAATAAACACATTTTCTTTCAGTAGTAAAGTCATCTGAAGTGATCCCTCAATCCTGGCTACATGTCTGGAGTTTGCCAACTCTCTTTCCCAAGCTTATTCATTTTTATTTTTGACCCATGATGTAGAACAGACCTGTGAAGCAATTCCCTTAAAATAAATCCTCTCCACAGAGGAGATCTCCTCCTCTGAATTTAGGAAGCTATCATACTCCACACACTTCAGTGATTTTGCATTTAAAACAAAGAGCTAGTTGTGGAAAGAACATGCATAAAGTCACATAAGAACCCCATCATGCTGTTTCAAAGATCATTTTGCCATTTTATGCCTGCTTAGTGCACTGTGTCTTGATAAATATAAACTTTTAAAGTTATATATGTACATAAAGAGTAGACTTCTATATGCATGTAGAGGTTTTATTTATACGTCACCTAACTATTTATATATCACCTGTATTGATTTGAGTTTTGGCCACTGCCTGAATCTTGAGTAATATGATTTTTTCCATTTTTTTACCAGAATAACTACCTACTCCCACAGGCGTCAGAGAGCAGTCAAAGCAATTCTGTTACAGCAAACGTATTCTACCAAGTGGAAAGCTTGGCATTACTTGTAAGAGTTGTTACTGGTTTTCTACTTTATTTTGAACAGAATTGAAGAAGTTTGCCACATTATTAGCTGCTAAGTCACAATGCCATGTACTTGCATTAATTTTGAGATATTCACTGTACTGTTTTAGAAATTGTTTATTTTTAAAATTTGGTGGAAATTCAACAGTTGGTCCACTTCTCATGACAGCAAGTTATGTTTTCTCATCTTGTGCAGTATTTTGTTTACTTTGTGCTTAATATGTGATGGCAACAAGGCACATTAGTAATTTTCTGGTATATTCAAGATGAAAAATAAAAATTCAGGTAATCAAATTTGGGTGTTCAACTTTATAAAGGTACAAGACTTCAGCAAGTTGCATATTTTCACCATAACATAAATTTGAGCTATAAAGGTTGTTATCTTTCAGAGGAAACACATAAATATGCCTTGTTTAGAGTCAGCTTGTAATTTTCTCATTGTGTTAACCACTGTTAATCTTTTCTGAGGGAGCAGTCACAGCTACAACTTGCTTTGAATACTTAATAGAATGTGGTGAACAAGATAAATTGTTTAGAGTTGTTTGGATGAAAAGGTATTTCCATTTTTTCATTACTAATTTACGATAAAATAAGTTACAGAATATAGTAATAGTTGGAGATAAACGCCTTACTTAGCACAATGAGGAAAATGATAGATTTAATTTAACCAGGTTCCGTTCTTACAAAGTAAATAAATACAGCTAATTAATTAAGTGTTAGGTTCCTCTGAATATATTCTTAAATCCTCCCCTTTTGATTTTTACATGGAATATTTTTTTTCTGTGAAAGATTAAATGACCATTTTGCTCAAGTAAGGCAAGACTATTTTGCTTGTTAGTAAGAAAAGACCAGAAAAGTGACAAATTTGGGACAACACTCTTTCAATAAAAATGTAGATAAACAAGACAGTCCAACAGTCCAGAGTAGTTAAATCCTCTTCTACCAGTTGTAGCAATCTCTCAAAGACAAAGGAGAGAGAAGGCTAAGAGTAGTGTTTTAGTTTAAGCTAAAGAGAGAGGTTGCAATCTTTTTATTATTTCTTTTTCTTTTTTTTCTCCTAAGGAAAGCCTTGAACAAAGACATTTACTTGCCTGAAATGATCATTTTCCAAATTTAAGAAAGTCATGAGGACGATTTGTCTTCTCCACGACAGTGTTTTTCTATATATAACTTATAAATATTCCAATATTCCCATGGATGAAAGTATTAAATAATATGAAAGTGATGAAACTGCTTTGTCCACTTGTCAAAAAAAGAAAATACAGGGAATGGAAGGGAACCACAATAAGAGAAAGTGTTCCTGTGTTCAAACAGCAGGAAAATCTTAATTTCTTGTTTAGGTTTGTATCAAGCTTCTGAAAGCCCCAAATGAAGGATTAGATTTTGCAATATGTGGAGAAGCTTCTAGAAGGTGCATATCTGTGGGGCTGGAGCCAGGCAGGAGGATAGAGAGACAGGAGCAGGTAAGGCTCTTGTCCAGTTTGCCCATGTGGCTGTAATTTAATTAATACATTTTTTAGGATTATTTGCATCACTGGGTTAAATGAGACTAAATAAGATAAAAAATCTAGCCCTTTAAAAAAAATCTAGCCATTTGCTCTGCAAGATTATTTTTGAAAATTATTTTGGAAAACGTTATAAGAAGCTTTTCTTTAGAGAACCCTACAGTTTCCTGCAGCAATGGCAAGAGCTCTTACACAGTAGATGACAGGAGCTGTGGGGTTTAGAACATCACATCACACACAGACCAGCTTTGTTCTGAGCAGAACAAGACATGGCAGGGCTACAAATAGCCAATGGCCTTTTCACACACTGGGCTTCAACCTGTGGAGGCAACTGCAGTTTTCATGGAAATTATCCAGCACAAACACAGCTTTCTGTTGCCATAGTAGATACCGAGCTTCTATCTTAGCTGCAGACAAACAAATCAAGCCCTATTATAATATTTATACTCTGAGGCAAACAGAAAAAATAACCTAATGTGTTTATACACATACATCTAGCCTGGCTTATCTTGGCTTTTGCCAGGGGTTTTTTCTTTTCCATGTATCAGTTTAGGGGTTTTTTGACTGACTTTCACTGCCTATGGCAATAGTTTGTTAAACATACAGAAGCAAGTTCTCTTTTATATTAACAGACAGTTTTTATTTCACAGTAAACTGATGGGTTCATGTAATCTACCCAAACATTTTGGTGTTTTAAAAGAGATACAACACAACTGGAAAGCTCACATTCTAGGGAAAACAAATTTTTCTTGTTTATACTGCTGTATCTACATTTTGAGCAATATTGACTGATACAGTAATGTCTTTATAGGGAAGAAGGTACCCATTATGCAGCATTTTACTGAGACCATTGATGTACTACTAAAATATTTTCAAAAGTCTGGGACTGTGTCCAGACTACCAAGGGTTAATGCATGCTCTGAAATCACTGGATTAGCAGATGGTTTTGCTGTATTGCAATGGCTTTCTGTGCTTCATCACACGTACCTCAGATCTACCCATAGGAAAGCAGCTAACCACAGGAAGGAATAAGAAAGTTTATCATCCTTCCCTGACCCCAGTATTTAAGTTTGGTGCAGCAAATGTGATAATTTTACCATTACTTCAGACATGATGACTAGTGTCTCCAAACCATTCATTTCAGTTGTCCTCCCACTCTCACTGCTCCTTGCTCTGCCTCTATGATGTAGAAACAAAAGAACAGAATTTATGAGAGATGATATGCACAGTATCTTACTGGAACAAAAACATTACTCATCCCCTTTGAGAGCATGGACATAAAGAGGAAGGAAACAGTAGCTTTCATCTCTATTCAGGGCTCAGTTGAACTTTTATCCATGGTCTGGAAGGGAAGTGATGAGGTAGGTTCTACAAAGACCACCACCGATATATATTAGAAGTGAAACCAACTTTCCGTCCTCCTCTGGAGCTGTTATTTTTACATAGCGTGCAGCTTCTGTGATAGCTCTCTGTGCAGCTGATCCTGGGATATTTTACAAAGACATTATCTTTGTCAGCACAAGCTGCACAGAGCATATTGTTGCATGGCTGGGTGCTCATTGCCCCAAAGCAATCCCACTGCTGAAGGTAATAAAGAACAGAAGGTATGAGACTAAAGCTGAGTTGTTTGGTTTTGGGGTTTTTTTGCAGCACATACACTAAAGAGCTGTTCTGATGTTGTTGCCACTTACGACAACAGGACAAATGCAGCTGGCAGCTTTGGCTCAAAAATTTTTCAGATGGATCCGAAGATTCTCTCGATAATAAACAACATTTCTTCAGTGTTTACAGACTGAATGTCTGTGCTTGAGGACACGGAAACCAAATCTCACATCTCCGAAGAGATTGGTTTAAACAAAGACATGAGTGTATTCAGTGTCTTCTAGACCAAGAGCGATTCTGTACTAGATAGTGTCCTATTCACCACCACAGCAGTGCTCCCTTTCTGGCCTGGTGGGGAGTTCAGATAGGACAGAGCACTTTATTCTTTGAACTTTTAAATAGTTACCCCCAGTTGAAAAATGGAAAGAAAATAAATGAAGCGAAAGACTTAAACCTGACTTCAGATGAAGGCCTATGAAGGATTGTGTGCTCTTCAGAGAGTGCCACCAAGCTCCTGTTCGTGGCCAAGAACGCAGTCCCTGTCTCTCAGCCCTCAGGCCCCAGGCTGACTGCCCTGGCTGTGGGATGCAAGGGGAGGCAGCAGTTGCTGATGCTTTCCTCCAGATCTCTCCAGACAACATGTTGCTAAACAGATAACCTTTTTTTCCTTTCCAGTCTGTCCCTCTGGACAGAAATCCTGAAGAAGTCCAAATATTTGGTTAGAGCCAAATCTCTCCTCTTTACCTTCCCCTGCCTTTGCCTAGCTTGGCTGTCAAAGTGAGACAAGTACAAATATTTAGTCAGCCTTTGTTTTATGCCCTGCCATCCACTTCTGCCTGAGCAATGTTCACACAGCAGAATCCAATACCAACAACACCAGGCTTTGTTATTTTGCCACCAAAGATGAAATGTTTTCTGTTCGTCCAGATAAGAATAATATCTAAAGAGATCCTACACTAGCAGCAGAAACATTTTTCTTATTTCTTTCTCATTGAAGGCACCCTCAAAGGCTTTATAAACATCCTACTTTGTACATGAAGTTGAGATTAGTTGTGATATTTGTTTATTCATAAATTTATAATTTGCATCACCAGAAGAAAGCAGAATCTGACAGCAGAAGGATGAAGAACATGACAATTACATTCAAAGTATCTACAGCTTTGCTGCTTGTTCATTTTCTTTCACTAGTGGCTCAGCCAGTTAAGGAGACCAGTGTAACTAATAAAAACATAGCACTTCCAAAAAAGCTCATCTCAGCTTCTTCAAGAGTTCAAAGAGTAAAAGAAAATAATATTGTGGAAGATAAAAGAAAAAAATAGACAAAGTTCTGAGATATTCATATGATTAAGGATATGAAAAATTGCAAAATGCCTGTAAGACACATTAGCAAAGCAATAGAAAACAACACAGTGAAAAAGCTCTGAAAAATCAATATCATACATAGTAAATGGACCATATTTTGCACAGACTTGCAATTAGGTACCTGACCTGGTTATGTGACAGGGGTCAGTTCCAGACCAACGGAGGGTCCTTTTCCTGAGTTGTAACGCCACATGTAAGATCCCAGAGAAACAGGACACAGGCACGTGCAGGGTGAAGGACAAAGCTGATCTGGCTTTATTGGTACAACATGGTGGGTTTATAA
>JAWMRA010000041.1:29748658-29793038 GCA_035584735.1 Pseudotriccus pelzelni | reverse complement strand
AGAAGATTCAAGGAGGATGTCTTTGGTTTCCTTCCACTCTCTGAATTCTTCTGCAGTCCTGAGCCTATCCCCAACAGGTACCCATTTGCTAAATATTTGTTAAAAAAATCAGTTTCCAGGAAAACATAAAGGTTTTTTCAATACATTCAAATATATTTTAAAATATTAGGTTATATAAAATTAAATAGAATCACATACTTTTTTTCAGAATTTTAATATTTACACAGATATTTTACAAGTTTTCAAAAAAAGTCTGTAAGATTCGACTCTTCTACCTTCTGTAGAAGTGAAGGATAGCTCAGAGACACCAAAGAGGCTAACAAATCATAGTAGGTCAGCTGAGCTGGAGAGGAAAAGGTTTATCCCAGAAAATTTTTACAGTTTTCAAACTTTATTCCTGTCACAAACTGGAATATAAAGGTGAAATCCACCAAAAGTTTATGACTGAATCCTTCATCTCAAAAATGTGCTTTGGATTAATTAAATTGCTTTCAATTAAACTTTAAATTTTTTAATCTTCGGCTAGCTTAGATTTTATAACGAAAAGTTCTTTCTGACATCAAAAAACCTGGAATTTGGTGATTACTTAAGGAGAGCTTTTTTCACTTTTGCACTTTTCTCAAATCTGTTTTCAAAACAGCATTTTGTCACTGTTGTGGGTTTCTGCCACTAGATTTCTCCTGAGATGAGGCTTTGTAATATACTAGGGATCTTTTCAACTCATAGAATTTATGTTATTTTACTTGAGTAAAGGTCATCCTTTTTGATCCTTCACAGCTTATCTTTAACACAGAGAATTTCTTTTGATGTTGTATCATTTCTCACTATGCATTTGCACAAATGCACTGATAAGTAATCTGAATAATTTCATCATGCCAGTGTGAACAAAGTACAACAAAGAAGTTCTCTGGGGACACTTTATAAATTTGTTAAAACAGCATAATGAGAAATGAAATACATATTTTAAAAAGAAGTATTGTAATAAATATACTGAGAATATTAGCTTTGCCCATTACACTGTGAGCGCACTAGGTCAAAAAAGCACTGAATAACAGCATTAGGTTCTCAACAGGAAAAACAGTGTCCTCAAAAGGATTTTCCAGTCTGGAGGACACATTAATGTTTTATGGTAATTCTTACAAACATGGGGAGCTGGTGAATATATTTTCTTGAGAAGCATATTCATGGACTTTGTCATCAAGTCAGTTTCTGCAGGGTGCAAATCAGTAAATCTTGGGAAAGGTAAACCATAAGGAAGTTACTTGGAGACACATATATACATCTATCGTGTAAACCCTGCTCTAAGATTTCAGGACTTACACCTCCTACAAAACAAATTGTGTGTGGTACAACTATAACAGTCAAAGCATGCACCCCTGGATGCCTGTACCCAGCAGCTAACACTTTGGAATTATTGGTTTAAGGCAAATGTTGATATTACTTCATTCCAGTTGTTAACGAATATTGATTACTACACAGACAGGCAAAAGATAAACCTTAATGTTTGTAAAGCACTTTGAAGATTAAGACCAACAAGGATAATTCTGCTAATTTTTTAAGTGCTCCACTGCAGTGTTTTAAGGTACACTCTCCAGCTAATATTAATGGACAGAGGTTGACTGATTTTCAAAAAGAAAGCAAACCTTTACCCTGAGTTTGCTCAAGCCAAGGGTAAACATTCTCACTCAGACTCCTCACCGTGTTGATTGATCTCTCTTAGCATGTCTCCCATATGAAAAATCCAAGATCAGAGCTCAGTTTTTGCAACACCTAGCTTTCAGACCTCTATTCTTTGTGAAAAGTTCACAGCGTTCCAGTGCTCCAAACCCCAAGACAAGTGAGTGTTTCAGAGGGGATACACTGAACCGTAGAGGGAGCTGACTACCTAATCCACAGAGAAATACCTCTGGAAAAAACAAACAAACAAAAAAAAAAGAGAAGGGCTTAGGCATTTCTGGGAATTCATAGCCTAAATCCTGTTTTGAAGGTAGACACTTTCTATCTATATATCTCAAAATGACTGATATAACTAATTAGGCTTTCTAAAGCCTACACAAGAATTGTAGCCTAAGCTTGAACTGGAATCTGTCTGAGACACTATGGTCAGGAAGGTAGATTTCCCAGACTGAGGCTCATCCTTTACACTTTCACTGGCCTGTATCTTCCTGTGCTCCCAGAGGCAGAAAGCTTGACTATGTTTGTGCTGTGTGCAACAGCAGGTTGGTACTCACCCAGAAGCTGGAAGCCCCAATTTCATTTTGTTCCTGGGAAGGTCTAAGCCTGCCTCTTTGTAGGAGTGTTCTCAATTGTACAGGTTATTCTAGGATTAGAAGACATGCCGTCTCCACTCTGTGCTTAGGAGTCTTTTTTCCTTGTCTGCATTACTGAAATACTTCAGACACTTTATAAGAGCACGTGTGTCTGTAACCTAATAACCACTAACACAAGCCATACAACCTGGGTAGTTATGGGGGGAGAGTTCTTCAACATCTGTCTTACCGGCAACCCAACATTACTGTCCCTAGACTTTTCTGACCATGTATTTCATTCAAAGAAAATAGATTTTACCTTTTACCTCATCTACAGTCTGGTGATGCAGGGCATTCCTGTGAAAATGGCCTTGAACAGACCAGAGTGTCAAAGCTGGGTCTTTTTCTTTGCAGACACACTCAGAGTGCATATTTAGGAAGCAGATATCCCTCCCACTACTGAAAGACTGCAATGACTGCTCTTGTGTTCTGCATGGGGCTTGCTTCGCTAGACAATCCTGACAAAGTTCTAAGCTATCAGCAGAGGGAGGAGAAGAAGGCATAATGATAATTTCTTTATCAATCCCAAAAAGTTTGCTCAAAAGACAGAAACCAAGTTTTGCATATTTGCAGCATTATTGAGCATGCACTGGAGAAGGGTCTGGGAAACAGCAATATCCAGAAACTAAGCAAACTCACAGTGCAAACACTTCTTGTATTACATGGTACAGTTGGAGGTCTGAAGGGTGGCAACTGACTCACCTTTTCCAGACCATGCCTGTGTTTCTGCTGTTTCCACTGCAGTCTACTCTTACAAATGATAAATTGTTCTTCCTGTAACTGTTTGTTGTGGGGTTTTTTTAATTTATTTTGGGGGTTTGCATGCACTTTCAAAATGAGAGAAGGGCTGCAACTTTCTGTTAATACCGCTTGATGGTTCTTAAAATTACATGCTGAGGGAGATAATACACAGTCTCCTCCTCCTCAGCATAGATGCCTTTCACACTCTCTATAGAGTTTAACTTTTCTTACTTTTTACACTTACTGTGCTTCAGAAACATTAGTGATACCAAGAAAATAAAATTGTGCTGAGGAATAAGGGAGTGTTTTCTTATCACAGAGAGCCAAGAATGACAGAGTCACAAAGAGGATATTTTTGACATATAAGGATATGTTTCAGACATCCTTTCATAGTTGTAAGCATTATCATAAGCAGCTGAAAGATTTGCTTAGATGTCCATGCTTATGAGCTTTCAATAACAGCATTGTAAGAAGAGATTTCTCAATTTCTGACTTCTGGGCTCATCATTTAGAACAGAATATAGCAGAAGACCTTGTGAATCATTGAGTGCAATACCCTTTAATAGTACAAACGTATAATCCCAATCTCATAATGAGTCTAACGAATCTGTAATATTTCATTTGATTAATCAATTAATAATTATGATTCTGAATAATTTTTCTTATTGATCTTGATTGGGATAAAGTCATCATATCATTCCCATGTCTAGTCTAGTCCTCTGAGAGGTTCATGAAGCAGGTTTCTAATTGCCTAAGACTATAGGCTGTTAATAGTCAGTATTAACATATACTGTTTATTTGGAAAGAGGAAAAGTTAATAATTAGTTCAGTAAGTTCTTGCATCTTCTCCATCCAATTTACAGGAGACAAGTGCGAGATTCATTTCCATCTAGCTTAATTGCTCTAATCAGAAATCCTATGAAACTTCCATTATTTTATTTCATTTGAGAAATTAAAGAAGCAAATAAAAGTAAGTTCAGGACAGAGTAATTATAATTGTGGCCATCAATTTGAGAAAAAAAAAATCAGTGATTTAGATTGCACCTCACTATGTCTCAGGTTTTAATTTTCCAATAATCAAATAGGAATAAGAAATTGCAATGTTACTTCTCGCTAAACACATAAGAAAAATAATAGAACCATAAAAATTACTTAAATTTACAAAGATCACTGTAGGGATGTTCTTCTGAACAAGTAAGATGACCTTACACAATATATAGTATTTATAATCACTGTGCTCAACTAGGTCTTGTGTCCCATGCTTAGGAGCACTTTTCATTCATTTGTTTAGTGATAACTCAGTCTGATCAACAACTAGTTTAGCTCAAGCACAATGACAACAGGAGAATAGTGATAGATGTTAAATAATAGATATTAAAGAAATAAGGGTGTGTTCTGCTAAAGCTATAAAAAGTCCTCTTGCTTAAATCAAGACAGTGGATCCCCCACGCCATGTATTTCTGTTAAATTTGGACAAGAACTGGATGGAGGTTTCCACCACTTATTTAATGGCAGAATCATCCAGACTGCAAAATCCCAATCTAACAAGTATCAAGTTCTGCATAGGACCACATCATCTGAAAATCTCAATTGGCAATGGGAAACTGCTTGTCATGAACTCTTTGTCCATAGCTTGCAGCACTTCAGAGGATGGTTCAACAACTATTAGTTTCTCTGGTTTCTCCATGGCATGTGGAAGCCCGTGATGTGCTCTGAGTTCCCCTGAGACTCTTCCACTTACATACTGAAGTTGCATTGCTACAGCTACAAGTGTTTACAGTTTCAGTAATTAAGAAACAAAAAAATAATTTAGAGAAGCTATGATCTATTTTTCATTACCGGCACACCATACAAGGATATTAAATGATTTAGACCGAGAATCAAATTGAATATTCTTTGCAGATACATTACGAAGGAAGTAGAAGAACAGAGAATATCAAAAAATAAACAAAAAACCAAACCACAGAAAACCCCATCAAACAAAAAAAAAAAGAAAAAAAAAACCCAAAACTGAAACCAAAAACAAATTTTAAAATCCCAACAGAAAAAAAAAAAAAAGAAAGAAAGAAAGAAGGGAAAACCAAAACAAAACAAAAAAGAAAAAAGCAGAAAAGGAAGAGAAACTATACACAAACCAAAAGATAAGTTTTCCTATTAAAGTGAGCTTTCCACAGACCATTCACATCAGTGTGGCCAACTGATCTAGTCAGTTCAAATTAGTCCTGAATTAAAGATCTCTTGGTATTTTATTTCAGACTTTAGAAGCAACAGATGGAACTAGTAATTTCCTTGCATTTGTGTTGTTTTCTGGGACTTTACATTTATCCATATATTCTCCCTACTTGGAATCATATGGAAGTGAAAATGAGTAGAGAGCCCTGAACTCAGCTCTGAATTGGAGCAACTGACATGACCCAGAGGACACTGGTTTGCGAAGAGACACAATGGAAGATGCAGCAGTGACTGCCCAGGGATGAGGCTGCTAAATCTTGCCAAAGGAAAGGTGTGCACAATAATTTTTCATCCCTGAAGCAACAATGTCATGTTGGTCATTTGCCCCAGTATTATAGTGATCTCACAAAATTCACAGATTTTTAGATGTTTTCCTGCAAGAAGCTGCCTTGTTTGAGCTCATCATAACAGGTCATCGAGAAAACTTCTAGCCAGGGGGGATCCTCTGCTGGCGTGAGATTTCTGATGCATAGATTTTTTTCTTTCTCTTTTTCTGCCAAAGTCACTACTTGTAATGAACAAGTAGGAAGAGTGGAAGGAGGATGAGTATCACAGAGAAATGCACAGACAGCTTTTGTACAGAGCCACAGTAGCTATTAAATATTTCCAGTAAATTTCCTCTTTAAATAATTAGTCATTTTCTGAGAGGTTCAGCACTAAAGAGAAAGATTTGAAGACAGATACAAAATAAAAAATTACATATGGCAAAAGATGCAAGTACTTAAAAAGTTAGGCCAGGAACAAACCCTCTATTATTTTGTGCATTTCTGTGTTTGTTTTATTTAATTGACCGAGCAATATTCAAAAGATTTTATAGAATATAGCAGGGAAAAAAAAGAGCATGGAATTGGAAATTCCATGATAAATGCAATGATAAATATAAAACTTTATGTAATATTATTTCATGGAAGAATTGTTAGTAGCCAGCTGGCATTTATACCTCCAAACTCAGTGATTATTCACATTTCATTCTCACTTAGATTAATATGACCCAAGATGGTTTTTCTGTAGTCAAGATTATTTTATGAGTCCAATAAGAGAAGCATTTTGTGCTTTATGAAGGGACTACTAAGAGTTGGTCATCAAAGACTTTATAATACCCATATACATTGGCCATACCATGGCTGTGTAAGGATATGACAACAGGCATTGTACACACTTCTGTGCTGGAAGTCAGAAACCTCACTGATTAGGATAAAAATGGTTATTTGCGTCAAGAATTGTTCTCATTAATGACGAGTTCATATTTTATCTCACCTCATTTTTCAGTTAAGCCTCTTGGTAAGTTGCCACAGAGCCAAAAAATAAAACCAGCCTACAAACCTTGTCTCTGAACATTGTTAGCATTGGACTGACAGAGATTTTTTTCTAGACTCCTAAGAGCTACTGAACTAGTCTGACCCTGCCTTGATCACTTTCTAGTAATTGCTATTAGTTTTCTTTCTGCCCAAGAATAACTTCATGGCCAAAAAAAAGTAATTCAAATATCTAGCACACATTATTGTTTTACATATAAACCTGCCTTAATATTTAGAGTGGCAAAGTGACTGATGGAAGAAGACATAGGCTCAGCACCAAAGGGAGCAACTGCTTCTATTTAAAGAGCAGCACTCTGTCTCTGCTGACTGCACACACCATTGCATAAGTGAGGAGCCTCATAGGAAATGTCAAGCACGAGAGGGCTCTGGGCAGGATTAACAGATACTAAGGTCCAACAAAATCATTATGATTATCCAGTGTGATCCCTGGAATCACAGGTCATATAATGAAAAAACTTAACTGCTTGTACTCCAAGGCTTTGTGGACAAGGAACTGAGTTTAGCCCTCCTCTGAGGTGTACTGATAAAAAGATTCTTTACTTCAATATTGTCTCTACAAGCAAAGCAGATGGGACCATAGCTCATTAGTTCCTGCTTTTGTAGCTTTAAAGTAAGATTTTCAAAAGCCTAAGAAATGTTGCTGCCTGTATGTGAAAGATGAGAGTAGGATTTAGGCTCTTCAAAAATGTTCCCTGAGAAAGATAAAGGGTTTTGACCTTTCTCTGGGTCCTTTTAGGTAATTTGTTTTTACGTGAAGAAAAGTTTTGGATAGTGCTATGATATTGAAGTCAAGCTATTTTTTAAATTAGCCTCATTTTAAAAATACACAATTAATCTGAAAGCTTGAATATTAAATGCCTCATGTACATCTATGGGTAATATTTTATGACTTTAAATCATAGTTACAACTGTCTTTTCCTGAGAAAAGCATATTATCTATCCTATTATCCATTTTCTGTTGCTGGAGTGCAACAGCTGAACAGCTGAGGGAATGAGGTAAGACTTCACGCAAAGTTGAATGTCACAGAAGGGAAAAGTCACTAAAATCAGAAGGCTTAAAGATATTGTCCATAAGTCTTATAATAAAAAAAGGAATGCTAATGGCAAATTTTATCAGAATGCATTTTATCTACTGTTTCAAATAGGGCACAGACTGAATAGACCAATTTATGTGTACCTCCTCATGAAACATTGGTTCTATTTGGGCTGTTTGTTTCTTTGTTGCCTCCTGGGTTCATGAGCCTGTTTACAGACCTGCACACTTGAAAAGGCCACACAAAACCTCTCAGTTCCAGGCTTTTCCTTTGGAAGTTTTGCACTGTAATGCTGGTGAAACCTAACTCATTTATTTGGAAAATCTGATGACATGAAAGCCTGGTGAAATCTGTAAGTGAAATACCTGTGCACTTTCCAGGGCAGATAAAACACGTAAGAAGCATCAGAGAGAAGTTTCTCCTACAGGAGTTCATACTGGGTTTATGCTTCAACAGACCAGTCTGAGCAAACAGTTAACAACCCACTTGTCTGCAAGGATAGTTTAAAATTAGGAATACCTTTGCTTCTGCCAGTTCCTGTTTTGCCCCCACTAAATACTGGTTTGGAAAATGCCATAAATGAGCCAAAAAACTGATCACGGAGCAACAAAAAATGGAGTTGTGGAACTTCAGTAAAAAGGAACTCAACTGATAAGGCTCAGGAAAGACTTGGACAAAGGTAATATTGCAAGATTAGGAAGGAGACCTGAATTAAATGGAAGGACTCTGGGCATATGGTTAAGGACAGGTATGTCCAGGCTGGAGAGAAGTCTGAGACAGAAGAGGCTGGGTGGGAAGGACAGAGGGAAAATAGGCACTGTCTCTCCTCACTGTCCACTTGCAACGAAGGCTCGTGCTTGGAGGAGATGAAGCATGCTTAGGACTTCAGCCATGCTCCCTCCACTTGGCTTCCCAGTTGGTGCCAGGACAACGGCAGCTGTGAGCTGTGAGCTGCGAGCTGTGGATGCGTTTGCAGTATTAGTTTGGCAGGCTGAACACAGAACTCAGTCTGGGAACAGACGCTGCCTCCAGAAGGGGAAGCTTTAATGAGAGGTGTTTTGTGGAAACACCACGTAGCCTTCTTCAGAGTCCTGTGCAGGAAAAGAGCGGTAATTTATCCTTCTCTTCCCAGAAGAAGTGCACCTGTCCTATCGAATCCAGATTTGCTTTTTCTTAATTATCTTTTTTTCTCTTTGATTAAGATTCCTCATAACTAAGAGGATAGTAAAAAAATATTATTCCATTACACATAACTGTAAAACAAAACAAACCCAAACAATTTTTTAAGAAAATCATTATATGCCAACACATTAATCCAGAAATGAAAGGCAGGCAAATTACTTTAGCTTAAAAATTACTGTGTCAAAGCTTTCATCTAGACTACCTCTGTCATTGTATAAGTAGACTCAGATCACCAAAGAAAAAAAATTACAAAAATATATTCTCTCTGTTCTTGTATGATGCTTGTTTCTGAAATAAGTTTACAAACTGCCTTGTTAAGTGTACAACATATACAAGAGAAAGTCGCGTGGGGGTTACTGTTCTTGAACATGAACCAGCCTGAATTAACGACTCAGTCCCACACAGATCTTTAGCTATCTTTATTTTTTTGAGGTATTAGGCTAAGAATACTGTGGTTATTACTACGCTGCTGATTATTATTATTACTAATAATATCAGACATCAAAAGTGGCTCTCAAATTCAAACGTGAAACTGGGTTTAGCAGTATGAGACCATCTTTCCTGCTTGGGAAGGAGCACCAATGATCCTCAGCCCCTATGGCTAAAGTAGGTTTCTTGCAGAGGGATGCTTCCCTGACAATTGAGGCAGTGCCATCACTGGTTCTCCAGAAAGACTGCTGTGTTACTGCAAAGGCTGTGAGCTGCTGGCTGAAATCAGTCCTTTCTTTCTACTTTTTTCTCAACGCTGCTCTACTGCCTTTTTTCCTCTCTGCCTTTCTTATTGTTGTTTTCTGCTTTTCCTGCAGTAGTTCTCTGCTTTAAAAAAACCCCCAAACCCACAAACTTTATTTCTTCTGATTGAAAACCTCTCCAAATAAAGTCCATAGTGTGAAAAAACAAGCAAGCAATTTTATTTTTTTCTTGAAAGAAAGACCATTTGGGCTAAAACAAAAGTGTTCCTCTGTTAGAAGAACAGCAGCATAATAACAACCATAGCATTCTGCCTAGTTCTTTCAGACTCATGACATGAATCATTCTGCTCAAATGCCAGTACTTGAGAATTTCCCACTGAGATGAAACAAAAATGAATATGCAATAAAGTATAAGGAATCAGCAAATGGTAAACAAAAACATTCCATCTGTAGCAAGTATGCAATATGGTCTATAATAATTATAAGCTCAAATAAATAGCAAAAAATAGCATTAAAAGTATTTCAAGATAATGGTAATATATATGGCACCTACCCACAGAACAAGCCATTTATAGCATCAGTAAGTAAAAAATGGACTGTATAATGAAATAATTATGTCATTAGAAATTATCTTGTTAAAAAAGACCTAGAATTCCAATTACAGACTCAGTGTCTGGAAAAAACTCACAAATTGTTCACTATAAAATAGCTAAATTTTTCAGAGTTAGCCTGGAAGAGAAGATGGTATCTCTCATGAAGGCTCAAGAGTCAGGCAGGAGGAGCTAATAAACTGGACAATGTATTAAACCAATCCCAAACAGCAAAATCAGCTACAATTAGAGTACTAGCTAGAATTCTTTAGACACAGTGAGAGAGTGCTCCAATAATACTCTACATTAGAGTCCACTCATAGCACATGCAGAGATCTCTTTTGTCAGACCAAACAGGATCTCTTCACCTGACTTTGACTGTCTAGAAGTGCCTTATGACATTTCTGCATGTTACATGGGCTTCTTCTGTATCTGAGGCACATCCAAAAAGGCTTCAGAAGGGTGTTCTTTCTTTCTATTCACTACTGAGGGTAACCAGACAATTCTCATTGAGACTGACACAATTAGGCAAGATTTGCAGCAAGAGAAACTCAGTCAAATACTAGATTAAAACAAGCCCTTCACCCTAAGGGTGGTCACATTTTGGAACAGATGCCCAGAAATGCTGTGCTATCTCCACCCTTCGAAACATCCAAAAGCAGTTGAAAAAAGCTCTGGACAATTCCATATGACTTCGGAGTTTGCATTGTTTTGAGATGGGTAACTCCAGAGGTTCCTTCCAGATTAAATTATTCTTTGATTGCATGATTTTTTTCTGAAGAACAGTTATATTTTTATACACCCACAGATATACATGTTTCATAATTTTTTCTCCATAGGCCATTCTATGTCTTCCCTGTACACATCAAACTCTCAGATAGCCCAGAGAGGTCTGGACGTGGAATGGGACATGACAGGGTTCAGCTGCCCTCCCGACAAAACACATTTTTTTCAGTCCTAAATTTTCATCATAATGTATCTCTATTTGGATCAAAATAAGGGAAGTCTATTGGATATTTTTAACTACAAATATCATCATCTCTATCTAAACAATAGCTATTGGATATAAAATTCTGAAGGGTTTTTGACAAGTGAAAACATATTGGCTGAATGTTTACTGTGCAAAATAGCTGTAGCATTAAGAAACCAATAACTAAATGATACATTATAAGTGCATCAATTTCAAATATGTTTACTTGCTTATTTTGACAGATAAATAGAAACAGGAAATTGATTGATGCATTTTTGCCTGAGCTTTTTTGAACCATATGTGATACTTAGAAAATCTTTTAAAATCTCACTTCTATCTGTATAGAGAGCCCTACATCAATACTACAAGGAAATAAATACAATAAACATTGAAGGATGTGGCATCAATTGGAGTAAAGTTCTAATGTTTGTTCAGGGATCCTCTTCACTGAACTGATAAATGTTGTTCACCAAATGCCAGACTAAGAAAAGCACAGATCCAGAATCAAACTATCTTGACACTACTGCAAATTTTATGGAAGTAGAGAGTGAATTCACATCATGTGCCATGACCTCAAAGAGGTTCTCTTCCATCCCATTTGTTGCCTGCTGGACAACAAAAAACACTTGAACTGTGTTAGTCCAAGCTGATTCACTAAAGGTCGCTATTAAAAGCAGTGTCAATTCCGAAGCCATCTGCTAAAAACTACTGTTTGATACTCAGCTCTTGCTGTGCCTCCCTAGAGGCATGTGCCAATCTTTACTCAGGAGCAACCTCTTCATCTTCTCCCCATGCTTCCCTAAACACTGCTTCACTATGGCTTTGCTCTGTACCTCAGTATCAACCCTTTGCATCCTGAAGGAGGCTCCTAAGTACAAACCCTCTTAAAATTTAGAAATGTTATAAGAATTATTATGGCAATGCCTCCAGCTCAGTCTGTATGTGCAAGTGACATTTTTATATATAATTTCTGAGCAAAGCAACTAAAACACAAAGTAAGTTTAAATTAGATAACAGATCTTAAATTAAAAATTGATTAAACATTAGGCTATTGCAGCTCAGGTACGGAAGCAGAGAACTATTTCACTGTGCTCAGGGGCAACTGTAAAAATTTCTAGTAACTGATACTGAGCTTAAAAGATTATTAGATTATGTTTTCAATCTTCATAGAATTAAACTCCAGGTGACATATTAAATAGGTTAGGTAGAATTCCTGTAAGCATAAAAATTAATGCTGTGAATATACTTGGATTTGATCAACTGAAACGCAATATTATCTCAAATATAAACTATGTTTACTAGGCAGCACATTTATGATGCTCAGTTATTGAATCTGGCATAAAGGTTCAAATCAAATCTGGTACTGATAATACACAAGAAACAGATCAATGAGTTGGAATTACTTTACATCACAAGAGCACAAATTAATTCTAGATTAATGGGCTGAGATTTGGTCTACATCACCCTCTCTACTATCCCTTTCTTCTGGCACTCCTCTTCCTGCTATGAGGACAGATGAGTATCCACCAAATAATGCTTGCACAAGCATCTGCTTACACAGTGGGTCTGCAGTACATGTTTGGGCACTGCATTTATTCTATCACAAAGCTGCATAAGTATCCAGCAGGTGAAAGGCAACATTCTACTCATGACATCCATGACTTCCGGGTATGCAGAATTTCAAAGAAGGCCAAACTGCCTTTGGCTATTGCTGTAAATATCTGTGGGGTGTCACCTGAACAAAAATTTGAGGCTCATCACCCATTACATTGTAGTACTATTAATAATAATTTGTTAAATCCACACTGTCCTTGCTATTCACATCGTGCTAAAGGTCAGCATCAAGTCTGAATAGAATACAGTCCTGCCTAGTTATGGGGTATTTCAACTCAAGACACAGATCTTGATGCACAAGGAACTAATTTAGACCTATCCTGTCATCTGTACTTATTACATACTCCTCAAAGCACAGCTGTGCTACCACGTGCTTAAAGAATAAAGCAGTCCCAAAGTTCATGTTTTGTCAGATATGGTTTGTCAGAAAATGTAGGAAAACACACAAAAAATCCTTTAGGGCAGTGCTTGATCTTTTCCTGAAGACACATCTAAGTTCTGAGAAAGTCTGAATATTCAGAAAATCTACAGAACATAAAACACAGAAAATCAGCAAAGAAATTAGGAGCAGTGTTTAAAGATGTAAACCTCCCAAATTAAAAGGATTTTCCTGTTAGACAATGCTCCTAATTTCTTTGCATCTGTTCTGCTGTGTGACATGTCAGACCAGAAGGTCTTCCATCTAAAGTGACTCCAGGTCCTAAATTCCATTTTGGGAGCACACAACATTTTACTTCCCTTCAGACAAATAGAGGAAATCTTAGTCAAAGTGATAAAATACCTAATGAATAGTTTTAGGCTCTGTAATGCTGAACGTTCATACAGAAGGATGTCAGATTTTTAGACATAAGTTACTCATCAAAATGAAGACTTGAGTCCAGCAAGATACTATAGGAGGTATCAAAAGTTTTACATTGTATTAAAGGCACATCTTCTGAAGAGTAGATTCATTTTAACTTTTTTTTTTTTTTTTAAGAGGCAAGGCAGAGTAAAATCTGGTTTTCTACACTATAAAAATGCAGAATCTCAGAGATGTTTTTGTGCGTTGAAGTTTATAAATGCCATGTTGGTCTCTATGAAACCAAAATTTTGCCTCAAAAGATCAGTCCTGGTGGAAAACCAGTAAGTGAAAAACTGAAGGGGGAAACTTATTAAGGACAATTAAAACAAATTTATTTTAAAAAATCATGTTTAATTCTGCATTTGTATTTTATTTTCTGCCATATTTTATCACAAATGTCATGGGGGTGATATGCCCTATATTTTACACACAGTATTTTACAACATATTAACAGTCAATGCATATTTTTCAAGGACTGCTTGCCTTTGGAATTCAGGCTTATAATGGGTTTTGACGGTCAGTGTTGGCCATATGTTTTGGTAGTAAGTATATACAAACCATGATTATGTACTTTTTTATACCAGATACTGACTATCCTTGATGCCCTTCAACAGTGAATCTTATTTCTTTGGGTTAGCCCACGGACCCTGACATCAATTCCCCCAGGAACAAGAGGATTCAGCCAAAAGAATTTATGATCATTGGAATAAGTTGGACAGTGGGCTGCAGTACAAGCACTGCTGACAACCCCCTGCAGAGGAATCGCTTCTTCCTGACTCTGTGGAGAAGACATGGGACAGGGCTGGGGACACCACCAACTCCACTGTTGCAGTGGGTGAAGGACAGAGACACTGTTCCTTTTCTTCTCCAGCTCCTGACCCCCAAAATCCCATACTCTAAAGATGAGAGTTGAAGAGGAGTGTAACTTCACCACTAAAGATCACATTGCAATGTGTACAAACACGATTGGAGATGCTAGGGTAGAAAATAATAATAGTTCAAGCCTGAGGCAAGTACCTGTCTCAGAAGGTTCAGCCCACACAATGAAAGTTTGGAAAGCAACACCAGCTAGGGATCTCTTCATGGTGGGCAGGTGATAGCTCCAGTTTCCAAGGTCAGTCCCAGCACACGCATAACATTATTTTCTTCTGCCTCCTTAAGTGTCTAATTATAAGAACTGAAAGCCTCCTGTTCTTGCATTATTGGAAAGTATAATTAAGCATACTTGAGGATTCCCTGTGCATCTCACTATTCAGTAATTTTAATTGCAACATTTCGTTGCAAGTGAAGACCTAAAGCTAGACCAGCTCTCACACTTTGCAAGGATTTTCCAAACTCTTGTGCAAAGTCAAGCCTTCACATTGCACTCCAATAGGCAGAGAGGTGGTGATTAACACTTTCCTTAGCCTGCTATCCTGTAGCATTACACTACTTTGCAGTAGTTTCAGAAGTGGAAGAATCCTGGAAATATCTGACAGTACTTGTATGTATCTGAATTGTATTTTAAAGCGTGTATAAAAATGTTATATACAAGTAAATATAAAAATACTTTATATGCATAAAACCACTGTTCTCCAGATAATTATTCCATTCTAGTTTGGTTTCCCACCCAGGGCTTCACTATTGGTGAGAGTAAGAACTCAGAGAGATAAACTGTAAAGTGTTAAAAGACAGATGACAGGGATCACCATCTTCCCTGCAGAAGGCTGAAGGTATCAAAGGATCTTTCCCTTCCCAAACCTTCCCAAATATTCCCAAACCTTCCCAAGCCTTCACTTCTCAAACCTTGCCAAACCTTGCCAAACCTTCCCTTCACAAACCTTCCCTTCCCAAACCTTCCCTTCCCTTCCCAAACCTTCCCTTCTTTCCTTTCTTTTTTCCCATCATATCTCTCCATAAGGGAAAAAAAAACAAACAAAAATACCCACAAACAACCAAAAACCCAGAGAGAGAGAAAATATTATCGGCTTGTATTTCAATCACTCAAGTGAACTGTGGGGCTAATGGAGCATGCACTGAAGCCCTGAACCTTCCTCTGCTTTAGGGGAGAAATCTACAGCACTTGGCCATACTAACCTATGTGAGAAGTGTGACAGGCTTTGGTCCTTGCCCATTTAGCAGTGCTCAATGCTCCCAAAGGAAACCACAAAGGCAGTCCATCATACAACTGTTCAGAGGAACCAGTCTCAGCCTTGTCTAATTTTATGTTAGTGAAACTGCGTCACAGTGCTCCAGAGAGGACTACGTGTTCCTGGTATTTTGCTAGAACAGGGCTGAACATAAATTATTTTGGGGCATGTTTTCCCTCGGGTAAATGCACTCTCCAGAAATATGCAGCATGCTGGGGAATTCGCTGCTGCAGCTTTGCAAAATGAGTAGGAAGACCAACTCACTCACCCATTGTTGTAGGTAAAACAGCTCTGTATGTGCAATTACCTGGATAAGTGACAGGACAGTACCCAGCTGGGAAAAGTGGAAGCTGCTGAGATAAATCAAGTGTTCCCATGGCAAGAACTGTTCTGGAATAGATGCCAGGTTTGAAAAGAAAAATCATTTGTGTTTTATTTATTTGTTTGTTACCATAAAATATGTGGTTTCCCTCCACTCCTCTTCCTGATTTTGACAAGCAGATACTTTGAACAATGAAAGCTTAATAGGTCTACTTCTTCTTCCACAAGTACATTTAGCATTCATAATGTCAGGTTTAATTCTAGAGTGAACACTAACAAAATTGTTGAAAAAAACTTTTGATTTGTGTCTGAATAGAGGAAAAAAAATCCAGCACAATCATTTTTAAGCTGCACTTCTAGAAAAAGAAAGAGAAGAAGTTCTTTAGCTTGAGAAAAAAAAAAACTAAAAGTCTTCCAAAAGACCAGTGTTGGTCAAAATATTACTGTCATGATAGCACAGAGATGGTTTATATTTTAGACTGCTGGTACAGTAAAATTATGTGCTGTAATAACACAGAGTTGAAAATGCTGTACTGCTAAAGACCAGCTAAAACTCCAGCCTTGGATTCAAAAGGTGCCTTTACAAACAGTGATTAAAAAGCAAAAAAGAACTTACTTCAGAACCATAAATTCATTTGGAAATAGCTGTAAAAATAGAGTATTTAAGTCCAGCTAGCTGAATAGTTGAACCTGTGCCCAAAGTTGACTTTGTTCACAAATTGTTTTGATTGAAATAATGCCTACTGGTTGAGACAGGCCCAAGAGCCAAACACAGCAGTTTTTGAATTCTCAATATTTAATTTACCAGTGTTTTTTCCTTTGAAATACTAAACACCACAAAGAGACAAGATTAGCAGGCTAAAATGCCCAGTGAATCAGCCTTATTTTCCATAACTGTGTGCAAAAGTCTGGGCCAGGTTTAGATCAGTATCAGCAGAACTTCAGCACCAGAAGCTGTATGCCCTTTGTGAACTTTTGCAGCCCCAAACTATATAGGAATAGGTTTAGAAGTGGGAATAAGGGAAGGGAGCCATAGTGCAGAGGCCACCATGAGTGTATCCTAATGAGAATGACAGTACAAACCAATATGCTCTACCAAAGCCCTTCAAAATCAGATCAGCCCATTCTAGCACCAAAATGACAAAATCACTGAGACACGTAAAACGACATGTCAGTCCATACAGTCCTAATGTGTTATATCCCTTTTAGTCATTTCACTTCACGCTTTAGTCCAGATCATCATAAAAGTCTCTTTGAAGTTCTGAGATTTTCTCTATCTTGAGGGAAAAAAATGTTTCATTATTTTTCCCTCTTAAAAGTGTGCATTTGATTCATTCTACGCAGATGAAAATCTGAGGTCTTGTCAGCAATCTTCTTGGAGTTAATTTCTATGATAAAACAGAGGCTTCTAGTAGATTTAATCTCAAAAAGTTTCTTCAGAAATAGAGGTTCAGCTTTTTCAAGGCAGCACATAAGGGTTATAAGGCTCTTCTTCAGGGGATTTCTGACATATTTGAAGCTGGAGTAAGCAGACCTATTTTATTCCCACAGGATTGTATGCAATTTAGTTTCCTTATTTGTAATTTCTTTCTGAAGTTTACTGCAGAATGAAGCCCATTAAAACTCTGATAAAAGCCTTTATTAAGTGTCCATCTCAAAATTAATGCAATCTAGAGACTGCAGGAAAAAATGCAGCAAATCTTCAGCCACGTGAACTTCTGAACCCAGACCTTTAATAAATTTAAGACTAATTAGCAAATTACTGGAAGCTCAGCATGTGTACAAAAGGAGATGGGAGTTTATTTTCCAGAATCTTTAGAAGTAACTTTTTCATTCTTAAGTCAGATGCAAACAGATTCTGTAAGAGGCATTTTATCACAGATGTTTATAATTTGCAATGTGACAGTGCTTAGAAGTTCCAGTTAAGAACCAAGCTTTATATGCGTCATTAGAAGACAACCCCTGCCCTATGATCTAGATGTTTAATTTAAAAAGCAAAGTAATAAAATTATGCCCTTGTGCTTTCTAACAATTTTAAGAAAGAAGTCAGTTCATCAAGCAGCGAAAGATTACCTACACTTCTTATTAGTTTACTGGAAAGCACAATGTCTTCTACTTGTCAGAAATCATTCATGGCATTGTATAAGCTAAATAAGGTCTTGCCTTTTTCTCATTAAACTCAATAATAGTTTTTTCAAGACAACAGAAGAAGCAGGACCCTTGTGAGTTTTAATTAGCTTAAATTGTCCAGTTGTCATCTAAAACAGACAGTAGATCATCTAGATACCTCCAGTGTCATTAAATAACATTTGTGTTTAACAGAGTGTTAAAAGACTAGACATTTTCTACTGCTAGTCATTTCATTTCTTGCTGTTGTACCTTTAGTAAAATATTAGACTGCATTTTGTGAACTCTTGTATTTTGCTGAGAGCTGCAAGTTGTTTTCTACCCATCAGCATAATAATGCAGAGGACGCATTTTCAAGCTTATGTGACATATTTGTGTGGAGACAGAGGCCTTGTTCACTTACATTTATTTCTCATCATACACAGTAGCATTGGAAATGCATGTCTTGAAGTTCACGACTACTCAGATATCATCAAGATACGTGGAAAATAATAGAATGTCCTGAATTATCAACTATGAAGAAACTCTCTCACAGTGTAACTATTAGGATCAGCTCAACCATGTGGCACAGTACTGTGGCAGTGGACATACCATATCTAGGATGGAAAAAGTCCTGTCAGAAATGGACTTGTGAAGAAAATGAAGAAAACAACCCAAATGCTATAAAACAAAACACAGTTGCCTCATTCTACTGTCTCTAAGTTCACATGCATGACAGTTAACTAAAAATAAAAAGTGGGGGAAAAAATCCTAATGTTTATCCTTATCAGCTGTTAAAAGGAAAGGACTGGTTGAAAATAGGACTTCTACTATTTAAAATCTTCTTTATCTGTCCAGATTTAGTAAAAAGAAGCAGGCTACACAATGAACAGCAATAAGCACAAAACACATCAAACAAATATGCACAATAGTAAGAGTGATTTAGGATGAATACAGTAAATGTCTCTCAAGCTAATCTTGAAAAAAAATCTCATGTAGGGTGGATTTGAATGTTAGGTAGGGGTGAAATTTAAAAATGCAAAAATGAGATATAGGAGTATGTTGAAAAGTAAGATGCTGATGACAATTACAGCAGTAAGGGAAAAAAAGAGGGACTATGCATCCTGTAGAGGCAACACCAGAAAAGAAGAGCTAAACAAGAAATGAGAAAATGTCACATTGCCTTGAATATAATATTTCAATCACTATAAAGGAAACCTTCTTCCAGTAAAACACATACTTAGCTTGAAGGACATGAAGAGTTGCACCAAACCCAACAAACTCATATCTCCAGCAGGCAGTTTTTCAGGGTCCAGTACACTACACAGCCACTACTACAGCAGCACAGCACAGGCCCCTATCCAGACAGATAGTTGTCTTTATATTGCAGTTTTACCTTGGTGCCATTTAACTCAGTCTAAAACATAAAGGGTCAGTTGCCAAGTCTGTACTAACTGAGTTTGGTAGCTATCCCACACTTGGCACTGTCCACACAGTTGCATGAGACAGGGACTACTCTTAACAGGAAAAGAAAGGTTTACCATACAAATATGAGTTATGCCATGATGCTTGTCTGCATGGCAGATATGACCATGTTCCAAGCAGATCAAAAGGTGTACAGTTGTACTCACAGGAAAGCAGTGCCATCCTAAAACACTTTGCCTGTTCAGATCAGCTGCTTTGGATTTTGTAGTGCTTTACCAGAAACACAGGGCTTTTCAGGCAGAACTAACCCATAGGAAGACCCCATCATTTATGCAGACATGTCTTGTATCACCAGCAAGTCAGGTTGCCTCTTCATAAGCATTACACAATTGGCTCTGTTGGTTTCTTAGGAAACTCTCTAAGTACATGGTTAGTAAGAATTCTTTTTAGAATGTGCTGTGGTTTTAACAGACTTATGTTTTTTAAACTCACTTTTGGAACAGCAGGGGGATTGTTTTGTTATTAAACTCAATTCAAAGAAACGATTTTGTTTTGATGTAACACTGATATGTTTTGAGAAACTCTCTTGCCTTGCATTTCTGTTTAATGAGTGCATTATTTTAGTTGGAAGGAAGAGGTTTACTTGGACTGACAGAAATAAAGAAATAGTATAAGTAGATACAGGCTTTTTTGACAATACCAACAAAAAGGTCCATATAGTAATTCTTAATGCTTTCTTACAGATTATCTGGTACAGAGGCAAAAACAAAGCCAGTAAAACAAACAAACAGAAAAAAATTTCAAACTTTCCCCCAAATTAATTTTTCCTCTAAACTCATAAAAGGTGCTTACTTTCAAAAGATGCTGACTTTCATGACTTTTTTGTTATTTAAAAATTGAAATACATCGTCTTTTTTGTTATTATACAAAGCTCTAAATGTTTAGAGAAGAAGGAATTAATTTTGGATTTCATGAAACGATGTTTTTCATTACCTCTTTTTTAACTTATACTTTTCCAAACATAAACACAGGTTTTCAGTCAAGTCATTGAATTCCTCCAAGTCCAGTAGTCTGGTGCTAAGCTTCCCTTTCCAGTCCTCTGACCACATCTCTGTGGCACCAAGCCCAAGGGGCTTACCCAACTCTTACCAAATCTTATGTTAATCTGAGTTCAGTCTTTATTAAACCAAATTAGTCTTACAGTTGAAGAGGCTATAAACCTGCTGAGGAGTGTTAAGTGTTAGACTGTTAATATCAAGGACATCAGTCATTCTCATCATGTATGACTGTGATGATTGTCATGTTTGTGATAAACAACAAGCAGTTGCAGGGTCTTTGCTCTACAGACCTTTTCCTCATGAAAAATCCTCTCACTCTACTCTGGCTTCTTGATGTAATTTCAGTTCTGTCTGGTTGTCAAATTAGCCTCCTTTCTTCTGCCATATGACTGTCTTCAGAAATTGTCAAAGGAGAGGAACAGACACAACACAATATGATGACCAGCAAGTTAATCACAGGATTAAGTAACATTATTTTTTCTATTCCTCTTTCTGTCACTGGGAGGTGTAGCCATTGCCCTGTTTATACCTAATTGTGCCAGTTCAGACAGCCTAAGCTAGAGAGTACATTATTCATAGGAGAACACTGACATTTTACTTCTGCCTTTTATATCATTCTGCTATGTACAGCTCACATCTTTGTCCTGCTGTTACTAAGCAAGTTCATTCATATGTAAGTCTTATTACGTTTACACAATAACAAGACAACTTTCAAAATTAAATCATTTTTGTCAGTTTATATTATGAAGCTTTGAGGTTAGTTTTTAATTCTTAATTTCTGGTGAATTTGATGCTGTCATATTTCCAGTCATTCCCACTCAGCATAGGTTATGATTATCTTTCAAAGAAGTATGGAATGATGTGGTAGGTGACTGACTGACTTTAAAATGCCAGAGGGACTCAGTTGCCTCTCCTGTTATAGGCTAAATTTTAGGCAGCTCCAAGAAACTGGTAGCTGAGCAAGCTGCCCTTACTGATCCCCTCATTTTTCTCTGGGATGTTCTTCTCATGAAGTAAAGCATCCTTACTGAAGCCACCTTTATTGTGGTTTATGCTACTATAGCACACTCACAGCATTCCAGGAGTTCACACAGTCAGTGACCTAAGCTCAGCTGACGCACAGCCACCCTCTCAGCCAAAGTGGTGCAGGTGCCTGTGAATGTGTTGATGGTTGTAACTTCTTGTTAGTATGTTCCCACAAAGCAATAGTCTTCTCAAAAACATCAGGCAGAAGCTACCACACAGTAAAATTTGATGCACTCAGTCTTATTGCTACAGCACAGGTTTTCACCTTAAAATAAGTACCCCTAATCACCGTGAAAAACCTGACTGTTTAAAATGTACGACTCCCTCAACACACAAAAAAGTCCTTTACATAGCCAGACTGATATAATAATATTTTCTTTCTAGTTACCTCTAGTCTCTCAGCAGACGAAGCAGCTCCAACAGTCCTTGCTCTAAATTTATGTTTGAAAGAAACAAAACTTCTGGAGTTTTTTTCCGGCTGTTGTACTTCCTGTACATGACCAGAGACAAACAAGCTGACTACATAGTTCTAACTTTAAAGTGACATCAGTTATTTCTCCTTTCTAAGTTTATTGTATGTCTAAGTAATTTTAAGAATTATTATCCTGCTTAAATATCTTCCCATTTTTTATAAATGCACATAAATATTTACTTTAGACAAGCATCTTCAAAGTGTCTTCTTACAATCGAATACAGCTGGATATTTTGAAATCCAGCACGATGAACTGTGAAATACAAACAAAACAAAAAAAAGTTAACTGCACATTCTTACAGAGCTGCAATTTTGAGGCAGTATTTCTATCCTCTGAAATATGAACTGTTTATACTGTAGTGACTCTGGCAAAATGTGCAGTGCTTGGTGGGTGGCCAAATGCTGACCAGTGACGATCACGAGAAGAGGTTTTAATATTCGGCCTGCTAGAAAAGAAGACCTCTGAAGGGGAGGGAGTGAAGGACTATAGTTAAGGGCAATAATGCTGTATTTTAGCTGTCTGCAATTTATGTCTTCATCAGAGCTTGTTGTGATTTGTTGTGTTCACAGCAAGTTCATTTAGTGGAAGAAAAAGAAATTACTACTATGAAAACGTACTTAATTGCTTCTTAGAAAACAGCACGTTTAAAAGGACATTAAATAACTAAAATTAAAGCATGATTATTATCTAAGTAAGATTATTCTATATTCACTACATCAATAGTAGAAATAATGACTTTTAAGCACTGAGGCACATGATATGAACATTTCTTTCTCCATGTGACACAGCTGCCAGAAATTATCCTTCCTCATTCTTTGGCTTTTTCTAAGTTCACAGAAGAAATTTATGGGGAAATAATGTTTGGACATAATTTTTTACCTCAGAAAAGTTTATAGAATTTCTCTGATAATTGAAGAGTACAATGATGTATGAAAAAGTCATGATTAGGCAGACTGACCTAGGACAAGTTACATAACAGATGTTTTAGCTAGAGTAGCATATGTATTATACATCTGACAAGCTTCTGTCTCTACAGATCGGTAGTTGTTTGCAAAGCCACAGAGAAATGATGTCTTAGTATGCAAACTGAACAAGGAAAAAAATAAAATGCTATATTTGAAAAAAATGTTTACTACATAATTTCAGCTGTTAGAGAACAACTATAATTTGAAATACAACAGATTGAAAGTATTTTTGCTCTTTGGATGCTATTAGTATCGTCAGTGGGTAAATAACAGAAGCATAGTTCAAGTCATTGCACTGAAATATGTATTTACTAACAATGAGGCACAGTCTCCTAGCCATTCCAGATCTTTCCTTCTGAGTAGGATGTCCTGGGGATTGCACCTGACCCCTCACTGGGTGGCAGCTGAGGCAACACTGAAACAGGTCTAACAGTCACCAATCAATTTTAGAATGTTGCATGACCATACCTGCACTATTTATTAGATTGATTTACGCCTGTTTGCCATGACCCCAGGAGGCTGCTCCCACCAATGCACTCTTATCTCAGTTCCCCCAGGAATGTCTCCTATGCCAGATGGTAGGAGGAGGAGATCCGCGTTGTTTGCTTTCTAGAAATGTCAGTCTATTGAAGCCATACATAATTTAACTTTGCATCACAGCATTAAGCCAGTTCTCCGTCTCTTTTGTACCCACAGAAAGAGGAATGGCCAGTGACACCAAGGCTACACCAAAGCCTGAAGAAGGAAACTGTCATTATTTTCTCCGTCTGTCATGCTGCTGCTAAGCTCCCCAGCAAAGAATTCAGTGGATCATGGCTGGAGAGTTGAACTAACCATAAAATCTGAACCTAGCAAATGGAAATTGTAAATATTTACATTTATTATATTATGAAGGAGTAAAAGTTACCTACTCAACTAGAATCTGCCTAGAAACTAGATAATAGAACCATGGCATGTCTTCTTAAGTAACAGTTATTTTGACAATAAATGTTGATATTAAAAGATATCTACTATTAGATAATGTTGAAGTGATTGTAGCAAACAGGAGAGATAATCATCAACATATGCCCAATACTAATATTCAGAATGTAATACCTACATCTCGTTTAATTAAAAATATCTTTGTTTCAAATAATTATAAGCTTTTTTATTGTCTAGTTTTAGTTTTCCTGAACTGCAATCAGAACAAGATCTGAGTGCGCAACTGGGGTTTTTTCAGGTTTGTTTTGCTTTTAATATTATTATTTAGTAATTCAGCTGAGATGGCATGAAATCACATTTAACTAAAATTACATTGAAATGGATCAACAAGGACTAAACAGTATTAAAAAAAAAAAGTTATGCTTGTTTATTTTCCCTCTATAAATCAATTAGAGCAGCCTATTGAGATTAAGAGCAACTAAAAATACCTCTGACATAAATGTTGTCTCTGTTGACTTCAAATAGGGACCAGGAACTTGCTCTTAGTGTAGACTACAGGACGGTGCAATGGGAATTAAAACAGGGAATCATAAGCTTTGTAACATAGGTGCTTTCAGATGAAAAACACTGTCTGTGTATCACCTTCTCTACAGATTATGCCAACCACAGTCATCAGTTCTTTAACAGAAAATGAATTCCATCCAATTCACAATCACATTATAAGTTTACAAGGAAATCAAACATTGACTAAATTCATTTAAAGCAAGTCGCAACCTCCTCCTTTTTTTAATAATTTCAATAGCAAGAAGACCTGCTCTCCTGGGTCATCAGTTATATGGAGTATATGGTTACAGGAGATGGATCTAGGTACCATTCCCATTTTCTTTGTCTTTATCACAGCACGCTGGATTTCGCCTCTATATGCACTTTTTTTTCCTTTTTCATTTCCTCATTGTTTTCTTTTTAAAGCATCTTTTAAATATTTAGCAATGTGAAGTAATTACCTTGACTGCACAACTCCTTACTGAGTAGTTGACTTTGGATGTTTCTTCACTATTTCAGTGCAGCAAATTGCCAAACCAGTCCAGTTAGGATGAACAATTCTTCATGACTCCCTGGGGTTTGTCACAGTGAAGCTAGACAGCACTGGGAAAGTACTGACAGATTTTTAACTTCTTTCCATGCAATTAAAAGAAGGGAAACAAAGTGAAAGAACACCACATGAACCCCTGCACTCTCCAGAGAGCATCCCACAGAACGTTCTGCAGATGACTGGTAGCCCGCAGAGACCAACTCAGGAGCTGCAAGAAGAGCGGTGGTTTAGTAATAAGCCTGCTTTGCTTGCAAGTGAGTTAAGTGTGGATTTCAAAACACATTTTGCTACCATATATTTTAGGTTCTGTACAAAACTCTCACAACCTTTTCTTTAATTGAAGTTTCAGCACTTAAGTATATTTGTAAAATCGCTATAATCCCTGTTTTTCACATTCTACCAACCCACAGAATCACTTCAAAGGATTTTAGGAGTAATGTCCAGGCCATGTAAAGAGGAATTATGCTAATTTTTCTCAAATCAGGATACTAAATTGAGGAACTGCAATAAACCTTTTGAGAATTAGTATTGATTGAAATGTAATTAGGCATAGCAGTATTAAAACTGGTTTTTAGTCTTTCTTATTAAATTTCCTTTCTTATTTATGAACTAGCTTTTAGACTACACAATTTTATAATTTCATTTATTTGTTTATGAAAATTAAAAATAAAGTTGGTTGCATTGCTCTTTAATACACATTGAAGTATTTTTACACACAAAGTCAATTCAAGGATGAATATGTTATGCATTTTTCTGATTATGAAAATAAACAGGATGGAAAGTACATGATATATTGTGCAGAAGATGGAAAAGGAGTAGTTAGCCATAAAGTACAGGCAGGAACTTTTGATGTCCCAGATACAGAGATACTCAATGCTTTTTGAATAGCCCTCTGGTGTATGTTTGTTTGAACAGTAGTTTTCCAAAAATCAGCCCATTTTGCAAAATAAATTGTCCTTAAATTCAGAATAATTTTGGATAACATTGAGAAATCTGATGCTTTATGAAAGTTGTCTTTTTGCTTTCAGATAAACAACATGCGCTCTTTATGTGCATGCTGCCTTTAATGTTCCTTAAGCTGCACTCGCAGATAACACTCAGAAATAACAGTCAGAAGAACTACTGGGAAAGTGAGGCTCTATAATATAATTTTCTGTATGAAATTCACATACATGGAGGTCATGAGATGATTTTTAAAAGGTAAAAAGATAATCCGACAAATATATATAAGAAAATGTTTTCATTGGCTATTAGATACTGGTGAAAATACTTTCTCTTTCTTATACCTTTTTCTTGATGAATCAAAACAACATATTATCTCAATTTCCTTTGTTCTTAAATGGGGACAGTATAACTACTGTTAGTATTTTTATTTTATTTTATTGCTTGAAATATCAATCTTTGTTCCATATTTATCATCACTGGCATTTACAACCTTAATGCTGTATTAAATTTTGAAAATTAAATGGATTTCACATGAATGCACTATCCACATCTCACTGAAGAAAATCCACAGATCACAGTGAACATTGAATCACATTCATGATGAATCACCCAATGTACACAAAGGACACTTCATTTAGGACTTAAAAATACTATGCAAACCATTTTATATATATGTATTGCATATATACAACTTTAAGACATCCAAAATTTAGATAAATTATTATAGCCTTATGATGATTATTTTCAGCAACATATGTTGCTAAATATCCCATGAAATCAGATTAGTCATGCTATTCAAGTATGCGTAACAAAACCATCTACCTTTAGGAATAATTACTTCCTATTTATAAAAAAAACCCAAAACAAACCAAACCAAACCAAAAAAAACACACACACACACAAAAACCCAGCCAGACAACCACAATAAGAACAATAAAACACACAACCTCCCCACCCCAAACCAAACCAACCAACCAAGAAACAACCCTTAAAATCAGCTACACTGAAATATTTGTCTTTAAACACAGGAATATTAGAATATTTTACCTTCTTTCATTCACAAAGTTGCTTTCCCAGCTGTGCTCTTAACAGTGTTTATGTCATGTTTATTTTAATAGAAGAAAGATTAATTTTTCAGGAATAGTTTAGACTTAAAAGACCTCCCCAGGGCTTCTGCTTAAAAAAGACAGAAAGTTACAGCTACAGGACCCATGAGCATACTAAAATAGTCTGAGGGTTGTGCCCCTGATGTAGGGGGTTGTGAAGTTTAAACCAAATAAGCTTATAAAACATGGGATACATATACATGTGACAGAAATGTGTCTGTTGATTCATAGTCATTTAACTGACAAGATATAACAAGATCTGAAAGCTGATCTAAGATGAATTCAGTTTTAGAATATAGGCATTCTTAATAATAAGAAGAAGTTATTAATGAAAAAATTATTTTAGTATGTTTGAAGGTTTTGCATTCTGGTGATAAGATTAAATAAGGTACTTTTAAAAAAGAAAAATACACGGACAATAAACCATTTCTTATTCTCTATTTTTATTCTTTTATTTTTAGCATGACTGAAAAAAGAATCACCTTGTGTAATTTCAGTTGTCTGTAAACGAGCAGTCTAGTTTAAGTTAAGTCTAGGCTCATTTCTTAGGCTCCCTTTATTGTTATCATCACTTTCAGGAGGAGATTAATCTTCCTTCTTCTGAAGAAAAATCATTGTCACTTCCAAAGAAAGCTGCTGTGCAAATCTGGGCAATAGCATCAGTAACAGAGGTTGTGCAGCCTGCAACCCTCTGCATAAACAGTCAAGTAGTTTACATCTGTCAAAGCCAATTTAATACTTGCCCAGATATTTGCCCATTCTCATTTTACTCATCTGCTTAGACTGTGGTTCCCACTCATATCTGAAATACAAACTCCCTCCAGAAATTCAATGACATCAAATGACTGCAAGGAGGAGTTGCAGCATGGGACATGATCCATTCCATAGGATCAGTCCTATCAGTGGACATCCTGACATGAATAGTGTTTGAAGATGTGCCCTATATACTGTAAACTATTCCATAATTTTAAAACACAAGCTTCCTGATCTTGCTCTTCAGTTCAGAACAACACAACTGAACAAGGTAGCAAGATTTGCCACAGTATTATAAACAGGAGCATACATTTAGTAAATCTGTAGTTGTCTTTTTTTTTTATTTTAATTTACTTCTTTGAAGGAAGACACAGTTGTCATATCTTGAATACTAATAAGATTGCCAAGAATCTTTATACTATCCAGTCAAAGGCAGCTAATGAACTCCTCAGGAAAAACAACCTGTGAAAAAATGGCAAAATAAATAAAAAGTCTGGCACTTTCCAACATACAGTTTTCACATATAACTTTATCTATCCAATTCAGCTTTATATTCATGAAATCTTTAGGATCAAACATGCTCCAGGAAGGCTTGTGACTGTGAGAGGCTGAAAGATGAAGACGTTTGTAGCATCACAGACAATGAAACCACTGATCAGCATGAGGAGAAATGTATATAAAAGAAAAAAGCAATGAGCTGCAGAATACAGCATGAGTCAGCTTTTCAGACACTTTTATGATCTGTAAAGGGATACTATAGCATGGTAGAAGTTAAATGAATGGCAGAGATACAATACCTTCAAAGTAATAAGGTATCAAAATTATTTCTCTGATGTAATTTAAAAGAGAAAAATTAAATTAAGTGGATAGTCAACGACTATCAAAATAATTCAGCAAACAAATCTTTCCTTGGGGGCACAGAAGAGATGAAATGATTGCCACTTCATTTATGTTAAGTGTGCACAGTGTCATACAGAAGACAGAGAAAAGATGACACTTCCAGCTAGTTTTCTAACTACAATAGAGATGTTACCAAATAAGATAGACAAAACATCTTGCATAGACAGTTTTATTCTTCTGAAATTTGTGTTTCTAAGTGGGAATTATCTGGAGGTCTTCCACATTGGGAAGTCAAGGCAGAGTAGTAGTTAGGTGTAAACCCACACCTTACCACTGATGTCCTTATCACAGTATGATCCAAAGTGTTGAAAATCCAGAAATATCCAATTCCACCCTATTTCCAGCCTAAGGATAATGTAAATTTGTTTAATGCATCTTCTGGAAAGTCAAACTCTTATGTAAAAGAGCTACCTTTTATAAAAGCACTTCTACATAGGGAACTGATATTAAGTCACTCTTCCACTGTCCTTTGATACCCTTACCATATGGTCATATGCTAGTTTCCCTAAGTTGACAAGCTCTCACTATAAAGATTGTCTTCTTCAATGGGAACCAGACAGCAAAACCGTACAAAGGTACTGTGCTCATCTAAATTAAATTAAAAAAAAGGGAACATGTAAAAATTCACTAAAGATGGATAGGTTCTTAATACTTTATGAGAAATGGAATTTACTATAGATATATTTTTAAAGAATATTAAGAGACTGTTTTAATAACATTAGCCAAGCTTGCTTGTTACTCAATTTGTTCAGTTACAGAGCAGGCCATAAGTGTTTATAGACAGAGGCATTGAAAACAACCAGCTTCTGGCAGACAAGATATGGCTGAACATACTGCATGAAGAGTGACATTATTAATCTTCGCTGTTTAATACAGCAACCCAAAGAGGCCATCTGCTTGTCATTTGCAAGCGTTTCATAAAACCTACTGAAGCATAGATGTGGACGGCTTGTTGGGACTGTGATAAGAGACAGGAAAAAGAGACACATGTATTAATTATATTCATCTCTAATTGATTATCCTTTAGGAAATAAACAATACTGTTTCTGCTAAACATGAAATAAAAATGTTTAAAAATGCAGATGGGTGTGTGGGCACAATAAGTTGCTTACAGAATGCTTAAAAAAATTCAAGCTTCACGTGTGAATCCTTTATCCAATTATTTGTTCTTCCTGTTATTGGATTATAGCAATTTTAAAAACCAACAAACAAACAATAATGATAAACAACAACATCCACCTCCCAAAACAAACAAACAAACAAACTAGAAAAATGTTACTAGGTATGAATGCTTCATTACTGATAAAAGACAAAACAGTCAGAAAGCTTTTGTCACTAATGAAAAAGGTTGTACTCAGAATGAAAAACAAAATCAAGCCAAGGGGAGGGCCAGTGTTCATGAGTCACATTAGCTCTTTGGTCTCCACAATCATTTGCTGAACAAATTTCAGGTCTGCATAAATAGAAGGAGAAATTATATAAAGACGCTTACGCTCCTAACCCAAAATGTATTATTTTTCTCTTGAACTCTGAGTCTTTGTCATTTCTATTATACTTATTCTTTTATACTTATTCTATTTTACAGGCATCTAGCTCCCTTTCAGTTGGGTAATTAGCAGTACTGTCAAATTTATGTCTACCAGGGACTTTAATTACCATAGAGGAGGCCTAGTTTCTTTAGTGGGCAACCAGGTTTGTGACACACTGTTGTGATTCAAATCTTTTAATACTTTGGGTTCTTAATATAGAAAGAAGAGTGTTCCCAAACTTGATATCTCAACTGATTTCTGTTGCATTGATTTTTGTTTCTTTTTAACAGTGTCACAGTCCCTCTCGAGCTGAATGAATGTGGTCAAAATATTGCCTAACCTGTCTTTTTACCTGATTTCTGAAAAGACGAGTCTCCCTAGATCAGATAGCTTCTTCTAGGGCCAGACAGATCTTTAGCCAATTAGCTGTGATCAAATGTCTAGAAGACATACCAGAGACTAGGATGATTACAGCTTCCCCTTTCTCGACTGCTAGCACCACTTGTGCATTACAACCCCATTCACAACATGTCTGGCTCAATCCCCGAATCAGACATATTTTCTCAATTTATTGATGACTGTTCACAATATGTTTTCTACTATTCTGATCTAGTCTCTCATTAGCAGAAGGGAGCTTGGTTGACTTTTGATCCAGAGATGAGTGATTTACTTTAGTCTGTTACATTTTCAAACCAGATCCACTGTTGAAAACAGTCTTGCAGAACATTATCTGTGTGGAAGATTGCATTTCACAGTGGTGGCCAAAGGCTCAGACACTGTCTGGCAATTAGATTTCTGCAGCACTCTCAGATAGATGTAAACTATTTTGAAGGATGTAAGTACACTATGTAAGTACTAGTTTGTTTATGTACTATACAGCACTTTACCTGTTCTTGCTGATCAGCTGATCACTGATCCATAAACAAATATGTGCATGCTCTTAGTTGATCCAATGGCAAGGTAAAGCACATTATTTTAAGCTCCATAGTAACTAATCCACTATTTGAGACACTTTCTAAAATGTATGAAGTACCAGAAAATTACCTTCAGTCTTTCACAAGTACAAGTATCCCAAAACAAAACAATAACCCACTTGCTACTAAGTTAGGACCCAAAGCATGTTGGCTAATTCCTTTCCAGTTTAATTTAAAGATTTCCAACATCTAAGCTCATCACAGATAGTAGATACAAGTCTTTTGGATGATTTCCAGAAGCAGATTAAAACACACGACCCACTAGGACTGAGCCACGCTGTTGAAGTACAGCTTACAGTGGTTTTCAGATCAAACCTTTCTGACTGAGCTATGTCTTTGTCACAATGCTGGAGAACAAGAGTTCCAAAGATCCTGTAACCATACAGAATCTGATGGCTACTACTCTCCTGTTAATGGAAGATACAAAGACACTCTCAACAAAAGCATTGTTTTACCTATGATCAATAATATGTTAAAATATTTTGCTGACAAGAAATTTGGCTGATTTTCCCACGCTTGTTTAGTATAAGAAATATAGGCAAAGGAAGCTTTCAGCTAGCAGATGGGTAAGACCTCAGTTTTTAGCTCCTACTTTTCCCTACTAAGGCTCTAGCTGGAATAACTTTCATTTTCTACTCATCTCTATATTTTCCCTCAAAAATGGCTTTACAACCCTAGTTGCCAGCTTTTTTATATTACATATCACTTCCCATGCCTTCCCTTCTTCCCCATTTCCACTCTCATTCTTCATTCCCAGGCTCACAGCTCTGACTCCAGCCCTATTTTACTACGGGTCAGATTTATCCTTCACAGAGTCATAAAAGGGTTTGGGTCGGAAGTGACCTTACAGACCATCTAGTTTCAACCCCTCTGCCATGAGCAGGGATACCTTCCGCTAGACCAGGTTACTCAGAGGCCCATCCAACCTGGCCTTGAACATCTCCAGTGATGGGGAGTCTACAACTTCTCTGGGCAACCTGTTACAGCGCTTCACGACCCTTATAGGAAAGAACTTCTTCTGAATATCTAAACCTACCCCCCTTAAGTTCACTTCCCCTTGTCCTATCACTACATTTCCTGGTGAAAAGTCCCTCTCCAGCCTTCTTCTAAGTCCCATTTAGGTGACTCATTCCAAGAGGTCCACATCTTTCTTGTGTTGGAGACCCTAGAGCTGAGTACAGCACTCCAAGTGCTGTCTCACAAGAACAGGGTAAAGGGTAAGATTCACCTCCCTTGATCTGCTGGTCACACTTCTTTTGATGCAGCCCAGGACACATTTGGCTTTCTGAGATACCAGTGCACATTGCTGGTCATATTGAGTTTCTTGTCTGTAAACACCCCTAAGTCCTTCTCCCCTCGGCTACTCTCAATTAATTCTCCTCCCAGCCTGTGCTTGTGTTTGAGATTGCCCCAACCCAGGTGCAGAGTCCTTCCACAGTGTGAAAACAGGGCAGAGAGACAAGGCCAGAAGAAATCCCTGCCACATTCACTATAGCTGGAGAGTCTTGCTCAGCTTGTCCTACAGCACAGAAAAGCCTAACTGGTAGAGCCTCAGCTGAGGAACTTTCAGCTTATGGCTGAAGGAACCCTTGTAGATTGGTCCACAGAAGCTTCCTTCTGTGGCTTTCCACACATCTGCCCCATATAGAGTGTTTCCAGGGGGGGAAAAAAAAACAAAAACAAAAACAGAAGCTTGGAGAAAAAATATAAAAATTTTAAAATCCCATGTACAGTGGAGCAGATTAATGCTTCATTAGCACAAACACTGGAGATGTTCAAGCATTTTAGTTTAATGAACAATCTGAAATACTTTTTTGTTGACTGAAGTGTTTTATTTGAAAGCTCAAACATTTATAACTGTAAACAAATGTAAACATTCCTTCAGAAAGAGTTAACGAAAATTTTTTTATACTTTCATTCTCTTCATACAGAGCTACTGCAATTCATGCTGCAATCAGTATATAGCTTCAGCCAACCACAGACTGCTAGTTTCTCTGGTGTGTCATCTATTATTGCCCAGCTGCAAATAACACTTTTATCAGAAGCTCAGTGAAATTGTGAATGTAGTACTGATAATTACCTACAATAAACATGTTGAACCATACAGTCTTCCTACTTTATGTTCAGTCAAGTGACTCTGATGCAGCAACAAATTAATTCTCCCCAGTGATTCATCAACTGTAAACTGAATAATAAATAACACAAAAGAATGTCAAGGTCTCTACTCAGGAAATTATTTACAGATAGGCTGCAGATGCTGTGGTGCAGAAGCTGTGTACATATACAATTCGATTTTCTTGCACTGCCTTTGAAGTACTCCTTTGTGCAATCTCACTTTCTGGAGCTCTGACAATTATATCCTTGCCTTGTCTGTGTTTTTACATATAGTTGAACATGTGCTCACTCAAAAAGAAGTCTGTCATGACGTATTTCTCCTGACTCAGCCAAGTTCAGCCTTAGTGAACACAACCTGCCTGTCTCTGAGCCTTAGAGCTGTAAATATTTTGGTCTGAATTTTCCCAAAAACCCACATGTCCGAAGAGACATGTGACCACAACACCCTGCAGAGCGGTTCCTGTCATCTAACTTGTTTTAGCTTTACTCTGGATTAAGGTTGGTTGCATAAGCTAGAAGAGAAAGGACTGAGAACAAGTAACAAATATTCTCTGTCATACAAGCACATTTCCCTCTGTAACTGCCTTCTGACTCCATCAGCAGGTGCTGATGAGGCACATGCCCACATTCTAGAGCACGTCTCCTGCTGCAGCTCCACTGTAGGGCTCAGAGAATGAATTTTTCTGAGACTGAAGCCAATCTCACAGCCTACTTTTACTCTGTACCTCTACATCTTATTTTTCTGGTGCTCTGGTGCTTGTCTGACCCCTCAGTAATTCAGTTTATCTCACTGACACAGCAGCTTTTTGAAGGAGCAGACTAACCTGAGTTAGTTTGCTGATGATTTGGGAAGCTAACCCAGCTTTCAAAGGACTGGACAAGCACCAGACTCAGCTGTAGGAAAGCAGCAGGGATGTACACTGAGATATGTGAGGAAGGAGGGACAAAACTGTCTCTGTAAAAGTAGCTAACAGGGAAGCTTGTGATAGGTTCTATATCTTAAGGGGTTTCTCTTTCCCCTCTTGAAACTTTCTCCTCTTTTGGAAGTAAGAGAAAGGTCATAAAATGGACTTCTCCCCCAGAATGTTTTAGCTTGGTGTAAAACACGCATAGGAACTAAGTCTTGTTTACATTTTTTTGGTTCTTGCTTGTTTGTGGGTTTTCTGTTTTGGTTTTTGCTTTGGGGATTTTTTGTTTTGTGGTGCTTTTTTTGTTTGGTTTTTCTTTTCAGAAAAATAGTTCACTTTGCTATCTGCCTTTAATACATTATTTTGTGTGGCCCTAAGATATAACTGATCCTCTACAGACCATAAACATACATAGCATTTTACAGCAATTGAATTCAATCCATAATTTAGTTCACAAAATCCGTAGCATTTTCAGATTCATATTTTATGTTAATAATGGCCCCTCACAGAGCACAGGCCAAGAGGTGAACTTTCCAAAGACTTTCCATATGCATCAGTCTTGCATTACTTAGAATGAATATTATGCTGCCTAGCCCAAGTTGCTCAACCATTATTTTATGACTACTAATAAGTTCAATTTTTCAGTTTTACTAATAGATTGTAATGTTCTGCTACTTTAAATTAAACATTTTTAATGTAATTGTAGTTTCTATTTCATAAGTATTTTTAATTAATTTAAAATTATTACAAGCTTTTTTAAAGACATAATAAAAAATAGAAATAATTAATTAATAGCCATAGAACAACAAAGAGCCATTCCTCATTTCCTGGATAGAAGTGTGATACAGAATCAGTGGCAAAAATACCTTTAATCTTTTAGGTCAACTCCAGCTTCATAAAAACTGTACAGCTCCATATGACTGATTCAGGAGCTGAATCACAGCAATGGACAAAACACTAATATTTTTCATTTTTCCAAGCATCATCAATTTCCTTTTCCCTGCTTAACAGGCTCATATTTGATTTCTTTTCAGAGAAAAGGCTGTTTTTCAGCCTTTTGTCATTCTTCAGATATGGTTTCTAGAGCACAGACAACTGTCCAAAGAGATTCCATATGAAGAATTCTCAAGCAGTTAAAGTGTAAAGAGGTTAAAAAATTGAAATTTGCACTTCATTCCATGCCAAATGCAATTGTTATAAAAAACGTGCAAGAAAAATCAAATTACATTAGTAGAATTTTTCTTTTGAAAGCAATGATTAGGAAACAGTGTTGGCATAGGTGAATTAATTGAATCATCTGCTTATTCTTTGTTCTGAAACACATTCATGTCTTTCCTTTCAGCTTTATCATAAAATATAAAACTAATTGAAATTTAATAAGTCAAAAATCTTTGTGTTATTAATAAGTATTTTGTAAAGACTATTACTTTTTTTTTGGAAGACATTTGGTAGCAATTATCTATCAATATTTCCATATATTATTTACAGTCAAATTTTAGGTGGTGTTCAAACAGGTTCAACCTGTTGAGAACACTGCTGAGACATGGAAGAACCTCAAAAAAAATGCACAGAAGGAACTGTCAAAGTTTGAAGCTGCATAGAAAGTTTTGAAGAGATATGTCAAGAAAGATGGAATATATCAGCTAATTGTCTAGAACAGAAGTGACTAATAATTAAATAATTTTTTTTCTAGACACTGTCTTTTTGCCCATGAATCAGATTATTTGGCTGAAAAATGAAAAGTCAGGAAAGTGATAAATCCTGTCTTCTTCTTCCAGCTCACAAATAAAAATGAGATTGAAAGAATCTATTAATTCTAACTCTTGAAAGACTTGATCATCTCCTGATTCAGTTGAACCATTAAACATAGTCAGTATTTCTCCATATGACAGAGTAATTTATTGATATTTTTATTGGTTTTTCTAAAGAAAGCAATTTTCTAATTCAATAGAAATTAATCTGGTTTGTGTGTAAGTGGATCCTAATTTCTAATCAAATGCAGCATGCACAACTTCCAAGATATGAACTAGTTACTAAGTAATGGCAAAATACATTGTTTATATTTTTCTATATTGAAAACATTTAAAAAGCAAGTCTTTACAAAAAATTACAAATAATTGTAACACTGCAGAATTTGTTCAATTAAAAGAGATTTTATCTTTTTTAAGTCAAGGTGAATGTTCAAATGTGAAGGTTAAATTTAGCTGAAACTTGGGATTCAAATGAGTTATATTGGGAATGCCATTATACAGAATCTTAACTAAGTGTAAATATGAGGAAAAGGTTAAAAAATGCACAATTTAAGTTTTCCTGATCACTAGTTTAAATCATTATTTATGATCAGTGAATTATGTCACTTAGATTAAATTTGATGAACAGGCATAGGGCAGGCAAAGTCTGAAGTGTGTATTGTGATAAATGAGAAATCATCACTAGACCAGATCTGAAAATGAAATAAGCAGACTTTTCTCTGAGAATCCAAATACTGAACTTCTGTTGTGAAAATATTAGCCCTGATCCACACATTATCTTTGAATAAAATAAAAAAAAAACCACAAACTACTTTTCAAACAAATAATCAAATAAATAATTAAGAAACTGTACTTTCATTTCCAGTTCCAGTGTTATTGTAACAGTACAAATAGACAAATTCATTATTCTTTTAGTCATGATTAGCTAAAATGTGTCCTACAATCTTCAGGACTTCAATGACGGTAGGTTACCAAATGTTCCAGTTTGTTGGAGATTAAACTAGTGACTTCAACCATAGGCTTTTTATAATCACACAAATAATGTAAGCAGTAAAGCCCAGGATTACACTTCTTCCTAAAAGTAAGCAATTTGCTGTTCTAACTCTGGCTTGCACTAAGCTTGAATAAAATTATATGCATGTTAGACATATCCAGGATAAACACACAATTTCAGAATCAAAAGAGTTTCTCGCTATTGCATGTTCCATTCTGTTTCAGAAAGACCCTGTTTCAGGAATGTTTATTACTCTGGAGCAAAGTTAGATCAATTTTGAATTAATCATAAAACAGAAATAACTTTTTTGTTTATTACATGCAGAAGGACTTTTTGTTCCTACTCAAACATACTCAGCCTTGAAGCTAAATTTCCTAACCAGAGATGGCTTACTGTGACATGTGTTGGCACGATGTAGCAGAAAAGCATAATAATAGAGTTTGACAAGGATTTTCATCAGGTCATGGTAAATTCTGAGGATCTTGGCAGGTCTTCATCTACCATGCCTATCTGTAAAATGCATATATCAAAGATATAACCAAAGCCAATGACTCAAAAAGAAACCATACCAAATCAAAGTGGAAAAAAAGCAGCAGTTACTACGGGTAGGGTGAGTAACTGTTGAAACAAACTATCATGTAAAATGGTGGACACTACATTTTTTACTATTGATAAATTGTGCCCCAATACATGGCTGGAAAACACACCTTACAAATAATTCTTCATTGTGGGGTACCCATGTGAATCTCTCTTCCTGCTTGCATAGACAACACAAGAAAGCATTGCAGTTCCTTCTTTCCTTTTGCAGTATGGGGAGTAAAGAAATAGTTAAGAACTGAGAATCACAGAAATGATCCTACTGCTGCTTCTGCCCATCTTAAGTAAAATGATTTTCATTTACATCACCATATTTCATCAGGAGTTATGTGCCTGTCTGTGTTCTTGGAAATTTAGTACTGATTGATGATAATTTTGCTGTTAGCAAATATTAGTTTTAAATTTGGGAAATTAACATTTGGTTAGTAGATATTTAAAAGGAAATAAAGTCTTTCAGAAATAATGTTTACCCTGAATTAAAGAGGAGGCCTGTTGTTTTCATTTCTGTGCAAAGTTCATTTAATTTAGTTAAATACTCATTTGACTCCAGAACAGAGACACCACAGCAAAACCTACGCAGGAAGGAGATAGCACTGGGGTTTGTTCTGTAATCAGGCTTCATTTTCTAAAATCTTCACCTCTTAATAGATGTAAAATTAATTAGATCACTTTATTAACCTCCAAGGAAAAAACTGGCAACTCCTTCCATGAAGAAACTGTGTCTTTGCAGTTCTAAAAGCCCTTTAGAAGTTACATCTCCCACATCAAAGCAGAAGCAACTATTGCACAAATCTCTGGGGAAAATGGCAAGAAAAAAGGCAGTAAATGTGTATGTTTCCAGCTTTCCTGAAAAGGAAATAATCTGAGGTTATTTAGAAAGTCTGTCATTATCCATTTCTGTTCCTCAAATTTTTAATATCTGAAATTAAAACAGTCATCTTCACAAATATTTTGCAAATCAGTGCATAGATATTGATAAATAAGCTGGTCCCCAGTTGTGTTGTGCTGAGTTGCTGAGCAGAATTCACCTGGTGACAGGTCAGCAACAGGCCAAACAGAGCAGGCACCTTGCAGGTTTTCTCCCAGAGAGGATTTTCCTTACACAGCTGCAATACCAACTATATTCTAGTAACTTAATAACAAAAGGCCTGTTCATTTGAGAAAATGTTATTAATATTAGACAGTAGAGTAAAACTTTGTTTTTATGAAACAGAACACGGGCAGAACGATTTCATAGCTCTTACTGCCTTAGAAAACCTGCTGAAAGATTCTGTGGTAATGAAACCCATGAAAGGAACTATGTATTTGTCACCTTACTCTTTCAAATAGAAGTTTAGAAACAGGGTTTTCCCCTGATTTGCTTTTGTCCATTTGCAGATAAATGGAAAAACAGGCAAAAATCACAAATAAGAACTAAGGCTACTATTTCGTACAATGGCTGACTTTGTAAGGCTGATCCCACATGCCAGATGCTGTACTGCCATGATCAAAACTAGTGCTGTCATAAATATTGTCTATACTTTTAAATTGAAATTATTTTTGGTTGCAAGACACATAATTTTTTTGTTGAGGATATTTTTCCAAAGAAGTTTGAAGCAAGAAAATACTGTTAAGCAAAATATTGTTCTAGATTTCCAAACATTTTAATAACTTGTATAACAGGGAGAGGGACAAAACTAGCTTTTTCTCTATCTTTTTTTTAATTTTTGCAATGGGGGGTGATTTTTACCTTTAAAAAATCTTTGCTAACTTGCTGTACTATGTGATGTGCTTGAGTGGATGTGAAGATAAATTGTAAAGTTTATTTCCCTGAGAACCTTGAGTTCTGCCAAGCTAAATCATCAAGCTGATTGGGGTGGTTATTAGGAGCAGGTGATGGCTCATGTATAGCCAGGCTTGGCTGAATGAAAGCTTAGTTTCTGTTAAGATCTCTTTTTCATTAGATTAGAAACAGGTAAACGGGGGGAAAGGACAGAAGACAGAGGAAAAAGTACATTTCTGATTGCAGCAAAAATTAGGTGAATACAGCAGAGGTCTCAGACAGATGCTACAGGAGACCTGCACACTTCATTTTATACAAGTCTCACAGAAAATCACTGTAAAAAAGCTCACACAGAGCTGCCATCCACTGCCAGTATTTACAATGAAATTAACAATTTTACCCAGTGTTACTAGGCAGGTGATTCAAAGGTTTTCTACTCAGGAGACAGCTTGTCAATCATATCTGCCTGGTAAAGACGATCAAAGTTTTCTCAACTTGGACAAGATGAACTGGGACATAGGAAAGCGTTGTTCAGAGAGGCCAGAACTAGGCAAGACCCTGAGAAACCTGAACTGACTTCACAGTTGACTCTGCTTTGAGCAAGGAGGTTGGACCGGATGATCTCCAACAGTTCCTTCCTATCTAAAATCTTCCATAATTACCTGATTTTTTTGACAAATCTTGGGTTTCAGTGGAGTTTCTGGTTTATACTATTTGACCACACAATGTCAAGTTAAGAAATCAGCTTACCTGTGTTTACTTTAGTTCATAACTTTTCTCTGTGCAATTACTGCCTACCATTTTTTCCATTATTGTTTTGCTCTCACGCCCACCTCTAAGCACTCCTCTACTGTCACAGGAGGATATCCCTTCTCCCAGTTGTTCTGTTCCCAGGATTGATCACTAAATAAAAAAGAAAGAGATGAACCCCCAGTTCAGATGTCAGGTTCAAGACTCAGTGGCAGTTTTTTCCTCTTGCTTCATCATAGACTAGGGCATTTCCAGTACCAGGCAGAACCTTTAGGGCATTTGGTTTATTATTGTGCAAAACATAATTATTCAAAGATTTATAAATTGACTACTTCTTCACAAATTCCTGCAAAATGAGATGATGGAGCATTTCCAAGAAAAACTCATCAGAAACATTAACACAGACAATACTGGTTGTTAATTTTTCCCTTTTTTTCCTACACACATTCAGAACATTTCAGAAATGTCTGACACATCCTAATCAAGCATCAACTATAGCAGATAGACAGTGTAAGATATTTTTGCTCCAACTGTGAAATATTCACAAGGTAATAAGCAACCAAAACCTAAGACTTACAATGGGAAATTCTCAGTTTTCTCAACAAAATAAGGTGTTATCAGCCCTTCCAAAATTAATCCTTTGGTCATTTTTTAAGAATTGGAATGATAAACTAACAATCTGAAGCAGAAGTTCCGTGAGCGTATACTTGCTCCCTAATATCCAGTATCCATCAGCTACGTACTGCCAGTCTAAATGAAACTGAAAATTAAGTCTAGCCAAAATAAAATAAAATTTAGATGTCTTCATCTAAATAAAAGTTCTGAACGTGACTGCACGTGTCTGACAAGCAGTGGCTTGGCTCAGGTGATTTTAGATGTTGCATGAGCTTTGCCAAATATACCATATGTGGTTTTTTGTCTAACAAACAAAATTCTGTTTCCTTCAAAAACAGCAGGGTTCAGAAAAATGTGAGAGTGGAAAAATGTGACTGGTGGAAACTCACCACCAGACATGAATACGCAAAGCTTGAAAATAGGGTGAGTACTGGCTATATCCTCCCAGTTTCTCACCCTAAAGATCTGAAGTAATGTAAAAATTAAATTATCCTGCTGACGTCACTAACTAAAAAAAGGAATAAAGAGCACAGATGACCTGATACACTCAATAAAAGTATTCATACATACTACCTGAGGATATGCTTTGATGTTTGGCTGGGTACAAGCCATGGTCACATTACAAAACACATAAGAAACAAAAGGATAAAAGAAAATGTGGGGGTACAGACTGTTCAAGATGAAATAGGTGGCAATGGCCAAAGATGAAAAAACCAAAGTTGTCCCAATATAAAAAAATTCAACTGACTCTCAACATTTAGTTCTACAAGTTAAGAAAATTACCCTCTGCATTTCAATTGCCAAAAAGGAACTAGTACTTAAAACAGACTCAGATTCTTACTTGAATCTTAATCTTATCATCTCCAGTCATACTGGCCTTTCTAACATCCTTCTGGATACAAGCATGGATACAGAAATCAGCTCTAGGAAATTCAGAGAGAAATGTATTAGTGGACTTATGTGAGGCCAAGAATAACTGCAGAAGGTTCACAAATTGTCATCTGCTTGCACTTCTCCCAGTGTTTATGATCGTTATTATTGTAGTGATGCTAAAAAAACAGGAAGCTATATTTCAAATCCAAAGAAGGTATTTGGAGTTCAAAATGCTAATCATGTTTCCCTTTAGAAAGGGAAGGAAACCTCATAATAGCATACATATGAATTTTATTGATTTATTTTTGTTCATTAAAAGTAGATGCTCTCTGTAGCCAAAAACCCCAGGAGCTTACAGGAAAAGTAGACTTGGATAGTTAAAGCGTAGCAGTTACTTTACCTCACCATGTGTTGTTTTTCAAGCTTCTAGCAGTCAGATGGGTGCTGGAAAATAAACACAGTCATCTGTGAGGGCATAGGAAGTTATCAAATAATAAAGGCTTTGTCTGATAAAAACTGATTAGTTCTAATGGCAAAATAGCAAAAACCTTCCACATATTAGAATGGCATTTTATTTCCACTGCTTGCAATGTAAGCCTCCTATTAAAAGCATTTTAGTTACTAATGCAAATAAAACTTAAGACTGATTTTTTTTCTATTTCCTGGAACACAGTAGTTCAATAACAGTATTACAGAAAATCAGTTGAAGGCAGATCTGACATTCTGAAAACAAAATTTGTTGTTTTATAAATCTCTTCCTTCTGATTACTTACTGACATGAATGATAGAGATGACCGTGTCTTGGACAAATTAAAAAAATTACGTGGATAACATCATGATCTTAGGCAGACTCAGACTTTGTTTTTAAATTTTAAATTTTAAATTTGTGGTAGATCTGAAAAGTCTTATTAACAAAAAATGTAGCCCATGAAAAGGAAAAATTATGATGGGACAAGTTTACCTGAATAAATAGTGGACGGAGTGATGTCCATTCTCTCCTGCATTTTCAAAGCTTTTTGAACCAAGCAGGTCAGAAAACTCTACTGTGTCATTAACCAGAATTACCAAATTTTAACTTTAGCCATACCTAGTAGCAATGTGACTGTTCAGTCTCTTATCAATTAAATCAGCCATAAATGAGGCTATACTGGCTGCTAAGTGAAAACACCTGCTGAAATTGATTATATCATATGGGCATAACCATTAGCAAAGCTGACTGCAGTCCCCCACACATAAGGGCACAAATGGCAAAGATAATACACAGGATCTCCCACTTATCCTTCTTCAGGGACTGGGCACTGTAATCCTATTTCAGCTGTTCTGTTTCTAACATGGTGCCTCAAGGAAATGAGGCTTATTCAGACAGACTGTCTGTCACTGTAGTTGTATGTCTCCCCGGGGACTTCCAGTTTCAGCCAAACTTACGGAGGCATTGAAGTCTCAGATATAATATTAGACCTACAAGCTTCATAAAAATAATCACTGGGTAAAGGTGAAGTAACAAACAAATGCTCTGACTGTGGGAAGAAGAAATGAGCAAGTGAACATGAGCTTTTTAGCTTTACTGGAGATTCCATATGGACAGGACACCCAGCAGGTGCTCTATTCGTAGAAAATCTTTTATTGGAGTTTTTAATCAAGTGCAAAAACAAAAATAAAAGAAGTTTTCTTGTTTCAGAATTGGAAATAAATAATTACTTCTTCAGAACATGGAAATCAGAATAGAAATAAACAGGGAGGCAGACAGTGTAAGTGTCTTCCATATACTCTTCCATGCTCCCAAACATTTCTGCGTTACTTAATGTTGCTGAAGGTGGTGACTAAAGCAATAGCTTGTGAAAGCTTCTCATTGCAGCATTAAAGATTTTTTTCTACTACATCAAAAGATGCTTCTCTGCTTCACTTTTTGGGTAATCATTTTTCAAAATACTCTTTTCGTCCACTTTAAAATTGGTCTTAAGATCTAGACTTGTCAACTTTTTTCAGATACATTTGAAGTTCAAAGTATAAGCTGTTTTGAAATATTTTTAGATTATTCTGAATATATTAATTTTTCTCAGTTCTCTATTTTACAAGACCCAAGCACTCAGATGCTATCAGCCATCCAGGTACAATAGGTGTATTGGAAATGAGTCCCTATTAGAAAAGATCGTAACCTCAACTGAGGACATTGGTAAGAATATATAGTATGTTTCTAAATTTACTCTTAATAAAAATGTATTTATTTATATACAGGCATTAACCACTACATTGAAACTGGGATGCTACCAGCACCACAAGTAGGTCTCCTAACTTTTGCCAAATCATATGCCTCAAAACATAGTCAAATAAAAAAAACCATAGTTATTTCAGTGATTCTTGGCCTCCTTATCAATATCAGGGTTTAAAGTGGCTTCTCAGGCACCCCTTACTTATCCCAGAACAGATGCTGATACTGATTTCTACCTCTGCACAAGACACAAGTCAGATGGAGAGAGTGAGGCAGGGAATTCCAATTTCTGCAAGCACAAAAATACTTCAGAGCAGACTGCACTGAACAACATTGCAATTGTTTCAGTCCTGAAAGACAAGGACCAGAAAGAAGAAAAGTTCTCTGCAAAATTCAAAGTATGTCAGATGCATGCTCAGTGAGAATCATAGAACAGAACTGTAGAATTAACTGGGTTGGAAGAGACCTCTGAGATCATCAGGTCCAACCCTTGATCCAACCCCACTGTGATTACTAGATCATGGCACTCAGTGCCACATCCAGCCTCATCTTAAACAC
>JAWMRA010000041.1:29578006-29737262 GCA_035584735.1 Pseudotriccus pelzelni | reverse complement strand
TTATGTTGCCTGGCGTTCCCTTTTTCCATAAGCAGCTCTAGCTGCTCATTACTTTAAAAATAACTAAACAAAACAAAACCACCCAGAAATAAAAATAAAATAAATTTAAAAAAAACCCAGCAAAACTCCCCACAAAAACAACAACAAAAATCCAAACCCAAACCAAACAAAAATCAACAAAACAAAACCACCCAAAAAAAACCAAACAAAAAATCAAACCAAACAAAAAACAAACAAACAAAGAAAAAAAAAATAAGAAAGAAAAAAAAAAAAAACACAAAACCCAATATCACACATACACATTACCTGTTCCTGACCACAGAGAATATTCCCTATGATAGCAGGATATGTCCTGCATTTCTTCTCAAACAGTTAAGAAGCATGTGTACCATTATTGCACAGATGATTCATCTCAGAGAGTACTGTGTTTTTGGCAGTGAACTTAAAATATCACACTTTAATACCACAAAGAAATTATTTCTTTGAAAAGAGTTCAAGAACAAAACTCCCAACAATGCCCTTTCACTTTTCAAAAAACTATTTACCCAGCTGATTCAGAAACTATGGTGAAGTACTTTGCCATAGTCTATTAACACGTGTTAGCTAATAGTGTTCAGTAGCAATATCTCTCTTGAGAAAATATGAAATATTGAAGTTTGTAAAACAGGACTTTTCCAAGACCTGAAGTAATGTGACTGCCACTTTTTAATATAGGGCTAATTGTAGGCTTTGTTCTTCCTTTCCACTTAACACATACCCTTACTACCGAGACATGTTTATGCAAAAAAAGTTCAAATGACCACATAGGTTATAAATATTTATGTTGATCATGCTTGGCTTTGCAGACCATCGTGGGTAAACTGTATAGAAGATTGGGGGACACAGGTTGACGAGCAAGTTGCAACTCAACAGTCCTACTCTTCAAAAGGGCAGAGAACCTGTTGGGAATGTAGGAATAGCAAGGAATGCTTCTGCTCTTCAGTGTACTTTCTAAGTAGTCTTGTGTGTCCTATGGTGTGTTTAGGTGTCTATAATTTGGATTTGCCCTGCCAGGCAAGGCAAGTTATCTGAAACAGTTTTCATTTTTCAGCTTCAACAAGCTTTGAAACTGGACAGCCCAGTTTTCAGGCCTTGCAAGCTTTTTTTGCTCCTTAGAACTCAATGGTATTATGTTGATTTACACTACCCACTGCCCATGGAATTTGGTTGCAGACTAGCTCAGGAATAGTTGTAGGCATGGACAGAAGCAAACATGCAAGCTTGTCTAGTGTATTAGACTTGATAACTCTTCCAAACCTGAGCATTGACCTAGTAGTCCCATTTGGAGTATCTCCCGGATCACAGATACATTCAGCATGGGAACTGATTTTTGAAAGTGCCGTTCATCTTGTTCCAAGTGCAGTTATATTAAAAATTAGACTGCATATCTTGCAGAATCAGGCACTCAAATGTTAGTGGGAAAGCAACCTATGCAACAGCAGATCATCTCCCATTTTATGGATACTTTACAATTAAGTCTTCACGCACATTGTTTTATGGTATGTGGTTTTCAGATGCCTTGCTTCATACAGCAGACTAAATAAATGACTTGTTTAAAAAAAATATTGCTCTGGGTTCCTAACTTCCCGTTGAAAATCCCATGCAGTTAGAAACTTCAGTATCTGTAAAAGTCTAGAGGAGTTTATGAATCTTGATATTAAGCTTTCATTTAAACCAATCAGTTTATTTTTGCAATATTTCTATTCCTAATATCATGTTGCTATATCCCTTGTATAGACAGGGAAGCAAGGAGAAGCCCTTGCAGTCAGAAGTGCCAGCTAGAGTGATGCATTCTGACTCATCTCAGCCTTTCTTTAGATCAGTCCTTCCCAAACTTAACACACAGAGGTTCCTTATTTTCTGAGTTCTAAGCTGGTGCTTTTAATGTGTTCCTTATTTTCTAACAGTCACCAGTTTACATAATTTGCCTGATCTCACAGGAATTTTGTGGCAGAGGCTAGGATGTGCTCCATTTCTCAGATATAGGCATTTACTGAGCTCCTGATGTGATCACCCTTTCTTTCCCTGTTCTTCCTCTAAACCTGTGCACAGTGTGAGTAAAGGTTTTGGAGGAAAATTTACCAACCAAAGACTGTATATAAAAATCAAAAATGGCAAGAAAACCTTAATTCTGACACCTTAATTTCTGAGCACTTGACGTGGCAGTCTTACCATTCTCTTGGTGTTTTTTTGTGAATGCAAACACCTAAAACCAACATGTATATAAATTGTTGTGAAAGGTGAATTCTCCCATCCTGCTGCCTTCATATTTCTTCTTTTAATGGGTCATTAGGAGGTTCAGCTCTTTAGTTTCATAGCACATCTTCTACTGCTTGACTTAAGAGTAGCCTGCTAGCTACTGGGCAGCCTGCCAGGTTGGCAGAGGGTTAGAGGCGAGGGAAATAAAGAGCTGAGGGGGAGTGGAAATGTTTGCATTTTGCATATATTAATAAATTGCATAGGTAATTTTAGGTTCATAAGTAACAGATATAAATTCTCTGGAGAACTGTGATCTAAGATTCACCTTCTGAAACTCTTGTCTCTCTTCTGCTCAGTCCTCTTTATGCCCTCCTCATCTGCTTTTCCAGTCTCATATGCCTTGACTGACTTCTGCATCCTTAAACTACCTCCTCCTCAGTTGCTTCATTAGTAACAGTGACGATGCTCCATTAGCATCCACCTCCCCTGGTTTTGCACTTCCTTCCCTATGTATCTCTTACTCTTCTTTTCTCTCTCTCTTTCTTTGACTGTCTCTCTGCCCTGCAACCCTCCACCATTTAGGTCTTGATTTTAATGTTTTTGTCCTCAAGACTCATCTTTTCTTCATCCATCTTGCATTGTCAGAGAATACAATTTCTCTTTTTATTCTGCTTTTTTCCATCTGAGGATGCTTTTTTCTCCTCCTCCCACTGTTCACAGGAAGCCTTCCAGCTCCTGGCCACAGCCACTATCAGCAGCTCAGAGCAGACATTACAGGGTTCGTCCTGCTCAGATACTGCTCCAACAGGTGGGTGAGATTGGAGAAACGAGTATGAAGGTATGCGGGGCCTGAATACCATGTTTGAGCTCTGAAGGGGTGACAGTAATCAATGCAGATGAACTTACCTGTGAATTTACTGACAAACTCTTAACAGGTATCCAGGGAGAGCAAGAGAGAACATTACTCTGCTATGTATGTGTACATTTTCTTAGAAGATGGCAAAAAGCATGTCCCTTAGCACAGAATCACTACTGTGCCAAGTGTTACATCCCTGCTTTAAACCACAGTGACTCTAAAATAATCTCAGAAAAGAGTATGGTTGGGGTTTTTCTTACTACCTACATATGAGCAAAATATTTTTTTTTCTTTTACTAAGTTTTGAGAAACAACTGACTTATTCTTACTGAAAGTTCCCAAAACTTGTGCCTGAAGTATGCACCAGGCATAGATTTCTTCCTCAACGCTTACTGGCAAAGGTAGAAGTAGCCAAATAGCAAAATGTAGAATACAGAATATTCTAATTGAACATCTTTAATAACTTTTAAAATTTACTGATACCTTAACTGTAAGTTACTGAATTTAAAAAAAAAATAAAAAATCATGTGACATTTAAAGCTAAGAAGTCCGAGAAAATTCTTTTCTTGAAAATGTGTGACATTTTCTGGTCATAAAGAAACACATTATAACTGCTTCCTTCTAGACAAGAAAATAGCATTTCTGGATGAGGACTTTTCTTTCCTGTACTGGGAATTTTCTATCTGTGCTGCTTTGGAAACAGGTAGTGCGTACCATCGCCAAGTTATGTTCCACAGAGGAATATTTCTGATATTATTTTTTTTTAATGAACTGTCAGAAATTGCATTACTTTGTCCTAAACTGAAGAATAGTTGCATTCTTTTCGATGACAAAAAATGCTGCAACTATAGTGTATATTTTTACATATGAATGTAGAATTTCATGTTTATATAAAGACAGTGTTACGCTCTACATCACCTAAGAATTATATTTTACAATTAACTATGTGAAACATTAAGGATTAATTCCCTGTATTTTTCAAAAGGCATGCGTAAGAAATCAGTCAGGGTATGAATGGTAAATGTTAACATGCTGTACCTCTGTATCCCTCTTTTGACAGCAACCAGTGCAAAACTAACTGCACATATAATCTGTGGCAAGGAGCACTGGGAGAGAGCTAAGAGACAATGACAATGTCTTTAAACGGGCGGACGATTCCTACTCGACTTGGAGTTTTTAAAGTGAACTGCAAAGGACTCGCGTGCCTCTTGATCTTCACAGTGAGCATTTGTGGCAGTGCACCAGGGATGTGTCCAACAGCCTGTATCTGTGCCAGTGATATCATAAGCTGCACCAATAAGAACCTCAGTCGAGTGCCAGGAAATCTTTATAAATGTATGAAAAGGCTGGATCTGAGTTATAACAGAATTGGGCTTTTGGAGCCTGAATGGGTCCCAGTGTTATTTGAGAAACTGAACACTTTAATAGTTGATCATAATAGCATTAGCAGCATTATCACTGGAAGCTTTTCTACAACTCCAAACCTGAAGTACCTAGACTTGTCGTCTAACAGCCTGAAGACACTGGGCAGCCCTGTGTTTCAGGAGCTAAAGGCACTGGAGGTTCTCCTGCTGTACAACAATCAGATAATGCAGATTGACTCTTTAGCGTTTGGAGGATTGTACAATTTACAGAAACTATACTTAAGCTACAACTTGCTCTCGAATTTCCCACTGGACTTATACGTTGGAAAACATAAACTGACAGACCTGGCATTGCTGGACGTTTCCTTTAATCGCATCCGGTTGATGCCTATTCAGCGCTTGAGTTCAGTGCCAGCTAAACAACTTAGTGGAATTTATCTTCATGGCAACCCATTTTATTGTGACTGTGTCCTGTACTCCATGCTAATCTTCTGGTATCAGAGGCAGTTCAGCTCAGTGGTGGACTTCAAAACTGAGTACAGCTGTTTGCTGCAATCAGACCCAAGAGGTCACAATAAACTGCCTTTACTGCTTGACAACTTTCTGAATTGCTCTGAAAGCACTGTCAACAGCTCTTTCCAAGCCTTTGGGTTTATTCACGATGCCCAAGTTGGTGACAGGCTGATTGTACACTGTGACAGCAGAATCAGTGATGTGGGCACACACTTTGTTTGGGTTAGTCCAGACAACAGATTGCTGGAGCCAGACAGGGAGACCAATAACTTAAAGGTGTTTCCTAACGGCAGCCTGGAGATAACAGATGCCCAGTTAGAGAACTCAGGGCTCTATTCCTGCATCGCAATAAATAAGAAAAGATTATTAAATGAAACCATAGAGGTTAGAATAAATGTTAGCAATTTCACAATGAACAGGTCCCATGCTCATGAAGCATTTAATACAGCTTTTACCACCCTTGCTGCCTGTGTGGCCAGTATTATTTTAGTATTACTGTATCTCTATCTGACCCCCTGCCCATGTCAATGTAAGGCAAAAAAAAAGAAGAGGAAGCTGAACCAAAGCAGTGCCCACTCTTCTATACTGAATTCTACAATGCCACAAGAGCTGAATTCTACAATGCCAGCAGACGAGAAGAAGGCTAGCACTGGTAAACGGGTGGCTTTTCTGGAACCTGTGCATGAACCAAAACACAATCAGAATGGGAAAGTAAAACTGTTTCCTAATGACAGCATCATTACTGAGAGTATCTTAAAAACTACTCGAACAAAATCCGACTCTGATTCTGTCAACTCCGTGTTCTCAGATACACCTTTCATGCCACCAACTTAGTTTGCTGCCTGTGTTTGTATTGTGCAGTTACATTTTGGAATACCTCCTTTGCTTGTAGCAACCATCAGGAAATATAAATAAAAAGAGATAAAATGTTTTAAAAAAATTATATATTGTCAGTCCTTGAACTGTGTCTCCTCTCTGTGAGTGCAGGGCCATGCAACAGTGATACTTTGTTTGGGAAAAGCAAACAGCATGGCATTTAATGTGATTGTCTTCAGTGCAAGCACAGCTTTAGTTTTACCTTCTGGTCCATACACAGAAATTTCTTGTGCATGTTTAAAGATGCTTTCAGTGCATATAGCTGACCTGCAGAGGCACATGCTGCCCCCCATGCAACACTCTTGGTTGTGCTCATAAATCAGCTCTTCTGCAGTCAACACAGAAGCAAATTCACATGGCTACTGAGAAAAATGTCCAGATTTTCTGCAATTCCTTTTACAGGCTCATAAAACGTTTACGTGAAATCACTAGGGGTAAAAAGTCATGACATTTGTTGCACTGTTCAGCACAAAAGAATTAAATTTGCCACCAGGATGGCTAGCAGCACTGGGTAAATGTTGATGGCCTTCAACTGATAATGTATTTGCAAGTAATTGCTTAAAAACATTAAATGGGGGGCATTGTAATAACTTTATTCAAAACTTAGTCATGAGATTACTTGTAAGAAGTCAAGTGCTTGTATTTGTTTATAAATATTTCACAAAATGAAAACAGGGAAGAGTTAACACTATCTTTGCAGTTGCCTTACTAAAAGAATTGAAATTGTCAGTCATGATTGTCAAAGCTGTGATAACTGGATTGATTCTAACCAGTTTTCTTAACCTCCACTGCATACTGTATGCTTGGTGTCACGTGTGGTGAACAAATCTGCCACCATTACCATAGCTCCCACTTCATCTTAGAGGTGGGTGGCTTCTCTTCAGAGATCACTTCATGAAATAGGGGAAATATTTCAATTACCTTTTTCAGTGGCATGTGGTTCCTGCAGCCTTACTAAATTTGCTTCCAAAATTTTTTTCTTAAAAGAGAAGATACAGTATTTGGACAAACTCATGGAAAGTATAGAAGACTTTACACCCTGTAAATTCAGAAAACAGAGCTTTTGTCTGGACTTGGCACTTGTCTCGTAAGTACTGCTTTTTTCCTTGCCCAAATGTAGCATGGTCAAAGTTTATATCATGTGAGACTGACCTGGACTGGTTATGCAATATAGGTTGCATGAAGTGTTGTGTTACTGTAATAAGCATATGAGTTTATTTGCTTTTTCTGTTTTATTTGCCTTTTTTTTATTTAAGCTTATTTACATTGGGACTGGGCTAGATTTTGCTAGTCTTCCCCACGTTGATACGCAGCAACTTCAAAGAAGTTTTTCAAGGAATTACAACTTACCAAAGACAAGTAAATGGAGCATGCCTGTCTTGCTCTATTTTGGGGGAATATACTGACAGGGTAAAGGAGGAACAAAATGAGAATCAAGGGGCTACGTGGAATGGCAACTGTAATTTATTTTTGAGAAGCTTACTGTAACAGCTACTGGCCATTTTTTGTGATTTCTTTTGAGAAGTGTGTTATTATGCTAAAGCTCATATCTGGCTGAGCCAAAGCTATTAGCAATTGATTTGCTTTGGAGAAATCCTGATGTAGCTAATTGTTTGAAAACAAGCTATCTGACAAAGAGATTAGCTCAGGAAACAGCATCTCTGTGTTGTGGAATTAGCAGGCTGCTGGAGATTTTAATGGAGATATTCAGGGAAATGGAAAATTGAAATTGGTTTTCCAGGTAGAGAATAATAAATATTTAGGAGAGGAAGTTGACCAGGAGTTTGTATCTTTTATTGTGTAAATTTAAAAATAGCTTCTGATATCAAGCAGGTTAGTGTCCTTTCATAAAGCTCTTTCCCTCTTTTGTCTGTGCATATGCAGTAAGCCAAAATCTATATTTCTATATATAAGCTATGGGGAAAAAATCAGTGATTGTCTTTGCTAAAATCAGTGATAGGGTTGGATCATCTGTCAGTGAGGCAAAGATTTGTCATTGTCTTCTCAAAGAATTTTTTTTAAAAAAGATTTAACCAAGCTACACAATCTGCTGTCATGCCACATGTGTGATGAATGAGTGTCTTCTGTGTTGTACAAGGAGATGACTGGGGACACAGGGCCAAAGGATTGAAATGGTGGTGAGGCAGAGTGGGAAATGGAGACACAAATACTCTGTGGGAAGTTGTACAGATCAGTTACAGCACTGGGCAGATGTTATGATCTGTTGTCATACATGAGGTTAATTGACCCAGATTTCTAGGTTTACACAAGAGCACTAATGGTCAGTTCCAAATTGGGCTGAAAAAGAAAACAGGCTGTTGCCAGTGTGTCTTCTCCTTAGCAACTACAGCTGAGCACGTGGACTTCGTGGCTGTTCACAGTGCAGGGCAGTGACGCTCACTGAGCATTTTAAATATATGTATGGTAGTCCTAAATAAAAAAAGATAGAGATCCTTCAGCCTTTTTTCCACAGGGTTGCTTCCCTGCAGCAAAAGTGTGGGGATTTGTGGGATAAGAGTAATCCTGACAGAAGACTAGAGAAGCCGAGCATTGATCTAAACAGCAGATATTCACTGTGACTATTAACTGGCCGTGTTTCACTGACTGCTTCAAAGTACTCACGGTTGTAACTGTGATTATGAACAAGGTGGCAAGCCCAAAGCTTTTGAAAGAGATGTTGTCTTGTTTTCCGCCGCTTTACATTATCATAGCCTCATTCAGCAGGTGCAAATTTAATAAAGATTTTTAAAGTCACTACTGAATATTTATCATATAGCACTGACATTGTTAATCTACAGATCCAGTCCTCTCTTTTCTTAGAAAGCTGTGGAAAGCCAATGCAGCTCATCTGTTCCTTCCCTCCTGTCGCGATGTAAGCCCCACCAGGGCTGTGAGCAGGGAGCTGGAGCTGCCATCCAGCTCCATGGCTTTGCAGCACTCAGGGTGGTCACATGGACAGGAGGGGCTGCCTGGATGCCACAACTGCAGCTCTGGTGTCATCTGCCTTCCTAGAAAGGCTTGTTGATAGTCCTGCCCTACCACCGTGTCTTATCTGATGCCTGTGTCCTGGATTTCTCATTGTTGTTTCCATCAACCACAAAAAAGCTGAATGATACTTGTAATGCAGAAAGAGCTCAGTTCTGTGACATGTTGAGTGCTCTGGTACCAATCCAGACACACTCTTAAAAGGGGTTTGTATTAAGGCAAAGGTACCAGCCTACTGGCAAGAAGTCTTGCCAGCCGTGGGGTCACTCGCTGCCTTTGCAAGATGCCTGGAGTGAGATATTGCCCTGCTGCTCTGATAACCCCAGGTGGTTTTCCTCTCCCTTGTCTTCTTTCCAGTGCCTGAGGCCATGCCACACAGGTCATAGGCAGAGCTCTAAGCTATAGCTTAACACTGTCTTTTTGGGGAGTTCCTATGAATATATGTCCTCCACCACTGTAACAGTGGTGAGCAGCTTTTCTCTTATTCAGAGGACTGTTGCATCGGTTCCAGTTGGAATCAAAAATAAGGATAATGGCTGCAGACAGCTCTGGCAGATCATGTCCTTGCCTCTTTGTGTTCCCAGCACCTCACATACCTGCAAGGCATCAACTTTTGTGGAGGAGTCATGCGAGGCCAGTATGAAACCTCCCAGGCCAGTCCTGAGGGGAGCAACAGCAGCTGTGCAACCACATTATCTCCCTGTTCTCCACCTGTAGTGGCAGGAGAGAGAGAGGGTTGCTTGCTGGTTATCTCCTCTGACCTCGATAAGGTCAAGTGTCTGACTGTGACCACCTCACGATGAATGGATACCATGTCTGACTGCCCCTCAAATACATTGAACAGCTGCCATCCAAGCTGGAAGCTGAGGGTGAACTGAAGTGCTTTCCTGATATCAACCTGATATCTGCAGTTGGTTCTGACAGCCAGCAGCATGTCCTTTAAGCCCAGGTGTTACCCCCTGCTTGTTGGGCAAATGGTGCTCCAGGTAGTAATGTATCTTATTTTCTTAGATCACTTCTTCAAAAAAATGGATGTCTGAGGATTGCTAATTCTTGACAGTGTAAAAGAACTTACAGATTATATAGCTCATGCTTCTGAACAAGCAAAACCCTAGGGCCAAGTTGTGATTAAGCCATAAACTTTAATTTAGGTTTCCACAAGATGATTTCTTCCTACTAGGATAAATCAACCTCCCTCAGAGTGCTTTTATACCTTGTCTGCAGCTTATTCCTAATAACCTCTCATGTCTCTGAACTAGTTGAGAATAAACCAGCCATTATGTGCCAAATCATACAGTTGTGGTCATCCCTAAAGTAATGCAGCTGTGACAGTTCCCTGTAGACTACAGCCACTGGCTGTCCCACCCAGCACATATTTCTGTTCTCTTCTGTAAGCCTGAATCATCACCATTTGTCCATGGCAAGTGCTGGGACCTTTCCCAGCCTCATCCTTCCTTGTGCACTGTGTAAGAACTGCTTCAAGACAATTTCTGGATGTACTGCAAAGTTACTGTAAGGGATTATTTAAATTGATTAATTAAAACAAATACTTCTAAATGAGAGCTGGTATTGGTAAGTAGTAGCTTTTGAGAAGACAGTATATTTTTCATTTACAGATTGAACAATTTAGATTTTACTGACTTTTTGCTTCTTTGGTAAACAGTACTTTGATCATTAAATATGTAGAGAAAGAGAGTGCATATTTAAGGATTTTTTCCTCTGTTCCTTTTTTTCTATTTGCCCAGTAGGGCTTAGATGTAATAAAAGTAGGAGTTTGAGGTTGAAGGGAATAAGGGCAAGAAATATCTTGAGCCAAAGACTAATATCTCAGCTATTGTCTTCAGTGGGTACATGACAAAAAAAACTCCAACAAACACGTAACACCTAAATACAGATTTCATGGGTATTTTGTAGGGTCTGGATGTTAACAGGCTTCTGACAGCAATAAAGCTATAAAAGTCATCCACACAAAAAATCAAAGCGTAAGAGTATTAATATTTGTTTCTGAACAAGAGAGATCCCAAACTTACTGTAGAAGTCAAATCACAGACAAAAGGACCATACTTCTCTTCCTTACCTACAGAAATCTCAAATATTAATATTAAAGAACAGATGCACTGGAGAAAGTATTTTTCTTGTGAATTACTAGTTTATGCTCTGATTTTGTTAAGTGGATTTTTTTCCTTGTATGAATCTATATTCCTTTCCTTTTCAGAATAACTTAATTAACTGGAATAATATTTTCTCACTTATTTCTCCTAATGAAGTCTACATTTAGTCAGAAAGAAGAGGAGGATCAAGAATGATATAATCAGTTTTTGACGTCACTGTGATATTAGGAAAAGTTAGTTGTGGATTGAAGTGTTTTCTTCGAGATTATTCAGCCATAGACCTGTGGGTTGTTTTAATTTAACTGCTATTTTCTGTCTCATTTGAATAATTCAAAATGGCATGTTTTAATTTTTTTTAAAATGAGAAAAACTATTCATGCAATTTTTGGCATCAGCTTAGCTACATTGATTTAGAAACCATCACAGATGTGAAACAATTCTGTTAGCATAAAGTAACTCTGGAATACAGAGAGGCTGTCCAGTCTGTATGAATATTTCTCATGACTGTCTGGGATCAACTGTAAGTATTTCCTTGGCAAGCTAGAGGCAAATTGCATTATGCAAACCTTTCCTAGAAAATTGGGAAGATGTTTTCTTTAATCAGATTAGCTAAATCAAATAACTCAATTGAAATCCTCATTTAGGCCTTACCACAGATCCCATTTTAAATTCAGTGCTTTTATTTGCACTTTTGAACTATGCATGGAACATACGAGGCTGCTACAGCATATATGCCTGATAGGGATGTCAGAAGAGGGGACGAGTGGTGGAGGAGACGTGAACATGTTTGCTTGAGAGCTGGCTAATATGGTACACTGCCAATTTCTATCCTCAAGGGTTAATGGCCCTAAAACCAAAATACTCACCAAATCCAAACAAACCTTAGACACCCTCTCCAGAGGGAGTGGAGGCTCTGGCATGCACTCTGGCTGCAAAGCACAGAGCCTCAGCAAATGCAAATGCTGCCCTTTGAATAAGACAAAATGTCCTTTCATGGAAATGAAATGACTTCTAGCACTTTCCCTGGTAGCTGAGGTGATGTCGGCAATAATAGACCACAATATAAATTAGCTGTGATAAGCACTGCTGTTGCCTGGAGCAGCTCAATTAGCCTTTTGCTTTTGGAGCAGAAGGGTTTATAGCACTAGATAGAGCCTCAGACAGGGTTATATCTGACTTTTGTCCTCTTTCCTCTTTTTACCTGACATCAGAATCACTGAAAGCTATTGTATTTGTTATATTTTTCCCCAGAATATTTATTAAAAATAAAATCTTGGGCCTTTCTTCAGGCAGCTCACCACTGCCTGAGCATTGGTGGATAGGAAACAAAGCTTTTCACCTAGGTTTTAGTATCAGAACTGAGATTCCTTCTGATTTAGGTTGCGGAGAGGACAATGGTTGGTATGGTATTACTACTGCTACTAACACCCAGATATGTCAGTCAAGGCTGGATCCTGCTGAAGGACATGTTTTGCAAAAGAGCAGAGGGTATACTTGCTTCTCTGACCTTCTTTTTAAAGCAGAAGTTAATATACTTGAGCTATTGCCTGAAATAATTTCAAATCCTATTTTTTAAACTACTTTTATGAGTGCGAGTGAATGACATTTGTTTTTGCAACCCTATCAGTTGTTTTGTAATTTGGGGATGAGAAAACTTATCTCTTCTCATTCGCTTTTTCTCCATATAGTAAAAGGATAGTTCCTCTATTTGTAGTGCATGTGTATCCCCTCCCCTTTTTATTTTCGAGCATGGATAATCACTGCATATAGCTTAAGCAAAATGATGCAGTGAATGCTCTCTGTGATGCATATGTTCTGTAGAAATAAGCCGATTTGTTGAGTGTGCTGTCCTGTATATCATTTCACATTTTAAAACCACGTTTAGACATGCTGTTATTATTGTTGCTACTGTTATAAAGCTGTCCTGTCATTATTCTGCCATTTACCTATTCGTTAAAAATACAAGCAAATATCTCCCTATCTGGTATATACCATAGTATCAAATTAGGCCTACACCGGATACCATGGACTCTGGTAATAGCTCTGAGTTATGGGGATATTTCCTGCAGCTCTCCTGCTCAGTAAGGTATAACTTGCAAAATTTGTGCTCATCTGCTGCAAGGAATCAAGGACTATACTAGCTTTCATTATCTGTGCTGATATGTCACCTGCTGTATTATGCAGCATTCATTTCATAGTGATGACATGTGTGAGGGGGGCTCTTTTTCTTCTCAAAACTGTGTTCAAAAGGCAGAGCGAGGACTGGGGCTCAGAGGCAGTGCTGCTCAGAAGCAATGAGCTTCTCTAATGGAGAGCACAGGCTGCAATCTGTTGCAGAAGGAATTTTTTTCCAGGAGAAAGATACTACTCTTTGAGTTAAAGTTGATAAAATAATGTACAGGAGTGAAAAGTAAAAACTGACAAACAGAAGCAGTACCCAAAATCTTGGGAGGGGCTCAGGCTTTTGAAAATATATTAAATTTTCATATTGTTATAGTAATCTCCTCCTGTATGGAGAACTGTTGTGTCAATAATGAAGATGTAGATCATTCATCCCAGAAATGAGAAGACCTTACTGTGGACAGAAGAGTACTTTCTGGTTATCTTTAATTGTCATCACGTCATGAGCTCACAGTAGGTAGACCACAGTAATATTAATCTGTGATTTCCTTAAGAGACAGTGGATAGTGGACTGGGTGGCAGAAGGATTAGTGATTGGGAATTTCTTGAAGTTTTTGTGGTTTGGGGTAGATTCTCTTACTATCTCCGAGTCATCACTTGTAAGATGCTGAAATATTGTCACTGAAGTAGGGGTGTTTAGGATTTTTATTTTTCCTCTGCAGAAAATCAAGTAACTACTTAATTGTACCCTAAAGACAGAATGTAACATTTTCTTCTTTAAAGATGCATTTGCTAAAGGGTGTGACATCACAACAGGGTATGTTTGCTTCTGTCAATTAATATTTCACCGGTGTAGTGGGAGGAGAACTGACACAGTAACACAGGGGGAAACACGAGGATGTCTCTCGAGAGTGAGTATAAAAGATGAGGGCTGCTGCGTATGGTTCCCCAAACAGCGGGTGTGGGAACTTGGAGGCCAGAAAAAACAGCACTTCTAGACCAACTGCATGCTGTCAACAGAATGGACAGATGCCACATTTCAGGTATTCCAATACACTCATATAGAGCAAAGTAGGATTAGCCTTATCTTTTTGATAAGGAATGCTGCTCTTTCCCAGAGCTTATGAGAGAGTTTGATCAGGCTTATAGGACTTGAAAAAGGAGTTTAATGCATGTCTAGGAAGCTGTAAGCTAGTATTTATGACTACTGATAACCGCTGTGGAATAATGTGTTAATTTTATTTTGGTAATGTAAACTTTAAAATCTGATTTTGACCATCTTTGTGGAATTTAATTAATGAGTATCTGCAAACCATTTTGATTTCTTGAGACAGGAAGCATCATAGTAGCCCATACTCTATTAGGATCTTTCCACATTGTGAATGCTTTTTGAATGTTTTTATGAAGTACAGTAAGCATGCATTGTACTTCAGAGAGAAAATGCTTTCACAGGTAGTGTGTGTTTTCAAATAGATAATGATATTAGTTGCTGTGACTATTGCATTTTCACACACAAACTCCCAGACTGTAGCCTACTGCCATCTGCTTAGGTTGAAAAGAAATATGTTCCTCTAGAGGATAGTTTAGAGTTTCAGAAAGCCTTTCTCTCTTCACTGACCACACAGAAAAACTGGGAAGACTAATGTCCTTGAGCATAAATTAGCCTGTGGGAATGCTTCCATGATGGACCATTTTAGTCTAGCTCCCTGAATCCTTTCAAAAGGTCATGCTCTCAGCTGTGACAAGTGCTGTTCTGTAATATTCACGCTGAAAGACTCTCCAAAAACTGATATGCAAAGCCAGCCCTTGAAGCTGAGCTGAGTGTTGTAGTAGCCAGAAAGGAGCTTCACTGACCAGTGAAGAATTTGATGCCAGCTGACCTTTCCAGGCTGCCAGAAAGGCTGATTTTAGCTGTAAGGTTTTGAAGCCTTTTATTGCCAAAAAAAAGTTGTTATCACTGACTGCCTCATGGAGTAGCACTGGCATTTTTCTGACATTTATCTGCTCACACAACTAGAGTTCAGGGTCTTTGTGAATTGTACTTCCTCCTCTGAATAATAGCAGCATCTGGAATTTTTTTGTGGAAGTTTTTTTCCATTTTGTTTTTATTTGGTTTGTACATGATTTCATGAAATAAGCCAGACTTAACTGCACTGTCCCTGTGGAACCTCTTTTTCCTCTATTTCTTTTTCTCTGTGTCTCATGGACATTGCTGACAACTGGGATGAGTTTGTGATGTGCACATGGCAAGAGGTCCAAGGAGGCCTTTTTACCCCGGAGGAGACCCTGCAATAGTGAATAATATCCAGGTAAGATCTGACAACACAGGACACATTCCTCGATCTATGCCAGAATCTAAATTGCCTTTTGATATTCAAAGCAGGGTTTCTTGAATGTTTCAAAAATCCTCTGAGACTGTCAGTAATCTTTACATGAACAATATGTATAAATATACTGTGTCTGTGAGCAATTTTAACTTTGGCAGCTGAAGCACAAAGGCACTTCAGTTTTCTATCATTGTTTCCAATTTAAGAATATCAGTAACAAAACCCTCTAATTTAGTCACCCACAAACCAGCAATCACTACATCAGTGAGGTTGTTAAAGCTAGAAGAGAACTGAGCTAAATTTTAGAAGAAGGTACAATGATAGAACCTAGAGATCAGTAAAAAGAAGTGTGACTCGTTTCTGAAGTACATAATCCAAGAGAAAAAGCACATCAGGAAAGGTAGAAATTTGTGATAGGAGCTACATTAAATGCAGAGTGATAAACTCACAGGAGATAACTTTAAAAATTAGGACCCAAGTGCATTAGAACTGCACCAAGATCTTCCTAAGAAACTAAAATCACAGGGGGTCATACAAAAAATAGAAATAAGGAACATAATTATATATTAGTTTAATAAGAATTGAGAAAGTTCAGAGGCTAAGGTGTTAACATTATTTTGGAACATAAAGGGGGCAAAATTATGCAAGGTAAAATAACTACATGAGAAGCAAAAGAAGGGCAAAGTAAGGGCTCATAATTTAACAGTAATTCACAAAGTATTGAAGTGTTCAATGTCTTCACATGAAAGGATTAATTTCCAACCAGATACTTAACCACATTAAATTTAATGTGAAAATAGGAGCCTAAGCAGAATAACAATAAATTAAGTTTAAAAATGTCTGGATAAGCTAAGTGTAATTGAAGTCATCAGGTCCTGATGATGTTAAACTTCACTTATTTAAAGAAATATTTTAAAAATCCCAGAAACATTCACTGTCATCTTTGAAAACTCATGGGACATGGGCAGGTCCCAGATAATGCAAACAAAGTATAGTAACTACCTTTAAAAAACCCAAAAAAACCCACAAACAAGGAATTATAGATTATTCAGTGCAACACCAATTCCCAGAATGATTCTAGAACAAGTGGTTAGATAATCACTTTATAAGTGCCTGGAGCATACTAAAGTGGTAAAAACACCTGATGGATTTGACAAGAATGAATTGTATTGACCCTGTTCACTGCTGACAAGTTAACTAGCCTTGGCTGGATGATAGGAACAGCCTTTTGGCCACAAGGACAATGAAACAATGGGAGAGAATATTGACTGATGCTGCTGCAGCTTTTTCTTCTTTTTCTAGAGGATTTTTAAAAACAAGTTAGGCACACGACATCTGTAAAAGCTATAGGCATCTTTAGTCTTTCCTCACTGTAGGGTATTGTACTGGAAGAGCTGCAAGATCTTTTCCAGGCTTATAGTATTATGTAGGCAATGTTTGTTTAGGTCCCCTTTGCCCCATGACTTGCATTACATGTTTTCTTCCCTGAATGCAGGTTACTGAAGATTGTCTGGGATTGCATACAAGCTCTTTTATTCAAATTGATCTGAAATTGAAGTATTTAATATATGCTTCATTTTCCTTTGGAAATTTTAACAGAAATCAATCACTATTTTTCCCCAGAGGTTTGTTTTGATTTTGCTCTTTATACAAATGGTACTTCTGAAATCTGCTTAATCTGAACAATACCTCTGAAATAATTGTCATACACAGAATGATGGATTAGTTGGGGGACAAACTGTGGACACTCCATTGCAGATGCAAAAGTAATTTTGTCCTGAAACTGCATCCTACTGAACACTAGAGTGTTGGGAAAATCTTGGAACTCGTGAAACAGCTCCAGAAACAGCGTCATTTGGGTTGCATTTTCAAATATTTCCAAGTCACTGGACCACAATATTGTCTTAGCTGTGAATGCTGATCATTTGAGATGAGTCTTTCTCTGTTTCACAGTTTCTATCAGTACAGGAAGGTTTAACTTGGCCTTGGAGTACAGAGATACGTTCCTGGGACCTCTAGTAAAGCTGAAATTTGCTTTGTAGTAAATGCAGTCCAGCATGAAAGACTGATAGACATGGTCAGTGTGATTGCTGGCATGATTTACTATGACTCAGCAGGGGGAAACTGTACCATCTGGATTGGACTCTTGAAAATGAGAGAGGTCTGTTTCCCCTCTCCAAATGTAGGTTTGCCAACACAGAGTTCCCCAAAATGGAACTTATTTATTCCTCCCCACTTCCCTAAATTTATGAGCGTTTAACAAGTTTTGAAAGACAACATTGTCTTTTGAAAGACAGGGTTGCCTTCACTTGTATTACACATCTCATTTGACTGTCTACTACTTAATGGTGTAGCTGGTAGGTATTTTTTCAGGACTAAAATACTTTATCCCCAAATGGTAGGCAATCCTTTCATGTTTCCAGTAGCACTTCCTCTAAAAGAAACATTATTCTTCTGGGTGAGCAAGGCAGAGACACTCCACTGAGGAGTTATCTCCTCACCACTTTTTCTGCCTGGTCTTTTGCATGATGCAACCTCTTTAAGAAAACCAAAACATACTAAAATATCCTAAGTGAAATATATGAGCACTCAGACCTATTGAAAGTGTATTTTTCTGATTATCACTTAACAAAACTGGAACTGGAGCCTGAACAAGCTTGTGATATTAAACACATCTTAAAACTCTGTAGTTTTATTAAATTAATGGGATCTTATTAAAAACTAATTGCCACATTTCTTTTTAAAGTGGGAGCTATATATTAGCCTCATACAGATTTAGAGCTTGATTGCTCTCTTTCAAATGGTTGCATCAGAACATTAGAATAAATTATTAAACTTAATAAAATTACAGTAAACTAGATTGAGAGCAGAATTACTCAGTGCAATCAGTAACCTTTTGAGATCCCAACAGCAAAGCAACAATGAGATGGAATTTAGCAAAACTAGTAACATCCTTCTAAATTTTTAGCCCAAGTATGAAATCTGACTGAAAAATTTTGGATTTCCCACATTATTTGTTTTCTATTATACTGCAGTATTCTAGACATATTTAGCCATCAGAAGCATGAGACTGGGCTCCTAAATAATTTATTTTATTTCCTTGATGGAATAAAAATAAATAAAATAAAAGAACAGAGCTATCAATGTTGACCTGAACAATTTCTTTTTATGTAATGGGGTATTTTCCATCCTTTAGGTTATGTACACTTGGCACTTGCAAGACTCTCATATAGTTTTGCAGAAAGCTGTATGTGAGAACTGTAAAGTCAACTTTGGAGAGCACAAAATGGTGCCAAGCAGGTGGACAGTATTTTGGTCTAGGCTTCTCTTTTGACTCATACTGGAACCAACTCTGTATTTTAAGCAAGGAATTAGCCTTTATCCTGAGACTATCCTGCATCATGACATTATCTGTGTGTCTTCAGGCAAAGTTACCAAGTTCATCTGTGACTTGATTTTCCGCAGATAAAACATGGAGAATGTAAATAGTAGCACTATATGTATGAAAAACCTCTCAGAACTGTCAGAATTGTATTTGCTCTGGGACCACCAGTTTTGGAAGAGCACACATGCCCTCAGCTTGAGGACCAAAGTGTTCCTCAGCCTCACTGTTTTCTGTGTGTAGCCCTGCTGCATGTCTTCCTAATCCAGGTGTAGGAACAGAGATCCTGAATAGCTGGTGTCTGTAAGGTTTGTCTCTAGACAAACATTTGATTTTCTGTACATTTTGTAAAGAAATATTTTTTTTTAAGTAATCAGTTTTAACAATTTCTCTTGAGAACATGATGTTATTGCAGAAAAGGGCAAGTTTCCTCAGGTTAAACATGATGCCAGTCTCAGATCCCATTTGCTTCAATCAAATCAAATCAATTCATTTCAGGGTGTGCAGGCGTGACTGAGATTAGACTTCAGCTTTTCATAAGTAATCCTAATTGTGGCCTTTCGGTACCGAGACGGAGCCTACAAGAAAGATGGAGAGAGACTATTTACAAGAGCATGGAGTGGCAGGATGCAGGGGAATAGCTTCAAACTGAAAGAGAGTAGGTTTAGACTAGCTATTAGGGAGAAAATCTTAACTGTGAGGGTGGTAAGACACTGGAACAGGCTGTCCATAGGGTGGTGGATGCCCCATCCCTGGTAGTGTTCAAGGCCAGGCTGGGTGGGGCTCTGTACTGCATATTGAATGCATCTTTCAGACAGAGAATTTGTACTGTGAGAGATGTTTCACTTCACTGAGCAGCATTTCACAAAATATTCCAACTGCCCCTGGTATTTTGCAGATGCATTCTCCATTCTATTATCTTTTCTCCTCTACAATATTCTGAAACAGTTACACAAGAAGAAAAATCTCATCACATTGAAAAAACTACTTGCGATCAATGTAATGTGTGCATTGATTAAGTTCCCTGTGGAGTCCTCAACTCCATGTCGTTTCTCTGAACACTAGATTTTGCCTGTACATCTCTGATGCAGCCAAGATCTGTAAAAATTAATGTAAGCTGACAACTTGTTATTAGTTACACATCTGAAGAGTCTCAAGTGGATAGCCTGTACTTCCCCAAGTCAGTTGTGACTGAGGCTTGCTAATTGACTCAAATCTTCCTGGTGCATGTACTAGGATATTAAGAGCAAATGGAGGCTAGAGCTAGGGCTTTTGAGTCGTATCATGCCAAAACAATTTTCATTAAAGCCACCTGCTATCATTATATTTCCTCAAGCCCAAATCCTTATGTAATAAGAAATTTATTTCAGAGCTCTGCTCTGTTCAGAGACTGTCAGAGCTCTTGCTGTGAGCTGAAAGATGTGACCACCGGCTTCCTATGCAAGAATCAGGGTAGCCCCACAGCTCGAGTTCCCAAAAAGGGATTGGATACATCACTCTCCCAACAGCCATCAAAGCAGACACAGAGGAGGGACTGGGAAGAGGGAGAGACAAATAAGATGAGGGAAAAATCTAGGAATGTGAAAAGAACTGAAAGCAACAAATGAAGACATTAAGAACAAAGCTACCAGGAGACAAAGAGAGGAAACGTATAAACACAAGTTGGTAAGGTCAGAAAAGGTAATTAGAGAGGGTATTGCTCAGGTGTGAGCTAGCTTCCCCTGCTGGTTAACTTTTAAACCAGCACACCTGCGTCCAGGGCACAGGCAATTCCAGAGAAGCTGGTTCTGGTGCCTGAAAGCCTGCTGGTGCTTGGGTGTTGTTTTACTGCACCAGCTCCAAAAAGAGCCAGTTTTACTGCACCAGCTCCAAAAAGAGCCGGTTTTGTGTTGTCTGGATGCACTCTGCATGAATTTATAAGGGTGCTATAATTTAATTTTATTTAAGTCCATTTTATTGTGATAATTTAAAAATACTTCAGAAAATTTATAATATTACATTGTAGGAAATACATATTTCATGCTACTTTGTTATATATAAGCTTTGAAATACAGCAAATTGAAATGAAAATAAATAAACCCAAAAATGTGTATTTCTGCATAGCCAGTAGAAAACATTTTGGTACTATCATGACACTTTTATTGTTGTCATTTATTCAACTTTTGATACATTCTCGGTAAAGATCTGTTCTTCAGAGCGTTTCCAAAGGAAAATTATTCTCTAGAAAATTCTTCAGTCACTTTTATTAAAGTTAGCCTCTGGTACTACTGTCAAGCCTTTATGGCTAAAATAAAACACATTCTCAAAGGAGTAAATCTGAAGCTGTGAGGGATATAGACTAAAAATTAAATGTTTAATGATGATGATTTCCTCTCTAACTCTTTGATGAGAAAAAAAGCTAAGTAAAAGACCCATGTGTGGGAAGAAGAGGAGGGAAAGTGAATAAATAAAGCAAAAGAAAACTTTTAGGACAATTATTTTGTATAGAGCAAGTCTTTGAACTACCATTCTGAGTTACGTGAATATTTTTCTTAATTATAGTTAGAAGGCTATATAATACTATAAAAACAGGACATGAAAAGATTTTGAGGAGCACTAGTATGGAACAAAAATGGAAGCAGGTGGCCTGAGATTTTGTATACAACTTTATGTGTAACACTGTTTCGTTTTAAGGAGTGATATTGGCTGTATATTTCCTGTGAATGCTTGTATCTGTCACATTAGAGTATTTGAGACCTTCTTATAAAAATAAGCTTTTAAAATATTTCAATCTCTTCCTTTCACCATGGGCTACTTTTATACTCTATTCCAGAAACTGAAAATACTTGGCAAGACCTGGTATTTTGAGCACAAGCAACAGTAATGGGCAAATGACTTCTGTCTCGGAGCTGAAGAGCAGCAAGGATGTATCTGTCTGCCACAGGCTACATAGGCATTCCCCACGCATTTTTAGTATGACAATCTGGTATAAAGTACACCAGATTAGTCTCTGTATCCTTTCTTTAGAAAAAGCGGAAATTTTTCTAATATTCTGAGGTCATCTGTGAACTGGATAATTTTTTCCGTGTATCCTTTGTATTATTCTCTCTCTTACAGACGAACTTCCAGTAAACGATACACTCAGTCCATAAAGATGCAGACTGACTGAAATTTCAGGATGGGCTGAGTTACAAGTGTGTAAACCTAGAGTGACAGCTGCACAGTCAGTGATGTTTCTTTAGATTCAGGCTGGTTCATCTGAAATCAGATTCCAGCCAAATTGTCACCTATGTGCAAAGAAAATGTAGGTCTCCTTCCAAAGACCTGCCATTCCACATATGAGAGATGTGTGAATGTGAGGCAGAATTCTTGCAGGATTCCTCTGCATCACAGATTGCCAGGTGTTCAAGCACTTAATTTATGACTGTTTTCTGTGGTTGCACTGTGACTCTTAGGGCAAAATTCAACCATTTTCTTTGAAAATACAGAGGGGAAAAAAAGCGCATGCGATTCTATGAGCAAAGAATATATATGATTTACAAAATACTGTCTCCTCTGAGCCACATCACTGTGATTTCAGCTAAGGTCAAGTTGTACAGATGAAGTATTACCCTTCTGAAAAGTGTCTGCCTTGTGTATCTCAAGATCTGGAACTTAAAAATAAATTGCCTTAGCTTAGTCCCTCAAAACATTTGTTTTTCAAAGAATGTAGACCACGTGCACAGAATGGAAACCCACGCTCTGGGATGTGGTTTTCTGGAAAGAATTTGAGGGTCATGCTGAGGTATTGGTGATTTGGTATTGCCCAAAGCAATGTGCTATCATAATTCTTACAATTTTGAATGAGAATCCCAAGTAAGAAGAGTAGGGAGAACATGTTCCTTTGAGGGAAGAGTGTCACTTCTAGTGTCCACTCATTGAGAGGAGTGTTAAGAAACTCGGGAGAATTCAGTGCAGAATAACATAATAGACTACAGAAGAGGGGGAAGAAAGGGGGGAAAAATCTTTTTAAAAATCTGTAAAGTCTGATTCCAGCAGCTTAGTGTGCTTAATTTACTAAAACCAAGTTCTGGAGTGTCATGAGCACATCTCAGAGGAGAATTTATTCCATATCATCTTAGCTGATCTAGTGTCATCTAGTGTAAGCCACCTCTCTTCCAGGCCCCTTCTGTAACTGAAGGAAAGTGTCATCACCCCAGGATGCTTTTCCTCCAGCAGAAAACAAATGTCCCAAACAACCTGGGTAAATCATTATCTGTCTCCATGGGCTACAAAGGGAAAGTAAATGATTCATTCAGACCAGACACCTGATATTGAGACAAGTGAATTAAGAAGAGATAAATCCCCACATGCATTGCATGGGAGCAAAGCTATGCAATAGCTCACTGGACAAGGCCAGGATTTAAAGAGATCTATCACCTAAAAGTTGAAGCTGGACTAATTCAAATTATAAATAAAGGAAAGGGCTTTAAAAAAAGTATAAGCATAAATATCTACTGTATTGATTTACTAGAAAATGCAGTAGATTCTTCATGACTGATCATTTCAAACCCAGGATTTGTTGCTTTTTTTCATAAAATGTTTTAGCTCAAAAATTTAATTTCACAGAAGTCCTGCATCTCACATTAGTTTAGTACTGAGATTCAACTGCCCTAAGTTAGGCATCTAAAAATATACCATGTACAACTAAACTTGACATCTCAGTCTGAGGTGCTTTCCTTATAAAAAATGAAATCTTCAGAGGATGCTACATTCAGTCCTAAAAACAGGGCGGAGAAATTGTTTACCAGAGGCGCCTGTTTCTTTCTGCTGTTTCTAAGGTGTGCACTGGGCAATCCACATTGACGTGGGACATTGAACTATCTAAATGAGATAATTTTCATGCTGGATGGTTTCTCCTGGTCTGACAAATCATGAAACTCTGACTAGAGTGATAGGCAGTGTTCTCGCATCCAGTTATAGTTTGTACATATTTCTTCTCAGTCATGAAGACCTTGTCATAAAGCACCAAATAATTCCCTCAGTTTCCCCTAAGCATGTCACTGTCTTCCAGTGCTCTTTTCTTTATATTATGACTATTAAAATGCAATTCTGTTTTGTTACATGACCATGTAGAAACAGCAGTATTTTATTCATTGACTTGATTCCAATGTCCAGTCTAAACAAGATTAACTTATTTTCACTTGTTTTTATGGACAATAGAAAAAACTAAGTTATTCCCAGTTTTCTACTCTAGAAAGTCCATCAAAGCGGGATAAGCAGGACATTTTTATTAATGCATTCTCAGCTGAGAGAGTTCACTTGAAGAATCATTAAGCCTCTGTCATAACAGCATAAGGACAAAATAATGTTTATATATTCCCAACCCACCATTAGAAAAGTATTTGTTCACTTCTATCCTGAATAATATGAAGAAAAAGACATGAGGAGACAGTGCTGTCCCTATCCTAGGCCTTGTCCTCTACTGTTCAGCCCTTTGCTCAGAGGGAATCTGAAATGCTATTGCTCAGTTATATCTCATCATAATGCATTCAGACAAAATTTCCCTCTCCACTCTCCGTGTATGTTTCATAGACATGTTTTTAGAGGCACAAAACAGCCTCAAAATGCCATCTTGTACAAAAAAGGACACTAATAGCAGATGTTTCTTGGAACTCTTGACTGATAAGAATATGACTGAAGTCTCCAAATAGCCCTTCATTAAATGCTGAAGTATTATCAGAGTTCTCCTTCTTGCAGGCTTTGGCGTCGAAAGGTAATTCTGAAAAGCTGCAAAATACCCCCCAGCATCAGCACCACTCTTTCTTTCCTGCAGACATCCTCAAAGAGGATCCTCAGAGAGAAGGATTGTGTTTCGCAGAGAGAAGAAGCACAGTCTGTGCAGCAGAACCATATTTATCTCTCTGCCAAAGTGCTTTACGCATCTGCACTACTGGGGCCAGAGTTGCCTCTGCCTGCCAATTTTTCAAAGGAAAAGCCTCAGCTTTTCCAGATTAGTGGTGGAATATGTTTCAGCAAATCAGTCAGACAACCAAATCAGATATGCTTCCATCTGTACTGAGCCTGGACATCAACCTTAAAAAACCTTAAAAAACTTTTGTGACAAATTACAACATCTACCCACTATGAAACATGAAACCCTCACTATGGGAAGACAGTGTAAGAGACACTGTAACAAGCTTTCTCAGAGAGCTACTGACACACACAACTCTCTACAGAAAAACCTTTATTGTAAGTACATGGTCAAATGTACCCTGAGCAAATCAGTGATAAATATCAGAACTCTGTGAGCAGATCAACACTCAACACAAGTTGCGAGCACCATGTATTCAGGATCATGGGATGCTTGTGTTCTGTGGGACAACTGGGAGCAACAAGGCCATGGAAATTGACTCTGCTGGTCCTACTCCCTGACGGAGGCACCTGGCAGGTTTCAAAATGCAGAAGCTGAGCAAGAGAAGCAGAAAAGCATACCCACAGTGAGATTCAGCAGACAACTACAGTCATCTCTTTAGCTGATGTCTACATTTGAGCTGGTTATCCAGACTTCCTTTATAGCTGTTGAAGAGAAACATTTGTCCAAAATGAGTTATGTGCCCTGTATGAATCTGCTGACTACAAAGCGAGTCTCCACAATTAGCTCAGGTTTAGACACCTGTGAAATCTATCCCAGAAAATCGTCTGAAAGTGCAGAGCCACAGGACACAAAATTACCTATGGGACAAGCATCAGGCCCCTCTTCTGTACGCAGGATTATGGCAGAAACAGGCTGTGTGGCCTCCTCACAGATGGAAGAGAAGGTTTAATCCTGTGGCAACAGATGTAGCTCCCTGATTTGAGGTTTGTCTATAGGATCAGTCCTTGGCACTGAACTTTTATGGGTACATTTAGTCATAATAGTATAATACTAGAGGGAAGTGTTCACAATAAAATCCACAGATGTTCATCACAAAATACGGTTTCAGCGTTCACAACATATTACAAAAATACACAAGGTCTTTAATTTGCAGAAAAACTTTGATATCTCAGAGTCACTGAAGGGCAGTTCTCATGGTAGAGAATATTCCGAACCCTAGAACCCATGAAGCCTCCATTGTTGCCGAAACTTGACATTTCTGCTACTTTTCCTTGCGTTCTTTTTGCACAGAGCAGGCAGCTGATGAAAATGTCAGTTCCTTTCAGTTGCTGTGAGAGTCTCGGGAAATACATACATGTGAAAATGGTTTACTGCTCTCTAAATTACAGAAATAACATTATAATTTTAAGTGTACATGAAAAAAAACCACAAACAAACAAAAAACAACAAGAGCAAGATCTAAAGGGGCCAAACTTCTTAGAAAAATAAATTCTAGATTTGGTTTTCTATCTTCAAGCCCAGAAGCTACAGGCCTGTGTGTTTCACTTCAGTAACTGGTAAAGTTATGGGAAGATTATTCTGGGAGGTATTGAAAACCACCTGAAAGACAACCCAGTCATTGGTCACAGCCAGCACAGCTTCATGAGAGGAAAGCCCTGCTTATCAAACTTGATTTCCTTCTATGACAAGGTAACCCACCTAGTTGATCAAGGGAAGCCAGTTGATGTAATCTTTTTGGATTTCAGTAAAGCTTTCGATACTGTCCCTCACAGGATCCTTCTGGACAAAATGTCCAGCACAGCTGGATAAACACATCATGTGGTGGGTGAGCAATTGGCTCATGGGTGGAGCACAGAGGGCAGTAGTGAGTGGAGTGACATCAGACAGGTGACCTGTCACTAGTGGAGTTCCACAGGGCTCCACCTTAGGCTGTACTCTTCAGCATCTTCATAACTGACTTGGATATAGGACTGGAAGGGATACTAAGCAAGTTTGCAGATGACACAAAACTAGGAGGATCTGTTGACTCCCTCAAAGGCAGGGAGGCCCTGCAGAGAGACTTCAGCAAATTGGAGAACTGGGCAATCACCAACCATATGAAGTTCAACAAGAGAAAGTGCCGCATTCTACACCTGGGATGAGGCAACCCTGGATATACATACAAACTGGGGAATGAGATGCTGGAAAGCAGTGCCATGGAAAGGGACCTGGGGGTACTGTTTGACAGCAAGTTGAACATGAGTCAGCAGTGCCCTGGAAACCAGGAGGGCCAACCATGTCCTGGGGCCATCACGCAAAGCATTGCCTGGTAGCTGAGGGAGGTGATTGTCCTGCTCTGCTCTGAGCTGGTGCAGTCTCACCTTGAATATTGTGGCAGTTTTGGGCACTGCAATATAAGGAAGATATTAAGGTCTTAGAGAGCATCCAAAGGTGAAAGGCCTTGAGGGAAATCTGTATGGGGAACCGCTGAGGTCACTTGGTCTGTACAGCCAGCAGAAGAGGAGACTGAGAGAAGACCTCATTGCAGTTTACAATTTCCTCGCGAGAGGAAGAGAAGGGACAGGCACTGATCTCCTCACTGTGGTGACCAGTGACAGGACCCGATGGAATGGCCTGAAGTTGTGTCAGGGGAGGTTTAGGCTGGATATAAGAAAAAGGGTGTTCACCCAGAGGGTGGTTGGGCACTGGAACAGGCTCCCCAGGGAAGTGATAACCAGGTGATAACAGCCTGACAGAGCTGAAGAAGCATTTGGACAGTGCTCTCAGGCACTGATGTGACTCTTGGGGATTGTCCTGTGCAGGGCTAAGAGTTGGATGTGATGATGCGTTTGGGTCCCTTCCAGCTCAACATATTCTGGTTCTGTGAAATATATCTAAAAAAATCCTCCAGAAGAATAGAAATGAGGAGGAATGCATAAGGAGGAATAAAGTGTTATAGGCTCAAGAAGTCTTATCCATGAGCAATATGAAACTTGCTCTTAAAAAAATACGATGAAATTTGTGATGTCTTTCTTTCGAGGAAAGTAACACTCAGAAAACTATTTTATGCTTTTAAGTGAAATTCACATTAGGCAATTCTTTTCACCTTAGTGGACCAATAATCTTGATTTTAATTGGACTTCTTTTTCTAGCTTCAAATAGTAAAAGACTCATCAGTTTTCTGCTGTAAACTGTTCATATTTGCTACATTAATATCACATGTACTATAGCTCTGTCCTGCCTTTGTGTAACATGTCAGACATGCATTCCCTAGCAGCGCTGGATTTAGCAGAGAAGCAGAATAGGCAAGGGGTGAAGTGGGCAGATATTGAAGTCTGCCACTCTGTCAGTATTCAGAAGTCCCATCCTCTTGCATAGGTGATCCTGTTGAGATGCAATCCATTTTTAGAAGCACATAGTTCCTAGAACTCAGCTTCTGGGTATTCAGCAGCAGCAATGTGGGAAATGCAGCAGGTATCAACATCACCTACAAGACTACCACCCTCTGTGGACCACAGCAAAGGAGTATGGAGAGCCCAGCAACTCCACCGGAAAAAAAGCCAGAGTAGCTTTCCTTTTGGTGTATTGCAGATCCCTCTGATTTCAGAACAAGCACTCCTATTTGCTGGAGGGAAGTAGTCAGCCCTTCTTTCCTCCTCTGTGGCTCTGGAGGAAACAGCAGATGCATCTCCAGAACTCTGAAAAACTGGCAGAGGAGCAGCTGGGAGAACAGCACATGGCATGCTGAGCTGCAGCAGCTTCCTCTCACACTCTCCATGATACTCCCTTACCAGTGTTTGGGGCTGCCACCTAGGTGGACCACAAATCTGAATTTTAGAATGGTCACAGGTTAGCACCTGTGAGGAAAAACTGACTTCAACTCTGTGTTTATTCTGGGAATACAATGACTTTATCTTCAAGGTATTTCTGCATCTCTCACTTCTTATGCCCCCTAAAGAAATGACTTCTGGCTCTGCAGTACCATCAGTAGGCAGGGTTACCCCACTCATTGTACTTGTGTTACTGTTTTTTTCTAGCACAGATAGAAAGTCACAATGCCGCAGGATTTGCATCCTGCTTGCTCTTCAGTCTTAGCCTTTAATAGAATTACAAAATGACTGACATACAAGAAGGGATTAGAGGGAACATGAAAATATAGCCTCCAAATGCACAGGCATGCACTGCAATTTTATGGAGGACAAAAATCACAGTGTGACACAGTACCAATTTCATATGATTTACATCTAATTCAATGACGTCCCTTACCCACAGGCAAGTTAGAATCATACCACAAGAATTTCCTGCCATTTCTGTATCTTCCCAATATTCTCTAGCATCTGTTTATTACTGCAGCTACACTGGGGATCATGCTTTTAAACAGCTTTTAAATACCTTCCCCATTCTCAAAGCAAAGATTTTCAGCCTTCTCATGACACAAACTAAGTAATATAAATGTCAACTTTCTCATAGTTTCAGTGTATCCTGCTTCTCCTACTACAAAGACAGGAAGGAATACCATGGGCTCATTAATTCTTTTTACTGCTCTCAAACAAAAGAGCAGTCACTAAGCAGAAGGAACCAGCAACATACCTTCTTGATGCACAGAGCATGTTGCTGATCTAGTACTGGTGAGATGTTGTTTCCTGGGAGCTGAGCAAGCCTGTTGGTCCACCAGGATTTTCTAAGTGTTATTTTTAATAGTTCCCAAATAGCTCCTATCACAAATATTCACTCAACCAAGCTATTAGGTTCTGAAACCAGAAAATTAGTATTTTATCTCTCTAATACTGGAGTTTATGTTGAGCGAAGGTTTTAAACAAAGATCTATAATTTCACTGCAGCTAAAAATGTCTGCCATTGTGTTATGGCCAGTAATATGCTTTGACTAGTGTGCAACCATAAGTTCACAATTGAAATAAAAAGCAGGGAAACAGCAACTATTTGAAAGACTTTCTGGATTCCACATCAGCATTTCCATGTTTTCTCCAGTCACTGCTAAACAACGACTCCTCAGTTCTAAATGAAAGCTTGTGTCTTTTCATTGATGCTGATCCCTCCTTTTTGGATTAAATATGTTTCAGCTATAACTCTGCCAGGACAGATTTAAACAACCTCATTTCCAAACACCTCAACTCGCTGCCTCCTGTATCCTACTGATCAGACAAGAAGAACAAATGACAATCTTTGTGCAGAGAGACAGTATAGATATTTGGACTTTGTGAATGTGGGAGACTGTAAAAAGGTAAGTTAATGACACACTTCTGCTGATTCTGCTGGGATGACTTCTTCATTACTTAATATTATTGTTATCTCAATTATTCAAATGTCATTACTGCTAGCAATGGCTGTGTACTGGGTCTGGCTGAGCTGGAGTTCTATTAATAGCCCTCACAGTGCAGTGCTTTGCATTGGTAGCTGGAAGGGTGTTGATAACACACCAGTGTTTTGGCTACTGCTGAGCATCAGCACTGTAACATTCCTTCTGTAGCTGAGAGCAAGACTCTGGGAGGGGACCCAAGTAGGCCTAAGCTGACCCGCACTGACCAAAGGGATATTCCGTACCAAATGATGTCAGCTCAGATACAAAAGCTGAGGCAAGGAGCAGGAAGGCAGACATTCAGTGTCTCCAGTGGCTGCCTGCTGAGGAACTGTCACACGTACTGGAGCCCTGCTGCTCGGGAGTGGCCGACCATCGCTGCCCATGGGAAGTAGAGAATAAACCCTGATATCTTTCGCTTTGCTTTTGCACGGGCAAGCTTCCACTTTGCTTTTTGCTTTAAATAAACTGCCTTATCCCAAACCACGAGTTGTTTTTCCACCTTACTCCCCTGTCCGGCTGGGAAAGGGTGTGATAGAGTGGCTCAATAGGCACCTGTCATCCAATCAAGGTCAACCCACCACAGGCTGTTACTAACTTGCTGATCTTCTTTGCTACAGAACCGAAACAAATATTTGCCTCATCTAATTTAAATATTCATCACCTGGTCTAAGATACTCAGCTAGAATTGTCCATAACTGGTGAAGTATATCTAAAATACATATTATGTGTGTGTGTATATATATATAAAATCCATCCGTACATATATATCTCTCTAAAATACATGTTTTGTAATAATCACTTGCTCTGTGATGGTGTCTGTTTCTCTCCCCTTATATGAAAGAAACTAAATTACTATCTTTGATAGTCTAGTTCCCCTGTGTGTTCCTAATTTAGCTTTGACAGCTAGAGTTAGACAACACAGATTCCATACTAAATTGCCTTTTAGTCTTACATTCAGTGACCTGTTACATAAGCTCTTACTAATTTTCTGCTAAAACTGTATATTCTAAGCCATGGGTTGCTTGGGTAATTCATACCTCAGAATTGGTCTTTCAGAGCTGTGCCACTTTAGTGAAGTGATGCAAATGAAGAATAGTGTGTAAGGTCCAAAGGCAGATTCTGTGATTTTAAGACAGATACAGCAAAAATATACACTAATCAACTTTGCATACTTGGTTGCACAGAAGGTCAAGTGAAAATACAGAGCAAACACCTGTTCAGAAAAATTACTCCAAAGGTGGGACCACCATCAGCCAAATTTCTCCATTCTTCTTCATTCAACTCCTCTCACCAATGATGTGAATTCAGACTACAGTTATGTAAGAAAAGGTTTCATAGTATATTTATTTCCAGAGTCCCTTTATTACAAGGTTTCTTTTCTTTTGTCTAGTGCTTCCAGTTTCATCACTGAGTAGAACACAGAGTATTTGTAGCTGTGCAGGTAGCAAGGATCCCTGCTAGATCCTTCTTGTGTTAACCCGTCAGCATAAAAGGGATGAAGAGCACAGCAACCCAGTCCAGTTCCAGTCTTCACTCCAGATACCTAAGGGGAGAGGACCAACAGCAAGTCAAGCAGCACACACAGGTGACCCGTGGACACAGCACAGCTAACAGAAAGGTTGCAATATACCGCGTTCCTAAAAAAGCTATGGCAATCATGTGGTGCAAGACAAAAGTGAGAAGGAGTAAGGTCTTTACTGCTCCCTGTAACAGTAAAGAGGCCTTCCATGTCAGGAGAGTCTGGGTCATGTTGGGGACAGCTGGGATGGAGATGGAGGTAGAGATACACTCAATAGTGCAAGGAATAAGCCTACAGGAAAGGGTTCCCCTGAAATACTACATCATTATTGTTATATACAACTAATTTTTCCCAAGTAATTGATAACCATTAAATAGTAATATATACAAAGCCATTTTTTGTTCTAGTAACCAACTGTATTTATGATTAAGACTATCCTGGGTCTAGAGGATCTGGGATGATTAGGTCCTAAGGTCTTTGTGCAAGACGTTACACCACATTATAAATACACAACTCCTGTTCCAAATAGCAGAGTTAAACATGTTCTTTGCAAACCTTGCAGAAGCTGGACCATGGAAAGGTCAAATATATATGCAGTGGGTCTTACTGAAAGGTCACAAGAGATGCAAATAAGAATCACCTTTAGTATGGTCCACATCATTTCTCCCTTTGAAAAATGCACACTAAATCCCTCTGGCCAAACTTCTCTCCATCCTTCCTGTGTGCAGAGAGAGCAGGGTGAGGGGTCGGTGCACTTCACTAGTGGCTCTCCCCAAAGGGAGCATTTCAAAAGGTGTCTCCTGCCAGTAGAGGCAGTGAGGGGGCAGAGAGCACAGTTGGATCACATTGGGTCCACAAGTACATTATAGACATAGCCAGTCTACCTTTCTTAATGCTTTTCTGGTTTTATTTAGGTATTTATTCTGTATAGTTTTTAATTCAAAATGTGCATGCTACCTACATTCACTGAGGCTTTAAAACACAAAAACATTTGTACACATTGATATGGAAAGATAGGATATTTACAATTACCGTAAAACCCTTAAAATCTAATACATGGGTTTAAGAATAGAAATAATAAACTCATAGGTAACTACTTCAGGAGCTGCTCGCCATTAATCATATTTTTTTTCAGACGTACAGGAATAGCACCAGCACTGCACATTAGCTTATAAATAACAAATAATAAAATAAATTAAAAAATATTTTCAAAAGTGTTTTCCAAATAGTGTCCAGGAAATTTCACTTTGCTGTTAAGAGTTCAGTTCCACACCATTTATATCTGCTTATTATTTTTAAAAACTGAGTGCTTTAGGACAGAAGATATAGGAGCCAAACAAAGTCAAACCGTTCAATCTACTCATGAAAAAGTACCTGTAATTAATGACAAATTATTTGGGGGCCATCAAGCCAAACACCTGCTGACCCAGAGCTGAACCTGAACTTCTATCTTACTGGGTGACCCAAACACCACGCATTGCAGTCCCAGCTGGTCCCTGGGAGTGTCAGGAGGCACCATCTCAGCATAGCCATGGTCCAGGACTGCTCTCTCTGGGGCACTCTCCCAAGAAAAGACATGCTAAGCCTACAGTCAGGCATCACATTCGGCTTCCTGTTCTGCCTTGTGAAAAGACCACTCAATGAACCAAATTTATCATCCCTTCTGCCTGGAAATTGCCACCTCTCTAACATTCACAGAGCAGTTCATGTAAGCACTTCTTATTCCAGGCATTTCTTAATCCATTTCTTTAGTCCAGGCAAGGTCTTTCAGGCCAAGTCAAACTACCCTTTAGAAATGCTGAAGCTCAGAGAAGCAGATCAGGGAACACCCATGAAAATTCCACTGCTGATGGGAATGAGCAGATCAGGCACCTGCATCACCAAATGACACAGCTCTTCACTGATGGAATAGCCTGTCAAAAGCCCTGAGTGGGAAAAGGTAATATCTAGTAAGGTCTTCTGTTACTGAGAGCGCTCTTTCGTGTTTGTTTTTCTGGAAATACTTGGTGAGAGGAAATGCCTTGGAAAGCAGCTAATGCCTTCTGGTCTATTTAATCCTGCTCGGTGCTCTGTACCCTTTCCACTGAGCTAACTGTTTGTGCACCTGTGTGATTAAGATTTATATGTATAATGCGAAGATTAAGATATGTAAATATGTATAATGTGAAGATTCAGATCTATATGCGTAACAGTGAACTGACTTCCATTTTAAGGTAGATGGAAATAAAATATTTGGTTATATATTATAATGCTGTTATAATAGCATGTATAAAATAAACTAGAATGGTTGCATTGAACCACGGGAAGAAATAGACAAAAAAATCAGACCCACATGGTTTATTAAGGAATATCACCAATAAAACAAGAAGGCAGAAAAGCAGATTTGTATAAAATTTCTTTAAATGCCAGCCAGCAACAGTGTATAATAGACAAATTTAGCATTTTGCCAATGAGAATATTTTCAAAATTAACTGCTGATTTATTCCTTGCTTGAGAGGTTGGAAGGAAGCCTTTTTTTCTCAGGAATTTCTAGCCTCCCCCATGCCCAGAGGTTGGGCAGAAGGCAGTTGTACTGGGGATGATCTTTTGCCCTTCCCTCACAGCAATCTCTCAGTGCCTCCTTTGCTCTGTTCCTGCCCCAGCACCTTCAGCTACACACGCGGAGCAGCGACGAGCAGCAGGGGTGGACCTCACCTGAGGCTCTCATCTAAATTTCATTCCACTGACAACCAGTGACAGAAGAGCCATTTGTCATTACTGTTCACACTCAGCCAACAAACACACAGCTACCACAAGTGGCACATGAGTCAGCTGAACATGGGTCTTAATTTCATTACACTAGATGGAAACCCATGTTCTTTCTATGAGCTCTTCTCAGCAGCAGAGGCAGCCACCCCACATGAAATCACTAGGTAATTCTTTTATTGGTAAATATTGGTATATTTTTTATTGGTAAAGCCCTCAGAACCAAACAACTTTGCTATTAGTGCAGTGCAATGCAAATAAAATCTGTGGCAGATGGTTGCCAATGGTTTAGACATTCCAGATAAACAGGGAATGGCAGAGAGACAACACAAGCGTAAACCAGAAATTAGTGGGCATTACCAGTGTTATCAATTTGCCACTCTCTTAGAGGCTTCTTTAACGATGGGAAAGTTGAGGCAGTTGGAGATTTATCCCTTTTCTCCACTCTAAAAATTCTGTTTAAATGTATTTTACATACAAAATAAAAACCTTGACTTAAGTAAAAAATGTGAATATAGAAGTCTAGAAACACGAAATTAAAGTATAACGTAATATGTCTCCTGCACAGAAAATGAAATAATAGAGAAAAGTTTATTATTATTGTTAGAATCTATTGTGGAGTTCTAAAGTTATTGTAAGTTATTAGTATTGTCATCTTAAACACTAAGGATGTGTTTTAGTGTCCTACTGTCCAATTATTTGGGCATATACTTTAAACAAGGGGCCTGAAATTAGAGCAGAATGGAAGAATAACTATTTTTGCAACCATCTCACAGAAACAAAGACAGGTTCCATTGAAGGGCAGTGCCTTTTATTGATTTATTTTAGATTTAATTGAAAACAAAATCCGCTTACCTCAGTTATAAGCAGATTGTGAAATACAATAATGTATTATTTAATATTCATATGTGTGTCTCTGCACATTTAAATACTGGTTTTATTTCAGTGTTTTACTATCAGCTGTCTCAGCTGTTCCAGCAAGTAACGGTCAGCCTAGCCAAAAGCTGTCTGTGATAGAAATTGTGAGGAGTTCCAGTCTAACAGCATGCTGCGTAACAACACATTTGCTTTTATGAGCTTTAAAATGGATTTTTTTTTCAGTTTCACAGCAGTTGCCTAGTTCTTCTACTATAAAGATGAATAGAAGTTCTATTTTTGTATCATGTTATATAATTTTGTCAAATCTCTTCATTAAACTGGATCAGTCCTACTCTTTTCAGAATCTACTACCTTCATTTTTAGCTTGAATTGCATCTGTCAAATGAGTTTCTAGATAATGATCAAAGACCTCTTAGAGCAGCTTTTCTTCCTGTAACTTCAGCTTCCAGCACTAAGGGAAGAAAAAGTGCATGAAAAGACTAGGAGTAGTGCTCCTTCACTTCCCTCTTCATTACCCCTTCTAGCTTTGTGGGGGGGAAATCCCACCAAAATATCCCAGTTACTCCACTGACATATTTTTATGAGAACAAATCGAGTCTTGGAGGGACCCTCCTTGCACCATGGCTGCCTGACACCTGTGCACCACCTGTGGTGGCACCCTGTGGGGATGCTCTCAGCCTTAGGCTACAGCAGGGAACATCATAGCCCACTTCTAGCTTCAGACCCCTGCCTACCGTGGAAAACGACGGGGCAAGATGAGGATTTATGCCAAAAAGATTTATGGCAGAAATTTGTGGCAAATGGTGTGATCATATGTCAATGATAAAAAAACTAATGATAATGATAAACCACTAAAAGAATGTGAATGCAAAGCCGATAATTAGGTGTACAAAAAAAGTCAACACACATATTTTGAAAAGTAAGAAAAAAAAAATTGTTCAGATAACTGCTTATTTCTCATGAAGCACTGTGCAGTCTTACCATCACTCTTTCATTAAAATTTATTTGGGTAATATAAACTCCCAGACCAGCTGCAAAGTACATCCTATTCCTTGCAACTACCACTTGTTTTGAGGACTCAGCTTGGAGAACATCAGAGCCGGGTCAATGCCATTGAAACAGGGTCTCTCCTGGTTGAGTTTCTACTCCAGTCAAATAAAGGTCAGTAGTGCCTGCAAGTCTACACTACACAATAAGGTACAAGTTCAATTCCCCAAACCAGAATGATGCACTACATGGAGAAAAAATGATGGGAACAAAATATGTATATGTCAGGAAGGCTTTTCATTAAATTGTTTTTCTTCAATAAAACTTGGATGTGGTTTTGCCTCCTAGTGTGACCCCAAATCCTGTAAAAGCTGGAAAAGATGACTGACTCTGTCCTTCCTCTTCCACTGATGCATTCCTTATGTCAGGGTATTTTCTTTTTTTGTCTTCTTTTTTCACCATTACTAAAACAAATAAATCAAATTAAGCCAAAACTTCAGGATAAAATTGTCATCCATCTTACCAGGGAAAGTCAACAAACTACTCCTCTTTTTCTTTTTCCCTTAAAGAAGGCAGGACTGTTTATGCCGCAGTTCTATCAGTAAATCATTACTACTTCACCTTTGATTACGCTACCTTCAAATTCAGTGCAACTGCTCTTCATACCAAACACTTGATTACTAGCAGGGCTTTGTTATGAGACTTTATGTGCCTTTTCCCCTTCCCAGTTATTAGTCTGAGTGTAGCCCCTTTTATTCTTTGTGATAATATGGAGTGCTACGAGCCAATATGAGCTAAAGAAATAGTTTATTTTACTTTTTTAATTCACTAGCAACTACTATTACCTGGCCAGATTACAAACTGAATATTTTGAAAATGTTGCAAAATCAAAGAGTTGAATTATTTCAAACTGAACAGGATTTATTTCTTTTATTACAGGAATATCATAAATCAACGTGCTTTCAAGTGCTGTCTTTTTAACACAGTGTAGTGATTTTCTGAATCCGAAGGAGAAAAAATAATTTCAGTTTGGAAGGTGAAGCATTTTACTTTGAAAAATGTTGAAATTAACCATTGTGATAAATGGTTTTGATTATTGTTTCAAACCTGGAAAATAACAAAAGCTCACAAAATATCTATGTATCTTTTTGCTTTCACTTTTTTTCCCCAAGCCATTTTTCTACAATTTTCATGCAAAATATGTCTTACAATTTTGTTTCTATATTCTCATTCACACAAATGCTTATTCTTCCAGACCTACTCTTTGCTGATCTCTTTTAGCTCCTGGCTGTTGAGGAAAGCAGAGAGTAGATATGAATCCCAAATAAAGCGCATGGGCTCAATAACATTATCAAAAAAACTAGTCAAAACAGTTTTCTAACCTCCACCTAGTACTGTTTATCACTGTAAGACAGTGAAAAAGGAAATCAAAATTAAGCTGATGCCAGTCCCAAATATGGTTTCATCAGCTACTGCAAGTGAGGTGGCCATGGTTTGAAAAACTCATGGCATGTGACAGAACTTTTTGGGTTTTTTCCTGTTCCAGGATTAACATTTGTCCCCAATGTCTCATTCATCAAACTGCTAAAAAATTATATTATGCTTTTTTTCACAAGTTATAAATTGTGCCAGAGAGAACTTTAAACTCCATACATCTTAAAAATAGCTCAAAACCTTTACTTTTCTCAAATAATTTTCACTCTGTTGAACTATCAAATCTGTTTGTCTTTTGCATTCCTAGGTGATCTTGCACCTATATTGTCAGGTCTCATAACAAGGGGTCAAAGCAGACACTAAGTTCTACCTCAAACAGTCTTTCTGCCATGCAGCTTGTACTGCTCTTGTACCCACAAACATCTACAGGTGTAGCCCATGTACTGAGAAATGCAAACTTTGCAAGCTGCCAAAGGGGTCTATTCAAGGAGATTGGGAACAACACTGTAGCCTCCACAGATAGGGCCTTGAAGGTGATTTCAAAGACCACAGCAAAGCATAATGAAGGACACCAGAAACAGGTCTGTAAAAGAAAAATGCCTGCATTAGAACATTTTATTTTCTAATTCTGCACCTTGTTACAACAGCGATATCCTATTAAAATCAATGAAGTTTAACAAAAGAATTAGACTACATCATTTTGAGTAAAATAGTGCATACTTCAGTAATATGTGAGAGGGATTGAAAGCATCAGTACATTTCTGAACATATAAATGTGCTATTTTTTCACCGACTACACTTTGCATTTAAATTATTTTATCTACTTCAGTACTTTGGACCTGATTCCTCTTTTATCTGTTTTTATTCAATGAGATCACTTGAATAAAAATACAGATTAGGTGATGCTGAAAAGTATTGTGAACTTCTATTCATTTTGCAGAATTTTGATTTCAGAGTATACCTGAGATTGCTTCTCAAGGTGTTTTCAAAGTGAAATGAATGAGAATCTTGCTGAGGCTTTCATAAGAGCAGACTCTTTGTTACTCCCCACAGTAGCAACTCTTTTTGTGATTACAAATTCTTACCATTTTTCTTGGTTTATTGTCTGTAGCCCTATTATCTTTATAGAATCTACAGACTTCATTAACTCAGTATATAAGACTTATCTCTTCTTACTTTTTAAGTTGCCTCTGTGTAAATATTATTGTTCCTGGGGGAAAGTTGAATTGCATGTGTTGAATTTAGTGCATCCATAACTCCTTCAGCTTTGTATTTTAACAAATACAGAAGCAAAATCCATCTTTCAAGACTGGAGGGAGAGGACATGGGGTAGAAGGGATCCTCCTCATGCAATTTTTCCCTTACTCTCTTTTCTATTTTTGCTTGTATTTGTCCATTTGCTTTCTTCTACTTTCATCAGGCAGCTCATGGTGGTTGAAGGCAGAGGTTCACCTGGTGCACTGAGGTAGCAAAGAAAATACCTCAAATTCTTGGCTAGTGAAGTTCCTGCTCCATCAGGACTGAGAAGGGCATGACTTTGGGCTTTACAGGGCTCCATGCCCTTGGGTAACCTCATTGCATGCTCTGAGCAAGTGCATTTTAGCCATGGTGCAGGTGCTGACACTGCCCCCAGGGAGATCTCCCCTGAGCTCTGGCAAGACAGCTGAGTGCCTGGAGCAGGAAGCAGTTTCCCCGGTGCTCCCAGTTTTACTAAGGGAAAGTGCCAAAGTACCTCAGTTGGCAACCTGCAGTGAAGTGCCATCCCAAAGCTCAGGTCCTGCCTGACAAGGCAGAGAGCCCAGGGACACCAGGGACTAGACATTCCATGTCCATCTTCCCTCATGGGGAACACTGTTTCATTTAGGTACACACAGTTTGACGTAATCGCTGCTTTTAGTCTTGATAAAACATTCCAAAAGCCTCTAAGTGGAATTTGCCAGATCATTTGTTTCAGTGCATTCCACACATCACACAACAGGCTGTTTTTAAGGGTCAGCCTGGTAGTTCGTTTGGTAGCACTTAGACTAGGTGGATAACATACAGGCATGTTGCACTCTTTCAATTTAAAGTCCCCAGGGAATTTTTCCTGTGTCTTTAGCAAGAAAAGGTTGACCGAATTGGAGAGTTTGTTCAGGCTGGAGAAGAAAAGGCTGAAGAGGGAACAGTAGCAGTCTTGCAAAGTGAATAAACTCTGCTCAATGATCAGTGTGGCAAGAAGTCACATTAATGGAATTCTAGGGCCAACAGTTGCTGAAGTTTCACTTAGATGTCAAGAAAGTCTTTCTCATAGTAAGGATTGTTAATGACTGGAAAAACTGTCAGTAATGATTTAGGCACATTTAACTCCACCCAGGGACAAAGAGACAGACTATGGAACCTCTGAAGATTCTATTTTACTCTTAATTCATTTGGACTAGGCATTATGGCTTTTAATGTACAGGGCTTCAGACTGGATGTATGTTCTGTCCATTCTGGTCTTTGGCTCTATTTCATTGTGGAAATGAAGAAATCTATTTCTTGGTCTGTAATTCATCATAAAGCCTTTTTCAGAACCTCATGCCTGCATATGAACTACAGCAGCACTAACACTGCTAAGACACAGCTTGTCCTGGCTCTTGTCAAAATACAGAAACAGTGGCAAAAACACAGAAGAGCTGAGACTTGAGATGGCCTAGTGCAACCCCCCTGCTCAAGCAGGGTCACCAAGAGCCAGCTGCCCAGGATCATGTTCAGATGACTTTGAAATATCATGGAATCACAAAATCAGTTAGGTTGGAAAAGACCTCTGAGATCATCAAGTCCAACCTGTGGCCAAAGACCACCATGCCAACTAGACCACGGCACTAACTGAACACCTCCAGGAATGGTGACTCTATCACTTCCCTGGGCAGCCCATTTCAATGTCTAATCACCCTTTCTGTAAAGAAATTCTTCCTAATGTCCAACCTAAACCTCCCCCGGCACAGCTTTAAACTGTGTCCTCTTGTCCTGTTACTAGCTGCCAAGGAGAAGAGGCCAACCCCCACCTGGCTACATCCTCCTTTCAGGTAGTTATAGAGAGTGATAAAGTCACCTCTGAGCCTCCTCTTCTCGAAGCTAAACAAAGAGTGGGCACTCCACAACCTCTATGGGAAACCTGTGCCAGAGTTCAATGACTCTCTGTGTAGAAAGGTGTTTTCCTGTGTTGAGAGGGAATCTCCTCTATTTCTGTTTGTGCCCATTGCCTCCAGTCCTGTCAGTGGGACCACCTGAGATTAGTCAGGCTCCCTCTTCTTTACCCTCCACCATCAGATATTTATACACCTTGATAAGATCCCTCTGAAGCCATCATACATTTAGGTTTAACAATCTCATCTCTCAGCCTCTCCTCCAGTATGAGATGCTCATACTCCTCTGAAGATCCCTTCATGCTCTTTTGCTGGACTTTGCTGAAGGATGTCCTATTCCTCTTTTACTTGAGAGCCCAGCACTGGACCGAGTACTTCAGGTATGTCTCACCACTGCTGGAGACAGTGACAATGAGACAAATAATCAAAAGTAATGTAAAGCAGATCGGAAGTTCAAGGAGAGAGTAATTTGTATGAGGCTGCCGCTAATGTCCTGCTTACTGCATGAGATCAATCAGGAAGATTTAGCTGTGATGATATCATGTTTCTAAAGATACTTTTTGCCAGCTGAATATGTTATCATTCATTAGCCTGAAGGAGAGCGAGATAAACTTAACTACTATTTCAGAAAACTTTCTTTTTTTCTGAGAATGGAATTTTTTTTTAAATTAAATGTGCTTCCTATTTTTTCATAAGCTTCCCATGGGCATTAATAAAATCAAAACCAAAACAACTCAACAGACAACCATTGCTTGAAAGGAATTCTTACTCCTCATGCAATGTTGAATGAACCATACAATCAGCCACTGGGTATCTTGCCCAGAGATAATTTTTATCACATATAATGCCTCACTACAAGAACAGCTTCTTCTTCCCCATCCCATTAACACACTGGATGTCCACAGAGATTTTTTTAGGCATTTGTAAACCACTTATAATTGAAATGACACTATGAATTCCTAAATGACTAGAGTTGATTGCAAAAGAATAAAGAACAGTTCCTAATGAACAAGAAGAGGATCCCAAAAGCATATAGAGGCTTACAGCAAGTCCTTCAGACAATCCCTTTTAAAATTAGACAGGAATGTTTAATTTTCTCACAACGATAAAACATTCTTCATGCTGTCAACCCAACATATGAGCTATAAAAATAATACATCTTCTGTCATTCTATCTGGCTATGCCTCAAGACACAAAGGCTTTAAGAAGAAAGGTACTTGTAACTAAGCCACGTTTGGTGTGAACATCCCTCAAGACCCAAAATATGCTCATGAAAGGAATTAAAATACCATAAAGAATTTTATAATTTCATTTATGCCCTCTTAAATAAAAAAATGAAATTCTGAATTACTGCTAAGAAAGCTTTATTATTTTGATAACATAATATTCACTTATAACAGAAGTAAAACATCTGCGGTAGGAGACCAATCAAGAAAGCAGAGAGTGGATTAATCTGCTCCCTGAAGAATGATAGTGTATTTTAAATGATTTATCAGAGACCTCTTTCTCCATCCTTCCATTGTATGTCACCCTCCTTGCATGCCCTGTGTCTCAGCTAAGGCAGCTGGACAAAGCACACTCTGCACTCCTGGAGGAATGCTGGCAGATGCGACTGAGAAAGGGCCCAGGAGGCAACCCATGAAGGTGCTTAGGACAGGAAAGTGTGTTACCCTCGAGCCAAAGCCCTTTGGACAGGCTTTCCTCAAGCAGCAGGTTGGCCACACCTGTCCACACAGTGCCTTGAGAGATCTCACAGACGCATCTCCAATAACAGGACATGGGAAAAGGGACCCATGGGAAAAGAGATGGGAAAAGGCTGGGAAAGGGACCTCTTTCAGAAAACTGAACTCTAGGTGATTGTTCCTGGGAGCTGCAGTGTCTGTCAAGCCCCCGTATATGTTTACAGCTGCCTGCTGTGTATGCTTTTCTCTCCCCAAGTGCAGCTGCTGCCACATGATGCAGCACAGAGATTGTACTTGGTTATTTAGCACAAAAGAATGTGCAATTTGCACGATGACACTGACAGGACAGGTGGGATTCATCTTGCCAAAAGGTACACATATATAATATACAACCCATGAAGTTCACCTTCTTCTATAATTAAAGGAGATGAAAGAATACATCTCAGATCTGAGCTACATAATGTATTTTAGTCATCTCCCATAAGATTAAGTTAATAATTTTTCTAGAATTGCCTTTTTTTCCTTTACATACTGTAGATTGAGTTCAGGTGAATGAGTTAGATTCTAAAAAATTATCTGAAATAAACCCCCATTCCTATCTTGCTGGTGAGTTATCAAGACTTTGTATACAATAAATATGGTGCCTACTCACATATAAATTGATATCTTTTGTAGGACTTCTAATAAGGAAAAGATTTTCTTAAAAGAACAGGAAATAATGTTAATTTTTTAGCATTATCCCTAATCACAATCACTAACCCAGTGGCCATATAATTGTCTGAAATGTTAATTCTTATGAAAATGTCTAATTTGTTTCTGGAAAGGCAAAATTAACTCTAAGGGAAAGCATATAGCTTATGCCCCATTTGTATCCACTGACAGCCATCCAAAAGAGAGGAGAGTGTAAGCACAGTGCATGAAGTGAGTAAGAGAGGTCTCTCTGAACAGCTACCTTTCACTCTGGGATGGAAGGGCCACTGATATGATGCAGGGTATGTTAAAGCAAATGTCAGTAGAGTCAGCTTATATTGAAGTATGTTTCCTTATATGTTACAGGCAAAGTATCTTGGGACAGTTTCTGGCAATTTTAGTATTTAATTATTAGAACCCATTTTGCCCTCTCTGGATTGTGGATTCAGCTGCTCTGGCTATCATTCATCAAGTGATACAGCAAAAGTCATAAAACTTATTATGATGGCATTTCTGTATTTCGGTGTCCAAGATTTCAGATTCTTCCAGTATAGAAGTGGTTGCTCCCAAAGTTATCTTCTCTCTTCATGTGATCCAGCTTTTGGTTTCAGTCCTGAAAGTTTGGCTGGCAAAAATTTAACATCATTTTACATCTCTCTATCTAAACTTCTCAGATCAAGACTATGGCATGTGAGATGACAGGTCTATTTATTTAAAAGGAATAGGAAAAGCAAATGGGGATAGGAACAAAACCAGAAAAATTTCTGGAGTTATTTTTAAACTTTGCATGTTTCTGAACACCTTCAAAGGTCTGGTTGTTACTCTGGATGGCAAGAAGATAGACTACAAGGAAGTGCTTTTCATTAGGATGATCAAAGGCACGGAAGTTCTCCGCTGTTACACATCCATAAATACAGTGCAGAACAGCATGCCCACTCACCACTCTAGAAGAAGGAAGAAACATTGTTCGAAAGGAGCCTTTTTTTGTTTACTAAAGAATTCACCCTGTCCATAGCTGGCACTCAATAGCAATTTCATCCAGCTATTTCACTCCTCCACAGCCAGAAGGCAAGCTATGGAAATAAGGCTTGAGGTGAGCCTAAACATATGCAAACGTCTTCATAGGGAGTGAAATCAAAAGCCTCTTGTGCACTCCCAGGGCATCTGCTACATATGAGTCTGTCTCATAAAACAGAAAATACACAGGTGAAATTCAGATGGTCCTGAGATACCACCCCCACCAAAGTCCAAAAAGCATGAAGCATGCAAGCCCTCAGTGGATAGAAGTCACTGGTGATGCTACCCTTCAAGGTATCCTCTTCCCCACATCCTTATTTTCTTGTAGTTGTGTTCGCTTTACACATTTTATTGGTAAGAGCAAAACCAGAAAGCACAAGAATTCCGGAAAACACGTTCACTTTTGTGTATGAGGTTCTCAGAAATGTCAAAGGCAATCTGTTAAGGTGGACTCTGGGGCCCTCTAGTGGCGGCCGAGAGACGTTACGGTAGAGGAATGGCATCTTTCCAAAACTCAGCCCTACCACTTTCAAACCAAAATACAAACCGTAAGTAGAGTTCCTCCACCACTTCCCGTAGAATTAAAAGTCTCCATGAACCTCTGCTTTTCCATTCAACTTTGATTCAGTGAACTAGGACAAAACAGAGTGTTGCCTTTTGCCATTATTTTTGTAGAGCCAAAGGTTGATTATGGTCCCAACATATCCTGAACTGCTCACACTAAGGCGAAAGGCTTTCCCAGTTTGTCATGGATATGGCAAATCTGCAAGAGTGGGACAAAAATTGGCTTCCATCTTATTCTGCTTATATGCAGTGAGTGACTTTTTTGGAGGATACACACTTGGATAAGGGACATTACTGGAAACCTCTCCAGTCTAGTAAGGCCCTCTGATTTCTATCTTTATTGGTTGCTCAAACTGGCAGTGACCAAATAACAAAGAGAAGTCTGAAGGCCAACAGAGACTTCATGGCCCTGGGACAATTGGTTGAGGGATCAGCAGAACAGGTAGTGATTTCCTTGATTCTTCCAGTAATGAGAAATAGTATTGATAGGAATAGGCAGATTCATCAGATCAACAAGTGGCTCTGCAGTTGGTGTACTCAGAAAAATTTTGGAGTTTTTGACCATGGGATGATCTACTCGACACCTGGTTTACTGACACCTGACAAGATACAACTAACCCAGAGGGAAAAAGAGTTCTAGCACAGGAGCTGGTGGGGCTTGTTGACAGAGCTCTAAACTAGCTTGGAAGAGGGAAAGGGACCAAGCTTACCAGTGATGAGTGATGGGATGGTGTACCAAAACTTGAGAAAACCAGCACTCATGGGATCCCTCTATCTGCCTCAGGAATTGTTGGCTACAATGTACCACACCTGAAATGTTTCTACACCAATGCACGCAGCATGAGGAACAAACAAAAGAAGCTTGAAGCTTTGGCCCAGTCCCAGAGATTTGACATCATTGGTGTAACTGAAACCTGTGGGGTGAGTCTTCAGGCTGGTCCAGGAATTAGTGCATAAGGGCCCCTTGGAAAATGTTTTTGCAGGTGCTAGGATCCATCAGTGCTGATCACTTTTCAAACATCACCTCCTAAGGGCACAGGAGGAGGCAATTCCCAAACGCCAGAAGTCAAGCAGGTGAGGCAGAAGACCAGCTTGGCTGAGCAGGGATCTTCTCTTGGAAATAAGGCAAAAAAGCAAGGTGTATGCCCAGTGGAAGAAAGGTCAAGTGGCATGGGAAGAATTCAGAGATGCTGCTTGCCACTGTAGGGAGAAAATTTGTGTGGCCAAAGCTCAACTGGAGTTGAAGCTGGCCAGAAATGTGGGGAACAATAAAAAGAGCTTTTTCAAATACATTAATGGCAACAGGCAGTATAGAATTATCATTGGCCTGTTCCAGGACGAGGATGGTCATGTCACAAACGGGGACAGAGATAAGGCAGAGGTGTTTAATGCTTTCTTTGCCTCTGTCTTCAACATAGATAACGGACCAAGGGAATCTCAGTGCCTTGAGCTGGAGGACCATGACTGCAAGAATGATCAACTCCCACTCGACCCTGAAATTGTGCTGGATCTGCTGCTCCATCTGGATCCCTACAAATCTATAAGGCCTGATGGGACTCATCCCAGAATCCTCAGAGAGCTGGCTGATGTCATTGCAAAACCTCTAAAGAGGTTCCAACTGACTGGAAGCTGGCAAATGTTGTTCCAGATTTTAAGAAGTACAAGTAAGAGGACTCCAGAAACTACAGGCCTCTCAGTCCCACTCCAGTGATTGGTAAAGTTATGGAGAAGATTATTCTGGGAGGTATTGAAAAACAGGTGAAAGACAACATAGTCAGTAGTGAACCAGAACAGTTTCATAACAGGAAAGTCCTGCTTATCAAACTTGATTTCCTTCTATGACAAGGTAACCCACCTAGTTGATCAAGGGAAGCCAGTTGATGTAATCTTTTTGGATTTCAGTAAAGCTTTCGATACTGTCCCTCACAGGATCCTTCTGGACAAAATGTCCAACACACAGTTGGATGAACACATCATGTGGTGGGTGAGCAATTAGCTCATGGGTCAAGCACAGACACTGATAGTGAATGGGGTGACATCAGACTGGTGACTGTCACTAGTGGGGTTCCACAGGGCTCCATCTTAGGCCCTGTGCTCTTCAGCATCTTCATAATTGACTCGGATACAAGACTGGAAGGGATACTAAGCAAGTTTACAGATGACACAAAGCTGTGAGGAGCTGTTGACTCCCTTGAAAGCAGGGACGCTCTGCAGCGAGACCTCAACAAATTGGAGAACTGGGCAATCAGCAACCATATGAAGTTCAACAAGTGGAAGTGCCGGATTCTGCCTGTTCTTCCCCCAGGGTGGTTGGGTACTGGAAAAGGCTGCCCAGAGAAGTGGTCACAGCACCAAGTCTGACAGAGTTCAGACAATACTCTTAGGCACATCGTGTGAATCTTGGGGATGGTCTTGCGCAGGGCCAGGAGTTAGACTTGATGATCCTTATGGATCCCTTCCAACTCAGCATATTCTGAGATTCTGTAATCTTATTCTATAACTCCAGAACCTGGAAAACAGGTCAGTGGGCACTTTGAAACTCTTACTGCCATACATGAAGGTATCCCAGCATGTGAATTAAGCCATAAGGCTGCTCTACAGCCAGAGAAGCAGCATTCTTTATTACCCCAGCACTGGAGCGATGCTGCAGCAGGCTAGCACTGTGTCACCTCAAATATCACATGACGTGAGGTCTCTCTCAGGCTTTGAAAAAAAGCTACATTCAAAACACAACACCATACTCAGCAATAAAGTGAGAGGTTGCTCCAGTGTTTTCTCTTGAGAGCGCTGTGTTGTTCTATGAGAAGTGAGTGGCTAAGACAGAGACTTCCTTTTAACAAGGAGTTATATGGAAAAGATGAGGGCTAATGGATACAAGTTCATCCTGGGAAGATTCCAATTAGACAAAAGAGAAAAAATTTTCACAGTGACAAAAATCAACCCTTGCAATGATCTCCCCAGGAAAGTGGTGAAGTTCCCAGTGTTAGACTCTTCTAAGAAACAACTGGACAGAATGCTGGGACCTCTTATCTAGAACATGTTTTTGCCAAGAAAGTTTGGGACAAATGATCACTGAGGTCCCCTTCCAACCTGTATTCTCTGATTGTCTGATTCTAAGAAATTTGGACAGCTGACTCTTCATCCAAAAACTTTGGAAGCCAGATTAAAGATTTCTAAAATGTCTTCAAGCACTTGAAACTGTTGTAAAACAGTAGGAGGAAGAATTAAAACTACTCAGTGAGCTTGAAATAGTTCCCATAGAAATAATTTCAGTATTGCTAACCCAGAATGTTTGAAATTTGGGGAAATGTCTTCCACTGTAAAATCATAAGATTTCTATTAAAATCTTGACAGTGTAGGAAAGGCAGTATGGGTTTTCTTTTGCCTAACTTCTGGTCTTCAACCTTCTGTATGGCATTTTATGTATAAAATTTTCTTTAGATCCCAAATATAAACCTATTTTTATGTAAAATTGGAGATTTCCACAAATCTCTTAGAGCCCCAGAAGAAATCGGCTTCTAGGCAGGACTTAAAATAAAATCACAATAGGCAGCAGAGCAAGTTACTGCTGCTGTCTTACTCATAAACATCTACTGCAGATATTCTCAAATCTGCTTTTAATCAAGGAAAACTTCATGCCACATTGTTGTCCAGTTTCAGAAGATATTTTAGAGCATACAAAAGCTGAGAGATAAAAGAAATGTCATGTTTGTGCTGCAGCTTAGTTTATGGGCTGTACCTGGGCTGCTTTCAGCAAGTATAATAGATGCTTGAGAAGTCCCCAAAAGCACTCTTGCAGTCAGTGGAAAGGGGAAGAGTTAGGTATGAATATAGAAATACCTTCAGCTGACCAGTGCTGTGGCTGTCAGTAGTCATTATAGACTCCTGAGACCCAAAATTTGGCAGACATGTTGCTGTTTAGAGCCGGTTTCCTCTCTCCTCTCATGAAAGCCTGATTCATTACTTGGTGATGCTGCTGAGAGGTTGCTGACTTTAGCAAGCTGCAGATGACAGCAGATGGTGCGTCTATACAACACAACAGCATGTCAAGGAACGGTACCTCAACCCTGGAAGCAGTCTAGCTGCCTGAGCAGAGTGTTTTATTGTGTTAAGTCATCAAGAGGAGCCCAGTGCTGCAGCCTCAGGTAACACTTACCTCTGCAGAGAACAGCATCATGCTGGTCCTCATGTCTTGGGTGTGAATCTGCAACTCAGATCTCCCACCAGAATAAAACAGCTGTTTCTTTAAATGCGTCTCCTGTTCAAAGCCTAGTTTAATTTTGATCTTGTTTGTTGGTGCTTTTTTTTACTTTCTTTTGTTGGTTTCACATGAGTTACTTCCTTTACTTAGATAATAAAGCATAACATCTTGTCCAGACTTGAAAGTTAAAGCAGATTTATGCAGAGTGTGAATTTGCACTACCACTGTAGTTATTTCTGCATAATTTCCTATATAGACAAACCCACTGTTATTATAGGATAAAGGAAGCAAACCCCAAATCTCTCCTGAGATTTGTGATTCTCAGATCACAGTTAAACCAACTCAGCCTACCTCCTGTGGGCAGCCAGGGAAGGAGTCTCCATGTGCCCCACACTCCTTTCTTGAATGAGAGATGGCTGGAAAAAAAAAAAAAGAAAAGAGCAGTGGCCAGACCACTGGAAATGCCTGAAATATTTGCTGGAGATCCCAGGGCTGTGCTTCCCTGGTGCCTTCAGCACCAATAGTGGCAGCTATTTTCCACCTTATACCACAATCCTTTCATGAGAAAAAGCTGAACAAAACAGGACATGTAACCTTACAGACCTTATATTTGGTCTGCAACCTGAATGCACTTTTCCTCCCACATGCTGTCACACTGAAATAACAGTTCATCTCTAAGTGCATTTTATCTCGTATTCTGGTAGAACATGGCTTCTAAATGACCAAAGTGGAATAAAATATACCATGAGGAACTCAAAAGGATCAAATTAGTGAAGAACAGATTAAATGTTCAACATTTTCCATTTATCTGACATTTACAGGGGAAGAAATGAACCTGTGGGATGTTAGGAAATGTTGCACTAATTGACATTTCAACCTGACCTTGACATTTTCCTTAGAAGTCACCCATTAAATTACAATTTAACTACATGTGCCTGCTCAGTACATGTAGTCTTGTATTGTAACTGTCAGTGTTTCAAATACTTAATCCAGAGTATGCTACGAGTAAAATTACGCCATCTGCTTATAATCTTATTCTGTATTGTTTCGTAATTTTTTTCTAAAGTCCTAATTTCCTTAGTATCACATAAAAAAACCTGTGGTAATTACTTTAATTGAAGACCTTCAAATGCCACAGTTTTGTTTTGCACTTCTGAAAGCTGATCATGGCATTTAAAACTAAATCTCACCAAGTGCTAAATCAAGCAAAGGGAAAGCTTAGTACAGAGGAGAAATGATTATTAGGTATTTGGTATATTATTTAATAATGTACAGTCTGTACTTGAATTTCAAGGAGAACCTATTGAAATAAATGCAAATTCTCCCGTTGACTTTCTATCTCTCTTCTCTTCTTCAAGAATCCTTGTCCAAGATGTCTAATGGTATCCTTTGGCAGTGAGAACATATGTGTTAAATGGTCTGGTGTTTCTAAAGATTCCTTTGTTTCTAAAAGTCAAAAATTTATATTTTGATAAGCTTCCTTGGACGGGGTTTCCAGTATCCAATCTTCAACACATCTGCAATGCTCTGCTGTAAACTTTAGCCCGAAGTGGAGTCACAATGGAAATATAAGACTGTTAAGGGAATGTAACAGAAAATAACTCTAAAATATATTTATGTGCCGCTATGGATTCATTGGTCTAGCATATTTACAACACTAGGCAAGCATCTGTCAACCTCACCTCAGTAGGAAGTTACTGATTATACATGAAGTGTGAAAAAGAACTATAAAAAGAATCAAAGATGAAAAAGACCTCTGCAGGGGGGCAAGATGAAGGAACTGTGAGAGCTTTCTTTAGAAAGAATTTAACAGAAGCATTAAAAATAAGCAGGAAAAAAAGGTGAAACAAACTTTTCTGCTTGCTCTAAATTATAATGTAAAGACTTGGGGAAAGAATTCTACCACTAAGTAACACATAAATAAATAAATAAATAAATAAACTTCTCTTTCTCTATTTTAAATTCTAGCATTCCACTGGCATTTGTCAAAGGACCATAGTTACCTTAGCGGTCTGGGGTGGCGTAGCACAGAAGGGATTAGTTAGCAGTTCTGATGGAGAGCTTTCTAAGATGTTTCTGAAAGGCTGTTAATAAACGTTGCTAATAAAGTGACAGGAGGGTTTATATTGGCGACATAAAGCAACTGCTAATTTATGTGGAAAGAACAGCTATCTTAATGGAAAATTTTTCCTTTATTAATAGAGGCAGTACCTGCAGCTAACTGGAATGTCAATATGCTTCACAGGAGGCCTCACACTCCCCTCTGCATCCAGACTGAGGATATCTGTATCGCTTCTTTGTTCATGCATCTATGTTTCCTTTCTCTGCCACCAGGGAAGCCCAGCAAGCACACTTACACCTAGGATTTGGGAAGCCCAGTCACACTCCTTGAGAAAAAAGTCTCTATCACTTGCAATATAGACTTACACACTTACAATCCAGCTGACACTGGATTTACATTGTTAATTTGGAATGCAGGGGACAAGGACCTTCCAGCTTCCTTAAAGCAGTCCTGGACCAGAAATCTCTCCTAGGTTTCTCAAGTGCTACATTGATATCTCTGTTGTTGGAATATCTGTTTCTCACTGTTTCTTAAATGGGTGGTTGTTCTTAGCACGGAAATAGTATCACCAAAAGAAGCGAGTGGCAATAGAAACATTTAAGAACTCTGAATGCAAGCTGTGTTTCTCCTGCAGCTAAATTTTCTTTACTCAGTAAAAATACTTGTTTTCTTTCCCTCCGTGTCTAATTAAATAATTTGGTTTACTGTTCCCTTATTCTGCATTGCTTCCACAAAAACACAACTGAGAGTCCCCACTTGGGATGTTATTTTTCAGCCTCTGATCATCTGTCAGTCACTCTAAGACTTCAGCATGACCTTCAAACCCTCATAAATAAGACATCAGCATGGAAAAGGGAAAAGAAAATAACTTGTTCCATGTTTAAAAAGTATTTTCTAGCATAGCTTGCCCTATGGTGTTTCAGCTCAGGTTTCTCTGTCCTTTAATTTCTCCATCTCTGGTGTTTTCCTGACAGGTCTCTAGGAACTATATGACTCACAATTCAAGAAGATTTAAGAGAGATGGGAATTGTCTTATTGAAGACATATATTTTAAACCATTTCCCCAGAGTTAAGAAAAGAACTCAAAATAGAGACACATGAACACACAAGCATAATTTAAAATTTCTGAATAACAAGCCTTATGTTTTGTGCCAGAAGTGTAGACTGAAGCAGTGGGATTACAAACTTGCATATGTGACTAAAAATATACATAGAATCCATGTTGCTTATTTCAGAACAGATGGAGACTATGATGTATTACAACTAATATTTTGGGAAACACTAACCTGTGCAATTCTCAAACCTAAGTACAACAGAGCAGACAGTATTTTTTGTGTCAGTAATCAGACGATTTTAGAGAAAATATGTTTTAAAAAATGCAGCTAAATCACATAAACTGTTCTGTTGCTTTCTCACAGATGCTTAAATTTTGGGAAAACAAGGACTTTAATCTCCAGTTCACTCCTTGTAATTAATAAAGCAGTCTAATCTACTTTTGCCTTTTAAAACCTATTCTAAATCACTGTTCCCTGACTCAGGACTTTCCTATTAGTATTGCAGGGGATTTTAGGGCACTCAAGCTCATATGATTACACTAAGATGAAAAAAATGCCCACAAACAATTATTTGTCCGAATGTCAGGAAAACTTCCTGGTAATAAACTCTTTGTCAATCATTAAATAATTCCTCATTGGAAGAAATGGGAGCATCATCTCCTGGGACTAGTTAGTCTCAGAAGTGCGACTCTTAGTCTCACTAGTTGTGAGACTAAGAAATAAATTATAAATAAGAATAAATCATATAATAGGTTACTGCTCCTTCTAATTTCACTGATAGAGCAGATGCAATTTGAAACTGAGCTTCAGTGCAGAGTGCTGTAGAAGATTTTACAGTGAGTTCTGAAAGAAACCAAGCTACAGTAGAATGAAGAACACAGACTTGTTTTGGCTTAAATCAATGAAGGAAAAGGTTGTAGGAGGTTGTAGTGGGGTGGCTGTTCGTCTCTTCTCCCAGGTAACAAGTCATAGGATGAAAGGAAATGGCCTCAAGTTGCCACGGGAGGTTTAGACTGGGTATTAGGAAAAATTTCTTCTCTGAAAAGGTTGTCAAGCACTGGAACAGGCTACCCAGGGAAGTGATAGAGTCATCATCCTGGAGGTATGTGTAAGACATGTACATGTGGTACTTAGGGATATGGTACAGTGGTAAACACAGTGGTGCTAGTTTAATAGTTTGACACATGATCTTAAAATTCTTTGCCATCTTAAACAATTCTATGATTCTATTGTCAGGACAGGAGAAATTGCTTTGACAGCAATCTTAATAAACAAGAAAGAAGAGACATCAAGGTAGGTTTATTCACGGGGGGTTGCCTTTTTAAAAGCCAGTAAATGTTGCCCTGTAGAGGACTTATTGTTAAAGCTTTCTATTTTACAATTATTTTTTAGTTAAAATAAACGTGCGTTGGTTATTAAACATGTTGTCATTATTGGTATTGTTTTAAAAATAGTTAGTGAAAAAAAAAAAAACAAACCAACAACAAACCAAAAATTGTGCTTGAAAATAATTAATATACTTGATTGGTAACTTTTTCAATATGATTGATTTTGAAATATCTATATTAATAGGTCAGTTTAGTCACACAGTAGAAATATCTTTAAAATTTAAAAAACTTCAAAGTAAGCAACAACCTAAAAATGTAAAAACATCAATTATGTGCAACTAAATATACTATAATGTAGTCAGCCAAAGATGTATCTACTTTGCCTGTATCACTGTAAAAAACTGTCAGAAATATTTCTGAAAGATTCTTGTCCTTCAGAATGGTTCAGGCTTCTCAGAAATTAGCTCAGTTGGTTAAAACTTGGTGCTAACAGCATGGGTTCATTCCCCTGTATGGGCCATTCATTAGCAAGTAGACTTGATGATCCTTCCAACTCAGAATATTCTGTGATTCTGTGAGATGGTCCTAATTCTGCTGTTGACACTGCACACTTGCTGTTCCACCCTTTCATACTAACATTTAATTTCCCCTTTCAAAAGCACACTAAAACTAGTGGGGCAATCAGCTTTACATAAAAATATGCAAGGTAAATGAACTGCCCATATGAACTGAGTTTGCTAGAGAACTGAAATTTTCCTTATCACATTCCAGTGTCTCTTTTCCAAAATGGCTCTTCCAGCTTCTCTCTTTCCCATCATGCTCCTCGGTAAGTAGATGGTAGAAGTAGTTACGTAAAACTGTTAACAGGTGTTTAGAATCCCTTTCCATTCACAGGCTCAGTTCTACTATTTAGGAAGGCAGTCTTCTGTTCCAGTCACTGCTGCAATCAGAGTGAGAAGATTAAATTCTGCAGCTGATGAAAATAACTGATTGCTCTTTTAGGTGCAAAGAGATAAAACAAGTGTTTCTCCCCAGTTTTCCTTTACTGTGGAGTTTCACATCCAAGAATTTTCTGAAAGTCAAATTTTCCCATACTGAGGTTCCTTTCTTTTTTCTTGTCCTCTGTTCCTTCTTTATTTAAATAAGAAATAACCTGCTTATCAAAATTGCTTGAAGTCCTTAGTGGCCTCTGTGGCTGAACATGCTGCCAGAGTAGCTATTGAAACTCTGAGAAGGTCAAATTAATTGACAACAAAGACTTCATACAGTGACTGGCTGACTGCACTGGGACTCTGCTCTCCATGCAACCACAGTTTGACTCTTCCCAACAATCAGTAAATAGTACCCAAGTGATTAATAATGTAGCAATAGTCTGTACATCTATCAGGTATCAAGGAATAAAGGACAGAGGAGTTGTTATTATAGAAGGGAAAAATATTCTTATCTATACTCTTATGGTAGAGTGAAACAAAATCAGTGTGAGTGTCACCCATACACTGAAATGTTTTTTTACCACTTTGTCAACTCTTGCAGATGCTGTTTATGTCCCTATTGAGAGTTTCTCCCTGGATATTTTAACCTTCCTCAGACTGAGCAGTTGGAACTCTTGGCTGGGACAAGATTCCAATCCCAGAGCAGCCCAGTGGGACATGATGAAATGTCCCTCAGCAGTGGTATTTTCCTTTTGCAAGGTTGCCTTCAGCAGTCTACAGATCACTGCACTAAAGGACAACTGCCATGACCCTGGCAGCTCACTTGTGCTGCCCAAAGAGCTTTATGAAGTCATGAGAATCAGAAAGTTTTGTGGAACAGACTGAGCAAACGTCCTTTGGGAGCTCTCAGGTTCACATTGATCCTCCCTTGATGTGCATGCTCACTGAAGACCCATTGTCATACAGACAATGCTCTCCAAAGTGCCATTCAAGTTTCACTTTTTGAGATTCCCTGATACTTGTACAAAAATAGATATTTGTTCTCATAGCCTCTAAAAAGACCAGGGTAATGCTGAAAACAATAAGGCCTAAGGTGGTGAGCACCAACTAAATCTATATAGCAGTTCTGCTGTGGAGTGAAAAAACTGTCCAGACCCTGAGCCAGCCTCTGCTCCTGGAGGACAAAGTGCAAAGTCCAGGAATTAAGAATCATTGATAATGGACTGTCTTCTGATACTAGTTTGTTAAAACCAACTAGCAGAAAAATTACCTTGTGTTTGTGTTCTAGAGGCATCTTTCCACTGAAATGATGAAATAGGAGGTAAAATCAGCTTTGTGGTATACCACTAGATGGCAAACTGGCAGTGTGATACATACCAGGCTGCCTATCACTGACATCTCTGATTAGGCATATTGTGAAAATTGTAGGCTACCTGTATACAAATAAACAGAGGCTTGATGATATAGAACAACTGCCGTGCTATTTGTGATGTTCTAAAACTGGACAACATGGATCTTGTTGGAATCATGAAGGATTTCTAAGGGCAGAGAGTTCAGAAGGCCGTTGCTTTCCCTTTTCATATCACAAAGCTAGGGCTGAGCATAGCTGAGTGTCAGACAACACTGTAGTGACTTCATCTGGAAATAAGTCTGGAATAAGACTATCACAAGGCCCTTGAAGAGGGGCTGTACCACCAGGCTGGGACCTGTGGACATGCTTCAGGAGTGCCATCAAGCTCTTTCTAGTTTGTAGAGGCACCAGAATAATCACATAGCTCTTCTAGCAGCCAGCACAGCACTCAATCAGAATAAAATGTCATTATTTAGACAGCATTATGAACATACAAACATTTCTTTGAAATCTAACAAACCCAGGAGCAGCTGCAAGGGAAAAACCATTATTTAACATTTCATTTCATTTCCACCACACACCAGTGACCGCTTGTTATCAAAGCTGCTGGAGAGTCATATAAATTGGCCTTTTTATCCCTGCAAAGGATTTTTTACAATAAATCCAGAAAGATGTCTTCTCTGCACCTCTTGCCACAGGGCTGAAGGGGCAGCTGTCCCACGTGCCTTTGGGATCAGGGGCAAGTATTGGAGGCAACCATGGTAGGTTTTCCAGGCTTCTGGCATTGAAATTACTACTGCCACTCTGGATGCTCTCTTACAGAGGTCTGTAGGGGCAAAGCAATTAGGAAAAGTACATTAAAGCCACCAAAAATTCTTCCAAGAGCTCCTAATCATTTCTCGCATTGTTAAAATGAAGTCACTTAAGGGTGTAGTTGTTAACAGTTGGTTTTCCAGGTCAGAAAATCTCTTAAGTTACAGAACAAGCACTGGAAATACAAAACTTTCTGTAACCCTACTAAAATGTATGGAAAATTGGTAAGAGAGAATGTGTTCACTCAAGCAAAAATGCAACCATGTAATGACTCAAGGATCAAACAGAAGTGTATGCTGGGAGAGAAGCAAGTCACTTGACTTGCTTGTATGTATTTAGTCCCTTGCATTTGTTTTATATAAGAAGATAATGATGGAACCGGGTATTTCCTTGGACACAAGTGAGGATCTGCAAACTATGGACAGAGAAATTTTGCTTGTGTGTGCACCAGCGAGTCAAAATGCAGAAAGCACTCCTCTTCTCACAGCTCCCAGCCTGCTTTTTCCATAACCAGCAGACCTAAACATTTCCTGAGCTCCCTCAGGGCCACAGCTAGGAACAAATGCCTTTTGGGTTCCTGTCTGATGCCAGTTTACAGACACAGCAGCTAATCCTCAATTTTGATCCTAGTTACAAACTCCTCTAGGAACCCCAGTACTCACACCTCTCAGCATCTGTCCAGGCTTTTGTACAGTGTGGCTTTTAGGGACTGATTTCCATTATTTCAGCTGTCACCAAACAGACATCAAAATAAGACCTATTTTTGCACAACAGGGTGTAAGCAGTCTTTCTGTTTGTCTTGGGCAAGAATCCTACCCCAGCATTCAGAAACTGCCCTATGGCTCTTTTCATAACAGCAAAATTATGACATATCATATTATTATTGTTGTTGATGAAGTTATTATTATTTTTTGAGATGCTGATTTCTATTTTCTTTTTTATTCCCATCTGGAGGCTCAAGAGAAAAACAATAGATATGTACACAAGTTTTCAGGTATATAATTTTGTTTTTTGATCTATTACAGTGTTTGAACTGAAAGAAAACTGCTTAGAAGTCATAATGCTTGTAATGCACTTCTTGTGTTTAGCCTGTGTAATTAAGTCTTAATTCATTGAGACAAGGTCTTTCACCATACAATAAATGCTTTTTTATGAACTAGTTCCTCTATTGTGTTTAATAAGTACCTAAAGAGTTCAATTAGGCAAGTGCCAAAGGCTGTTGTGGGCGGCTCCCACTGCCTATTTTACCTAAGCTAGAGCTCTGGAAGGGGGAGGCTGCGAGAACTGGGGAGCACATGGGATATGGCACATGGGGCAATAGCCAGAGGTTAGAGAAACAACACGGCAGTCCACCTCTGCCTCCAGTCAGCAAAAGCAGTGGTTTCAGTAATCTTTGCACTCTCCATTTTGCACCTGAACTCTGCCCTCTGTTTTTCTTCTGTCCCTTTCTTTTCAATAGCACAAACACCTTAGACCCTTCCAGGCTTCTGTTCCTCACCTCTGAGGCACAAAAATCATTGTTTGACACAATTTTCAGAGAGCACTTGAGCTGACTCAAATTGTCACATCCACAGAAATAGCAGACTGCATTAGCTGAGCTCCAGCGGCAGTTCTGAAAGCAATGTGATTATAACAGCTTTAAAGGACAGGACAGTCTGTAATTAGCAGAGGGTTTTTCCTGGTAATTACATTAACCTTTATTTGAACATTACTCAACCCATCACAGTGCTATTTTTATGGTCCCCTACCAAAGTATGCCTCTGTAGGATTGTGAACCTTTCTTGGTCAATGGAAAATTCCACATTCTTGAATAAATCCTAGAAGAGCCTTGCTTTGGTCAAGTGCCACCCTGCACTGTGCCTGTAAGGTTTTACAAACAATGGCCTCACTGGCTGGAGGGAATCCAGCCCTGATAGTAGCATTTTCAGCCATTCTTTCCTTGTGCAATGAATGAAGAATGAAGAATGAAAAACGCAGCTATTCACAGAAGCAGCTTTGTCTGCTAGTAGTGACCTGGGTATTAATCTAACTATCTGGCACACAACATGTTCTGTAAATTGTTATTTTCCATAGGGTTTGTTTGCCTCTGTGTTTTCCAAGTACAGAACTGCATATAGTGTCCGATAGAACTCTAGACATGTTCAAACAGGGACCATGACTACAGCAGAAAACAACTAAGCCGGATAAATATGCAAACATTCCTCATAAAAATCCAATTAAGATATTAGCTGCACAAATACTCAAAAGTTCATGAGAGGTGGTCTGGCACTACAGGTTTTTTCTTTGCTCATTTAATCTGATTAAGTTCATTCCACATTACAGTAGTCTATGGGGCAGTAAAAATACACTGTAACTTAGCTTTGTTCAAATACTAGTTAAAATTTCATGAGTGCAGTTCTGAAAACAGAATAAGATCTCAGAACAAGATGAGCAGTCAAAGCATGAGAAAAGTTGGTTTTATTAAAAACAAAATTAGAAGAGGTAAACCAAACCTTTGTACAGTTTTTCCTGGGTTTCTTTAAGAATTATCGAAATTACAATCCTGAAGCAGATCTCTGAGTAAGATCAAGGAATATCACTTAGTCCTGTATCAAACAGTCCTGTAAAAGCAGCCCTTGATGACTCAGACCACCACATTTTGGGGACATACACTGATTTATCTTGGCCTCAGTTCCCTACCAGCTAAATGAGCATACATCTTCCTTTCCCCCAGACTACTTTTGAGTTCAAACCAAATTGTTCCTGAGGCAGTAGCTTAGTGTGACCCCTGGGTTGGGTTCTTGGCAGAACTTCCATGTGCCACCACAATCCTGTGATAGCTGTGTCAAAGTAAAAAGGGGGCTTCTCCATAATGTTCATACCAACATCATTCAGTCATTGTTTTTACTCTGTTTTATAAATGCTCATTTTTAAGTCTCCTACTCTAGGAGTATGACAGGTGGCCCATTCCAGGCACCCAGAGCTGACTACAGAGGTTCAAATGCTGAGAAGGGATGGGGAGATGGGCAACCGGACACCAGACTGGGGGTTCCTCTGAAAATTAGGATAAAGGCATTGTGCAAAGTGATGAATGTGGCTACTTATCTGCTTTATTTCTCAGCACAACCAAAGGACTTTTTCCACACAGCCACTTAGTTCAGGAATAAAAACACCACTTTCTATGAATGGATTCCTCTAGTGATAGTATTCCTTCTCTATTAACTTTTGTTTCTCTACTGGTTCACTCTTTGGCATTCCATCTACTTTTTCTTCAACTGAATGGATACTTTAATTATATTTCCCTCTTTCAGGAATATTCTTTATCTATTTTTGACCCTGTAACTTGAAGGCATCCTGGACGTCTTCAAAATTGATGATAAATAATTCCTATTTTCTCCATTCAGACTGGTTATGTACAAGAGTGTTCACTGACTTTAATTTTAGCTCCAGAGGCAACTGAAGGACAGACACCAAGTCAGAATGTCTAAACTTCTGGGGCCCTCAATTGGGCTTTCCCAGACTCTGGATGGAGGGTAAGGAGATTAGCTTCATGAGACCCTATGGAAAAGGGACTAGTTTATGTTCAGTTTGTCAGCACTGTGTCTTCCAAAGCAGGCCCTGTAGCCCTTATCTCAGTTGTTGTCTAGAACAAAAGAGTAACAGGGTGAGCTGTCGTCTACAGCTTCGAGTAGAACCAGAAAGAGTTGTAACTTATCACCTAAATCTTCCATCACTGAAGAAATGGTCTCCGCTATGGTGACCCATATGGAATCTCTTGCATTTGCAGAAGTTTCAACCATTCTGGAAGGGTTTCAATGAATGCTGTGTATTTCTCACCACTGTATTTGATTAGATCATTTTTCAAAGTTAAAAGACCTCAAATCAGCTCAAGATTAGATAAGATAGCTAGACAAAGTACCTTAATTTCCCACAAATGCTTCTCAGAAGAAGACAAACTTAAATCCAAAGCACTTAGATTAAAACTTGGAACTTTCGAAAGCAAATACAAATTAGACTGTGGTGCAGCTAATTATCTACTTAATGTTTTCAAAGAATTTGATAAAGTTTATCTTTAATTTCTATTCTTATATGAAAATGGCAAATCTTCACCCAAAGCTACAGTATAGAAAGTCTTTATAAGACCAGATATTTGCAGAATTTCTATTAAATACCATAGGATATGCACTGTTAGATCAACAACCATTGCAAGGCTGGAGACATGGTGTTGTGATATCCCGTATTTCCCATCTCTGCAGAAGTTTCATTGTGACTGTAAAGGGCATTGGACTTTATGGTTTATAAAAAGTCCAATGGCTAGAAAAGGGTATCCATGGGACAAATTTGGGCTTGACAGAAGAAAAGGAAATTATTTCAGATAGACCTGAATGATTATAATAAATCTTCACATAAGGTTCATAAGAGGCCTTTATTCTTTTCCTTCATCTTTTCTAGAGGCAAGAATATATCATGTTCTAATTCTTCTAACATTTCCTTGGGTAAATGGAGTTCTAACATAAACCCCTACCTCCATTTTGTTCTCAATTTTTCTTTATACTTTAAAATAGCATAAAAGGAGTTCCAGAGCACTACAGCTTCACCTAAAGCCACTTACATTAAAAAAAAAATCTTTCTAGTCAATTTATCACATAGGAAATTTACATCAAGATCATAAAATAAATGTCATTATTCCACTTAACAATCACGGGGGCACAAACTTAAACTCCAATGGTATGTTTTATTTCTAGTCAAAAAGATTCAAAGCTTTTCCCTATAGGTCCTAGTTGTCCAAGCCTTGCCAGGGAGCACTAAAATTTTACAGCCTCATTTAAAATACAGCATCACTGCTTCCTCTGGTTAATTTTAAAACCTAATCACCATCTTTTATGACTACAAAAGACACAGTAAAAGTATTCTTTTAATTTTTTCCAAACCTTCCAAACTAGATTAGCATTAGGAGGGAAATTTTCTTATGTTGCCAAAATATTTGGCAACTTCACTGTAAAACAGACACTTTGAAATAGATCATGGGATTATGAGTAGATTTTTAAACACATATATCGTCTTTGGTACATCATGCCACCTTCACATACTTAGTGTGGCTTTCCATCTTTTTGTTTGCTGCTATGCTGTCCATGTGCAAACAAACAATTCTTTGAGCAGGATTCTACTCAGATAGGTCTTTCTCATCTCCTTATCCGGTTCCAAGGTCTCAGCTCTTAGTTCGGTCTTGCTTTCAGTGCCAAAGCTGCCAGTCTGCCTTAGAGCACAGGGAAGCCAAAACCACAACTGTGTCTTCTCACATCAATATAGATGTAGAGCAGGGCATCCAAAGAGAATTTCATATGGAAAGCATATCTATCAAAAACCATGTGGGAAAAGCAAAACTAGAGTAATATTTCCCCCTCCTAGGATATTTCTTATTCAGCATTATTATCAACATTATACAAAAAAGTAAAGATTAAATTTTGGTGTGCCTAGTTAAGTATTTAATATCAGTCTCTTTCTCCATACCACAGATTTTTAGCAAAGGCAAAACTTACCACTGAAAATGCTAGTGAAACAAGATACATATATTTTTGAAATTTTTTTTTACAGTTTTAAAAAAGAAAGAAAAGTATTTTTTTAACAGAATGAATTCATAATTATGGTGATTTCTGTTAAAGGAACAATGGCAACCCAGAAATCATAGCTAAAACCAAGCAGAGGTCTACTTCGAAGGTCCTTAGATACCACTGACTAAGAAATTAGTTAAAGCAGTAATTTTCCTCTTTCATGCTGAAACTTATTTACTGCACAGCCCTTGCTAGGAAACACCAAAGTTTTGTCCACTTTTGCTCCCAATCACAAGTTTGTGTGTGTGGTCATAGCTGACACACCATATGCTGCATATTGCAGACCTCCTGATGGACAAAAGGAGCAGGAAGGAATGGTTGGGACCTCAAAGGCAGCACAGAAAGAACCGTGGCCATGGGAAGCAGGGCTGCAGAGCTTCTGTGTAGACTTGCAGTATTGGAAACACCACCAGCACAGCTGCCAAGCTGTAGGTGCCCACACAAGCATGTGTTAAACAGATCCTTATCTCTTCATTCCACCACGAACAATTTTTTTTTTCACTTTATCTATATTTTTATCTCCAGCCTTGGACTCATTCAGCTTTTACAAAGAAAATCCTTGGATAAGTTCAAATTCAAGCTTCTCTCTTTTTTCTATTTTTTTTTTTTGTGAGACAAAGCCTTTTTATAATTGTGCAGGCATTACACAAGAATCCTTTTCTAAATTTTCACTGAAGTCAAATCTCTTTGCATTGTATAATTAGGCAGCATTTGCACTCCAGGCAGACACTGAGAGTACATCTTTCTAGCACCCAAAAGTGAGAACAGGATGCTACCATTACTTTTGGAGAATCAGATCACGATTACACCCTAGGTCTTGAATGCATATGCCAGCTGAATTAGATAAATAGCTTTAAATAAATAAATAAACAATGTTGGCATGTATCTACTTAGTAAATTATACAGTCTGAGATAAAAGAAGGTAAGCAGAGATTAACCATTTCTAGCTGGCTAATACAAAGTCTGCATGCTTTAATTGCCCACTTCCAAATATATAGTGGGAAACTGAGCTCAGTCCATCATGCGTCATTGCATTTCTGGTTTGGAGTTGGTACAAAATGGACTAGTAAGCATCCACGCTGAATTTACTTGATCTTGTTATACTTCATCTTTTAAGATGCAACTTCTCAGAAACCTGAGGGTAGCAAGGGGTACAAAAAGGACAAAAATGCATCATTATAACAATGATGTATCCCAGTAATGGGCCCTTTCTCTGATCATGCAGTCACCTACTGCATATTATTACTGCAGCAACAGCAAAGGAAAATATCAGAAGAACCCAAAAACTATCTCTGTATCCCCGTGCTCAGCATGCCACATTAGACTAATGATCAGTGTATCAGTGAATTGCACCTCTCAGGAAATAAAGCTTTGGAAGCATCACGCTTTTTTTTTTTCTGACAGAAAACCATATATGGTTGTCTTGGTATCACATGAAATAAAGCAGTCTACTACTTTCTCTGTTTTATTTTTTAAATCAACGGGTTTTCTAATGTCTTTACACAAGTACAAACTAGGTTATTCATATACTTCTGAGAATATTCTTGTTGTTTTCCAAGTCACTTGATAATTAAATGCTGTAGGAATGTTTCAGAAGTTCAAAAGCCATAGAAAGATTAGAAAAAGGTTCCTTAAACCAACTTTCCATTTCATGTAAATTCCTTTATGATAATTTTAGCAATTTAAAAGACATTCAAAATTGTTATTTTGAAAATATAACAATTCCTTTGTTGTGCAAAGCACATCATTCAACTCCTCCAACTAGGTGACAGGATGCCTCTTGGTGTAGTTGTTAAATTAAAGCCACAAGGAACAGCTGTATATACAGAAAATAGCCACTTATCTTTGATAAATTACATGTTTCCCAGAAAGCTATCCAGTCATGAAGGTAGCAATACATGAGGAATCCTCCACTTCCTATGGAAGATATTTCCCAACAGTCTTCAACAATATAAATATGTCTCTGCCATTAAAGGTTCTTATTGGATACCAGAAAGCAACCTTTTCTCTACGAGATTACAGTTGGAGCAAGTTGCTTAGGGCAGTTGTGCTTTCCATCCATGCAGGTTTTTAAGACCTGACTGGATAAATCCCTGAGCAACCCTGTCTGAGCTCAGACGTCATCTGCTTTGAGTAGGAGGTTGGTGTATTGACCTTCTGAGGACCCTTCTAGTTTGAATTATCCTGTGATCTTTTGACACTATAATCCCAACATTAATTTGCCTGCCCCAAGTTTCCAGGCACTTATCTTAATTAGACCAGGCTTACCTCTGCTGAATTATATCTCACTGAAGGGCTCACACCCTAGCCACCAAGGATTTTTTCACTCCTGGCTCTGCAGCAGATCTCCAGGCCCCCAAGTTGCCTATTGGTGAACCTCGCAAAAGCTCTCGCCTGCATCACAGATCAGATCAGAGCCACAGACCTGCTTTGCTCCCTGATAGGCAGACAAGCAGATACTTTTTACTGAAAAAGCACACCACATTTTCCAGGCTACCCCTATGCTCAACTGCAAGCAGCTAATTGCAAAATTATTTGATGATATTTTTTATTTATTAAAGGATACCAGATATCAAAGCTAATTCAGACACAGAATTAAGAATAAGGGACTCCTCAAGGCATGATAGACAATCATGCTAATATGTGATGTGCTTTCATATAATAGTAGAAATGATGAATAAGTTTTGAAATTGGGATAGTAGAGTTGTGCATCACACTGAATGAAATAATACATATTTCAGGTCCTTTTGTTAAGAATTGCAACAGAATTCAAAATAAGGGATTTTTTTCAATTAGTAAGCTAGAAAATACCATAGTAGAAAAACTGGAAAAAAATATGAGAAAAGTTAATATGTTCTCTTTTATCTGTAACAGACATTCTCCAGTGTTTCAGAGACAACAATTAGCCTAAGTACATTAAATCTAGTGTTTAATAAGATTTTTTAGAAGTTAGGAAGTCTGGAAAGACATAAATAAGTCTAGACAAAATATCCCTTTTTAATGCGGTAATTCATGCCACCCATGAAGGATGTGACTTGCAGTGACCAAGCTCTGTAATGATTTCAGCATGATACAGAGCATCATTTGAATGAAAGAACTCAGTTGTTTGAACTTTGGGGTGTATAATAGTCCCTTTCATAGTGCTAGTGTGTTTAATGCATTGAAATTACTTTGAAGAGAGAAATTGCCCCAGTTCCCATTTTTTCCTGTTGATTCATTTTAGACTTGGAGATTCTTCTAAGGTATTCAGGGAACTCCACTGAGGAAACAGTAGAATAACCTGATTACACCTAGATGTACTAAAATAAATATAGCAGTCAATGCATTGCACCATTTTGATAAGTAATGCATTAACATCTGCATTTCCTGGTGACAGTTTAATAGAACATTCCATGCAGCTATTACAAGGCACAGATTTTAATTTTAACATTTCATTTTTACATTTCAGTCATGGAGAAGCCTGAAAGCTTCAATACAACAGCTAAGATAAGCAGTGCCACAGAAAGAGGAAATTGATATATCTTTGCCAGAAGGTAAGGATCAAAGTCTGTTCAGGAAAAATCCTAGGTTAGGTAAATATGAATGAGAATTTTTTCATTCATTCTTTCCCGTTCCATTTCAGTGCTGTGATCCATCATTTCAAAAGAAGCACCATCATTATTTTGGAAATTTTATGACCCCTCTATGAGATTTTAGGCTCAAGATCACAGTCCCAGACAACAACACAGTGTTTACCTGATTAGGTCTTTCAAAAAGCCATGAGTGTCTCCTAGGTCAGAATGACAATTCTTCTTCCTGTTCTTCACTTGTAGCTTTACCATATGACCTAAAAAAAAAAAAATTGGAGGGAGAAGAGCTGGAATATGTATATCATATTGGGACAAGGTTCTGCTCTTAGGCTTCCATCGTCTCTTTAAAAGCTTTGCAGGATACAACAGGAATTTCTTACAATTTTCTATACAAACGGAATTTCTTATAGAAAATGCTGATTCAAACCAGACAGAAAATACACCCTTTTTTTCTTTCAGCCAGTGAGTTACCATGGGTATCCCTGAAGAACTTTGTGCTTCATACAGTGCTACAATACCACATTACTGACACCACAATGCAAATAGAAAATGATAACAGAAGAAAGAGTAGATACTGTGGGCATGCCATGCAGACACCAAACCATACCCACCCCATCCCCCAACATCCCCAAACAACCCCAACATCAATAGTTCACCTCTAAATGGTAAACTCAAAAGGTCATTATTAAAAACAGGAAAATAGTCTTAACTATGTAGTTAGAGCATATTTCAATCATATGCTGATTTCTAATAAGTTGAACTTAAAAATAAAATAGTATATACATTATTATTAAAATACATAATAAAATGTAAATAATGAAAAGCTCATTAAAACAGCAACAAGAATGGTATGTTTCATTTCTCTTCCTTTTGTATTTCTGATTGGCAACTTAAGCATTTCCTCATTTTATAGAACTAAAACCTACAATATCTTCAATTTTTTGTTTTGCTGACTTTCTCCTGGGACATGAATAATGCTTTTTCATTGCTTGAATTGCTTATCAAAGAGTTTTCACTGTGGTTGTTTAAAATCTTACTTCTTTGATCTCATCAGTATTCTCTACCTGTACTCACCACTGGTGAGGTGGCACCTCAAATATTGTGTTCAGTTTTGGGTCCCTCCCTACAAGAAGGACGCTGAGGTGCTGCAGTGTGTCCGCAGAAGGAAAATGGAACTGGTGAAGGATCTGGAGCACAAGTTTTTTGAAGTGAGGCTGAGGAAACTGGGGTAAACAGTCTGGAAAAAAAGGAATCTTGGGAAAACGTTACCAGTCTTTGTAACTACCTGACAAGAGGCTACAGCAAGGTGGGGATCCATCTCTTCTACCAAGTAAGAGGTGATAGACAAGAGGAAATGGACTCAAGTTACACCAGGGGAGATTTAGATTGGATTTTAGGAAAAAATTCTTCACCAAAACGGTTGTCAAGCATTGGAACAGGGAAGATGCTTAAATGTGGCACTTTGGGACTTGGTTTAGTGGTGGACATGGCAGTGCTGGGTTAATGGTTGGGCACACTTATTACCTAGACTGACCCCTTACATTTCAAATACAAAAAAGCAACTGTCTATGTATCTTTAGCAGGTGCATTGTAACTGTCTTCTTGGACTGAAAAAGATGGGGAGATTAGGCGTTAGTACTATATTTTTACATGTGTTTCCATAATAAGTTCATTTTGGTCATGTACACTATAGCTATACTTATATAGCTATAGTGTATCTTAACACTAAAATTTCCACTGAGCGACCAAGGAAAAAAGTACGCTTCTGCAACTCAGCATTTTTAGGGGATGGATATCTTGAATTTACTTACTGAGTATTCAATCTTAACAGAGAAATTAACCCAAAGTCTTTCATATTGTCAATTTTCACTTTTCTACACCATTATTAGGAAGAAAATTCATCATCATCCACTTTTGCTGGTAAAAAGTATTTTAAATATTTGTCCAAATTTGTGCAATATTTCATTCCTTTTACTAAAATATTTTTGGAAGTGTCTTCTATTTTCAGTTATAAAGCTTCTTCATTCCTTCCAGACCTAATCAATTTCTCAAGATGTTTAGAATATTTGTTCAGTTAGGGAAGTTTTGAAAGTGTTCAGTTTGCATCTATGGTTCTAAAAGTGCTCTACAATTTTAATTCTGCATTACTTTTTTTTTTCTCTGAACTGATCAGGAGAAAATCAAAGTGAAGACAGTTTTCACACCTGGTACCAAATGGATTGTTAGAAGTCATAGTTGCTTGACCTTAGAATTTTGCACTTTTGCAAAAATCCTGTGCAATGACACAGGCTGGTGAGCAATTCTTTTGTCCAATTTCACAAAAGGAAACAGCTGGAGAGTCATGGTATCACAACACCATGATATTCAAAAGTCTGCACTGCTACTCTGAAGCAAAGTTTTCATCAGAGTGATTCAATGTAAATAATTCTTTAGCAAAGTATTCTGGCTAAATATCTCTTAAGCAACAGGTAAATCCTTAAAGTTTTACTGGGTGTGTAGGACTAAAAGAAGGTCAGCCAATTGACTGCATATGGTTGAACAGCTGTTTCCTTTGACCTGCTAAAATCTTTCCTGTTATCATGCTAAAAGAAACCAGTATTTGTAATGAATGAGAAAACTAAAAATATTGGATTACCAGAACTAAAACTACAAAATATTAAGCACTTTTTAGAAAGATTTACAAATGTTATAGATAGGGTTTAGTTCTGAAGAGATCAAACTCTGATGGCATCCCCAAAGGAAAAGGAGCCTGATTGTCTTATTAGTGTTGGGAAGACTAAGCTGGAATGAAACAATGTCATGAGCCATGTCCACCAAAGAGGACAAAGAAAATCCATAGCACCATCGTGATGACAAAGAGAGAAAGAAACCACAGGCTGTGTCAAAATCACTGAGAAATCACTGTGAAAATTGCCTTTAAATTGTGTTGTATAACTTCAGTTCATCTCCTTACTTCCTATCAATACAAAAGTGTTCTGCCTCACATTCTTCATACATCATCTTGATAAATAAATCCTTTTTAAAATTAATCATTAACTAGTAATCCATCATGTTTGCATAACATTTCTTGAATTAATCTCTTGCTAATTTCTCCTTCCTTACAGTTGTCATGACTTAGGAAAAGTTTGATTACTTGCTTCTAATAAATACTTTCTTCACAATTAGAATTTTGTCTCAGTGAAAAACTGAAGTGTGAAATGTAATATGACAATATGTCTTACCCTACCTTAAGGAACTGTAAGAGACAGGTAATTTGGTTTCTAATTTAAAATGATTCATAAACGTAGATGTCCTTCATCTGGAAACCATCCTAACTGTGCAAATTAGGCTGGCAATGCTGTATTATCAGGGAGATCTGTCTTTCAGCAAAGGCAAACTGCAGACTTAGACTTAATTAAGAACTAGCTAAAAATCGCTTGTATTGTTTAAACTTTTGAAATGAGGCAAATTAAAAACTCCACACTTGTTCAAATATTTCTATTCCATTTAAGAACTTATTTATGAAAAACAGAAAGTAAAAAGCTTTATTAAAAGTTAATAGAAAGGTTTTTTTCTGAAATTCAACTTTTTCCTTTCCTAACTTCAGGGAGTACTCCAATAAGAAAGAAATTAACCCAGTTAATTTCTCAGTTTTAAAAGTAGTAAGGTTAAAAAACAAAGAAACACATTCTGATTAATTTTCTGCTATCAGAACTTTTTATATTCCCTAACTACAGAGGAGAAATTATTTCTTAGAAAAATATGTATTTTAAAGGGATAGAGTGAACAAAATAGAAACAAAAAATAAAAATCATTCTGCAGTCCTAAATAATTCTTGCAGAGAATTAAGTGATTAATTTCTTCCTCATACTGACTTGTTGAAACACAGTCAGTAGGTCTTGTACAGGGAGTAAATTGTCCTTTACAGAGCAAAACTTATTGCTTAAACTGTATGTTAGAAACATCTCCCCAAAGAAAACAAACAAGTTTGTCAGCATTCCAGTGAGAGTCTTTAAACAGACAAGTTCATGAACTTATGGAACAGCAGAAAAAAAAGTCAAAAACGTAGATACACCAAAAAAGACCTGTCATAAGTAAACATGAACCAGCCTATTGTTTGTCTGCCCAGTTTGGAACAGTCATAAAGCAATTTCAGAGAAAACCTGTGATAGTAGCCACTCTTTTATTATGGAATGTTGTGTAGAAAGTCAGTGCACCGTATCTCATTTGAATAAACCCAGCAATTTCTGATGTCTCCTGACAGCCTGACTTGCTTTACCTTCTCCCCAGCTGTTCCACAAGAACACTAATCTTACCCACATTCTAATACTATGTCTTAATGAATTTAGGGATGGAAAATGCTTTTAACATCATTGTGCACTTTATAACTTTTTCTAAGTAGAAGTGTTTCAAAGTTTAAGATAAAATCAATATAAAGTTAATATCTAGCTTCAGGAAAAAGAAGGTGTCCATACTGTTTAAAATTATTTTCTGAAGCAGTGATTAAGGTACAAACAGTCCTTTAGTAAGTTTTGCTTCAACATCTGATGGCCTTGAAAGTCTTGAATTAACTATTTTGCACGCAGAATTTGAACAATCTTTCCTTATTCACTCATCCTTGAGCTGGGTTTCTTAACCTTTGTAGTCTCCTCCTTGTCTAACAAGGGCTTTGGAATAGGAGCAGCTATACTCCGTCACTCTCTGGCCTGATGAAATCAGATATGAAAACCTTCAAACCTAAGAGCACCAGGAACAATGCCCTTCTCTGTAATATTCTCCCACATATTTCTTAATTTGCAAAATTCATTCCCTACTGTCAGTAGACACCAAGCCACAATTTCAAACTCAAACTTGTGTACCCTTGGCTTTTCTCTGCTTTGTCACTGTTGCCTCTGAGCAGATTTCTAGGAAGAACTAGACCTGATTGTCATTTTAATAGCTGTCTTTCATTATAAAATTTCCAGGGGAAACCAAGAGAAAATATAGTTACTGGTACGAACTAATAAGGGTCAGAACATAAACCAGCTGGTTTATGTCTTCAGCTGGGGAAACTGAAAGGTTTTATTCTGACATGATTGGCAAAAAGAGATCAACTTTCCTATAGCACTGTCTAGAAATAGTGTAGGACTTTCTCCAGCCAAATCCTTAAACTGAAGTGCAAGAACTCACATAGATAGTAGGACAATTTCTCTCCTAAGGCAAAGGGCACACATTAACCTCGATGAGGTTTTGCAGAGCCAGGCCAACAGAGAGGAAGGTGCAAATTGTCTTACTAAATTTTTAATAACTGTGGCATGGATGATGCACACACTCTTTAGAAACCTGTGGCCTCCACAGTTTTTATAATTTATCTTACTCATTTCAAGCCGTGCCCAACCCCTGATTTGGTAAACATCCATAAAAATTAATGTGGAGGGCTAAAGTGTAGCCTCCAGGATTTTCAGGACTCCTTGATCCCAAAAAATGTGTTTACCCTGCTTAAGGAAATATCTGCCTTCTTTACTTTTATCTTTCCTCTCCTTTGCAGGAGATGAAGTAAAACTTTCCTTCACTCTGCTTTCTTTTCTCATGTCTTTGATCATTGTATATTTTGTAATTAAACAAACAAATTGCAACAGTCATAGCATTTAAGGAACCTCCTCAGGACTTTGAAATTTCTGCAATGTATTGATTTTTATGAATGACTATCCTCAAATCATCTCCCTCCAGATTCTTAACTACTCAGATAATGAGAAAGACTAAACAAGGTGATTTATGGAAATATTTAAGATCCACTGCACTTTATAACCATCTTGGAAAAGCAGTCCAGTAACACAGCTCTGTAAAGCTATATCATGATTAAATTTCATTTTTCCCATCCCACCGTATTTTGTGTTTATTATAAATACTATTGAATATCTTTACCAAAAATGTAAGTATTATTGCTTAAAACTTTTACACTAAGTGTTGCACATGCCTAAAGTCATGCTGAAGGTATTCTCAATGCCTTCCTACCATAAGGAGAATCATACTATTTTGGTTTATGATGTGATCAACAGTGCATGGCTATTTCAGATGATACAGAGGAACAAGAGACTTTGAAGAAAAGAAGAAAGCTCTGTTCCCCCCACACACACTGTCTTTAACTCCTTGCTCTATGAGGTAGTGAAACCCACCAAATAAAAAGTCTCTAAAAGTTTCTTAACATGTTCTACATTTTTTCTCTGTGATTACTTTCTTAAAATAAGAGGAGAGCACAGTGAAACTGTTGGCGTTGCCCAAAATCATTAGTGTGGTAATTTGCCTTGGCCCAGCTACAAATAACATTTCTATGCAGAAGAGAACTGAAAAAGTGGGGGAGGCCATGTTGCAGCAGCACCAGCAGCCCAGGCACACTGGAAGGAGGGACTGGATGTGGGAGGTGAGGAAGAGACCCTGCCTTGATTTCCAGAGTGCCAGGAGGCAGTGGACAGCAGTGAAGAGGTGGCCCTGCTGTGGTGTGTGGGAACGCAGTGTCAGAGGGCAGCAGGAGAAGCTGTGTTTTCCACAAAACACAAAACATTTATATATGTAAAGCTCAAACAGAAACTGAAAATGCAGTTTGAGAATGCTCAAAGATGAAAGTGCCACCTTTACCATTTGGAAGAGGAATAAATCCCAACAATAAAACCCTCAGGTTCTAAGCAAGCAATGTCTGAATTTCAGAAATTTCTTATTTGACACCCAAGAGAAAATAAAAATAGGCTCAAGGCAAAAAAAAAAGGGGGGTCGAAATCTCAATCTCAAAATCACAATCTACAAGATCCAGATGTTCTTCAATAAACTCTGCAAGTCAAGACAGAGAGATATTAAAAGATGATGCAAGAATTTGAAGGAATTATCAGGTTTGCAAAAGGTTTCAGATACAATTTATCATGGATGAAAAAGAAGATGGAAATAATAAGAAGGCTGAAGTCTTCCTAAGATTGGAGATAAACAAACAAGAGCTGAAAGCAGAAATAGCAGAGGAATATTTCAATGCTGTGAAATCAAATGAATCACATATTTATATAACATGCCCAAGGCAGCATAGCACAAGGACTAGTCATTTTAGCAGTGAAAGAACATGAAACATTCAGATCTTAAGAAGTGTCGTTCAGTGGAATGCCACAGAAAGCAACAGGACCCTGTAATTGGCCTAGAATGGATCTGAAGGTCTCATTTCTTGTGAAGGCAAAAGGAGGGGACTATCCAAACTAAGAGTTTTTAATGTCTTGTAGAAGGCAGGAAAGCTTTCACTAGACCTGGAAAAGACTGTCTATGTCTCCAAGAAATTGTGCCTCACCCACAAGCTGCAGAGATTCTTCCTTTGGGATACCACAGAGTGGAGAAAAGATGAGGGAGATTTATACTGTCTTAGGGGAATTGACATCCAAAGACAGCTCCTTCTCTGACCAAATAGAGGAAATAAGGATCCTGAGTACGTTGCTTCATAGCTAGGAAGCTGCCTCAAATAACCCAAAAATACGAATGGTCCCCATCTTCTATGAACATCCAACTTAATTAAATGGCATGGCAAAGTAAGCTCCATCACCATTTTAAAAGAAAGCATCTACAACTTCATGGAGCATTTAGACCATTCTTAGCAATTCCTTTTGATACATTTTGAGAATCTCAGCAGGGCCGAGCATGTCAAAAACAGAGGCAGAGGGGTGCCTACTTTCTGGCTTCTGATTGAGCTTAGATTTGACGTAGATGCCAGATTGCTCAGACCATTCAGGAAGATGATCCAGAAATGAACAAAGGTATTATTTTGTGCTGTCCAGAAAAAATGTGAGATGCTCTTGGAAATTACTCATCCCAAGAAATCAGGCAGCAGCTGAGCAGCAGCATCACACATTTTGGACAAAATTCCTAAATTCTGCATAGTCAATTACTGGAATTAGTCCTGACCAAACGCACAAAAAGAAAACATCTTCACCTTTCAAATAAGATAGAAATGCCAGTACAAATGATCGATGCCCACAGTTTTAATACACCTGATGCATCAGCACGGGTCTAATGGGTGAGTTGAGAAGTTATAGATCATACTTGGTTTTATTCAGCACTTACTTTGGGAGTAAGCACTTTGGCACTGACTGCATCTCAAAAAGCAGCTACAGTCTGTGGAAATTCCTGAGCCCTGTATCTATTTTCCTGATGTTATGACCTGTGAGAAACCAAGTTATGGAAGATGGTGAGGAAAAGGTTGACTTTCCCAACTTCAATTTGATATGAGAAAAGAACAAAACTGGAAAGTGCAGCCAGACCAAAGGTCTTCAGAGATCTCCCATACCAAGCTGTTTTGACATAGCCATTGTTTGCATCTCAGACCATGTTGGTTCAGCTCTAGGTGTTTCATCCAAACCATAAGATTTCTCTGTCTTTATATTTTACACAGCTCACCCGATGTGCTAAAGTTTACATAGATGACATTTTGATATGACTTTCTATTTATATAGCAAAAAGCATGACAGATGGCTCAGAACAACTTGGGGGAAAGCCCAGCCTGATGGATTAATGCTAAATAAACAGGGCAAGAAGGTAAGTTTAGACGTATGAAATAGAGGAGGAAAAGCTCATACAGGAAGATATGCAAAGAGAGGTTACTTGTCTCAGGGGTGCTGTAAGGAAATAAGTTTCCTTGGAATGGTATGGTAGCCCAGGACAATACATCTAATTAGGCTGCCTCAGTCAACAATGTACTCAACACTTCAGAACAAAAAAGAACAGAGGATGGAAGTGATGGTCAGATGCCTGAAACACATTACAGACAGTAGCAAGAGCTGAGGATCAATGCACTCACACAGAAATGAAGGGCCTGCTTGTGTATTTATTATGGGAAGCATAGTCACAAGGCTGGCTCAGGATGACAATAACAAACCATAGTGCTTTTAGATCGGAGCTGGCTAATGTCCTGCTGGTCCAGAACTTGAGCACACTCTGTTGGCAGCATCCTGCAGTACAACACTTGGATGTTGCAGGCAATGCCAGTGTTTCCTTTCAAGCACAACAAATCTAAAGTGTAGAACAGTAGGACATTAGTAAAATATTATCCTCATTTTAAACATGGACTTAAACAGTAGATGTCACTGTGCTATAGGAAAACATGCATTCGCAGTAATTATCCAACGCAGTAATATTAGAACAGCACTTTACACAATCTATGCATCTGAATTTCCAGACTGGATTTTCCAGGCTAGACTGCAGAAGGGGTTTCTCTGTTCCTACTGTGGAAATCAGGCCACTGCCCAGCTGAGACTGCGAAAGCAGGGAAGTCAGCAGGAGAGTGAACCTGATTGATGCTGACTTCAGACATGCTGTGGGAGCTGGAAGATGAGTCTCCCCTTCGGCAGCTGGTTAGGGATGTTGCTGTGTAATATCTGAAGCTCTCAATTAGACCAGGTTACTGACGGGTACTTAGTGAGCTGATACACTAAAACACTGTACTATTCTGTGTGCTTCAAAGAATTTAGTGTCCAAGCAGCCTGATTTCTCCTGACTCTGACACCAAAAAGAGGAAACAAAAGATGTATTTGGGATCTGGAGCACAGGCAGATTCAGGGTAAGCCTCCTCTGCAGTCTGATTGATCTGTGACTGCAGCACAAACAGCCTTTTTCATCCGTTTTGGTGCCAGTAGCAATGACACTCCTAGCTTGGTGTGTGGAAGTCCTGCAAGATATCCGTTCTGACCTGAAGCTTATAAGCCAGCATTGCAATTGCTTGCAGCAGCAGCAAAATAAAAGGTGTCCCAGGTCTGCTTACAAGCCCTGCAATCAAAGACTTTCCACGGAGACAGTCCTGCTGACTCATTAGTTGAGAGCTTTAGATAGTAAACAGCAACATCCCTAAACATTTTCATACTCTGTCTTATTTAGGCTGTGTGACACAGGCAGGTCTGCGAAAAAGAAAGGCAGCATATTCAGCAGCATGCTTTCTAGTAGCAGTGACTGCCTATCTGTACCAAGAACTATTAATTTTAACCCTACGTTGTCTTCCCAAAGCTCCTCATAACAGTTAATTTTCTTGGCTGAAATGCATTTCTCTGGCAATATTAGCATGTGGACACAGAACTGCTGTTGGACAGTTTATCCAACTAACCAATGGAAATTGTCCTGGCAGAAACCTCATGTAACAAGGCAGATGACTAATGTTGCAACAAGAAATATGGTGCATTGTGACCGGGGGTAAGCCAGCATCCAGATTTGCATTGTCACGAAGAGGCAACATAGTAACTTTTCAAGCCAGCAACACTGTGATACCCATGTGAAATAGCTCTAGCATCTCTGGCTGCTGTGGGACAGTTTGTGGTGTCTTGAAACCTGTATTCACCACTGACACATGCTGTTGCTATATTGTTGTCCTCGATGAAATAGTTGGAAAAAGATAGAATGGAGCAATCATAGTGCTGGACTTGATTTCCACTGGAAACTGGCTTATCTGCCTATTGAGCTCTTGTTTAAGAGCACAGTGATGAGACATGAACTGTGAGTCCAATTCTTCCCTCACAGATGCTAATTTAGAAATAAATATCTTCATTTCCTTTCGTACCAGTGTGACAAGACAATGAGACTTAGGGACCAGAAACTCACTTGCTCTAGATCAGCACTGCTGATACATCAATTTTGACCCACACTGGCTTTACCTACCTAACTTCTGGTCATGGTACCAGCCCAAGAGCAGAAACTCATCCTAACATCATAACACAGGCTGACTGCATAGTCTGGAAGCCTGCCACTGCTACTCAGCCTGGTTCAAACCAGCATTATACCCATATAAGCCAGGGTACTGTAGTCATTCCTGTGGCTGCTGTTTAAATGTAGTGGCATTGAAATCTAAAGGTATCTTTACAATAAGCTTGGTGTCAACCTCTTTTTATATTCATTGGAATTGGAGATAAATATGGGGATATGTAGACATTTGTAGCACAGATTTTGTCCAGAATGTAGGGGGAAGGGGTAAAAACAGGACATTTTGTGGAAATAGAGCATTTACAATATTTTTCACACAATTCTACATCCTTTTATAACAACACTTGGTAATCTTGAATCATTCCTTAACCACAGTTTTCTGTCCTGCTATTGACCTGCTGGAGTGTAATTGCAGCAGTGCATGTGTGGTCTCCAGAGGGTCCGTCTGTGGGGAAAAAAATTAGAGAAGTGACTCCCATCCGTCTTGATTGTAATCGTAAGCAGAAGGCTGTGCAAAGTCACACAGTCTGAATTTGTTTCCACTGACTCATGGCTGTCTCTGGGAATTCTGAGCAAATGCAGCTGCTGAGAAGTCGTTTAAGCTGCTTGGTTGCAGGTTGATCATAATTAGTATCAGAGAGCCAAGGGATGCAGAGCTTTTATGAGGAGTTCATATACAATATGTTTAGTAGCCCAAGGGGGAAGATTTATGCCCAGTGATTTCTCTGCACATCTGCTTACTTACCTCCTTTTTTGCATACCTATTGCTATTACTAAGTCCTATTTCTCCTGAAAACGAAGAAATGAGGGAATCTGAGCAATGCCAAAAAACCAAATCACTCTTTGATGCTATGTCATTCAAGGCAAGAGGAGAACCAAAACTGTAATTCCCCTCTTTATTTGTTTGCTGGCTTAGTTGAACCTGTAATAATCAAAGGCAGAGCAATTGCTGATCCCAGATTCAGTAGTGCTTTGAAAACAGGTAGCACTACATGACAACTTTTTAGATGAATTAGTGCTACTTTGAAGCCTCACATGATGTCAGGCACTACTGTATCCTTCTGGAATAGAACACAGAACTAAGGGGTCGTACCTCTCATGCAATTTCTGCAACTTTGCCGGTGGTAAGACATATGCTATGAAACACCGATGTAAACCAAAGCAGAAAGGCATGTCAAGAGGGAGAACCCCTGACAATGTCACTTTTGTTTCTTATATTACTACAGATGTCATTCACTTTCTTCAGTTTTACTAATTCTGTGTAAAACATTGCGGATATAGAAGATCACCTTCCCTGGTGCAGCTTGAGGCTCTGTCCTCTTGTCCTGTCACTAGTTTCATGGGAGAAGAGAAGGACCTCCACCTTGCTACAAGCTCCTTTCAGATAGTTGTAGAGAGTGATGGAATCCCTCCTGAGCCTCCTTTTCTTCAGGCTAAACAACCCCAGCTCCCTCAGCCACTCCTCACTTTAGTCTCTAGACTCACCACCAGCTTTGCTGATCTTCTCTGGGTTCGCTCCAGACCTCTTTGATTTTCTTGTAGTGAAGGACCCAGAACCAGACACAGTACTAGAAATGCGGCTTCACTGTGCTGAGTACAGAGAGTTCATCACTACTGCAGTCCTGCTGGCCACACTACTTCTGATACAGGCCAGGATGCCATTGGCTTTCTTGGCCACCTGGGCACACTGCTGGCTCATGTTCAGCCAGCTACCAACCAGCACTGACAGGACTGGCCCCAATAATGAGTTTGGGGAACCCAGCTAGTGACCAGCTGCCCACTGGATTTAACTCCATTCACCATCGCTCTCTGGGCCCCGCCATCCAGCCAGTTTTTAACCCAGCAAAGAGTGTCCAAGCCATGAGCTTTAGCTTCTACAGGAGAATGCTGTGGGAGACAGTATTGACGACTTTATTGAAGTCCGGGTAGATAACATTCACAGCTTTTCCTTCATCCTTTAGGCAGGTCGCCTGGTCATAAATGGAGATAAGATTGGTCAAGCAGGACCTGCCTTTCCTAAACCCATGCTAGCTGGGCCTGATCCTGTAAGGTTGTCCTGTAAGTGCTGCATGATGGCAATCAAGATAATCTGCTCCATGCCCTTCCCCAGCACCGACGACAGGCTGAAAGGCCTGTAGTTCCCCCAGTCTTCACAACTTATTATCAGTTGGATATTCAGTGGATAACCAGTGGATAATTCAGGTAATCAGATATAGTGTCTGTCTTCACTCTATTAAACAGGCATGACAGTGGAGAGCGTGGACAGAGTAATTCCCTCTATTGGCTAAGCCAGTGTAAAGGCACAGTGGACTGAGGTGAGCACACCTCATCTCTGAAGATTCCTCTACTTATACAAGGTCATCCTTTCCTCAAAGAGCAAGTGCTCCAGCTCCTAACCATCCTGGGATTGGATGGACTCCTCCATTTAACTCACTCCAGCTTATTGAGTCCCTCCTTAGGCTAGGTTAGAGCATGGTAGAACTGGATCCGACATTCTGAATGTGGTCTGATAGGTCCTTTCAGTCTACTGGCTATGTCCCCATTTATGCAGTCCAGGAGGCCACTGGCCGTCCCTGATGCCAGGGTTTAGCTGCCCACCAGGACTCCAGTGAGCTGCTCCCTAACCTGGACCACTCCACCCCAGCCTGGGGAGCTGCAAGGGGGCTTCCTTCCCAGGGGCAGCACTGGGTATTCCTCCTTTGGTATAGTGTCCATTGCAACTATCTGTCAGGTGAATGGTCAAAGCACAGAACCGTGAATGACAGGCCTGGATTTGAGCAGCCTGCTCTTGTGGAAGGTATCTCTGCCCATGTGTGGGATCATTTTACATTGACATCCTTTTTCCTTTATATTATGAATTGCAATGTAAATCTGTTAAAATAATTCCAGATTTATTGGAAATAGCTAGCAGAAATCTATTTCTATGTCTATAAATACTTATTAATTTTTCTTTACAGACATATCCCATCATAACATCCTTCAATTACTTTGAAGAATCACATAAGCAGTACCATTGTTTGCCAAAGTGTGTCACCTTCACCTTTGTCATATCTAATAAATTTATCAGAAGCAGAAGAGCCCCCTGGCCTCCCAAAGGTGGAACAGAAAAAGCTATTCTCTAGGGCATTTGTCATTGCAGTCTTTTCTGCGTAAGAGCATAGTAGTGGTTTAGAGAAATTGAAGTCTGCTTTCCATTGTCTTCTATTAACCTGTGCAAGATATTCTCAAATCCCATCTATGCTTTTCCAGAGCAAGGTGATATGGAATGTGTAGCTCTTCAGAAGATAATAAGGTCTCAGACACCACTTTTTGAAGTGTAGTGGTCTCTTTTTCCTGGACAAAGGAGAAAAAAAAAGCCACTGACCAAATTTTGAATGGTGTTAATCAAACTCAGTTCCCACAGACATCTCACTACAATCCCTTTGAAAGCATGACACAGACAAAGGTTTCTCTTCAGCAAATCCTGTTTGGCATCCCATGAAAAATATGCTGAACATGTCTGGCAAGTATGTCTTGTATGACAAGCTCTCCACTTGGAAAGAGTAAAGTTATTACGTGAGAGGAAGGTCAGATATTTAAAATGCTACACACTCAGAATGAGGCTCCATCTAGTCTGGTATTAGAGATGTCAGTTTAAGAGCTAATTAATAGCAAAGCAATTACACGCTGCTTTACAAGAATACCTCCCATTCTAATAGTTATGAGTTTAGGAACATGGTTAGGTGGAGCCCACATTTGGATCAGGGTACTTAAGAGGTCCTGATGAGCCTCTTAGTCATGAATTTGTCATTATGAAGTAATTTTTACTTGTGGTTTCTGTAACTTCCTATTGCAATGAGTTTCACGATTTAACTATGCTTTACATATGTAAAAAAATATTCATTCATAACATTAATACAAAACCGCAGTGTCCACAGTAAAATGAAAATAAAATTTCCCCTTAAAAGAGAAGCATAATCTTATTCTGCAATAAGATTGGTAATATTTTCCTCAATGTTATGATGCAAATAACTGTCTGTGGTTTATAATTCCAAAAAAATGGAAAAGAATGCAGTGAGCATATAATTTTTATTGGATAGCTCTCTTTTATTTTTGATACAGCATATTTTCATGTTTGTTTCTTTCTAGTTAGAAAATATCTACTACCAGAGGTGTCCAGATGGAAGAGGGGCTTGTAGTGAACTCACCAGCAGCTATGGGCATCCAAGGGCCAAACAGGGGAGAAACTTGCTCCAAAGGCAGCAAAGACCTTGAGGGTCATTATCCCCTGCAGACCCAGCACCATGCTGAAGCTGCTGAATTATTCCTATAAATGCAGCACCATGCAAAAAGCACCTGACTTGTTTCCTTATCTGGCTTAGATCTGGAAAAAATTTGGTTGCTTTGTGTGCCACCCAGTCTAATAAACATTATGCAAAAGGTCAGCTAGACCCCCTTTCGCCAGCCCATGGACTTGTCAGTGAACTCTCACCAGGTCCTTATCTTTATGCTCCAAACAGCTGATGTGCATCACAGGAATGTTCAGGGAAGGGACAGCCCAGCCTCAGGTGATTCAGCTTTGGGTGGGAATATCCACGTGATTCCATCCAGGTGGCTACCAGCACCGAGGGCTGCCTGGCAGTGAACCCTTACAGCCATGGCACTCAGTACTGCTGTCTAGGGACACCTCATGGCTCTGGCTGAGCTACTGCTGCCTATTGCTGGGCAGTGCCCACCATGCCCCATCTGGGCTGGATCCTTGAAAACACTCAAGCAACCCTCCATGCACACACAGGCTGGATTCAAATATTTCCATTATGCAGGAGATTCCCATTTGCCATGCTGGCTGTATATGCTTCCATCAGAAAAGTTGCACTCAAACATTTTAAAAAGAGATGGAGACAGAAATTTTAAGCTTAGCACTTCAGCCTTCTTCCACTGACCTCTGGAATGGGTTTTGGCTTGTTCTGTGGGCCTCACTGAACAATAAGAATCAAGGTAAATTTGAAGAAAACATGTTTCAGAAATGGGAAGGTTGCAAATTGGCCATTTCTGTCATTTTTTGCATTGTGTGCTCAAGACTGTATGGTTTAACGTATTTCTAAGTTGTGACAGAGCATTGGAAGACTTATAATTTCCTTGTAGTAAGCAAAATATCAGTGTATAAGACAAACTGATGGAACAGAACAGCCAATATTTAATTCAGGCACTGACTCAAGTATGGTCTGTGAAGATTTCTCCATCTCACTCAATCCAGATTGCAGACAGAATTTCTCTTACTGTGCTGAGCCCTGTGTTTTTCTACTTTTGCAATTTGGTTTATTGTTATTTCAAGTGGTTTTTGTTAAATATTGAGACTGATGAGACACAATTTCCTTCCCACTGGAATGTGACGCATAGTGGTTAAATCTGCTGGAAGGAATGTGTACATACTGTGAGCAATCCAGATAAGGCCAGTGACAGAAGTAGGGGTGAGCATGCAAAATACATACACAAAAAATTCATTAAGTTTTGATCAAATTTGTTGTACTAATTAGAATGAGAACCTACCTGATCAGAAGAGCCAGTGGTTGGTTATCATTGTTATTTTCCAGAGTTCTTCTGTTAAACATTCACATGAAAAGAAAGTGATCGTCAGTTCAACAACAGTTCTTGTATGAGACCACAAACTCTCTTAAAGAAAACAGGCTGACCAAAAAATCCAAGTGCACCAATGGGCACATTCCAGTATTCATCAATCTATGCACTTCTTATTGTCCTGATACTGACAGTCTCCACAGGTAGCACAGTGCTGTGCCACGCATGCAAAAGTGTTTGTTTTAAAAATGGTTGTTTTAGATGAGACAGTTTCTTCGTGAGATCGCTGGTACCTTGTGCTAGCTCTGGTAACAATAGCCTTTTTATGAAAGAGAAAGAAGGGCAGATACACCACTAGCTGCCTGATGAAGTAATATTGTTTCTTTTATTTTATTTTGGTGGTGGTGGTGGTAAATGACATCAAATCTCAAGGTTAGTTTTATCAATAAAATTCTTTTCTGTCTTCAGGGCAGAGATTTATTGCAGACTTTTACAGCATAAGTCCCTTAGTCTTGGCTTATGTGTAGCATATTTTCAAGAGTTTTAATATGATTGTATCTGGATTTCTTCATTCATATGGTACTAAAAGCACTCGAGAATGTTTTCTCTGTTTAACTTGCAATAGCCATGTTCCAGTCTGAAGAATTAAGTCTACTGATAGTTTTCATAGCTGATCACAGTGGTCACATCCTAGATTTTGAAAAGCCTAAAGAAATTGTATCACACCTTCACACAAGTGATCAGAAGGTTCTTTACATCCCTTATTCATGGTAACAGTATATTTGGTGCAAACAAGTTCCTGGACAACACATACGTATAAATTGTGTTTATGTCTTTGCTCTGAACTCAGGTCACCAGGACATTACTAGTGCAACAGTTTACAAATGTTACACCTCCCAGTGTGACCAAAGCAATTCTGTTACAAGCTGTGCTGAGAATAGCAGTGTCTTAGAAGTACATACCCAATCTATTTTTGGTTTGGTGCTAATTATGAAAATTATAACTCATTTGGTGTTCCACACGGAGAAGGCAAAGCAGTTACATATCTTATTATCCAAATCAAAACTAAGAGCTTTCCATTTAGCACCACGTACTTTTAATACTTCAGTGTGAAAAAGAGTCAGCCTTCATTTCCAATTAGTTTGGATGAGTTTGGTTGCTCATTTTCTGTGTGCCATGTAGATTTGAATCTGTCACATCATAAATATACATGTTTAATATCCTTTTATCATTTTTAGAAGACTAATTGTATCTTTAGGCTGTTACATACTCAACCATATCTTTATTGGTCTTTTTGCTTATATTTGTAATAATTTGCAATTGAATTGGCATAATAGAAACTAAGGGTTATAAAAAAACATGGCAAAGTGCCCATTTTAGTACATTAATTCTGCCAAGTGAGTTGATAAGATTGAATGGGATTTGAGAGATTAGAGGAACAGCTTAGAGGGACATGAAGGTTAGTTTCATATGGCTTTTCAGCTGCTTAAAGGGAGCCAGTATTTGAATTTTTGTCTGTACTTTTGTGATGAACTCTTTCTATAATCTTCTTCTGGGGGAAATATGGTGCCAAAATTAAAAAATTAAATTAAAATACCTGAAGATTTTTTTTCCATTAGATTTAGATGCTGAAATTGATCCACAGTCACAAAGTTTATTAACACAGAAGCTTATGTGTCAGTGCTGGATAATTGATCAGGTGACCTACATGCTGTGACAGCATACTCAGACTGCTCAATTTTATATGTGTTTTTATTTTATGTTGGAGACTGTAGGCAGAGGAACATGGCAAAATTTAATCAAAGGGGTCAGTGGGAGATGACTTGTGGCTTCTTTCACTGATTTTGCAGAAATTGTTTCTCCCTGTTTCAAATGCAAGACAGACTGCAGAAGTGGTTGACTGGCTACAGAAAGAAGTAGCTAGGAAAAGCAGACAAACACAACCCTGATGAAATCAGCAGCTTTCTTAGACCATCAGATTTGTCTGTTTGATGCATGATCAAGCCCTATTTGCAGCTTCTAATGCCTGTTTCATATATATCATTCGTAAATCAAAGTCTTGGCAAATTCAAATGTATCTCAATTTTGTTAAGACAGATGAAAAAAATAACTTTTTGTGTTTGTTTCTTTTCAACCACACTATTATAAGGCATTGCATGAACCCTATTAAAAATGTCTTGCTATTATTGCATGATTGCAACTTTATATCCCTGCAGTTCTTCCCTGCTTTTGTGGCACTCAGGTTAAACAATTCTATACTAAGCCCAAAGCAATGTGTGAAAACAAAGAATCAGACCTTTCAGTCCAGTATGTTCAGAAATTCATCTGAGATGGTACAGACCTTTTCACCCAAAGGTTTGGTGACAGAAATGGTGGAAACCCATTTGGTCATGGAATTTACTGTCCATATATGAAACAGGTTGCCCAGAAAAGTTTTAGATACTGCATACCTGGAGGTACTTAAGGTCAGGCGGGATGGAGCTCAGAGCAACCTGGTGTAGTGGAAGGTGTCCCTGACCATGGCAAGGGGATTGGAACTAGATTTTTAAGGTCCCTTCCAACACAAACCATTCTATGACTCTATGATATTTCCTGGGGTGAAGACTTTGTTTGAGACAGTTTTAAAAAGCCTGGAAGTTCATGATTGTTTGGGGGCCCTCTGAGGACAGGTGGCCGGAAGGAGGTGTCCAACAGATGTTGGATGTTATTCCCTGAAAGTTTCAGGCTCTCCACAGCGTGAAAGAAAACCGATAATTCCCCTTAACAATCAAAATCCTATTAGGATGGCAAGAATCAACTGTGTCTTGATACGAGGATAAAATTACTGTAATAGCTTCGTAAGACTGTGTTATCTTGCAGGAAAAGGACTAGGTTCTCTGCCTTTCACTTTCTCCTGGTCTTCTTTGGCACTAATTAAAGCAATACTTTAGGCAGGTATTACCCAGAAGAAGTATTTCCTCCTGATGTGATTGGCAATTTGGTAAATCTGGATGACAAGGGTAGAGAAGAAAAGCTAGGAGTTCTGGAAGCTGCTGGATAATTGATCTTTACCCCCTTTAAGGTAGCGCATAATTTTCCTCCCCAATTCCCCTGCCAGAAGGATGAACCAGGTGTGCATGGGAATGAGAAGCAACCTGAACTGTGACAGTCAATAGCCTGACATACACAGGTGTGGAAAGGAGCCCACACAGCAGATGTATTTTCCCTCCAGCAACCTTGGAGAGTCCAGGCCCTTTCTGCCAGCCCCGTGTCCTGGCACGACCCAGTCCAGAGCTTGCAGACATTACACAACTTGATTTCCACAAAGGAAAGCAAGGCAAGTTTAGCACGTTAGCTCCCATTTCTCTGTTGGGCTGACTGGACCCAAAGTCAAGTAGACTGGAGGAAACAAATATCTGTACACCATGGTGTGAGCTGGACTGGGGCCATGAATCAGGAATTCCCTTTTCACACCTGTGGCAAAGGTGCTGTAAACTCTCAGAAGAGAGAGAAAACGTGGGTAACGGTGCACTGACATTGTAAAGCTCCTTTGCCGCATCTGCCAGAGCCATCAATATTATTATATAATTAAGTTTTCTTGTCTTCCAAAAACATATTCAGTAAGCAAGGGTTGTGGGTATGTTCTAGCTCTATCCTTGATCCCAGGTGTCACCTCTGCACAGCCCTCCTTGAGGTTTCCTTAGATGAGGCATGTCCTCTTCCAGAGAGCTGGTCTAGCTCTGTTGGTATAGCAGGGCTGAAATTGTTCTTGTCTCAGTATCATAAATCTGTGATGAAACCTGCTGTGAGATCTTCAAACATGAAAAATACCAAACTGACCAAGACAGTCAGGTGAATTGAAGTGAGTGATACTCAATCAGCAGCAATATTGTCAGGTAACTGTGGGGTATATCTGTGTGTTTAAAAATGGAAACACATCTATTAACCATGTTTATTTTCCTAGTTCATACCTAAAAATCTACATATTCTTTTCATATTCAGTAAAAGGTTGCTGTTTTTTGAGCCAGTCACAACAATGCCAGCCTAATAATAAATATTTGAGAAAATGAACTTGGACTGACAGAAGGAGCCATCTGAAAAAAAATATTGCATTGGTTTCAATCTTTTTTTATTCTTCTCCAGAATTTACTAACGGGTGGATCTTCATCTCCACTGTTCATATACAATTTTGGCAGAAGTGTGTCTCTAATTTTATATTGATGTCACGTACAATATTCTGCAACTGGGACATAGCAACCCTGGTTTTGTGTATAGGCTGGGGAATGAGAGGCTGGAGAGCAGTACCATGGAAAGAGACCTGGGGAGTCCTGGTCAATGGAATGCTGGATAAGAGCCCACAGCTGGCCAGGAGGGCCAACCATGTCCTGGGAGGCATCAGGTCAAGGGAGGTGATTGTCCCACTCTGCTCTACACTGGTGCGGCCTCACCTCGAGCACTGCGTGCAGATTTGGGCACCACTTTGTAAAAAAGAACATTAAACTATTAGAGAGTATGCAAAAGAGAGCAGTGAGGATGCTGAAGTGTCTAGAGAGGGAAATCTTATGAGGAGCAGCTGGGGTCATTTGGTTTGTTCAGCCTGGAGGAGGCTGAAGGGAGACCTCATTGCAGTTTTCAGCATCCTCATGTGGGGAAGCAGAAGGGCAGGTGTTGATCTCTTTGCTCTTGTGACCAGTGACAGGACTCAAGGAAATGGCATGAAGTTGAGTCAGGAGAGGTTTAGGTTGGATATCAGTAAAAGGTTCTTCGCCCAGAGGGTGGCTGAGCACTGGAACCGGCTCCCCAGGGAAGCAGTCACAGCACAAAGCCTGTCTGAGTTCAAGAAGCATTTGAATGACACTCTTAGGCACATGGTGTAATTCTTGGGGTGTCCTGTGCAGGGCCAGGAATTGGACTCAATGATCCTGATGGGTCCCTTCCTACTCAACATATTCTGTGATTCTAAACTTCTGGATGGGACACACCACTCAGCTACTATGGGGAAAGGACAGGACAAGGGATAAGGACACTGCAAAAGATCTTTTTTTTTCCTCAGGGCTTCTAGTGCAGAGAAGGTGCAAGGGGGATGTGTTTCACCAGTTTGCTCTGTCATGTACTGAATTTACAAAAGAAAGGCCACAAAAAGGTGATGTACAAATATAGCTTAATGGTCCACAGTTAGGTCATGGAGACATTTTGCAATCATAATAAATCTTAAAATAGGTTAATATATCTGCCATTGAAGATAGAGCAGAGTGGTAGAAAAAGTAAAAAATATTTTATTCATAAGTCTAGCAAGACTGGGCATTCAATCTGATTGACTGTGCTGACCTACTTTTCATGAATACCTGATCTCACACAGCTGCACTGCTTGTCTCAAAACAGGTTGTACAACAGGTGAACGTGGCCTTCTGACCACTTCAGAATAGCGAGCTAAAGCATGATTTTTAGCTCTGGCATTTTCTTCTTTGTGTTTTATTTTAATTCATGCTAGTGATAGAATGATTTTTCCTTTATTTTTATCATCTAGTTTTGGTCACATTTGCTGGCTTAGTACTTGCCAAATGTAGAAAAACCTTCAACATGAAGCATTATAATAATGTTGCTTTCTTTCTTGCAGTCTGGAATTGTACCTAGAGTAGCATCACTGCAAAAAAGACGTAAATTGAATATGCTTGTTCACTGTATTCTAAAACCATGTCCTGTCTGTGATATACTCTTTCTGGTGTGGGATTCAATTGTGGAAATTTCAAGTGGAAATTTCCAATCAATTGAGTCTTTTTAATATTAATTTATAGATACTCAAACTACTGTCACTTATTTGAAACCTCCTAAAAATGGACTTTGATATTTTACAGATCTTCATATAAAAAAATGAAACTGAATTTGGCACTCCTCTCAATTTTTCTTTTCCTTTTCCTAAGTAATAGGAGTATTTTTTTTTTTGTATGTTTATTCCTCACTGAAACATAGCTCTCTCCTTTTCTTTTATTATAAAGAGCAGCATGCTACATGTTACATGCACTAATGAATTGGCATTTATAAAGCACAACGTATCCCGTATCTAAGATGACTACTGTGAAAATGCCTGAGTTGCTGCAGTCTCTAAATAGAGCACAATTATGGCATACGGTTGGAGTGCTTTTATCTGTACTGCCACTGCTGGAAATTTAACAGTGTATGTGGCCTGAATATTTAGAGCTCAGTGGAAAATTCCATAAATGTAGTGTAGCTTCAGAGCACCTAACAGCTGTTACAAGTATCACACCCATCATACACCATTGCCAAATGATACATATGAAGCCCCTCGCCCATTCTGAGTGTATTCTATCACTCCCATCACTCCAGTATTTTAAAAGACCCTTTGAAAAATGCAATGACTAGGTGCTAAGTAGCATGCATAACAATTCAGTGGAAGTCTTTCCTGCCTGTATATTCCTCCTCCTTCCTGGCTGGGCATAGTTAATGTTCAAACCTGAAAAGGCAGGAAGAAACTATATCATAGGTAGACCACATTTGCTGTATGCTTTTGTTTGCTTAGTTTGATATACATGCTAAAAGCCACTACTTAGCTGAGCAAACACAAAAGGAGAGAGAGCAGCTCTTCACACTGTTAGAATGTTTCTTATTATAGTGGGATGGAGCAGAGGTGTAATATATCCGTGGAGGATCCCTTTCACTCTTGCTTACTACAGGAGTACACTGACACCCCAGAGAATCGCTGCAGCAGGAACTGCAGAAACAACAAATGAGAGAGTTTATAACAGCAAAAGAGAGAGTTTGCAAAGCATTATGTTTAAAATAGCACAGTAGTTGAATTAAGATTACACAGGCTGCAGGCTGGCTTCCTAACTAATGATTCTTCCTGCCTCCTACTTATATTTCAGTTCCTCGCACTTTTATGCTGTTACAACATGTTAAAAGAGTCTTCGCTGTAGAAAGGAGAAAAGTCGTAAATGTGGTGCATCCAAGAGCCATTGACAACTTGCTGCTTTAGCACTGCACTGGCTGCGTAAAGGGACAGGGCAGGTGAGGAATTGTTAGCTGGCATCTACCTGGGAGTTTATGACTACCAGGCTCAACCTCAGTAACACAGAGGTATCAACGTTTGCACAGAACTAATGGCAGTTTTTTACCTAAAAGCAAGCTCTTTGTGGCAAAGTAACATCTACATAGGGACTACTCCCTCAGGAAGTCTACAAGTTTCAACCCTTTGCCTGTCACTGTGCCGGACCAACACTGTCCATGTCAGTCCTGACAGTCCTTGTCTAGCTTGGCTTCGTGGTCCTCCGCAGATGACACCACCTCTCAAGGCCATCTGTTCCAGCACTTCTCTGTCCTTGCCTTTATAAAGTGAGGGGTTTGTGCCTAATGTCTAATGTGAATGTTTCTTGCTGCAGTAGATATCCGAAAGGAGCAGAAACAGAACAGATTGTTCCCTTCCTCACTGCAATACTGTCTCTGCACATTGCTCCTCACAGGAGCACCTTGTTAGTATTAATAAAAATCATTTTCTCGATCTGTGGAATGGCAGGAAGAGGAGACTGCATATAAGGCTGTCACTAAAAATTGGAGACAGAGATAGGAGGATTAACCAGCTGGCTGAATGAGGCTAATGGCAACCTGCCCTAGACAAATTAGACAGCAGCCAGCATACTGGGGTATGTAGACCTATAAATAGTCCTTGCTGCACTGAGGATCTTGCAACATTTCTACAAGGAAGCAGTCCTTGAGCAGTCCTCAGCATTGGGAATATGATTATAGGAGACCCTTTGGGATGGATGAGCTCAGCTGGTTAGAGCATGGTGCTAATAAAGCCAAGGTTGCAAGTATGGGCCATTCACTTAAGAATTGGACTCAATGATCCTTGTGGGTTCCTTCCAGTTCAGAATATTCATGACTGATGCAGACCAAACTAGTTACAAGCACTGCAAGTCAACAATTTTAGGAATATCTTTGTCAATCAAATCCTGTCAAACTCCTGGGATTTGAGGCAAAATAATGTTTAAAAGAGGTGATGAAAATTATTTTATTTATTGGTTCACCATTTAGTACTGTGGCCACCTCATCCATCAATATGATTGTATCAGATAATCACACCATTCCACTCAGTGTTCCCTATCCCTAGTTTCTTTTGAATAATGCAGAAGCATCAGAGCAGGTTAATGTCATTGACTACCTCTGTTCCTGTAATACTTTGCATCTTCTCAAGGTCTTCACCAAATTCTCTAACTCAGAGAGCACTCTGCTCCACAGCTGTGTCAAAATTACATAGTCACATCCAAGCTCTTTGTGGAGAACCAAAGCAAACCAAAGATGAATTTGACTTCAAAAAATTTAATTGGCATAAAATATAAATTTTCTGAGTGTTAAATGAGAAAAATCTTTGAGGATATGGCAGGGGATGCTTAACTTAAAGCATTCAGGGGAAAAAAAGTCACCATTTTTTTAATACAGCAAAGACTCTGTCACAGTGGAGACCCAAAATATTTTGACGATGTAGGTATAATTTGTAATGCCCTCATGCTCTCAGTAGATTTGTCAGTTCTGTGAGGTGAGTTACATGATGCCATTAAAAATAAAGCAACTCACACAACTTGCTGAAGCTGCACTTAATTAAAATGCAATGGAAATGCCTTCATGAAGGAACTTTCTTATAGACACACTCCATTCAGGAGAGAACAGTACGTTCTTGTACTGACAGGCAGAAGCAACCACCTCCTGTACACAGGAAGTGCTCCTGGAGGACCAGGGTCTGAGAGCAAGGCAAGGATCTGCTTCTTTCCCTTACTCACACCACTGCTGAGATGGCTCAGACAGGGAGCCTGAGTGCACCATGGTCATATGCATCCAGAGAAACCTTCAGTCACATAGGCAAATTCCTCACATCATTCTGGACACGAGCCTCTCAAGGGGGCTCATGGGCAGCTGCAAGTATGTCCAACCTTCCCATGGCCTCAGGGTTGCAGAGAGCCTGGGCCAGGACCCAGCATGGGCCTGGGAAGGAGGCATTGTGCCAGCCCCAGCTTTGGGTTAATGAAAAAGTCAGTGAGTTCTGAAAGACTGTTTGTACTCGCTAGGATTGTAATTTAAAGACCCAGATCTCATCCAGTCCAAAACAATTAGCATCATCTGTCACCTATTTATTTCTAATTTACAGTAGTAAAGTACCTCTCATAAGACCTAAGTGACTTTTCTAAATTTCTCTATTATTATTTCTGCACAATAATACAAATTTTGAGATGGTATTTGTTAATTTCATTAATATAAAAAAAAATATGTTCAGTGTCAGGCATGTTATTGTCTTTTTATCACAGTTAATGGCTATGCTCTTTTGAGAGTAAAAATCCTGGTCTTGTAGTGTAAAATATCTCAGAACGGCTTTCCTGGGATTAATATTTTGGCTTTATCTTGCATTTATGACCTAACATTTTTTTCAATGTTGTACCCTGATGATATCCTTTCTCCTGAGGGAACCCTACTGACTTCAAGCCAGAGTCACTGGAAGTTATTAAAGAATCATAGAATCATAGAATGCCTTGGGTTGAAAGGGACGTTTAAAGATCATCTAGTCCAAACCCACTGCCATGGGCAGGGACATATTCTGCTATATCAGGTTGCTCAAAGCCACATCCAACCTTGCCTTGAACACTTCTGGGGATGGGACATTTACAGCATCTCTGGGCAACAGGCTCCAGTGCCTCATCACTCTTACCATAAAGAATTCCTTCCTCATACCTAATATAAATCTGTTCTCTTTTAGTTTAAAACTGTTAATAGGATCAACACCAGAGAATCCAGAAACCTGACCCTCAGCAACGACATCATTAGTTAGCATTATCCTTCAGGAAGGCTGGAGCATTCTTTTGCCAATTCTCCCACTTTAATAGCAAGTCTCTGAAAAACCCAGATCCTGGATTTGTGGAAAAGGGAATTAACCATTTTAGAAGGAAAAAATGTTTGGAAAAGGGAAACTATAATGGACTGAAATATCACAACACAGATAAAAATTGTTTAAATGTCATTTTAAAGCCTTTCTGATTTTAAATCCAACTTGAAAATTTTGCATCTCTCTGACTCATGATACTTAACACAGGGAACAAATCCTAAACCTGTGAATATTTGTGTGCTTAATTCCAGTGCCTTGTAAAAGGAATGCAGTTGATAGCTGTCGTGGCTCTATTTGGATCAGTACACGTGGTCACTTCATTTAAGTGAAGGATTTGCTTTCATTTGAGAGCAGGAACATGAAGTTTTATATGTTGCATTAATGTGATAAATCTGAGATTTCTACAGAACCTCCCATCCTTATCTTCTCCCTGATGCCTTTTATAATGAGAAAATCTCATTACCTAAAACTGTTTTATTCCACAAATTTGCTTTGGGTGAGGTCAGAAGGGAGGACGACTGGCAAGAGCAGGAGCAGTTACAGCTCCGTGGCAATGCAAAGCACATAAAGGCCTGTTGATCCAGCCCAGCCCAGCTATGACTACATGGCTATGAAAGCTTTATAATAACCTATATAAAAGCAGAGGGTGTCAGCCACTAGTTGTCTCTTTCTTGTGGGTCCCAGTGACACTGAGTGGTGACACCTGCCCAGGTGTCTTGGAGTGATACCCATGCTTGTGGCCAGGCTGGCAGCTGAAACTGCTGGGACTAGTGTTGCTGGGTCTGACTCAGAGCAGGCAAGCAGAATGAGGACACAGGGTTCTTGCACCATTGTCTTAACCCTTTAACCCTGCAGTAGCAGCCAGCTATGCTAGCTGTGGATTAGGACCCCAGCATTTTAGGATCTGCTGTGAAAAGAGTAACAGAAAAGTGTTAACAGAAATGGTAACAGAAAAGTGACCCCTGCACTAGATATCCACAGGCTAAATATCCACACTGTACATAGACAGCTTCATTCCTTAGGCCACTCTTCTCCAGCCCTTTCCCAACTTAAAAACCACATTAGTTATTTAAAAGGATAAAAATTTAGCTTCATTTTTATTGTCAAGTCCTTATTTCACATCCCATAATCCTATCAGAATAGTTATTTACCTATGGAAGTTCTACTGTACCTTGTGATTTTTATCAATGTTACCTTGCAAGATACAAAACATGAAATTGAGTCAGCAAAAAGTACACAGACAGCAATTCCCCACCTTGTGTTACATGTATACAGCAAGAATAAACAGCAGATGTCAGCACTAATCCAGAATTCAAAAGTTAAATAGAATTTGATCAGACTCCACTTTACTGTCCTCAAAATGCATATGATCAAACTGTGAAGCAATTCATCAAAATCTCTGCTTGGAAATATATATATGTTTCTGTTTAAAGAACCTTCGTAAATTCTAAGTATCTCTTCTACATGAGTGCACCTAGCTAGCAAGGGATCATATCTGTACAGATAGGTTTTTGTTTCTACCATGCACTACAACATCACTATCTTCACGCACTTCCATAAAAAGAAAGATTATTTTTATTTAAGATTTTTATTTAAGATTTATTTTAGCTTCAGAGGACACAGTAGTTTGGAAAAGAGCAAGCACAAATGTTCAAGAGACACCTAAGAAGCAACAAGGATGCCTAAAGCTGAAGGACAGAGGAGAATCAGAAGCCTTTTGCAGTTGGCAGGCGGGGGCTGCGACTCAGCCTTGCTTTGGGGTAGAACAGGATGAGTGAAATGGGTGCAAGAACACAACATGATTTTCCTGGAAATAAAGCATAATTTAGCAGTGCAAGCACACACAAACCATGTGCACCTGCATGCTGAACTAATGAATATGTGCGAATAGGAGATCAGAATCCTCCCTGCATTCTCACCACCCCTTTGAGGTCAATGGATGCTGGATTCCTTCTGGAGGTCTTGCAGCATACACTAACACACTGCCTCCCAATCCCTGGAAACTCTTCTTGGAAAAGAAGGCCAAAAAGAGAATTTAAAATGTGTTACAGTCTGCAAGGATATTTCTTACCAGCACAAAGCACAGTGAAATTCCTCAGGGTTTTGATCACTGTCATGGCTACTAGAGATGCAAGAACCTATACAATACCTAAGATAGAGCCCAAGATTGCTCTTTCCAATATATGTAGTGGGATCTCTCAAAAGCCGCTGCAGTCTGATGTTTGCAGTGAATCATCCTTGATAAGACTGTTCCCAACAGAATTCTTCCAAAACTAAGGAAAAAATGCTACTCTAAAAATAGTAGCAATTTTTATACCAATACTTATTAATGGTTTTTTTTATTGGGGGTTTTGTTCTGCCTTACTTAACCATATTATATAAAAAAAAAAAAAAAAAAAAAAAAAAGACAGGCTTAATGCTTTTATTATCTACAACTATAGCTTGTTCTCCAAGGATCACATGTTCCTTAACTGACATTGAATGGAAGAGGACAAGAAATATACCCAGGATCAATTATAAAAGTAAAAATAGCTTGGCTATTTTAAATCATATTACTTTTGGTTACAAAAACAGATTGACAGCTGTTTACATTATGAACTTAAAAACTCCGATAGTTCTTCCAAAGCTGAGAGCTAAGTCTTAGTCTGAAAAAACTGGCAAGATACCCTGAGCTACCTTTATTTTTTTAGCAACCACCACCACCATACTTCATTCAACTGCCTTCCATGTCATTCCTTACTCCCTGAACTCTTTTGTTCTATGTTATTTGAAGGGGGGAGGGGAAGAAAAAAAAAGAGTAGGCTATTTTTATTAACTAGTAAAACAATTACTTTGATTCATCTTCTCTGACCAGAAGAACAAAACAGGTCATCAATCTCAACTTCTCTGTCAGCATAGAGATGTCAAAGCAGAATTAAGTGGTGGAAAAATTGTTGAGGGAAAAAGTGGAAAAAACAAGACAAACAAAATCAAAGACAGTAAATCCTCTTTCTCAAAAGAGTGGGAGAGAACTACTGCTGAGTTGCCATGCTGCCACTAGTTGATGCTTTGTCAGTTTAAAACCTCCATTTTTCACACAGAATCAGAGAAACTGTGATATTTGGGAAGGGTGCATGTTTTTCATAAATTCATGAAAAGAAATAGAAAATTAAATTAATTCTCTTTTAATTCCAGATGAATTAAAAATGCTTTGATCTCTGCTCTTTCTAATAACAAAGAAAATCACCCTTGAAATTGGTTGCATCATCTTTTCTTTGCGGAATACTTCAGTGCAGGATTAGAGTCCTCTCCTGCCTTCACCTCTAAACTACTCCCTCCCAGGTGTCTTCTCTCATCCTGAGTGGTAACTAGCTCTTTTCCAAACCAAGGCATGGAAGACTGAATTTTCTACTAATTTCAGCACTCTCTTTATGCACAACAGATGCTCTTAAGCATTACCGCAAGGGATAGTTTAAGCTCTGTCACACTCTGAAGATGCTTCAATTCTAGTGGCTCCACAAATAAAGTGAAATTCCAAAATCTGTCTACCATAAATGTCCCACACATAGACTTCTGATATAAAAAGTATTAAAGAAAACACTTAAGCTTTTCTGTTTTACTACTCTAGCAATGACAGAATGAGAACTGGATTAAGTATATTAGCTCTATAACTAATTGAATTTCCCTACTTTCTGAAATCCCTGTCAGCCAGAAGAAGTATTCAATAGCTCATGGATGACCTTTCACTTCCCTCAGTGGCAGGCTCCAAACAGAGCAACCTAACCACACTTAGGCAAAGGTGAGTTTTATATCAGATTAAACTTTTATAAATACTAATATGCAAGTGAAAAAAGAGGATTTTAGCCACTGAAAAATGTCTAACAATCTGGGAGGCATTGAAGACAATAAAACAAATGCAAAGTATGTAGAAGGTTCTGTCTACAACCTGCCTCAATATGCAAAGCCATTTCTTTTCCCCATTCATCTCATTCATGCACTGGGGGAACAAACAAACTGCATTATCTCTCAGTTTCGGGGGTGTGATATGGGTAGGGCAACATTAAAAAGGGAGCAGAGTTGCTTATTGTCAAAGTAGTGATGGTTTTTTGTAACCAAGTAATTTTAGTCCCTCTAGTCATTTCACATGAGGTCAAGCAGCATCCAGAAAACAGACCCTGCAGAGCATTTCCTCCTGATGTCCCTTCCTCTGAGACCTCCCAGGCAGGAGAGGACAGATGTTCATGGGCCACTAGTGCCCACAGGGATCTTCAGATGAAGGGATCCTGAAGTCCATCAGATGTTGCTGACAGTTCTCAGAGAATGAATATAAATTAATCTAAATATAGCAATGTTAACGTCATCCTGGTGGAATGTAATGAGGGAATCACCTAATTTAATCAATGCAAACCTTTTCAGTTCACTGCTTGCTTCCTGAAACTGTTTTGGGCTACTAAAATGTAATTATTGATATACAGAAGTGTTCTGGGTATTAAAGGGAACTTTCAAAAAAACCAGAGATTTTATAAAGGTGGAGATCTAATTTGAATGCAAAGAAGTGAGACTCGTTAAAAGTTTTCAAGCATTTCTATAAACAAGGCCATTCATAAAATGCTGAGTAAACTGGAAGTAGGTGGTTCTCTCAGGAATGCTGTCATACACTTTCTTAAAAGGAGCTGACTATTCAGTAACTACTTTGTGTTTCTTCTGTCCTTATCTGTAATCCCATCTGTCACAAGACTCTCCACGTCCTTAAATATTACCTCTTATCTGACCTCTCTAGTCAAAATCAGATTAAATATTTATATGTCACATAAATATATGCCAGTGGGCAGAGTGAGTGAATATCAGAATGCAGACCTGTGCAGTCCCATAAAGACATGACTTCATACAGAAAAAGATGCAACCTCCATCTGATTACAGGGACACCACAATTTCTTGCCTGTCGCTTCACATGAGGAGTCCATCAGAAAACCACATTGACAGGATTGTGTCAACCAGCTTTTTTTTGGATTGGAACACAGATATATTTTCAGATTTTCAGGACATTTGACTGGTTTAAAATATCAACCGTGGAATATACTCTAACAAAGAGTCCTTATGCAGTCCCCTTAGAAAACAAAAATTTGTCTTATTCATCCATTCAAAGATATGAAGTGCTAAAAATAATAATGTTTTATATAGTAAAGAATTTTATAATATCTCACTCTTTGTCACAGTATTATCACTTACATTTTTTTTTTAATAACAGATTGTTGTAAAACCATGAGCAGTTCTTTAATATTTTGCATTATCCTTACTAGCTGCCCACTTATTCAAAGCCGTGTCTAAAGACAGATTGATTCTTTTCCTCCAAAATATCCCTATGGAAAAATTCAGAATAGTACCTGAGAGCTTCATATGCATTCAAGAATTTAGTTGCACGTCCTGCTTGTGAGAAGTCTGTTATTATTGTTCCAATCTTTGTACTTTAAGAATTAATGCATTGAAGGACTGAAATAAGATTTACTCTAAATGCCTATTTTCAGAAAATGAGAGTAGGAATGTTACAGCTCCGCTCTAAACACTGATTTTGCAATAATGCCAAGTCAAACACTTGAGATGCAGCCTCTAGATCCCTCTTGTGTCCCCTTTATTTATTTCTCTCCTCCTGGGCTCATGAAAAAGCATCCATTGCTGCAAGATCCTCTCTGCCCTTCCACTCCTTTTGCAATGATTTATACCCAAATTCAGAATAGCCTTTGTGCAGTCATGTATTGGGATTTGGGCTGACCACAGCTAAGCAGAGAGCCAGCTAAGCAGGGATCTGAACTTTAACTTCTTACTTCTTGTAGAGTCATCATAGCAAAACAGCAATCACCACCTCCATCAATACTTAGATAAATTTGAAGGAAGCTTGATTTTGTCAAGCAGGGCAAGTTTGAGAAGTTACTTACATGGAGTCTCTCTTCATTTCTGGACCCCAAATGCTCTAAGAAAAGGAGTAGGTGCTGAGTAGAAAACCATGAAAATACACAGAAAGGACTGTGGACATCCAGAGAGGACGTAGGAGCACATAGCAGGCTCCAACTGAAGTCGACTGTCCTTAAAGCTGTGTGAAGAATCTGAACCATGTCCTGAATGTAGATAGAGCCCCACTTTCCTATCTTACCTCCTTGATTGTACTTAATCATACAGTATGAAGGATATTCATAGCCCTTTTAATTAAAAGGTTGTCTATAATTCAAATTTCCCCTAAATATGGAAATGTTTAAATTTTTTGTATAAGATACCAGAAATTAATCATAAAACACAAAAGACAAGAAGCTTGGAAAATACAATTGGAAAACCTGATGCTCCCCTTTCCTGGACAGTCCATATATTTTGCAGTTCTCCAACAGCCATGTGACTCATGAGATGTTCTCTGCAGCTTGGTCAGAGTACAACATCTCTGGCTTCTTTTGAACATGACCAGAGCTTCAGGTCAGGACTTTGATCTGAAGCTTCCACATGCCACTAAAACTGTCAAAACAACTTGCTAACAATTTCTTATGGTCTTAGTAACTATTTTACAAACACCTCAGTACCTCACAGAACTCTGTTCCTCACAGCTTCCATGCCGTTATTCTGTTTTGCTCCATATATTCATAGATGTTCTAGGACATCTCTGTGCAGACCATCTTCCGGGCCATATTTTGGTTCTTTCTGGCACAGCAAGAGATGGTCTTCGCAGATCCAGGTGTGATGTCAGGACAAGCCCTTCATATCTCATAAACTGCTCACTTTGTTTACCCAGAAATAGCAAGGCAGTCAGCAGCAATAGCTGCAGCCTTGGATGCTTGAACACTCATGAAACATGCCAAAGACCTTCTCCTTTTTACCAAGCTTTCTGCAGGGACCCTGATTATGGCATCCCCTTACTGTAGCTCTGATGGGACTATTGTCCCTGTACTGTTACACACTAACAGCAAAACCAGCAAACCATGGTAGACTGCTTACCTTGTCAGGTGGACCTACCTCATTCCAGTTGTTAACATGTCCAAGTTACCCTTCCTGCTTCTTACAAATGCATCCTGCTAATTATGATAAAAATGTAATACTTTGCAAAAGATCACTAACTTGTACAAAACCTGAGTCTAATCCCTTACACCAAAATTCTGCTGAAGTTGAGACACAGGTCCAACGCTGCTGAGAAATTTAGATGGAAACCCAGCCTGGCTTGGTCAGAAACACTGCTCATCTCTGTCATCTCCTACTTCTGCACCAACACATGTAGCAAGAGACCAACAGCCTGTGAGCCCTTTCCATAAACCAAATATTCCCATCATGGCACACCATCCCTGCATTTTTCATGACAGGTAGCCAGTGCCACCATTTGTCTTAACAGTGTGAAACAAACTGGGAAGACCTACAAGAGCAGTGGTACCTCCAGATCTCCACTACCTACTGAACCAGCTGGGAAGTGCCCTGTAGCTGAGAGCATTCCCCTGCTCCTGCCCTGCAGCCAGGTGAGGCTGTTGGGCTTGTGCACATGCTCAGCGTCCCCACATCCCTGGGTGTGTGCTGTGGCTGTCCCTGACAAAGGTGGAGATGGACTCATAGGTTTCAACTCCCTGGCAGTTCCCTGCCTTGGGACATGAAGGACAGCCACAACACCACAACTACTCTGCTATAAGTAGTAACACACTGACCTTCTGTTTTCTTATTCTTTCACACATGATGACCACAGAATTTGTCCATAGCTTCAGAAATGCTGTAAGATAATTTGGTTATTGTATTACTTCTGATATTAATTCTGATTCTTCATCACATTCTGCTGAAATAGGCAAAACTAACCCCCAGTTACTGATGCAGCTGAAATCTAGTCCATGTCAATAGTGCAAGTAGTACTTTAGTGCTTAATTAGGCAATAAACTAGAGGAAATAAAACATTATGAAAAAAAAAATTCAAGTACCAAGATAGAGAAAACAAGAATGTTCAACATATCTGCTTCCTCAGAAAAAAACAGCAACTTGTATATTTTAAGTATAGTCATGATATAAGCAAGGAGACACTGTTACCATCTATGCTCATGCTTTGCATGATTGACGATTTTAATATTTTTATGCTTTTAATTTTTACATCTCTTTTTGTTCATTGGGGGACATTCAGGATGGGGGTTGTATGCATTTAAAAACCTTTTGAAAAGTAAGAATACTGGCCTAGAAATTCTTGGAAAGAACGCCGCTGTGCCATGTAGAAAGAAACAGCATTGATGTATTCGAGGAAGTGCTCCTGCTGAGCTGGCATTTTATAGTTTGTTTCTGTCCAAACCGAACTGCTCATGCTGATTCATTAGTAAAGAATCTGCTCTTTGCCAGATCACACTTGTCTATGCCAGTCTACTTCAGCCAGGCATTAGCAGTTCCTCTACATGGCACATGCATAGCCTTTCCAACACGGCCACGTGTTAAAGCCAGTGGCAAAGGAATAAAAGGAATTATTTTCCTTTAAAAAAGGTTATTTGAGTGTGTGGAAACACTTGTTAAAGTTGTAACCTATTCCAAAGATTTTCAGCCACAAACTCTGCAGATTGCATGAAAAATATGTACCAAAACCTATCTTTGGTTAAGCAATGTAAACATGTCTATTTCTGCATCAAACATGCAGAGTGTGCTTTGCTCAGATGCAAAATTGTCGTTGTGCTAAATGAAGACTATTTCTAATGTGAAACTCCTGACTTCTTTTCCATTGTTTTGTAAATCTCTGACTGCCATCCTCCATCTTCAGTTTGTTCACCAGCAGCACCTGCCAGCTGTTTACTAGAGCTTCTCTTCTACTTAAGTTTCCACCTCTTCCATCACCTGTGAGTAAAGGAGGAGATTGCTGTGTGGCTATCTTAACACAGATGAGATATTCCTATCCTTCTACTGTAGCTGAGCCCTAAAAGGGAGAAATTGAATCTCCACCTAGAAACTGTGTTTCTTAACTTTAAAATTTACCTTAGGGTCTGAGTTTCCTGCTGGATGCCCTTCTGGCTGCATATGAAATTTCCTTTACCTAAAACAATAGCTTGTATTCTAATTGTTTTAGCAATGCAACGATTTTAGTATTTTTAAAAAATACTTTGTAAACATGTCTAAAAAGGAAAGGGAACCTATTCTTTCTGACAATATCACTGGCGTTACATGAGAGTTGCAAAATACCTTGGTCTTTAAAGGAGGCATCTTGCAGGAACTACAAATTATAGTAGGATCACCAGTTGGAGTGATGGGAAACCTACAGAGAGACATAGCAAGGCATCCCAGCAAGGCAAAGCCCCAAAGCTGTGCTGAGCAGCATGGACAAGTTGCTGCTGCCTGCAGATAGTGCTTTCCCACTGCAGTAGCTGCTCCTGAGTGAACCTGTCCTCTTTCTGTCCTTTGAGTTGTTTCAACTAACACCTTTTACTTCACCATTGGAGTGGGGTAAAAATTTTGCAGAAAAAAATACTTGAAACTAAGAAGTTTAAACATGGAAGGTTTTTGGTAGAAACACTGGGCATTCAGGTTGACTTACACTATTTACACCAAACTGACTTTGCATTTTTAACATGTCTTACTCAGGACTCTTTCATTAAAATGACTGATTTCACTATATGTCTGATTTGCATCTCTGGAATTATAACTGTTCCTGCATAAGCAAGCTAGATGAGACTGCATATGAGAAGGCAAGTACATGTTCAGTGTCTTCCTAGAGGGAGGAAACAAGGCACTGTGGAATAAAATAGGCACATCTGAAAGTAATTTTCTATCTGACCTCCCAAGACTACAGAGCGTTTCTTGGTCTGGTGTTTGTTTGAAAAATTATGGTAAATTGTCCTCTTAAATGTGTGCATAAGATAGATGCATGTTTCAGTATCTTGGTGATACAGGACTGCTTGACGTAGGGGCACGGTGATATTTAGCTAAGCATTAGAGACATGTGAGGAGCTGATGCCTGCCTCTAAACCTGTGATTTACCATAGCAAACAAGGGACCAAAAGGACGTGTGATTATGTAGTTCAGCACTTAGTGTGACAGGAACAGACTTGGAATTCCTCTTCTACCTCCCAGCACCATTTCTGCATTTTGCATTAAACCACGATCAGTTAAAATACAAAACCAAGTCTTGGGAAGGGGAGCTTCAGTCAAGGCAGGTTCTCTGTCCCCCACAGCAGGGAAGGTCTCCTGTGTATCTTTGCTCTCCACTCTGTTTTCTGGGAAGCCTGTTAGTCTAACCAGCAGTGCAGCTCTACTCCAGGAGACAAGCGAGAGACCAAGAAGAGGAGAAGCTGTCAGTGCTCAGCCCATGGTATCTGAAAGCCAAATAGGATGACACAGAGAGCACCTAAACTTGATTTCTTCTGCAAACTTATGGATAGCTGACTTTTTCCAAAAACTGCCATTAACTTTAAACATTTCTAACTAGACTTCAAGGCAAAAGGCATCTTTCAGGACAATTCAGGATTGAGCTCTTCCCCCTCAGGATCTATAGATAGAGATAACAGTATTTCAGACCTGTCTGTAAGTGGCAACACAGTACTGTACTATTTGTTCCATTAATTACAGATAAACTCAAGGTAATATGCTTAGCAGTATTTACAAGGTCTTCTGGAGTCAGGCCTCAGTTTGCTCTTCAAATGTTTTGAACAAAGTGAAAGCCCTGTGGTGGATTTAATGTTCGAGCTTGGCGGTCTATTGGCTTGGGCCACACAGCTCATGCTGGACTCATGGTGTAAGCAGAGCAAGGGAACATCAGCCTGAAAAAGACCGTTTAGACATACACTCGCATTTATTGCTTTGACAGTGAAGAAGTTATTGACTTCATAACAAACACTCACAGAAACTTGAAAAATATATCCGTATATAAACAAAGGAGTGCTAAACATACTGAATTATTATCTTCTCCATCCATAGGTCCACTGCAATTGCTGCAAGTTTAAAAATATGTTTCAGCTACAGAAGGTAGTGGATTTAACTAGCTAAAGAAATAAGGAGCATAATGAAACAGAACTTCACCAAAAAGCAAGTCACTTTTTGAGGAATACAAACGGAAAATTTGGAATAACTGTTTTATTTTAAAAACAGGTGGAGCATGAAGATTTAAAAACACATTTTACACTTTCTACTCCATGAATCTTGAAGTCCTTCAGGTGCTGCAAATTGAATGAATAGATGACGGTCAAACAGGCATTTTCCCTTGCTCTCTTCTTTTATACATATATACACACATACACGCATACATGCAGAGAGAGAGAAAGAGAGATGATTCATGATAATGGAATTTGAATGAAAGAATTACTGGGCATTTACTTTTCTATTTTACTCTCTAAGGTACCCAATTCTTCTAAGAAGCAAGTCCGCCCTGTTTTGTTCCTTGGCGCATCGAGAAATTGTGATTAGCTTTGAACTGAATAGAAATTCAGGATGAATGATGGCGTTTAACTGATGATTAAAATCATACTTGTCTCTTAAACACTAGCTGGTTAGAAAGCAGAATCTAAATAAGATGGTAAGTAATTTCAAGTGCTTGAAATGCATGTGACATGCATAACCCCTCAGCGGTGACATGTATCTCCATTTGCTAAAGCTTCTTCCTCCTCTTCCTTTGGGCACCCTGATACCCACATACCTTACGTGAAGGCACAGGAGTCTAAAGGGTGAAAGAAAACTAATGCTCACTCGTGTACATGCTAGTGACCATATGAGGAAATTTTAAAAGGACAACACATTTTACATTTCTTCAGCAGAAAAGCTATGGTACCCGGCACTTTCAAACCTGAAAGTATGAATCTACTAGGAAGGTACTGAAGTATATAACTTTCACTTTTGCATAATTTTGAAATAAATGGGTTTATAACATGCACCGTAATTTTGCAGCAGTTAAGTCACAGCCAGTTATTCCTTGAGGAGCTGGGTTATCAGGTCTCCATCTTGATTTTCATGAGGCCTTTACCTTTGTATTTTTCTGGCACTTTACGATATTGCATCGTGAAATGCTGTCTGTTTGCTGTGAAATTGATAGCTTGCATTTTCTCACCCAGTTTTCTTTCCTTCTGCAACAAGATCAGATGGCTAAAGTTAAGGTCCTCTAAAGGACCCTTTCAACCCAAACCACTCCATGATTCCATGATCCTGCAATTCTACAATTCTATGATTCTATGATTTATTCAAAGCAACAGCTACATGCAGAAATTTTATGACAAATTTTATGTTAAGGAGTAAAAAATTAATTTCTTTTTAATTAAACAAAATAAACTGGCTTGTGTGGAAACACTTCAGAAGTTTCAATGCTTTAATCAGCATTAGAAATCTGCTTATACCAAGTTGAAATCTCTTTGAAGTTATTGTAATTTATATATTTTTCTGGAATTTTAAATGCTAATTTTAAATGCCAACAAAACGCAGTTTTTCAAATATTCACTGATAAAATGGGATCTTAAAAGCAGTGGTTACAAAACAATTTTTAAACAGGAAGCATAATATGTTACAGAAAACTCATAAATTAATTTCACCAAATACATTGCAAACAAAGAAGAATTTGAATAGCTCCACGAAGAAATAGATCTACATTGGGTAAAATTCTGCACATATAGAGTCAGGTTTCAGGTAATTTCTTTTTCTTATGCAACTTATAATGGGCCTTAGTTTGATAGGAAATCATAACTTCCTTGAAATACTATCAATTGATGCGTTTGACATCAGCTTATAATTTTCTTTAGTTACAGTATATATCCTTAATGTTATTTTACTATAAAGCTGATATTATTTCTACTGTACCATGTCCTTATCCAAAAAAGTGCTGAACATGTATATGATTACATGCTTTCCCAGATATTTTTGAACCACAAACTTAAACCTGACATATAAACCCAAATACAAATTGAATGTTTCGTTTTTATTTTCAAACTCAAAGCCTGAATCAGCATTTTCAGCTCCAAAATCCCAGAAGTTGCTTTTACTGAAATGATTAGTAATAATTATAATTTAACTATGTTTCAAGTATTTTATTTTCTTCCCACTCATAATATCAATATTTCCACAGTGACAAGTAAAATATGTCATCTCATATTTCACAATAAATAAAGCCTGAATAAACATGGGCATGGTAACTGTTGCTGATTAATTTAACACACATAGCTCTGGATTCTAAAATTCGCCATCAGTCATTAATTGCAAAAAAAACTTTTATGATCCTTTTGGTCAACAACTATGAGTTAATGACAGCCACAAGGTAGGGCTGGTATTCAAGTTGATGAGGTCATGTCCTTTACTTCTGAATCTGTTTGTATTTTGTTCTTTAGCAAGCCTAGGCAGATTGATTGCAATGAAGTGTTGTACTACTCTCAACTCAAAGAATTCATAAGTAAGAATAGTGTTAAATTATCACTAAATAGATTCCTTTTTTCCTTACCTGGTAGATGGAGATTCCAGCGTTTTAGTGTTTTCCACATACTGACCTGGTGCAGTGTGTGGCAATTCAGCCAGACTAGATGTCTGAATTGTGTTCTGTCATTTCGTTCCAAGCTTATTTAACCCTTCCTTGACACTGCTGTAACATTTCTGTCAATTTTGAAACTAATTGTTCAAAATAAAAAGATGCAGTATTTTTCATTTGGAATTTTCCAAATAAATATTGCAATTTTCAGGGTGCTTCGAGGCTCAAAATGTTTACCAAACTGTACCTCAAACTATGCTTAGTTTCAGCCCATTTCATAAGGCATATGCTAATCATTCTGGGTCAAAAACTGTTTTGTCTGTGGGCTCAGAGAAAGGTTATAACCTCCTTAAGAGGTTATAGGCTACTTCAAATAAGTGAAAACAGCTAAAATGCCATCCTGAGTAGACTCCATTTTACCTGATGAAGAAAAGATTTTAACTTGAAATGTTTAGAATCACATTATTCCTAAATATATCCCAACTCAAATTTGATTCTTGCTTGGACTTTGAAATGCTCTGTTTAAATTATATCTAGCTTAATAACAGCTACAATATGAACTATGGTGATACTAGTATTTACATTTGAAATTTTAAAATAACATTTATGTGCAAATATATATATATATTTGAAGAAAGATAATGCTCTAATAACGTTCTGAAGTTTCTGTGTTTCATTCTGATTTTTTCGCTATTCACTTTCAGTCCCTGCTAGTGCCAGTATTCTGGTAATACAGTGAATCTTTGTTTAACCTAAAACAACAATGTTACAGACTTAATTTTATTTTCTGATTTATTTCTGAGTTTCTACCTGTTTTCATTGTCTAGTTTAAATACACCTATATATATATATGTGTGTATACACATATGTAATAAGGCATTGTGGATGGTAAGATAAGTAGCTGAGGTAGATGAGAAAAGCAGACAGAATCTCTTCGTGTCTTTAGTTCTAAATTCTTGCCAGAATATTTGCAATTTATTTTCAAAATCTACATAATTTTTACGGTGTTGAGATGAGGGCTTGGTGGTTGAGCTTGGGGTTCTGGACATTTTAAAATATTGGCCACCAGAACTTTTTTTAGGTGACATTGCCTAATTTTACTCTGTTTTATTTCCCATGGTTACACAGAAAGTAAGAACTGCTTCATTCTCTTCAGATTAATATTTTTTGGAAGGCCTCTATAATTGTCCTCCCTTGATTTGTAACACCAATAACCTTGTAACATCAATAACCTTGTCCACCTTACAACTGAGGAAAATATTAGTAATTATGGTAGAGATTTTAACACATCTGCAGTAAACATGACTCCCTACACCAGGGTCCCCTCAGCAGCGTTTTGCTCTCTGGCTAAAACATCTCTCATGAACACACTGGTGTATTGCAAGCACCAAAAATTCTGCCTTTAAATGGTAAGAAAACACCTCAGGTTGCAGCTCAGACCACTTTATGTGCTTGAACCAGTCTTCTGGTAGTGTGTGAAGGGGAGTTTGCCATCTATAGACCTTTGACAAGGGCTGCCTGAGACATTCAGGGGTCTGAGTGTTGGGATTTTTGCTATCCCATGTCTGTGCTTTAATAACATTTTATATTACTTCTCAATGAATCTTGGGTTCAGGACAGGTCACATTTTGTTTAACAAGCACTGAAACTAGAATAAATTAACAAAGATACTTCTTACTCTATTCTAGACTAAGATCCCCTGCTCTTAAAATGCGGTCATCAGTCTTTCGATATGATACTGTTCAAGACCATTTAGTATGTATAGTTCCTTCAGAAGGCAATATTTCTCAATGCTTAACAAAACATTCCTGCAACAAGAAGTCATTCTGCATTTCACCCTTCCAGCCTCAGCAATCAAGTGTGCTTGTTGCATGTGTGCTTTATTTAGTTTGGCTCAGTTTTTCCCTTAGTTTAGAGATCAAAAAAAGTAAAGCTGTACTGTAAAAATAAGGCCTCTGTGGGTTGAAAGCAAAAAAAAAAGGGGGGAGAGAATGGGGAACATTTCATTGTATATTGGTTGTATCTAATATCTTTATTAACAGTATGCTTCAGATGCTTTGCATTAAAACTTAATATAAAGAATGCCGAATGACTACCAAGATCAAGGGCATTGTTGGATAAATGCTATCATTGTGCCCAAGTTCTGATTTATTCTGACATAAAATTGCTTGCCTGCAATTAAAGGTTCATTATTCAACCCTAAGACATAAGTAAATACTGATAATAAGGATTTAAATTGTCATAACAGTTTGTATAAATGTTATCAGTTTTTATTCTCTTAGTTTTATGCTTTTAGCAGCCATTATATCATCATATTAATATTGATAATTACCACAGGCACACATGAAATACTCTATTTTAGTCTCATCCCAGTGTCAGCCTGTACAGGCTGACTGTCTTCCACAATTGGATGGACCACTTCCTTGTTGCACATTTTTCTTTTTGTTCTAGACACCCATCTCTCTTACTTTTCCTCCCAAATCAGTCTCACTTGGCCTGTAGCTAACAGATATTCTTACAGGGTAAAACACTAGTGGGCTGAAATGAAGGGCGGAGGAAGGAAATAAGAGGGAGCTAAGAAACTCCTGGAGAAAAAGGCACCCTGACTTCCCAGCTGCAGGGATGACAATGCAGCTGCTGGAACATGTTGGCTTAGAACACTTTGACAGTTTCTTATCTCCTTTTGCTGTATTACCACACATCAATAACCTCAAAAGTTTTTCATCTTTCTAAAAATTTCCATTTTGGCTCTGGTTGAAGGTGAAATGTCCTGGAAGTTTTGAGCTAATGAAAGTCGTAGCTTTTTATGTGGACTATGAGTAATGCAGCCATGCTTTCCCAAAAATAAATTACAGTGCCAAAATATTTAGGGTCTTGTTATTGACTTATTTTTCTGTGATTTTGTATTTTAAAGGGGGAAACAATCACAAAAGTAAGCCTGGAAATACTATTTAATCAAATGAGCAAAGTGTAATAGCTATTTATCCAATTAAGAAATCAAGAGGATGAGAATGCCAAAGGTTGCATAACCTTAATTCAATGAATATTTTTCTAGCCATAGCTATTAGTTATTTGGTGAAAATAAGTGATGCTATTCCCAACCCAATGTTTACTGAGCTACCCGCGCAGCTCAAGCTGAAGCCACATGGAACTGCTGTTTCCCTCCCAGTGAGCTCCCTGGAACAAAAGCCCAGCTCTGTCCAAGGGACAGGTTAACCTTTTGTGTACTAACATTCCAATCTCTTACTGAAGCAATATAATACAGGATTTTATGGATTTTAATATATATATGTGTAAAAAATTTAGAATTGAATGTATACTATAGGATTTTACCTGGTCTTTGTTAACTATTAATCATCACAATGTGATTGTTAGTAGGAATTATCACAACATTCATTCTTGTAGGTGCAATCCTTGCTAAAAATGTTCTTCAGTGTGGAGTCATCAGTATTTGTTTGATGCAGTTATCTACATGCAATATGTATTCATACTAATGAAAAACACTTATCTCTGCTCAATTATATATCCATAAAGTAAAGAGCAGTAATTGACTGTATGTTGCCTGTCTTCCTAAAATGCATTTCTCCTGTGTGATAGACACAGTGTTTCAATTGCCAGCTCAAGAGTTAAGAAGGCAAGAAGTGCTATAATCAGTTTGTCCATGTGTCCTTTAATCCATTGTTCTGCATATTCTCATGTATGTAATAGCATGCATTATTTATTAAATGAGCACACACACATTTGTCCTCAGGAAAAGTGTACATTTGAAAGTAATAAATGAAAAATATTCTTTTGTGGAATCCAATTAATTTCTGAACGCAATTTGTCTGCATATTTGGCTGGGGCTTTTTTAAAGTTGACGTGGTTAATTGTGGTAATCCAGCAGTATTGCTCCGTCTTCACTGTGGTATTAAAAGCATACTTCTGTTTAAAGAAACTTCTTTTTGTTTTTCTCCTTGGAAATGTATGTGGTTTGTATGGATCATAAACAGATATTTGTGAGTGAGTCTTGGTTAATTTTTCTTATCGGTAGCCTTGGGAGGAGAAAAGGTATTTAATCATATGATTTAACATTATTTAAGCAAGAATAAAGTAACCAGGTTCATATTATTCTTAAGAGCATTTTGTAAACCCAAGTGAGATTACTCATCTGAGCAAAATTAACAGGATTAAGCTTTCTGGTTGTCAACTAGTTTGTGTGATGTCAAAATGGATGTCCATGTAGTCTGAATATTAAAAATTGAGCCAAGGATAGACCTTGGATTCGGAGAATAATTCTTCTAATTTAGATGACTGACAACTCACATAATGTGGAAGTTGCTTCTGATAATGCACTTTATTTAGCACTTCATCAAATTCAAAAAGACATTTGTCTGTTAACTAATATGTGAATTTTAGCACTTTGCCCCAAAATGTTCTTTGATTACCTTTGGATAACACCTAACATGTAGGGTTGCAACCTCAAGGCACTCAGTGACAGTAGTTTTTACATTAATTGTAGAAAGAGACAATTTTCCATTGAACCATCTGAAGCAATAAGATCTGAGAGCAGGTTGCAGAATTCACTAAACCCTGAAAATTCAAAACTAAACTGAGACTTTGTCCTTTATTCATCAGATAACACAAGTTTTTGCAACAGGTCTTACATAACTGGCAGCAGATGCTGTAATATATAAACAAATTGTATTGAGTTAAGAAAAAAAAAGAGTCAATGTCTTAACTATAAATGTCTTTACTTTCATGAATTTGGGTTTACTCCTGAAAAAAGAGTTACCTTTTTTTGGTGGTGGCTAGTAGGAATACAGAGCTTTACAGAGGGTCAGTGTTACAGTTACCTTTTCTGCCACATGCAGATGGGCAGAAGCAAGTGAATATTCAGATTGCTGTGATTGTTAAAATTAAGTCTCAACTACCTATTTGCAAAAGTAGCCTGCAAAATTACATTAAAAAAAAACAAACCAAAACAAAAAACCTGAAGTGCATCATAGCAGCCAGATCAAGCACAAAGCAATTTCTTATAAAAGAAATTATGCATGAATCTCTGGCTGGTGTGGTAGCTATGTTAATCGTCTTTTGTAAATATTTTCCTTTACTCTTAGTGTACATGCCAGTGTATATCCAGTGAGCCAAATTACATATAAATCAAATATAAAGTTCCACTAAGTATCTCTTTCATCAAAATCAAAGAGACAGTTCAGAGAATCACATTTCACACAGGATATATCGACAGAAGGAACTGTAAATGCCAGTGAACATTCTCCGTGGCTCAGTGTTTCTTCTCCTGTTAAATCTTTCCTTGTTTAAAGTACAAATAATTTTTCAGCTTTGCTCTTCAGTGCTCATCAGGTTCTCCAGAAGGATTGTTTCAGCCCTGCATGATGAGTCAGTGTTCTCAGTGAGGCTGGTGTCACGTGGGCTTGTGGGGGACAGCCACTGGGACTGACAGATAGTACTGGGCATCTGACAATCCAGACATCAGCAGGTCACCATGAACTTTACATAGTCATTTCCCTTGGAACCATCAGAACCTTAACCAATTATTTCCCAGAGTTTGAATTTGCGATTTTGTGGTCCACAGCCTGAAAGAGCTCCAGGGCCAGGCATCTTTGTTGTGCATCATTACCCTTTCTCTATCCTCTTTAATAAATGAGAAATAAAACACAGTGAATTACAGGATTAAGCAGCTGAAATTCTGTTCTGCCAAGAGTGCCAAGACCCACTGCAGGCAGGGAAGGAGGTTTCATACATGTCTTTGGAAACAATCCTATCTTTTCCTGGACTCACCTGTTACCATTTTCCTAAGAGAGTATTTCTGACCCACCATGTGCCCCAGTACGCCTGTTGGCAGCAGAAATAATCACAGCTCTAAAAAAACTCTGGAGTAGTCCTTCTTGGAATCTTTTTTGACTGTTGCGAGGCCTGGTGCCCTCTCTGCTCTGCCCATATTTTTCTGCCCTGTGTAAACTCCTGTCTTGCAAGGAGTGAGCCCTTCTCCCATGGCAGGAGAGGACTTGATCCCTGTGTTTGAGTGCATGTGCGTGCCTGAGCTCCCCAAAGACACACAATTCCCAAAGGAAGTTGAGCATCTCAAAGTTAACTCTTCATGTTCTACTTAAAAGGATTTTACATCCATCAGACTCTCACTGTAAGCATATATTTGCCAACTGTCATATGAAATATTGACTTCCAAAAAATTATGGAAGGTGTTATGGCTAAGTGCAAAGAACTGGCTAAATGTTCATCTTTGAGCAGGATTAGAAAAAAATAATTAGGAAACTGACTTCCTAGATTTCATTTGATATCCCAAAAATATAGAAGCAGAAGGGTGAGCATATATTTGTAACAGCCCAACTGTTTGCAGAGCTCTGTTGGGACCTGGCTCCAAATAGATAAACATGGGAACTCCACAGAAGTCCACAATGCTCAATGCACTGAGCAGTCCTAGTATCAACACAAACATAGGGCACAAACAATTAGAAGAGGACTGAAACACCTGAGTCCAACACTGCTGACAGGGACAAAGGCTGTACAGCCACAACCACCTGAGATTGACTGATCTACAGACTGAACTGGAAAGATAAAAAGGAGAAAGGTCACGCAGGAACACCGAGCAATGAGATGTCCCACCCCAGCATTACTATGAGCATTTGCTTCAAAGAACAGCTGTTTTATATAAAGCTGACTTGGAAATTGGTATCTTCCTACTTCTGAGAGAATTCTTTCACTTCATCTTTTTACTGGCAAAAGTACTGTTATTGCTTTACATTCCTGCTAGCCCTGCAGAGCCACCTCAGCGCTAAGGAGGTGAACTGGAGTCTATTTTGGCATAAAGCAGAAAGGACACAGCTTGATCTCAGATCCCAGGGTGGATTTTCAGTGCTGGCAGTCAAGAAAGTCAAGGTTTTATTTGTAAATTGAAAGCGAGGTCATCAGGAAAGTCACTGGAAAAAAAAAAAGAAAAAAGACAGTATGGAACCCTACCATGTCATTTATAGTCTCTTTATAGATGAGAGCATAGTTTATGGAATGTAATGTGAGTTATAAATAATATTATTATTTCAGCCAAAAAGCTGTAGTTCATTCAATTAATAGAATGGATGTGTTTGTGTTGTGTTGCTCATAACTTGATGGTAAAATATACCTGTAACGATAATGTATGGAAAAATTACTGCAGTGGCAGTGAAAAGAATAGTAAAAAACTTACACAGAGTATTTTCAGTAAGCAACAAAATTTTATTAAAGCTCTTTGTTCTCTTAAATGAAATAACGGGGGAAGGCAGAGGGGAACAAAACACCAAATTAAAACCAATGACAAAAAACCCAAACAACAAATATATTTTAAAAATAAATAAGGGACAAAAAGGTGAATTGGCAGATTTGACCTGGAGTTAAATCTTAAAAAGGACCATTTGTACCATGAAGTCTGGGACAGAGGCTTAGTCATTTTCTGTATCTGTTCAACACTCAGGGTATCCCATTCCCCTGGCTGGTATGTGGTGCATACTCAGCAGTAAATCCATACAATATTACATCAATCTTTAATGCCCCCTTATTTCAAACATCATTGATGAGGAATTACTATGAGATGTCAAACAGGAATGTTCCCTGCAAAATAGAAATAAATATTCTTTTTCAAATATTGTAATTGAAAACACTATGAAAAACACAGATACAGCAAAAAAAAGAAGTCACACAGAAAAAAAACAGAGGTTAAATACAGCTCTTGGCACACCTTGTCCAGGCAGGAGGCCTCCAGGACTGGAGAGAGCCTGGGTTGAACATCTCCTCCAGCCCTTGGGTCACTTGGCCTCAGCCCCCACCAGGAACAGGGCACCCGTCCAGGAGGGCACAGACCTAGGGTGGGGGCTTCACCCAGCAGCAGTCAGACCCCAAGTCAGGGCAAAGGTGCACCCCTGAACTCCATCACAGCCATGGTTACCTGGGACCAGAGCATGTCACCAGTGCAGAGGAACACTGTTGCTGTTCATCATCCCTTACCCCAAGTATAAATAACTCTCCATGAAAAAAAATAGAAATCTGGTGGGAAAATGGTACTGCTATTTAAAAAATTTACTTATAAGGTGGACGCACTTCACCAGTAGATTTTAAACAGATTCTTAAACATCAGATTTTTAAACATCTTCAATAAATAAACTTGTTAGTTTGTAAGAAAAAAATACCATTTCCCTCTGATCAAATAGAAACATGCTGATTGACGATGAGGTTTTGGGGCTTAATAAAATGGTTCAGGGCTTTAGCTGAACCACTGCCTCTGCTATCAAAAATGTTCAAATGTATTTAAGGAGTTTGCATTCCTGTACCACAGAGAGAAGACATTTGTGAACCACCTTAATTTTGGAATAGCATGAATTCTCAGGACTGATAAAGGGACCATGCCAAAGTAATGTCACTCAGTGATTAGCTAAGTGAAAGAATTCATAGACTTCAGCATCGCAGCAGAGGCTTTACAAAATACATCAGGAGTTTTAACCTTTTAACTTGACTGGGGTTGGGCAATTTCTGAGACCCCACGAGAGGTATCTAAGAAAAACAAGCATTTCATCAGTAGGATTAAATTCACTGCAGAAAATCCTTACATATTCAAAATTCATCAGAAATCTGTAAATATAAAATAGAAGAAAGCTCTTGGTATCATAAGCTAGTAATAAAGGTGACCATATCAGATAAAGCAGCAGAAATAAAACTCATTAATTTTAACTTACAAGAAATAGTGCAATTTAAAACAAGTAAAATCGAAGTATAAGATAAAGATTTCAACAGTAATAGGGATGGTCAACATGTATTTATTTTTATTCTAAAATTGATGATTGTTTCTGCTACAAAATATGCAAAACCTCAGTTGTCCCAAATGAGGAATCCAAAACTGGTGCAGACGATATTGCTCTGGTCTGCACTAACTGATCTCTTGTACTCAGCACCCAACCAGCTTAGGTTTTCACAGCCATTCTAAAGATAAAATTCTGTGGTGTTGACAAATCTTTAAAGTCTATATGCACATTTTTAAATCAGCTGGTTCAGCAAAATTGCTAAGAAAACCTACAAGAACAACATGACACACACCCAAATAGACCAGTTTAAGACTGAAGAAGACTTGTAAGGTAATCATTAATCAAGAAAGCTTAGATCTTTAGTGAATGAATGTGCTAAGCAACACTGAATACATTCATGCAATCACAGAATCGTGGAAACATAGAACGTTTTGGGTTGGAAGTGACCTTCAAGATCATCTAGTTGCAACCTCCCTGCCGAAGGCAGAGTCATGTTCCGCTACACCAGGCAGCTCAAAGCCCCATCCAGCCTGTTCTTGAACATTTCCAGAGATGGGACATCTACAACTTCTCCAGGCAACTTGTTTCAGTACCTCAGCACTCACAGTAAAGAATTTCTTCCTAATATCTAATTTAAACCTATCCTCTTTCAGTTTAAGGCCCTTTCCTATTTGTTCTATGGCTAGATGCCCCTGTAAAAGTCCCTCTCCACCTCTCTTGTAAGCTCTCTAGGTACTGGTAGGCTTTTATAAGCTCTCCATGGAGCCTTCTCTTCTCCAGGTTGAACAGCCCCAACTCTCTCCACCTTTCCTCATAAGAGAGATGGTCTGGTCAGTCTGTATTTGTATTTGGGATTGCCCTGGCGACAAGAGCTGGTGGGACAAGTCTGGGAAGAGAGGGAAATGGGAAAGGAAATGCAGGAGTCTGCTTAGGGCTTGGATATATTGGCATACCACATCAGCAAGATGAAAATAAGTTTTAGCCATGTAGGATACTGAAGTTAAATTTCTTGACATTGTGGATTTTTGCTCTCAAAATTCAGCAGATCCGTAAATTCACAGAAGTCCGTACATTTTCAGGGTTGAAAGAAGCTTTTTGTGTATGAAAGAAGAAATTGCATTATTTAAGCAAAAAGACAATGTGCATTTGAAGACAGAAATTTCAGCTATTTGATGATGCTACCATTTTAATCCTCATCTGTCTGTTGGGAGTACAAGTGAGGACAGTGTAACCAATCTTATTCCTGTTAATTCACTCCACCACACCTCTGACAAACCAGAAGCCATAGAGAATAATTTGTCTGAGCCTGTTCCAAACAAATCTTTTGATGTCTTCTCTATGAAAATCCTGAGTTCCTTAAAGCACATCCATATGTTTTGAACATATTGCAAAAAATAAGTTATACTACCTACTAGAACTCATTTTAATAATCATCAGTATAGAAAATGGATTATTTTTGCATTTTAATATCTGCATTATTCTGATATTTCTTTATCTAGATATATGCCATTAAAGTTGTTGTAAGCACAATAGTTGCTTGACTTCACATTCTTCTTCTGGCAAAAACACAGGCCTTTTTATAGTTCTCAGTTATATTTTAGCATATCAAGTAGTTTTCATACAGGTCAGGATTTTTCACTCTTCATACCTAAGACATAAAATATTTCTAATATATAACTCAGAATACTGAACTGAAGGATATCAATATAAAATACATCTGAACAAGAACTTTTGGATCTTGTTTCTCCTGCTTTCCTGGATTTCAGCATTTCAGAGACATTTTGTACATTGGAGATACCTAAATATTTTGCAGTACATCTTCTTTTCTCTCCTTACTAATGCCAAGAACATGGATTTCATTCTGTAATTGTTTTGTTAAGTTGCCTGCATTCTTCATGCCATTTATTCTGCTGAAGCTTGAGGGCTCGAAACATGATTAAATTCAAATTCAAATGGTAGGTGAATCCCAAGGGTTCCCCTTTGATTAAACATAACGCTTTTCATTATTTTCAAAAAAAATATCAATATTAAATTATTTTAACATAGCTGTGAGCATAGGCCTTCTGGGCTATCCAAGATTCAGTGTCTATTCTCTGATAAAAACAGACAGGAGTGACAGGGTAACAAAGTCTTTTTAAGGGACACACCTCTTGGCTGGCTTGACATTGATGTTGTGGGGGAAGCACTGCTGAGATGTAAAAGAATGATAAAGTGTTGCTCATGTTTCCTGCAAAATACAGAACTTTCTGCTGTGAAGCGTAGAAAGTAATTGCTATTGATGATTAAACTGGACAACACAGGTTTTGCAGGCAGCCAGATCTAGGGTGAACACATAATGAAATTAAATTTAATCATTTTTGTGATATTCTATATAAGAAATCTGAAGGTCTAAAACCTCACTGTTTCCATAGCCATTGAGCATCCAGATGCATTGTGGCTCATCTTAGTGTACCAGCTCTATACAATCATAAACATATATCAGTTTGCATCCATGTGAGTCTCTATATTGCACACCCAGTGCAATCCCTTCCTTTCTTCAGAAAATACTGGAGATCTTAAAACATACAGTTCACTGATGAATCAGGTAGTTGCTCAGTCCAAGCAGGCTAAAGTAGACTGGGAAGAAAGAGCAAGAAAAGTCAACCCTATTGCATACTAGAAATTTAGTACAGCAACCAGCCTGTCTCTATGTTTCAATCTTCAAGGTGGTCCCAATGGACTAAATGTGGACAGCAGGGAAGTTTGTAGCCCAGAGTTGTGCACAGCTCCTGAGTTGCTCACATGAGGCTTCTGCGCTCATAATTACAGTACATAACCAACAGATAAAAGACCTTTGACATGTGTCTCCCAAGGAAGTTGGTGAACAGTGATGAAAGAATGTATGGAGACAACTTTATGTGGCAAAACAAAATACTTGTTCTCTATCGGTCTTCTCAGGTAATATGAGAAAATGGGTCTTCCCCCTCTACAAGTGAAATCTGAGAAGAGACAATATAGTTGCTTAATATCAAGAAAAAAACAAAGCAGTGTGACCACTTAGTTCTCCTTCCAGGAGTAAATTCTGCCACTAATTTTTGGGTAAAGTATAAGAAATGCACAGCAGCAAAAACTTCATTGCACGAAGTATAGCAACTGGATATTATCAGGAACTCACTTTAGGCACTGCATAAAGTGATTTGAAGTTGAAAATGAAAACACTTAGTTAAAAAAAACAATCAGTAACTTTGTAAATACAATGATGTTTTGTTTATACAAAACAAGAAAAGCCAATCTGAATGAAGATAAATTGAAGGGATACATATTACCTGATAAAATTCAAGACGCAGAGGGATAATGAAGAAGAAACTGTAAAATGTCTAAAAGTGGGATAAAAGACTGTCTGGAAGAAAATCTACTTTCAAGCTTAACTGTATTCACATAACTCTACTGAATATCTTACGGTGAAAGGTAATATTTTTGCCAGATCTCAGACTGTTAGGTCCAAAAAGGACAGGTAAGTTTCCTGGGTTAATGGGGAATGCAAGGATTCAGAGTGTCATTTAGGAGGAGCTCAATAGTGTGTTTGTCACTGTTTTTGCTACAGTGAATTGGGGAGTTAGTGAAACTTACATTTTGAACCAATAATCGTAACATGATGAAAATACCCTCCAGCGATACCTTAATGTACGTAACATCAAGTTGTGCTGCTTTTTATCATACTGTATGGCAAAGTATTTTTGAAACACAATTTGGAATTGATAGATGTTTACCTAATATTCATGTGTATTTCCTCAGAAACATTTGCCGTATCTTAGAAGCAGCATATCTGCAATGTGGTGCAGGGGTTGCTATGGTGAGTTCACATCTCTTATTTAATCCTGTACCTGAGTAAATACACATTGTAACAATCTCCGTTAAAGGTGCTATTAGTAAAGTTATGTCAGCATTTCTATGAAAAATACTTGTTTTCCTGTTATGATTTGGTAAAAGAAAAAAGAAAACTATTTCTAGACCAAATCCAGAGAAGACTTTATACTCTTCTAGTGTATTTTTATCACAGCATGATTAACTTTCTGAAGTCTCCTGTCATAAAAATCAAATTAAAAAATCAACACATTTGTTTCTATTCTTTAGTATTTAATGATTTTGATTACTTATGGGACTTTTCATTTAGAAAAATCTTAAGGAAAATTTGGGGGTTAGTTTTCATTTCACTGTTCCAGTCGGGGCCAGTGGGCATTCAGTCACTCATTAATTGCAGTACTTGTTTTACAGCCTTTCTGTACAGCCCTTCTGTACTGCCAGAGTCACATAAAGCCACTTCTGTATAAAGGAGAACCAGGTCCTTAGTGCTGGTGTTTAACGATTCAATTTAACTAAATGGCATCAGAAAGGTAACTTGAAAACTCCACTGCATTCTTTTTGAGGAATTATTTGAGTCACTCTCCAGGATAATACATAGGAAAGGAGTGCTTAGTTGAAAATAATCGAATACTTTTATCTTTTAGACACCTATTTAGTTTTCTGATCATTTACTTTGAAAAAGAGTGAGTAACTTTCTGAGAATATTTTTTCTCTATGAGATCTCCTTTGTATATCAGGGTAATTCTTGCATTATTCATTTGTATAAGTTTGTAGATTTATCTGATTAAATATTTTGCTTTCATCAGCTTTTTTTTAACAAACTTTTGTTTGACAGATTCCCTTGCAACAATATATTTACAAATGTATTTCTAAATACATATATGTTTACTCAAACTGTAAGTTTTAAGGACCTGGGAGGAAAAATCAGAATATACCATAAAAAAATAATTAAGTTTATACAATTTGCCTGCAAGGTCTGATTATTATACTAGGACTTACTGGAACTTGCATGTGTGCTTACATGTTGACCTTGTGAAGACTATAATTTTAAGTGGAACACTTTCTTCTGTGCTTCATGTCATCCAGTAAGAGTGGGTGGTCATTACCGAATGTCTGAACAGTGTGGCTGAACAAACAGATCTTTCTCATAAGTCAGGAAGGACATGGTTGGATGGAGAAATTCAAACAGATCATAGATGTACATCATTAGCTGGTAATGAAAAAGAGAGGCTATTTTTTGAGAATTTACTCCAATAGTCAGAGAGATGTGATATGCTTCAGAATGTTCATAAGCAAATGAATAGTAGAATGTATTGATTTTTACTTGTCTTCTGGCACTGTCCTGTGAGTAGAACATGACTAAAATACTAGCCTACCCGCTTTCCAAAAGTATTACCACTATGAAGACTAGTAGCTAATCTTTTTTTTTCTAGTAGGATCCTGTATTCATAGTTTCCATACCAGTTATCTTCAATTATACTAATCAATGTGCAAAGAAATCCTCCTAAGGCAGCAAGTCAGCATACTCTTTCTTTCTCTTTCTATCTCTTTCTTTTACTTGTGCATAAAAGAACTGGAGCAAGGACAACTGGAAGGAGTGGACTGAGTTCTAGATTTAAGGATCTTCATTGGAAAATTTTTCAGACCCCAAGGCTGAATACCCATGTAATATCAGCAGGGTAAAGCATGGCAGCTCTGTCCATCTCATGCATCATAAGGCACAAATGAGTTTTTAAAATAAACGGAACCCAAAACCAGCATCTGAGCTGTCTTGAAAAAACCAACAGAAGACAATGGGATACACCAGAGCAATGTGCCAAAAGCAACCTCTTACCATCCCTTAGGAGGTCAGTGTATACATGCTGAAACACTTGACACATTGCTAGTTTCCTTATGGGCATTACCACCAGAATGCATTCAAATTATTTCCTTGAGGTGGCAAATGTATAGAATAAAATACCTAGAAGTGGTTGAAAAAACCTTGGTCCATGCTTAAAAATTTGTACCAGCATGATACCATTTATTGTATGTATTATTTTTCTGAGGCTCAGTAGTTTGTTTTAAAGTTAACTTATAAAGACTTATTGCTTTTGTTTTGTGGTAAATCCAGCATTTCTTAGTGAAACTCACTGGTGGCTAAGAATCCATGATGTTACCTTCTCTATTCTTGTGACAGAAAATTTATTGGGAAAAGCTAGAAATGTGATCTTGTGTGTTACATCCTTACCAAAACTCTTATGCACCACCAGTAAACCACGGATTCTAAATCTTGAAACGTGTACAACAGACACCCTTGGTGCCTAATTTTACATGATCTTAGTCTGCTCCTGTAAACTATTAGCATCAGAAAGCAAAAATGTAGAACCACAGTATGATAAGTTTCATCATTATTCAAGTGTGTAAAGTTCAGAAAAGGGAAAAATTCACCATCTTGTCAATATTTTGAATTTCACTTTCATGGAAAGCACAGTCTTGTGTAAAATATCGGACTGTCATGCTATAGAGTTCAGAGTTTGAAGGAGGTAATAAACAAATGCAAGAATTATGTTATTGAGAAATACATAAAAAATGTTTAAAAATATTGCTTTAAGGTCAGATGTCCAACTAAAAGATGAAAGCTCATGCAGCGTATTAGCCAATCAAAAAATTCTATGAAAACTAACTGATATTCATAAAATCATTTTGAAATAGAGAGGAAATTATTATCATGCTTTCCTTCTCATCTGAATATTAGGACTTGAAATACCTATCATATATCACTAACACTGATGAGTCTTGCGAGTAGTAGTAGTCAAGATTACCATCTGGTCTTGGTAATTCATTTGATGCTTCAGATTTCATAACCAGCATGGACAGTTTCTTTATACATGACTAAACCACCATTTTGCTTCAAGGCAAATTTTTATTCAAAATAAATAGAAAATTGCAAAACATCACCCAAAAAAAAAAAAAAAAAAAAAAAAGAATCTCATAACATCTTGTTTTTCTAGCTATCTAGAAATTACCTTAATTTACAAAGCACCTACGATTCTAAGCTCTCCTTTTTCCTTCTAATTTATCTGGCAATTAGATCTGGAAATTTAAAAGTAATTTTTCAGACATTATTGTTTAAGTCATTGCAGAGAACAAGAAAAGACAGGAGAAGTTAACAAGAATCAGAAAATTCCACTATGGAACCAAAAGTAGAAATTTAAGTAGTAAACTTTTGCTCCTCAAGCTCATTGCAGGTCTTGTTAGGAGGCACAGTTTTACTCTTCTGCTTTTAAAATCAGACTAGTGGTAAATGTTCTGATTATTGAAAGTGAAAGAAGCAAAATTACTGGATAGTGAATGAGTATGATTTTTTAGTATTTTTTCTTTTTACACTGAAAAAAATTAGGGGATGACAAGGCTACTTATATAGATATTCCTTTGCCAGTAATAAGACTTTAGTCTGAATAAGTATCTCAGGATTCAGCCCATGTTTCTACTTTATTATTTATTGCCTACACACTCCAAAGGAAGTGAAAACACAAAGCAAACAAAAGAATAAGTAGCTGATGCATATTTTTAGTTTTGCTTGAAATAGGTGCCACAGGACTTCACACATCTTAAAAGCATGTCTTGTACCTTTTTATTTCTACTTTACTATGGAAAATATCATTCCTACTCTGAGAACATTTACTTTTGTGATATTTAGTGTATCATTAGATCAGATCTTCCTCCATGAGAGAATGAAGTTTGTCATATGCATAGCTGCTGCCCACAGGAGTGGAAGGGACATTTTGAGTATCCTTTCTGATAATTTACATCATTGGCCAGTGGTGGAGGAGGAGATGAGTTTCAGCAGCTGCCATGGTCATTCCTGATTCCTTTGGCTTTGGGGCTATAATGGTTGCAGAAACAGCTCCAAGAGAGAAGGAGCACTACAGAAATTTCTTCAGCTAATTAAAGTTAGATGTTGACAGGCTGAAGGGATTTATATCCAGACACTGGCAGAAGAAAAACTTAAACAGAGTCCAGAAAGAAAGTGTGAAGTGTGACTGGCTCAGGATATACAAACTTTCCCCTCTAGGTCAAAGCATCAAACTTAACCCAGAATGGAGGCAATTGAAAAATCTCTGTTATCGCTGTTGCTGTTCAGAATGTTGCATGAAATTTAGTGATAGCTAGTCCAGCTACATGCATCATAAGCCCCTTGTTATCATTCTCAGTTGTTTATGGTTTAGCATAAATTAGAACCAGATCTGAAACACATCCTATAGCTGGAATTGGAGTCATAGTCTTAATACAAGTAATGCTTGTTTCCTCTTGCCAAAGTGGTGAAGCTAGAGTAGCAGATCTTTAACATCAAGCCAAATATGGACAAGAAGGAGCTCTATACACAAACACTTCTAGAAATAGAAGTATATTCATTTTCAAATAGAAATATCACTGAGCAGTACACACAGACATTGCATCTGCACAGGAAATGGATGTTTCCCACCTTCATAATTAAATAGGACTATAGAAAGTAAATTTCTCACTTACCACATAGCACTACTTGCAATAACAAAACAAGCTTTATCTTCTGAGCCTCCTTGTTTTGCTGGAATGGAGGTGGGGAAAAATCCAGCTCAGTTCATCAACATGTTTAAATAGCCTCTTTGAGAAAAGACTCAGAAGCAAATATGTACCATTGCACTGGGCAGCTGCTCTTGTGGATTTCCAGTTAAACAAACATCTATTGCAAGGTATGTCTCGTAATGAGGTTGTTTTCTCTAGGTTTTTTGTAGGGTCACGGTCGTCACCTGGGAATTGTGGTATTCAGATTTACGAAATTACTAGTCGATATTTGTGCAAATTTACACAGTAGTATAATAAATAATAGTGGTGTATAAATGTGCAGCAGATAAAAGTAGAACACGAATTTCCTGTGAGAGTCAATGATTTCCAGATTTTACTTCAAACTACACTTAACAGAGTCAAGCAGAGTAAGCAGCAAAACTTATACCATGTTAAAAGACATGTAAACTAATGGTGACAAAATAAATGTATAAATACAGCTCTGTTTTAACAATACCTGTATAGGTAATTTCTGATTACATTGAACAGGCAAGAGCAAAGTAAAGAAGGATGAGTCTTTGCAGGAATAGTGCCTGCTCATTGCCCCATGCTCACAGCCTTTCCTGTCATGTTCATTCAGTCTGCTGAACCAGAAAAAAGCTTTCACTAGTAAGATTTGCTTAAAAGAATAATTCATAGCTTATAGGAAGTCAAGAACCAGCTTTAATAATTCAGGTTTTTTCTCTTGAAAAAAAAGCTACTATAGTAACAGATTCTTTCTCATTAAGTACTATTTTAACCAGCATAGTAAATACATTTGTTTTCAGCTTCAGAAAGACAAAATTCTCCAATTTGGACTTCTTTTTTAAGTACTTCTTCAACTGTACAGAATTACAACAAGGTCTCATCTACTGCCAAGCCTCTGTACTCACTTCTGAGTTAGTTGGAAGTGGAGTGAAGTGTCTGGCTTCACTTATCTCTGATTTTTACCAGATGTGTTTCAAATGAAAGCTTGATTTACATTTGTCTCGCCTTGACAGAAGCTTGATTACTTGGGATATGAAAAGGTTCCTAATGCTATTTTTTTATTAACAGTTACTTTTTTATCCCTCTCACTTGTTCCTGAACAGCCACAGCTGAAATTTTTTTACATTAAGAAAATGTTAGGTGCTTGTGTCTGGCATGATGCCTTTGGGTCCAGTAAAGTTACTTCTTGGATTTGTTTTTTTTTAATGAAGTTTTAGCAAAAGTAAAATACAAAATCAAATTTTCTCCAAAAATGCTACTGAGAAAGGACTCTGTTAAACTCTGTTAATTTAGGATTAAAAAGAGAATGAAAATCCAGGAATAAGGGCCCTTTGATAGCAGTGGGGGATAAGAAATGAAAAATGTTCTTGCTGCGGACTAATTAGAGTGTAATTGCTAAAGGAACCAATCTTTCATTAATTACAAAGGCAGAAAACTCAATCAGCTATAGTGCCAAAATACTGCAATTCAGCTGAAGAATTTTATTGAACTAATTGATTTAATTGTTTTAAGTAATGCTGTTATAAGAGTCATTATTAAGAAACATTATTCTCAATATAATTTCTGAAACATAAAACTTTTTATGAGGCAAGTGGTTTTCTTTTCAAAAAAAGATCAGACAATGATTTTGATTTAAAAGAGCATCTTGACTAAGCTATGTTTCATTAGAAATTGCCGGTACTTGATTTTGGATGTCATCATAGATAATGTGAAGCACTTTGTAAGTAAAGGGTACTTTAGCTATGTTTAGACTAGCTTAAATATTTCTGATGGCATTTTCTCAGAGTCAAAAAGTTGGTTTCATCCAATCTGCCCAATCTGGATATAAAGGACCAGGAAAGTCTGCCTTCTGCCTTTGCACACCTTCCCTCCACTCCTTTTTAGCCCTGAGGGAACACTGTACAAGTGCTGTAGGTAATTCACTACTTCCAGAATTTATTTAAACTGTAATAAGCAGACCTGGCTTACCTTCCAGTCCTCTGCCTGATTATTGCTATTTGCATCTCTCTCTCTCTTCTGCCAGATGTTAGTTCAGTCACACGGTGAGTGGGAACAGGACGACACTCTGGGTTAAAACTAATTTTTTTTTTCCCTCCCATATGTATTTATGACTATTTGCAGTCACTGGGGAAGCAGGGAGAGTGAAAACAGTGATTGGGTCAGTGTGAAGTTGGCACTGCCTCTTTTAGCATCAGCATTTGCTTATGTTGACTTAAGGGAGTTGTGGGACTACAGAGCTCAAATCCAGCCAGGGTCTGCAGAGCAAGAAGCAGGAACCCAGATACATCAGCCAGTGGTTCCCTTCCTTCCCCAACAGTGATTGGGTTGAATGAAAAATTCATCTCATTAACACCAGTTCTGATGCAACGTCTCTTAAATTCAAAACCAGAGGGAAAGTGCTGTATGTAACCCTATATAAACTGCAAGTGCAGCGTCCTGACCATGTCTGTGTAATCTTTCTGAGCCTGTGACAGAGACAATAAATATTGACATCACTGCAACATCAAGCAAACTGTTTGGGAGGTTTTCGTGCCACCATGAACCTTTAGTATATTTCTAGCAATATCCCATTAGTTATTGAATCACAGACAACCTGATAGCATGAGATTTGTAAGGAAAGGCAATGTAATTCATTAGATCCAACTGCAGAATTCAGGAGGGAACAATCATATTTCCAGATGTCAAGAGGTAAAGTTTGTTAGTCTTTCAGATATGCTACACAATCAAGGAGATAGTGGCAGTGACTGAGTTCCCATAAGATGACTTTCTCTGAATGCTATTTGTGTTCAGAAAGTCACTTGACTTCCTACCTTCAAGCCGTGGAGTCAGTGCAGCTCAAGGGTCCAAAAGGCCAAAATTCCTTGAAAGTCTCTTGGACAAGGTTATGCTGAAACTCATTGCAGCTGCAGCATGAGAATGGGTTTGTCATTACTGTTGCTGTTATTTTTAGCTATTACAGATATATACATTACATCTGTATCTTGCATGGCTTTTCCTCTTAATCAATACCATTACACTAGCAACCATACAGACAGGCAGTACACGACTGTTTCTAACTCACATTTTTCAGAAAGGAATAGAGCTTAAAATTCAGGAAATCTCATGAATTAGAACTGGAATTCATGAAGGCATCTTCTCCATGGAAGCCCTCTCAGGATTAAGTGAGGTACTGAGAGGAGAAGGACAAACTGCTGGGTCAGATACAGGGTGCTACCACATGAGGCTGGTAAACTTGGAGGATCAATGGCTTGATCAGAAAGAGCAAAGCCTTGCAGAATTTTCAGTTTGGTCAGTGCAAAAGTATGTTTTGCACATGGTAGCAGGAGGGATAGAAAAACATGCCAGTGTAATAAACATGTTTCAGCTAGTATAATAAACAGAATTTGGAGCCTTCAGAGCTGAGCCAGATTTCTCTTTCAAAAGAGTAAAAATGCAAAGCCAGGCATTGTCTCATATGACAAAGGATAATAATGAGTAATAACAATAACATGAATCATTGTTATAAGTCATCCGGTGATTTCAAAAATTTTTTTTAGAAACTATAAAGCATTTCAGAAAGTCACTCCCATAGGGTAAGAAACACTATCAAGAGACTTATGTGAAACTGATAGAGACAAAGCTTTTCCAAAAAAAAAAAAAAGTAGGAACAAGAGTGTGTCACACAGAGTATGTTTTCAATAATTTTAACCCTTTTTACATTTTATCTTTTGTTTTATGTGGCTTTTCTATATTATTCAATCATTAAATAGATGATAAATGGCAGCTAACTTTCCTTGAGGGACTTTGCTACTTAGCCTTGAATGCACTTATCCCTGTGATGTCCAAGTGAAATAGGAATGGACTACATTCCCAGTTTTGCAGGTTAAAGACTGGGGGAGCAGAGATTCACTTATTCTGAGCTGTCGTGAGTTTGCCTACAAGGTATGTTTTGGGCAGACATGCTCAAAATCAGTCCAGCCCACAGAACTCTTAGGAGTGCAACAGAAGAGAACTGAAGCTTTGTTAGGCTGTCACATTTCATACCAGTAGTTGTATGCTTAGTGTATTTGAACAGATGGGGCAGATTGCACAGTGAAGAAACTTTGAATTTATAGAGTCTGAGTTGAGTACATCTTGAGCCGCTTAGCTCAGGTAGAAACCAAACCAGAGCGGACTTTTTCCCCCCTGGGAAAGCGTCAGTGCCTAACACACTGGTGTCTGACCACTGACTGCCACTCTAGTTCCTAAGCTTTCCATGAATGTTGTCTTAGAGGTGTGTTCAATAAGGAGGAAAAGTCTGCAGCAGAACCAGGAACTAATTTTTCTGCCCCGGACTCACTGCAAGGCACCTGGGTAGAGCAGGGATAGGTGTATGGGATCTGCCCCTCACTGCCAGAAGACTGCAATGAGCTCAGACTCTACTGAGCCAGAAATGTATAAATTTCACCTTTATTTCATTGATTTTAATAAATAGGAAATAGTTGTAAGATATCAATACCCATATGTCTCCCGAAAGCCAGCTTTTACTCTTGTGTGAAGATAAATGTTTTTAAGAATGGTACCTCATCATGATTCCTTATAAAGAGCTGACTCTGCTCCTAGGTTCCAAGTGGTGCGAAGTATTATCCATTGCTCAGACAGCACAACTAGCAGTATTGGTCTCCCGCAGAGTCTGATAATGGAAGGGAATCTCATTATTTTCTCTGGCTGATTTTAATCGCATCTACTTTATATGAACATCTTGCTATTTTTATGAACAGAAATGTAGTCATGGGACCCTAAAGATTACTGTTGAAATGAAGTTATCAGTGGCTTTCGTTGCGTGTTTTATAAATACTTGTGCGTCTCTGCCTCCAAGAAGAACCTGTCTCTCTCTTCTCATATTTCCATTAGGTTGTGTAGACAGCAATCAGATCTCTACTTTTCCTTGTTTTCTGCAGACTGACCAAGCTTAGCTCCCTCAACCTCTCCTTGTATGTCTTACACTCCATCACCATCTTGTTGTACTCCTTTATGGGGGAACAAAACTCAAAAGTGCCTGACGGAGGGGAATAATCTTTTCCCCACCTTTGACCCACTCCAGATAACTACACTCCAGATAATGCAATCCAGATGGTTTCATGAGAAGTCTTCAAAGCCTTCAGTCTGTGATCCTGGGATGAGGACCAGTGATGGCAGGCCTTCTATCCCAGCACATCATGCTGGTACATATGGAGGCATCTGAGAACTGTACACTACTAAACAAATATAGGCTCATCTGTCTTACTGAAAATGAACAAAAATGTATGTATGTGTCCCATGTGTCCCCTATTAAATTACGAAAGGTGAGCTCTCCCCAGCCTGTGTGACTGGAGGTGTGTTTATCTCACGGTAGATAACTGCAGATACATGCTGTAGTGGGCACATGTCTGGTGTCCCACACAATGGGACAGGCATTGCGCCTCAGGGAAGGGGAATCCATAAGCAGGCTACACAGAATTTAATACATTTGTAACTATCATCAGTTTTATTTTGCAAAACTTGGGAATATTAATATTGTAAAAGAACACTGAGCTCTTTTGTGGGTAGTTATGTATTTACAGTGTATGTGTGAAGACAGAAAGGTTTCTAAAAGCCCAAACCTTCTCCACTTTCTCTGGCAAATCTCTTCAAGAAATCAATGGACTATTGAATTCCTCAAGTTCTTTTTTTGACTTGCTTCTGACACATGGAGTGTTGTTTGCCTAATGTCTGGCCACGTCTCACCTTATTGCATTTCTGCCATCAGTGTTTTTGAAATTATCTTTAATATCACAGAATCACAGAATATCCTGAGTTGAAGGGACCCACAGGGATCATCAAGTCCAACTCCTGGCCCTGCACGAGACCATTCCGAAGAGTCACATCATGGGCATGAGAATATTTTCCAAAATTTTCTTGAACTCTGTCAGGCTTAGTGCTGTGACCACTTGTATGGGGAGCCTATTTCAGTGCTCAACCCCTCTCTGGGTGAAGAATGGGTATTTCTGAGGGTAAAACATAGTAAGAGTCTGATAAGACTGAAATTATCCCTGCAAAAATCTTCCTAACCTTTTTAAAGTGTGGATTTGGACCTGTGTATAGATGTGTGTGTAAGGTCAGGTGCTCTCAATGCAGTTTGTTTATCATCACTAGGATTCCTTTGACTTCTAGTGTACTGGTGTAGAGCAGCTAGCCAAAACAAAATTGCAAAGCGCACTTTGCTTTACTCTACACACTAACTCTCGATGATGATGACAATGAGTACAGAGAGAAAACTAAACTCAGAGCTCCAAAAAAATCTCCTTCAACTTCAGAAGATAGCATTTGATCAAGAAGCAAACACAGACAGACATAAGGGTCTTGTATCGGGAGGAAGGTAGTATGAATCAGAGAGCATGAATTACCACAAAACAGCATGTTCCCATTGTTTTTTTTAGCTTATAGGTGAGAGTGGTATTTCCTGTTTGTATGAAACTGGAAAATGTTACTGGAATATTTAACATTACCTCATATTCCAAAAAATGAGGCCAAAATGCAGGAAAAAAAGTGTGCTTAGCATTTCAGTAAAATATTTCCAGCATGTTCAGTACCACCTTATTTCACCCTGTACAGCTTTTTTGTCAACCTAGGCTCTACGCATTGCAACCTAAGCAGCGACAGGGACAGCAGCACAGCCCTGACTTGTCTTGCCCAAGCCCAGATCCCAGAGGCTGATCACCACCTCAAGTGTGGGGGATAGCAACTATGGCAGAGGCAGGCAGCAGAACATGCTGGACTTCACCCAACAGTGCCATAGTGATCCCCATGTTTGGGGAACCTGAAGTACCAAGCTCTGGGCCAGCACCTCCAGATCACACAACCAGACCAGCCCTTTTTTTGCTCTTTGCCTCAGACGAGGGCTCTGAGCAATGGCTGGTAGGTTTTACTCACTAAAGAGCATTACAGCATTCAGAAAACATTTGATGTGGCAAATGTAGGAGGTTGTGCCTGGAATGCAAGGATCACTGAGCCCTTTCTAATGGCACTGCCACCACTGCCAGTTCTAGGCTTTGCCAAAAACGTCTGCTCTGGAAACACCCTTCTAACTATAGATAACCCCGGAAACGCACTTATAACTACAGAAGATTGTTTCTGCCTTCTCTGTGCGGGAAATGTGACTTAAGTCCTCAGGTGCACCACGTCTGGAAATTTCTCCTGTAAACGGTGGCAGGTATTACTGCAATAGGTGTTGTTTCTGAGGGATAATAGCAAAAAGGCACTAGATGAGAAATGACATCTACCAAATATCGTAGTTCTAACTGCAGTTGACCTGGCTTCCCCCGAGAAAGGGTAAACAGGTTCTGAGCTAAGAAAATATTCCCTGGTGAGCTTCAGGTTGTTCCATAGGCACTGAAGGTGAGTATTGCAGCTTGTAGTATGATCCCATTAATTAACGCAGAAGAGCTTTATTTAGTAGATTTGGGGGGAAAGGTGGCCAAGCGTACACTTTGCCATTCTTTGTAGGTAAGAGGAGCTACTCTGACGGCAGTGTGTCTGTAGCAGAGATATGTCACACAGACGGCTAGTTCCAGCTACAAGGAGGCATAGATGTGATGGGTATCACAAGATTGTGTTTTCTTTTTTTCACTGTTTCCAACATTATAATCAAGAATTTAATCCTGTTCTTTTTAGAAAACAAAGAAATTCTTATTTTTTTTCTGTGAACTCTGGCATGATCTCAAGCAATCCTAGCATATACAAAGTTTTCTTTACAAATAGTGAAATCAAACACAGACAAGCTGAAGACAAGACAGAATGGATTGTGCAGTCCCAAGGTTACCATGTGTGAAGATTGTACACTGACGTTTGCTCTGCTGAAAGAAGTCTTTCTTGATGAAAATTAAGAGGTGCTTTTCTAGTTAGGCATAGATGGAAAGAACTGTCAGTGTAAAGAAACCCCATGTTAATACAGCTGGCTCCTCTGCAGAAAAAATTGCCTACAAGCATGTGGGTGGTTCCTGCCAGCCCCATCTGCCTGTACACCTTATGGTGCCTGGCATCTGTGGGGCAACAAGTGCTGGTAGAGGGGAACTGCTGAGCACCATTGCCCCTGCTGACTCCATCTCCCCATGCACTGAAGAAAGACCCACCTCAGTATCCCGTTGTAACTGCAGAGATAACTCTGCCACACTGCTGAGGCTTGATGCGTATCAGACATAGACATTGATATCTGTAGTATTTGAAAAGGAAATTAACTATAATCTTGATTATTATTTATTTAATCAGGTTCAAAAAATGCATGAGAAGTAATTTTCACAGCTGTTGCTGATTTGTTAGTACATCTGTCCCCAACTCTCCCTGCTGTTTTCTTTATTGTTTGCAATCTTATTTTCCTTTGTTTAAAGAAATGTTTTTCTGTCCCCTGTTGTTACATTAAACATCCACATGAGCAACAGTGCAATAAGGAGGCTGCCCATACCCACAGCCCTCTCAAGTGTGCAAAGTAAACAGGCTCAAGCAGAGTGGGGCTGCCTCCCCCAGCCCCTCCTGCAGCTCTGCTCCCTCTCACCCTAGCAATGGCATAGGACAATTTGATGTTAAACCACTGCTGAGAACTGCTTTAGTACCTTAAGGCCACCTATTCTTTGTCATATGCTTTAAGATGAGAGCCTGTTTCCCTCATTAAACCGGGTGTTGCACTGGAAAGCACAGGGAGCTCTCAGATTCAAAGTGCTTTCAACCAGTCTAAGCCCAAAAATGTGTTCATTTTTCCAGATATGCACTAGGTTTAAAGCAAGATAGGACCTCTAGCTCCAAATCTTACAACCTCTTAATCTTTGGACCGTACTACTTCTGGCTTCATATGGCATGATGGGCCTTACAATCAGTTGTCTTTTCATGGGAATGCAGAATTGAGGGAGTCAGAGCTTATTTTTGTTAAACTATTTGTCTGAGTCTATCTTGGAACACAGATTTTTTTGGAAGAGGGGAACTCTGAAACTGGCACACCACAGCCAGTGCTGGCAGCAAGCAAGCAAAAGCCCTGGTCACAGTAGATCAGGGTTGGGTTCACACAGGTTGTCACCCAGCCTGAGCTAAAGCAGTCTGAGTGCTCCACAGGAAACTCTAAGAATTAAAAATCACATCCCCTCACTTGCCCTCTAGCCTTCACAGTCAGGCCAGCCTGAGGGCTTTAATCACCAAGACTACATGGGAGGGAGGGCTGGAGGATTCGTTGTGGTCTTTAATTATGGTCATTATGTAATTGGATAAAAGGTGATAAATTCTACAGTATTACAGGCACATCACAGGTAATGAAATACTTCTCCACAGGCCTACATTGCCATTAGATGAATAACATTTGTTACTCGACATATACCTCTATAATTCCAATTACAGTAAATATTTCAACTGGGAAACTAAAGCACAGGTCAGCTAGCCCATTTGAAAGCACATGCTTCTAATCAAGGCCAGACAGGCAGTTTAAGATGTATCTCTGTAGTCACAGAGACAATAGCTGTGTGGAGCCCATAGGTATTTTTCCCAGATCTTATTTTCCAGGCTTATTCCTATTGTGCTACTGCAAGTTTCATGCATGTGCATTATTCAAAAATCAAGACTGTGAAATGAAAGTGTGATCAAGCCTGGGTGAAGTGCTCTGTGGACAAGCGTTTTGTAATAGTGCTATGCTCAGAGAGCAAATAGCTCTGGTAACTGAGATGTTTGCCCTCAGTGTGCTCCAGTAAACTGATTTACCTTTCTTCTCTTTTTTTCCCTTTTTTTTTTAAAAAGAGCTGACGCAAGTTTGTCGAAGGGAGTTGTTGGGGTGTAGCAGCTGTTGATTGGTTCGTCTCATACACTCCCATTTGTCTTTAAATCACTGTTCAGTTGCTCTAGGTTGCACATGAGCAAACTTTTCCTTACAGGTGCAACTCCTAAAAGATATAACCTGACTAGGAAGTAAAGAAGAGAACCTGCTTGACTCAGAGGTAAACTTTATTTCTTTACAATATTTGATCAATGTATTTTAGAGATTGCCCACGTCTTCCGAAATTGGGAATTAGAAATTTAATTAACCTGTACATATAAGTGCAATGTGAAGGATGGGCTCCTTAAGATTTACTGACATGGCAATTTACACTGGCAAATATCTTTGGTATTTCTCCAGGAATGAAATTTAGCCTTCTCTTTTGTACAGAAAATCAAAACCTAAGAAACCAGAGAAGCAGCAAAAGTGTTCAAAATTGCCTTGTCAATTAAGAAATGAATGATTACTTTCCTTTGCAGCCCTTGGCTAGCTTCTGAGAATTTTTTTCAAGGCTCTTGATTTACTCAGCTAACATTTCTTTAAACAAAAGAATTTGTGAAAGCTTTACATTTTAATTATGTGTTTCACAGTGACAACATTTATTTCATTTTGAAATAGCCACATAGACAATAATATTATAAAGTCACTGTCATGAAGACAAAGAATCTGGCAAAATCTGCTAAATCGGATAACATGGAGATTACAAATACTAATATTGCAAAACTCATGCAAGTGTTAGTCATATCTGTGACCCAGCATTATTTGCTAAGTGATTGCCCATTCTGTTAAAGTTGTAACTGCAGACTGGACAGGAATCAATAACATTGTGAAATCAGATGGCAAAAATTTCATCATTTTCTGAATCATTGCTGAAAACCATTACATAATAAATGATGCAAAACAATACCTTATACTTGAAGAGGAAAATCAGTTTTACAGAAATAAATAACTTCCCTCTAATAATAGGTGAATGTTTTTTGCAATAAGTATTTCCATTTTAATATTACATTTCAAGAAAAATCTTTTCTGTTCAGCCAAATGTCCCAGGAGGCAGCAAAACCAGCACCATATTGAAGCCAAGTCTGAGGAACATTGTAAATCTGAGATTATTCTTGTATGTTTAGGCATTGACTTCAGAAGTCAAAAGCAGAAAGCATGAAATCCCAGTGAAGCTAAAACATATGAACTTTGGTGTTTCTCCTCCAATATTACATGCTAAGCTTCTGGCAAGGCCCAGGCCTGCCTGCCCTTGGTGGCCATGCTGTCACGCCATCCCTGCCCTCGTTCCTGGCCATCCCCCAGGAGCAGCAGTCTAGCCGGCACAAACTCCTGAAGGGGTGCAATTGAGCACCTCATGCCAGTGCATTCCCTTTGTCTAAATAATGTCTTGCAGATACCTTGCCAGAGGCACAGGGTTACCCCATTTCCCCCTCAGGTGAAGGAGTGGCAGTTCTGCCCCTTCTATGTTACTCGTGGGGAGGACATGCTACCAGGGCCCGAACATCTTCCCAAACCTCTCAGTATCTGCAGTGCTAGGATCCTGAAGGTATGGATTTCCACTAGCTGAGGACCAGCTCTGAGTTTCTGCTGAAGTTCAAAGACACCACTGGTCATAATTACATTCATTAGTGTTTGCAGGGTGCAAATCTGATACCAGGCCTCTTTCATGGATCTCATTCTGTCCACATTTATGTGAATGGCTTTCAGTTCATGGTTTGTAGACTTCTTGAGCTCTACCAACCTCTCTTTAAAAAGTTATGACTGCAAGAAAGCAGGTTCTCAACAGATTTAATTTTGCCACCTGAGGATTTGCACTTTCAGCAGACTTAAAAAATAAAAATTAAAAAAATAGAAAAATGCTTTATGCAGTAATTCCACAGCCTCTTGAGATGACGCCCATAAATCAGATGACTTGTGCAAATGTTTGACAGGACAATGTCCAGATGATTCTTATGCAGTAACATGTCCAGTCAATTTTTTCTCACCTTTCCAAATTGTGTTTGTTGTGTTGCACACTTTCATCCTCAGTCTAATCTTTGTGTAGTTTAACGCCTGGCAACATTTTTGCTTACTTTTACCTCTGTTTCCCACCTTTTTGAAAATCTGTATTTTTTGGACTGCCACTTCTAGAAAAGACATTTCTCCAACAGGAGTTAAGCAATGAGCACAGGGGAGGTTTTTGTACTTTACCAGAACAGGGATAAGCACAGTTAGATTTGTTTGCCTGACTTCTACATTACAGATTAAAAATAAGCATCAAGAATTGGAATGACTGAGTTTCTGAGACAGGGAAGCATCTATGTTTGAAGATAGTTCTGTGAATGAAACTATGGTTCTTAGGGCTCCACTGGGGGTTATCAGTAGGGGGCAAAGGGGAGTCTTTTTGATTTTTTAGCTCATGGAGTTATTCATATCCTGAGCGGGCAGAACCCCCCAGCCACTGGAATGCAAGTGCTGGCAGCTCTGCCTTGATGCCTGAGTCACTCATCCCCTTACACACACTCTCCATGAGGCTACAGAAAGAATTAAACACAGCCTCTCTCTCTGATAGGAAATCTCCTACTGCACTGTGATACTGCTTTCCATTTTCAGTTGTCTGGTCTGGGTGAACACTGTTAGTAAGAAGTAAGGAAGTTGACTTTAATTTATGGCCTGGGGTCAGTTTTAACCTCCAGGACTGGATTTAAAGTTTACATTTACATTTTAAACACATGCACTCCAACATCTTGCCACTACAAATACGCTTGTAGATGTTCTTAAGAACAGCATGTGATCATGAGGATAACAGAGGATGGAGAAGATCTGGTCATCAAGCAGGACTTTTACACCCATAAATGCAAAACCAAGAAAAAGGCTATTAAATAATTGCAAGTTTAGTGTTGAAAAGAAAAACTTGTTGCAGTGTTTTATGATATTGTTTTTGTGCAATACTGAGCTGCGTTTATCATGTGATATTTATGAAAAATGTCGTGGATCTGGCCAGTGTGCCTGACTACAAGGCAGCAGGTAGAGGATCAGGAATCTGTAACACTGGCAGCAAGCTTGCCAGCAATGTGCTCTCTGGTCTGTGCTCACTCCCTTCACTGGTGTCCCCTCAGCTGTGAAATGGAAACATAAAATACCTCAAGGAATATCTTTGGGAAGGGTAAAGTATTGCAAAACTTCAACACTTCTTGCACAGTCTTTTCAATCTGTTTATAAGCAAATGAATCTACACGTGTATCTACAGAGGAGTCTGTAACATGCAGCTGCTGAAATCCCAGAGGTGAAGTTTCCTTTGTAAATTTGGTTTGTACAGTTTTATTTGGCCCATACAGAAATAAAGAGTTGAGCATCATATGATTTTTCTAACTGAGTCAGTAAGTAAGAATTAAACACATGTACACTGAAAACCAGAAACTGGTCTATCACAATTGCACCTGTCAATCATCAAAAAGTGATCATACAGGAATGCTCACCTCTGTGAGATCCCAGTGAAAGGGGCAAGTCTACAGTACATTCAAACCTGTGACAACATTAATCTTGCAACAACTGGGAAAGCATGCTATACTCCTTTTTTAACAGCAAGCATTTTTGCATCATTGTCCCCTAGAAATTCAAAAGAAGCAGTTCAGGAAATTATTTTCTGCTTGCTTTGTATTTTTGCCAGGTGCTGGACACCCACCGTGCATCTGGTGGCCTGACACTTTACCATTTTAAGGGAGACAGAAGGACCAAGTGTTGGCATATAAAGGAACTTCTATGCTTGCCCAGAATTGTCCCAGTCTGTAGCAGTTTCCCCTCTTAATGCCATTATCAAGATCAAACACCAACCGAACAATTCACACTGGTTTATCTAATTTGAAGAAAATTCTAATGAGTTCTATTGTGTTTTGTTTGCAGAACAGAGTGTTCTGACAGTCCCTGCATGACAGAGAGGTGCAAGCAGGCAACGTGGTGCTGTTTACCCTGAAGAAGCGAGTGTGTGTGCTGGAAAGCGCTGACCTCTCTAATGGATCGTACGGACCTGCAAAAAGTCAACATTGAGCTTGATGACCAGAGCAACAGTGGGCAAAGCCTCGAAGACAACTATACAGAGCTGGTTGATATGGAGCTGCAAAAAGTCAACACTGAGCTTGATGACCAGAGCAACAGTGGGGAAAGCCTCGAAGACAACTATACAGAGCTGGTTAATTCAGAAAAGGCTGCAATTAGGAGGTAAGCATTTAACTGTTCTGTTAAGGCTAGAAAGCATTAATCAAAAAACAAGCTTCTCTCATGGCATCTGGGACAGTTTTCCCATAGCAATGACCACTCTGTACTCTGGAGGACAGTGCACCCAGCACATCCAAGGCAGCCCAAGTCACTCCTTGCCACCACCTGGAGTGACCTCTGCAGTCTCCCAGCCCTTTGGCAATGTCCAACCACTCTAGTCAAATAGTACATGCGTAAATTAATACACTTTCAGAGCAGTGTAGCCTGAGCAGCTCAGTTCTCCCACAGGGACAGTCCACCCTCAGGTGATCCAGCAGAACACACCATATCAGTAGCACCTGCATGACTGGAGAAAGACATCTCAAAACCAGCCTCTGTCTCTCAGCTCGCTGCACCTCCCAGCAAGTCTGTCCAACAGGGCAGTTGTGAGGCGCTTTGTTGATCCCATGTGAAGTATGTGCTCAGCTTTAGCACACTGTTGTATGGAATTCTACTTTCCAACATCTGCAACCAGATGTAGTTTGAAGATTACTGGGTTTAAAACCAAATCCCAAGGTGAAGCAAAGATCTATTAAACATTTAAATACTTATTGCAATGTCAAAGGAAAGTTTCCACTAATAACAGAAGGCATTACTAGAATAAAATATGTGTCATAAGTTTTATCTAACATTTTCTTATTTTTCTTTGTATTCAATCCATTTGCTAGTGAAGATGCAGAAAGTCAGAAGTTCCTTACAAATGGATATCTGGGTAAAAAGAAACTGGAAGACTATAATGAAGAATACGTGAGTTTTATTCATTTTTAATGAATTAATGAATAATTACAAAATAAATCTTATTGACCTGAATCTTTTTTCCAAAAATTCCAGTAAACAAAGTTACTTGATCAACATAATTTTGGCTTGCAAAGAATAAACACATTTTCTAATAGTTACTGCAACAAAGCCTTTCTGTTGTCTTACAAGTAAAACTGGGTTTTTCTTTCACAAGTAATCAGAAAAATTATTGAGATCACACCTGAACTTCAGTAGCACCCATGTAATCTCACCTGTGTTCAGCCAGTGTGTGTCTGCATCCATTTTTCTGACAAGACATTTGGTTTAGAGGGACTTTGTTGTTCCAAAAGTCAGGTAGATCTGGGCCTCAGTGCATGCTTGTATTGTTTGTTTCCAACATCAGTGTAAATGATCATCCAGCTGCTTTAAAGAAAGGACATTCTTGTTTTGTCTTTATGATGCTGAGCATTATATGCTCAGTGCACCTCCCACTCCTTAAACAACTTCATGTGCAAGTGGAAGCACAGCACCAGTTCCTGGGGTGTGGATGTGGGTACCTGTCCACTCAGGATTTAACTTTATTCAAAGTTTTCATGACTTAAGTGAAAAGAAAGACATTATTTTATTGGTTTTGTTACAGGTTTTATTAGGACTGATCACACAAAACCAAAATATGTTATTTGTGATTGTAAGCTAAAATTAAGAGACATATTCCCCCCTTTTCTTTTCCAATTGGTGTTGTCTGTAATTCCATCACACACCATCCTCCCTCTTCTAGGCTTTGTCCTTTTCCACTCTACTGCCTCCAGTCCCGGACACTCAGCCTTCTTTTAGCACGGCCTACCTGGAGAAAAATTCAAAAATCAGTTGTATTAAGTTAAAAAAAAAAAATCAGATTTTTTTAAAATCAATAGGTGGGTAACCTGTAAGACAGCAGCATGTATTTCTGTAGAAGTTAGCCAACACAGTCAGTGTAACTGTGTCACCTCAGTCACCTGTCAGGAATGTAGCTCTCCTCCCCTCTGAGCCAACTGAAGAGTGGGAAGAGGCAAACACTAGCAGCATAGCTGTCTTTGGGGGTAAACAGACTCATGGTGGCAAGCATCTGTGGACTCAGGAACCTTGAAAAAGCTCCATCTCTAAAGACCAAGGGATCAGTACAGGGAAATCCAGCAATGAGGATGATTAGTCTGTCGTGCTCAGTAAAATGCATATTCATTGCCATTTTCTGGTTTTGCACCCAACAGCACGGAGGTAGAACCTCCTTTGGAATGTCCTCGTTCAACCTCAGCAATGCCATTATGGGCAGCGGCATCTTAGGGCTTTCCTATGCCATGGCCAACACAGGAATTATCCTTTTCATGTAAGTACATAGAAAGAAAAGCAAATAGAATATAAAAATAGAGGTGGCATTGAAGATTTTATGGTTAGAGTGGTATGTTAAGCTTGTTTTGTTAGCTGAAAGATTTTGTAAGATCATCTGTAATTAAACCATTTTAGCTTCACCACACAGAACCACTGCTGAAAAACCTTTTTTTCCTTATATTTTAGACCTGTTCTGTATCAGGAACACAACTGTGAATTGGTATTGTGCAGTCAAAAAACAGAACGAAAGAACAGTATACTGGTCCTAAAATAAAGCTCACAATCTTGCTAGTTCTTTATGGGAGTCCAACAAGGGAACTAAATCACTCATAAATATATTTACACCATTCCAACTATCTAATCACTGTGTAGAAATAGAAGAAGAATACTCAGTATAATCTGAAATAGCAACATGCTTTGAATGTAAATACATTCACAGATTTATCCAGATTTAATGTTGCTCCCTCAAGTCTATTTGTACACAATGTGCACAGATGAAAGCAATGGCATGTGGCTGGCAGTATTTATACAGAATGGGTTTTGATAGACAGTAACAGATAACCATGGTAAGTTTTTTAATCGATGGCTAACCTTTGGCTCATTTTAATGACACAGACTATATTAAAAAAAAAAGTTGGTTTTCTTTTTTTAATAACTGGTTTTAATTTTAACTGAAGCCTTAATTTTATCCTCTCATGAGACTGGAGTAATGATAGTATTAGGCCATTGTTTGACATTAGTGAAATCTAGCAAGCCTTTAAAACAGGTTGCTTGGCTGTTTTTATATCGTTTCTTGCTTGTGAAGACTGTGTAACTACAAGAGAAACAGCAATTGAAATACTACATGTAGATTCCAGTTGATAAGGAACAGCTCCTCTTTTGCCAGTAAAATTTTTAACTGAAAATTAATTGTATATTCAAACGCTGTTCTGGGTAAGTGCTTCATAACACCTGCACTCTACTGGCTTAGACATAGTATTTAGAGATCAGAAATGGAAGCTGGCTCTAAAATTGTCTGCATCGGGGTTAGAAAAACATTGGATTTCTTTTTCTCCAGCTTTCTCTGAGCACTTGTACTAACTAGTATGTCCATAAATTATCACTGGAAAGAAAACCATGATATGTTAAGCCTCACTAGTGGGGAAAAAACATTACCTTTGTAATATCACTATTTTTAAGCTCTATTCATTCACACAGGTGGCTAAAAAAAAATCTGATATAAGCCTAATGACATTACGTCTGTTAGCAGTGCTGGGGCAGGGAGTAATGCTAAAGCACTACATGGAGACTTAGCCAAAAGAAAGGGCATCTCCACCCAGAACTTGCTTTCTTTTCTGTCCTATTTCCATATTTTCTGTATGAAAATATTCTCCCTTCTGGTAGAGGAAGGAGTTTTCTTTAAAAGCATAAACTTTTATGTGTATATTTTTTCCCCCATGGCATGTTTCCACTTGTTGGAAGTTCCTCTGTTTTCATAGATCACGACATTAGTGTTACTGAGACAGAAAAGTCCCATCTACCTAAATGGAAACTGCTGGACATTAATTCTAATTTAGATGATTTATTGTCTAAATTTTTGTAATTAACTGTTCTCACGTTGCTCAAGCGCTCTTGTGATGTAAGATGTCCTACAGGCTGAAGGTAAAAGGAGGGTTCCTAAAACTCAGAAGCTCTCTGGCAGTTCCCATTACATTCCTCCTGTGGAGGACGTTTACAATGGCACAGAGATTGCCCAAGAGTGTTGCTTCTGCTGTCTGGCATCATTTAAAAAGTGAAAGAGGGACTTTGTTTTACCTTTCCTCATGTGTCAGGATATGGAAACATGAACAGCATGCTCCAGGGTTCCCCTGATCAAGCAGGACACCATATCAGCGGTACACACTGTGATCTCAGGCATGACAACCCCCCTTACCATATTGTATGAGCCCACATCGTGACAGGCAACCTTGCTCACCATGAGGGCTGTAGCACTGTCTGTCTCTCTCAGAAACTTCAGAAAAAATTGTGATGGTCTGGTAATCATCTTGCCCCAGGTCCTGGGTCTGTTCTTAGATTGTAACTCATGTATGAATTTGGCTGTCAGTGTCTCCCATATCTATACCAAACTGCATGTTCAGTGGGGTGGAAGATGTGGGCACAGACTCCTGTTCAGCCACGGAGTAAGGCACATTCGTATTTCCTAGCTCTGTCACGTTATCATCGCATTCCCTTCTGCACCAGCACTTGTGCAGGTTGATGACAAGACAGTTATGGTAATAAGACGTACTGTCCACAGTGTTGTGTCCTGAATATGTCATACAAAGCTACATTTTCCACCAGCAGTTTGTAAGAGGTTGAAATCACACAGCATGCAAATGTTGTGTGGAAGGAACATGGCAGTAATCAAACTAATGAATCCAGGCACCAGTACCTTCAAGCAGACTAGATTAGAAGACAGCTACAAGTGCTCCAAGAGCAGGTTTTCCAATATCATGCCATGCTTTAACATTATGCAAAGTTTTTAATATACTTGCACAGCAGGTGACTAACTCCACTTCACAATGATATGACAGAAGCCAAAAGCAGTAACTACCCAGGAGGCAGCAGTGGAGTTTTCACAATCATGTTTTGGTTTTGGTTTTGGTTTGGGGTTTGGGTGGGTTTTTTTGGTGACAGCTCTGAGTAAGGAGAGATATGAAATTGAGAAGTCAAGGAGCAGGTAAGAGTCCAAAGACCAGACTCTTGCATAGAAATCTGTTTACTTTAGTAGGATCTTGTTAAGATAAAAGATTCTGTCCTTGCGGAATAGCACAGAAGTGGTACCTAAGTACTGGACTTAAACAAGCCTTCAGGGGCTTTTGGAGTTTATAAGGTGCAACTGAACTCACAAGAACGCTGCAGTTGACACTTATCTCTGCAATTAGCGCTGGGAGACCAGAGAACAAACATGCAGAAAACTATTTATACGTCAAACCTCATGAAAATCAGCAAGCGTAAGTTCAAATCCACTGTCTCTGATGTCCTGCTTAGGATTGTAATTTCTGCTTTGCCTTACAGAGTTTTGCTGCTCAGCGTAGCAATACTGTCACTCTACTCGGTCCACCTCTTACTGAAGATATCAAAAGAAGGAGGTATGAGGAGCAGCCTGTGGCTGATAGAGAGTCCCTGCTGCATGTATTTTAACTTGGAATGCAATTCATCAAGTATGCAGTGGCTCATGGGGTTTTTTTTGGTTTTCATTTTGCATTTTTTTCAGGATCATTAATATATGAAAAACTGGGAGAAAAGGCATTTGGCTGGCCTGGGAAGTGTGGCGTTTTCATTTCGGTTACAATGCAGAACATTGGAGGTAGGGGAAAGAATTTTCTATCTTCCAATGCTTTTCTCCAGAACACAAGTGCTTTCTCCCCTCTGTCTGGCTAAATGCATCAGAGTTAAGCCAGATATAGCTTATTGCAAAAAGGAAGGGCATGAGGAGTTAATTTCACTTTGATTCAGCTACCTGACACTTCAGTGTATGGTGAAAGACAGTTACCTGGGATCTCTCCATGGCCAGTGAAAAGGTTTCAGTGATGGCTAAAGTGACCTGGCTGACTGTCCTCCAGGAACTGACCATTTCTCTTTATTGAGTACAGCTCAGGCTGTTCTTCTTAGCATCTAGTTGAACCATCTGCTTCAACTTAGAGAAGATTAGTCCAATGTAAAAGGAACAGCACATGGTTCTGTCTTCTCCATAAAAGGCTCTTCAGTAGTTCATTTGTCAGATAAATTCCCTCCTTGAAATAACAGTTGGGTCGTGTTCTCCTGAAGATGCTGTGTGTTTCAAAGCAAGTTTTTAATGTATTCACCTACAAAGATACCTCCTGTGAAATATCTACGAAGTAATCTTCCTTGTCTGAGGATAGGAAGCCATTTACTTACCAATATAAATAGTAGGGATAGGACTTCATGCAATGTTTCCTTTTACTATCCTGGAAGAAATCTTTTAGGACACTGAGAGAAGGAGCCTTTAGAGGCCTGAAAGCTCAAGGGAGTTTGTAATTTTTTATAGATTCCTTAAGGAGAAGTAATTGAAATTTAAATTAAATATACAATTAGTCAATTGAATGTATGTAGATATTTTTGTCTCTATTTGTCTCTGTTTTGTCTCTACTGCTATATTTTGCAAATCTCCATCAACAGATCATTACTGTCCTTTTATACCAACTTTGCTACCCAGATAGAGGTAGTTCACATCTCTCTACTGCAAAAGACTTTTGGATTTTGTTCATAAAAGGTGCTATTCTATGGTCTTCCTTTCCTTCCTCAAGCCTAAATATCAAATTGGTTGGATTCAGGAATGAAGCATGCTTCGCTATTAAAGAAGAATAGTTGTTCCTCGAGTCCTTGTCTAGATTGATTTATAGATCTCCAGAGATCTCTCTGTGGCAAATGAAAAACAACTGAAAAAAGCATTGCGTTTGAAAGTACATTTAAATGAAGTGTATAGAAGTCCACTCTTCCATTAAGAATCTTGACAACCAGTTGTTTGTTTTTTTATATGGAGAAGAGTGTTAGAAGAAAGAAGTTGAAAATAGGGAGGATAAGGTAGCTGAAAAGATCTAGAGGTAGTAATAACTTAAGTTACTACAGGATGGGGATGGACAGTGTCCATTGGAAAAACATTTACAACAAAAAGGTAAAAGGAAAAGTTAAGAGCAATTTAAGTATGCTGTTAATTCAGTAGTAACTGTATTGTATTCTAATACAATAATGTCATTCTAATGTCATTCAGGGCATGTTCATAACAATTTGAAGGGCACACACCATTTATTTAGTCACACTTTCATTCGAACAAAACTCATTTCTCTCCTTTTGAAAAAAAACCTTTTTCTTTTTTTTCTGTTTTTTAGAACGACTGTTTTTCCTGAAGGTGTTTAATTTTTCAGTTTTGTTTTGGGTTTTTTTTCAGCAATGTCAAGCTACCTCTTTATTATCAAATATGAACTTCCAGAAGTCATCAGAGCATTTATGAAACTAGAGGAGAATTCTGGGTAGGTACCTTTTTCCAACCTGAACCTCAGATGAAAATTTTTCTCTTTGATGTCAATGATGTTTGTTGTTATTTTTATTCATCCTCTTTAGAGAATGGTACCTGAATGGAAACTACCTCGTCATACTTGTAACAGTTTTGATTATTCTTCCCCTCTCCCTTCTAAAAACCTTAGGTAAGCTTAATGCACCACTTAAGCTCTTTTTCTATTTTTATTAGGACTGTGAATTTATATGTAGCTGAACTGGTTTCTTTTTTGTTTTGTTTTGTTTTTCTTACTGCACAGGTTATCTTGGTTATACGAGTGGGTTTTCGCTGACCTGTATGGTTTTCTTCGTCAGTGTGGTAGGTGACTGTTTGGGTGTTGTCTCTAAGCAAATACAGAACCTGCAAACCCTTAAACACTGTTATATTTTATACCATGACAATTTAATGTGGATGTTAGCATAGCTTCTGCAAGTGAATCAAATCAACAAGCCTATTGATGAATGAAATCAGAATAAAAAATTCGGTTTAAAAACCACTTGAGAATAAAAAATAAAACAGGACAACAGCAAAGGCAGACTAACAACAAATATTTGCAAGAGAAGCAGAAGCGGTTACACTTGATTTCTAGCTCCCTCTATTTCCCCTCTCTCTTCTGTGTGCCTGTTTATACTTCTTGGAATACCCTAGGTGTGTAATCACCTACAGTGGTATTTTTCTGATGACATTGTCTACTCTTTGTAGGTAATCTTCAAGAAATCCCAAATACCTTGTCCTCTCCCCATCATGGACCATGGGATTGAAAACTGGACCGCCACCAATAACACAGTGCCAATGCACCTGGTTATGTTACCAAATGAGTCACTTGGTTCTGGTGTGAATTTCATGATGGACAACACAGCTGGGCACTTGCCAGGCCTTGAGGAGCCAAAAGATACCTCCCCCAAAAGTGGTGTTGAATATGAAGCACACAACGACAATAGTGACAAGTGTCAGCCAAAATACTTTGTGTTCAACTCACGGGTAAGCAAGATTCTGTAGACTTTGTCTTTAACCGTTTGGACTACAGCTAAACTGCTGGCTGCCAAAAGTCAGAGATACAGCCATGACCATTCTTACTAATGGGAGCTTTATTTTACAGACTGCCTATGCAATACCCATCCTGGCATTTGCATTCGTATGCCACCCTGAGGTGCTACCAATATACAGTGAACTGAAAGAGTAAGGTTCTTAAATTTTGTCCAATACTTCCAGTTAACCATAGCTACAGATCATTTTCTACATGTTGCCTCTTGAATGCAGGTGTATAAACACCCACCTGATAATGATTTATTGCTTTACATAGAAAGCAGATATTGGCTTTGCTTTGACCTTATAGTCAGATATTGGTGACAGAGAACCATTGCATTGATCAGTGTTTACTTAGAGAAGGAGGAATTTGGACAGTTCTTTAAAGGATGTGAAATAAACTGGAGAACTTCGTTGCACTGAAGCAGATAATTCTTGTTTCTAATAATATCTTAATGAGTTGTTTGTCTGAGTCAGTTTCTAATTAGTCTTAAAGTTTCTTGGGGTGCCATTGGTTTGGGTGTCTCACATAGTCCCTTCACCCAGCCTATTTTGCTTAAGAAATATCAAAAATCAAATACACTTGCTTGAATCACCACAGCTGACAGCTGGGAAGCACTAATCAAAGGTATTTGTTGAACAGCGAAAAATACATTACAGTAGAGTGTGCTGCAAAACTCAAGGAGGTTATGAACCATTACCTCCTATTTCATCAGGTATAACCTCAGAAGCAATAAAAATTCTCAGATAACTTGGGAACGTGCTTCCAGGTCCTATAAGATGAAGATTATCTTTAACCAAAGGATTTATGAAGAAAGGATTTGACCTGCAAGGGGTTCTTGAACCTGCAGAACAGCCCTATGTAGATATAAGGGTATGTTCATATAGAACTGGCTAAAAGTTCTTGTCTATTCTTACTACCAGTCCTGTAATCTTAGCCCCTCCTTTTTTTTATTTAAAATACACCGAGATTGATAGTTAATAAATAACGATATACAAAATAATGTGGCATGTTTTATCTTGTCAGTAAGACAGCAATAGAAACGGAGTCTCAATGCACTTATATAAGTCTATGACACTCTGCACAGAGCATCAACAGCTCTGTGTAATCAATACAGTTGCTATGAACTTACTAGCCAGGGAGGATGTGTCAGAGAGCTAAGATACTTCTGAGTACTTCTTGTACAAATGGAGGCTTTATGGGGCTGTTACTTTCTTTCTTTCACACTTCAGTCGCTCCCGAAAGCGGATGCAGAATGTCTCAAATATCTCCATCACTGGCATGCTTATCATGTATCTTCTGGCTGCCCTCTTTGGATACCTTACCTTCTACGGTAGGTCAAAACTCTGTTCTCTGCAGAATTTTCCCTGTCATTTTAAAGCAGGTGAGCTGGTTCTATTTTAGAGGCCCAAGTATTAATGTATTTTTTGTGGGCCCAAATCCAAGTGTAAGCAATATTCAATTATAATATGCAGTGTGTAATCTCCTTAATGATCTGTGGATGTCAGTTCCTCACCTGTGAGAGGCATCAGAGACTCAGAGGCATCTACTAGGGGGACCAGTTGTGGATCTCTTGGCTTTGTAAACTCAGTCAAGAAGCTGCTGTAAACTTGGCTCTTGTCAGAGGCCAAGAGTGACCGTACTAAAAATACTCTAGAGCTCAACAGTTTTACATGACACTATTAAATGCTACCCAATCTGGCTCTGACACCACTAGTTCAGATTCATCTATGCTGAAAAACAGGTGCAAATCATTCTAGTGTAAAAAAAAATGGATGAGCTAGACTAACCGATAGGCAAACAGAGTAGTCCCTCTATTAGCACACCATTTTATGCAAACGTCACTTCTTTTTAGCTCGTTAGTTCCTCCATGCAGCAAAGAAATGAATGATACAGCACAATATTCTCCCTGTCGCTGGGCCAAGAGAGTTCTGTCTGAGAGCTGGGACATGTGCGTGGAGGTCAAAGGGAGCTGCCACCAGTTCAGTTGTTTCATATTTCATATCACAGAAATTGTTTTTACTTCAGCTCCTACATCCATTTACTGTCTTTCTCAAAGTCATCTCAAAGATACTAGAGTACAAAGAATCACCTCAGAGCTGTATTACCCTCATCGTCTCTGAATGATGTACTGGTATCAGTCACAGTGGGAAAATTCCTGTTTCGTGTATCTAATGGCAGCGGCTGGGCTAAAGCTAATCTTATCTGGCTGCAGTACAAAGATCAGTTTGCATGTTCAGATAGTGCTTAAGTGATTTAGCTCCTTTCTGTTTCCTTTTTGCAGGAGAAGTTGAAGATGAGCTGCTTCATACATACACTAAAGTGTACACCTTCGACACCCTTTTGCTGTCAGTTCGCTTGGCAGTGCTGGTGGCTGTAACCCTGACTGTGCCCCTTGTCCTTTTCCCCGTAAGTAACACAGTTGCTGAAGCTGAATTGAGGGCCAGCTCACATACACTGATTGTATGTGCTTAGCCCAGGCATTTGAAGAAAAATGAGACATTGGAGAAAAATAAGCCTGAATTTTTATTTAGAAGGGTCTGTTTTCCTCATATGCAGTTTGACCAGAGCATGGACCTTAGGCAGTTCGGGTTGCAAAATTTGAAAGACTGAAATAAATCAGTCTTTATAAATAAATCAGGAATGACTTCTCTGGCTCTTTCCGTACTATATTTATCAGAGCAGTGCTAAGTGCCAAAGATGGGGATATACTGAAACCACTTATGAGATTTCTTAATAGAGATATAGGCACCTACTATAGCATCCAAACTCAGGACAGGCACGTGAATCTCAGGTCACATATTGTGCAGGACTCCCAGACCCAGCTGCCAAAGCAGAGGGACAGAGGCTCTGTGCTCACCTTACATGCTTGAGTCTATGGACAGGGGAGAAAGCTAAATGTTAGAAACAGAGGCATGCAAAACTCAGCCACATAGTCAGAGCAAAGTTTGGAGCTTCTGCATCTTCTTCACAGGGAAAAACAAAATATTCACAATAACAGGGACAGAAAGACAAAGGTAAACAAACAGCTCTGCAAAGGGACAACATTCCTCAGGGATCAGTCTCCCCTGAAGAGCAGACCTCTAGGCTCCTGAATGTACAAGGCTGTCTGTCATGCCTTCCCTGAGCTGCTATGCAGCAGGGGAGAAATTAGCTGATCCTGGTGATAGGTTTTGAGAAGCTGGTGTGTCATTTGTACGGCACGTACAAACCCAGCATCATGCTGCCAGAGGGCTCCCAGCAATCCACGTCACACTATAGGGTTCCCATCTGATGCAGGCAGTAACCCTGGGGTCCTGTTGCTCTGTTGTCCTGGATGCAATGCATGCTCTGTGTAGATACTGTTTCCAGACTTGCTGACAAATGCCTTAGAGCAGTGATCACTGTTCAGTGTTGTCTATCAAAAACAAAGTTCTGGTATAAAGGACCCAGAGTGATCGGTTCTTGTAGCTTGGAGAACACCAGCACTCTGCCTTAAATGTCATGTTTAAACCGGTGGCTAAATGTTTAAATCAGTATTAACAAACTGGTGACTCTTCATGGGAAAACAAGCTAAGGGCATTGCAAACGCGTCTGTCTGCCAGATGTAGCATTTTTCCTTTTAACTTTCTGTAAAATCATTTTTATATCTGAATAGTGTGTGAAGTCTTAACATTTACATATCACAGCACTAATTACTCTGTGAAGAGGACTCCTAAGAAAATATCATTTGCTTGTGAGCCAGAATATCAAAGAGCTTTACACAGTCTATTAGGACATCCAGTACAGCAGATATTATTACTCCAAATAAACAATATAATTGTACCAACTATTTTTGCAATTAATTACTGCATTTGTATTTTGGTAAAGTAGTCAGAGTTTTTTCTTTTAAAAAAATTCATTTTATGGGTAAAAAAAAATAAATTAACTATAGATCTATGTACCATTATCACTGTAAAACTTCCAATTGATAAATCTTTTTTAAGGACTATGCCACAGAAGGTATAATGGACAAGATGCTGAGAGTAAGTGCACAGAAATGCAGGCAACGGTTTTTTGCTTCAGTAAAGCTGTTTTATACCAACTAAGGGGCTGGAAAAAATATTTGCAATCTGCCTCCCTCTTCCTAATATTGGCTCACATCAACCTGAAAAACATAAAATACAAAATTCATGCTGCGTTTTCAAGTGATGGACTCCAAGTCTGATAGAATCCGATACATTTATTCAGTTGCCAAACTCACCCAGAAACAGTTGTATGTTATTTTAAAAGAATGAAACAGAAGTGGGTTTGGTGCTTTTTTACAGGGTAAAAATATTGTTCAATTTCTACATTTTGAATTTTAAGTTAATCACAGTACTTGAGAATATCACTATCTCCAGCCATCAGATGGATTTGCTTTTGACCTTTTTCCTCCTTACCACCTTTTATGATGAAAAAGCAAAAAAATGCTGTGTTGTGTGAGGAAGTCAGTGGAGCAAAAAGGATCCTCTGCAGCAGCTTTTAGGATTATAATTTCCAAGTGGCATTGAAAAATATGGTTTTATTTTCAGATATGTATATGTATATAATTAATGAAAGTAAAACAACAGCTTCCTCTTTCTCTCAGAAAATTAAATGACAGAATTCCTGTGGGATTTTCAGAGGGATCAGGTTCAGGAACGCAGGAACTCCTATTTCACACATGGATTTTTTGCCTGCTGATTAGTATTCATAGTGGGGGGTTCTTTGGGGTTTTTTTTGCTGACATTAGCATCTTTCAGTTGAACAGATTCATGTCCAGGATTTTACACCCTATTTACTTGATTTTCTTCTACACTGCAAATATTTGAGTTTCTACATTAAACGGTGAACCCAGTTCTCAAAAACATACATCAGAGTGAGATTACATTATGGGAATCAAAGATTGAAAACACATTTTTTCAGTCAGAATTTCTCACAGCAAAAGTAATTAACATAGATCATTTTTAAAAGTGAGAAGCAAAGAAAAATTAATCGTTGTTTTACTTTCTCTGCTGGTTTTCATCTTGCAGATCCGTTCATCTATCAGTGAGTTGATGTTTCCCAAAAGGCCCTTCAGCTGGATAAGACATTTCCTGATTGCAGCAGTAATTCTGGCTTTTAATAACCTGCTTGTAATTTTTGTTCCAACTATTAAAGACATCTTTGGATTTATTGGTAGGTTTCATAAACACTTTGTTAATTCTTTTTACAACATATTTACATTCATGGACTGAGTGACAGTCTCAGTTTGGGTCTTACAGTATAGTAATCTAAACACAGATTAAAGTTAAAAGGGGTATCATTCCCAAACAACTGACACACAAAGCTGAAGGCTAGCCAATTTTGTTGCTACCTTGCAGGAGGCACAAGGAATCTGATAATCCCAGTATAAAAACTGGTAAGGAATCCCCATTTTGACAAAAAGGTTGTTTAATATATGTGGAGGACTGGGAAATCACCTTTGGTTTTCAAGCACATATAGTCTGAACAAAATGTATTAACTTTTAACTGTGACATAAGAAAAAGGAGAACAGTGACACATTTATTTTGGAATTCACCGTTCTCTCCCTGCCTCTTTCTTTTGGTCAGTTTTGGCCTCTGATCAAAGAGGTCCATGAAGAACCTCTGTCTTCTGAGCTGCTTGAAGACTCATGGATGCAGATGCCCTTGAGAAAGGCACCTCCATGGGCTTTCTGCAGCTGTTTTGCTCCTCCCTGCCTGTTGTGCCTGGGCCACTGTGATGGGCTCTGCTGAGCAGAGAGCAGTAGGCACTTCCTACACACAGATCATCCACTCTCTTTCTGATACCTGCTTTCCAGGGTCATTCTGCCCTGACAGCATCTATTTGTCCTTACTTCACCAGCTGACATGCAGACATCGGTTTGAAAAAATCCTCTCAGCAACAAGTATCCCTTCAGGCCCCAAGCATTCAAGCAAGTGTTTAGACATCTACAGCTCTCCATGAATGCTGTCTACAGGGAGAACATTTTGTGCAGCTGGGCTTGAAAGAGCAACTGCCTTCCCACATGCTCTGTTTTGCAGGTGCACCACATTGCTTTTCTGAGATGATGTCAACTCTGCTCTCTCTCTTCCAGGAGCCTCTTCTGCTACGATGTTGATTTTCATCCTCCCTGGTGCCTTCTACCTGCGTCTTGTGGAGAAGGAACCCCTGAGGTCTCCCCAGAAGATTGGGGTAAGAGAGCTGGCAGCAATTGCAGAAACAAGTGTGAGTGGGTGTGTGCTTTCCACTGGTCACAAATACTCAGACCTTTGACTTGCTACTTATGTGATAGTTGTTCATAAATGGTAGCATTTCACTCAAAATATGGGTTGGACAGTGTGATTCACCACAGGCTTCACAAGTCGAAGTTTTAGTGCCCTACTACTCTTGATACACAACACTAAGTGTTTAGGATAGAGTGTGTCTTAAACCACTACAAAAAGGCATTTATTTAATCCGATCTAAGGTCTAGTTAACACCTGCATTTGCACAAATAGCACCAAGACTAAATAAGTGTATAAGGAGCTGTTGGTTCATGCCAGAAGGCCAGCTGTGGATTAACAGGAAGATTTGAGGTCAAGGTTAAGAGCGAAAATGTACTGCAGACATAAATAAGTAATAGTGATTTCCCCTATGAGACAGATCCACACACCTAAGGAGACATATATGAAGGTCTATCACTTATGCACAGCATGTGTCTATATGTCGTGCAGGACTGCCATAACAGTACCTTTCATTCTGAACATCAATAACTGTCTACACATTTAACTATCACCAAGGAAATATTCTTTGAAAATTCAATCAGAAAGGTTATTAATGAAATACATATACAGGCACATAATATAAACAGATGAGCATATATACATATATATATATATGTTCACAAAAAACATGAAAGTTAACCAATACATACTGCAAGTATAAAAGAAGAGGTTTGTTATCATGAAATTATTTCTACCATGACTTTTGGAGCTGTTATTCTAGAGATACTGTGAATATTTGTTCATGTCTCCTTGTTTACTCTTCATGTTGCTGTGTGTTGGGCACGTCTAGAATTTCACACACTGCACTGAGATTACATACAATATTCATCTTTGTGTTGCAAGGCAGAATAATGTTAAGTGTGGACAGATTATGGTAAACTAAAGCCCCAGTAAAGCAGAGAGTGACTACAAGCATCTGAATCACTTGAATATACACAGAAATACCTTTAGATAAGAAATATGGGCTCACCTGATTGTCTAATAAGAATAAAACAGATTAACTCTGAAGCTGTTCTTAATGTTAGAGACTATGATCATTTATTGAAAATTCATCAATTTTTTTAAAAAAAGAAAAGCTGTTCCTGTGTCATGTTCTGTATTACTGTTCACAGTAACAAAATGGTCTGTCTTCATATTTAGCCTTGTAAAGCCTGGCTCTCTCGGACTGAAATTCACACAGGACTAACTTTGATTCATGTAGCCCTGTCAACATTACTTGGGCTTTAGTCACAGAGAATGACCCAAACTCAGGCCCTGGGTGTTATATAAATGTGGCTCCAGTGAGACAGACTGTGAGCTACAGCCTGCTCAGCCAGTTGTTTTATTAATAAAATTTCGTTTTTCAATTGCAGGCTCTGATTTTTCTCATAGTTGGCATAATCTTCATGATTGTGAGTATGAGTCTTATTGTAACGGACTGGATTTACAATCCCCCAAGTTCCAGACATCACTAACCTGTGGAGACAACCAAGTGCTTTTCATAACATAAATATTCGTATTGTGTGCTCCGAAAAACATCTAAATGGGATTGTTATTCCTGGCTAGTAACTGCAGTACTTTGAAAACAGTTTCTGGTAAGGTCACAAGAACCCAATGGAGTCTATGTCATCCTTTTCAATAAGGATCATTATTTATGCAGTAGAAACCTGAGCTCAGCATTTCTGGCCAGGTGCAATGAAATGTGTGATGTGAATGCTTCCTATTTTCAAAACCAAAATAACTTTGTACATAGTCCTCAAAAATAGCTTGGTGTCTGTCACCCCTTTTAAAATCTCACATCATGATCATAACCACAGTTCCTAGAGCCTTGGAAAGGTAGTGGCCAGAAAACCAGATAGTGCATTGTTCTTGATCTGAAGCTCATTGGCATAGCTGACCAGGCCAAGAGAAAGGGTACAGTTTCTGTAGGGGATCTAAAAGGTGACTCCTCACTGCCTGATAGACCAATCTGCCTATCAGAAAGATGATGACTTTGACAAGCCAGTGGACAAAGCTGAGCATTAGATTTGTTGTCCAAATGTATTGCCCTTGGCAGATGATGGCTTGTCGTACAGAATAAAGCTCTCTGACACAGATCCTGTGTTGGAACATGTGCTTGAAGAACAGTTGAACATTCTCATTTTGTTGTTAAAGATGCCTGTGCTGGAAACATCAGACATTTCTGATGTAGGTTGTTTTGGGTTTTTTTCTTTACTTTTTTAATTGTTGTGTGAGCTTGCATCACTGAACAAGTTGTATCCTCTGTAGAAACTTGTCTTCCACTCTCACAGGAATTTAAGGAGACCACAAGGTGTGGCAGAGCACCCTATCCAGTATTGTTCAGTACTTGTATATTTGATAAATGTTCAGTGCAGGAAACTGTAATTTGCTATATATAAAAATGTATGTATTTATGTACATAATTTTTGTTTTCCTCCAGTCATAAAAATATTGCCCTGTGGTAAATGATTTTTGAAATTTTTTTTATGTGTCACTCTGTTTCCATAGCCACACACTTAATATTGTTTTGAAGAAAACATATTAAATTGGTTGATTTGTAAAAGGTTCATTTTTATTCACCAATGTATAAAATATACCTGTAGCAAGTCACCTAACTGTTACTTGTGTAAAAACACATTCAGGTGTATACTACTTATGTTACAATAAATTGCAAGATGTTTTCCTCTGGTTAATTTTTAATATGGGCCTTAAAGTTCTGTATTGCCATTGTACACCAAAAATTTGGATAACTTGCTAGGTTGCTGTACCTTAACTTGCCTATGCATACACTAGCATTCAACAACGTCATCTGTAATTAAGGTATGCAAAGAAAACAACATTACTGACAATCTCGTGTATCATGCTATGCAGCTGTGCAAAACAGGAAAGAAAAGGTTACATTCTGTGTTATATGGATGCTTAATTAACGCTCAGATCATGTTTTGGGCTATGCTGTGGAGTGCTCACTACATATGCTCTCCGTACACACCAGGGAAAAGTAGTCAGAGAAGTCACATTAACTCCTTAGCACAGGGAATGACAGGGAAGGTGAGACTCTTGGTTTTATCATGCTTACACAAGTACAAGCTCATGTAATTGAAGTTTTCATTTTCCAACTTAGAAAGCTGTTGAGTACATACCTGTGAACTAGAAAGCGATGAGGCACTTGGAAGTTGTCTCTGCTCCCTCCTCGGTTTCGCACAAAAATCTGTATGTGTGTGCATGCACAAATGTATGTATACTTACAGATTAAATGAAAAGGCATATCCATGCCAAATGCTACCTTTCCGAGCAGTATTGTATGCTCATTGGAGTACTGCATCCTTAATATACTGGGAAACACTCCCTTGTGAATGTTAAGTCTGGCTTTGCGTTTTTAAAGAAAAATGTGCCAAAAATATTTACCTCTGTTTTGAGCAGACTAAGGAAAATAATGCTGCTTTATTACTGAAGAGCCCTTTAACATGGACTGTGGTTCATAGTAACACAACACCACACCTCTCTTTCTGATACCATTAATGAGAGTTATATGTATGAAATTGTAACTGCGTCTTTGCGTCAAAGTAAAAGCACATATCATGACTACAACTGCATGTAGAGACTTTGGAATTCATGTAGTCCATCCAAAATATAGGTGACCTCAAGAAAAATAACGGAAGAACTATGGAACAATGGCATAACTCACTGTGTTTTTATGGCACAAAACTGTCAGTGTCCAAAACAGAGGTAGAGAGGCTGTAAAATGTCAAGTTTTCAAGTTAAAATACATTGGTCAGAGTGTTATGCAGCTGCAGTGTGCACTGGAAGTAATGCCACTGTTGCCCACTGAATTATTAGCACTGCTACAAATGGTGGATGTTGGAGTGTCTTATTAGTTTTGTATTGTTGACAATAGGCCTGGTGAGGATTTTTATTACAAAACCATCTATGGATGTATAATAAATTAATTTTTCAAAGACTGTAGATTTTTTTTCTTCTGTTTTAGGCTAGCAGGAGAAGGAATTTTTTTTTTAAATCAAGCAGAGTCAAGCCTTAACACAGGCATCACTAAAACTGCATTCCCTTTTAAAAGAGAAATTTGTGTCTCCATGTATCTGCAGATGAGCAAGATGGCAGCCCCTTCATATAATTACCCTCGCACATTCTGTGTTTTGTATCTATTCATGGAGCTGTGTAGGCATCACTGGGTAAAGAAAGGCTGTTGTTAAAAGTGGGGTTATCTGTGAGATACTGAATGTCTTTGGATTAACTGGGATACACAGTATAGCAGCTAAGTATAGTCACTAAGTGTACTATGGGGAGTAAATATAGTATATCACAAAGTATAGTATAGGAACACACACCAGATGGTACTGCTCTGTATAAATACTTCCTATGATTGCAGCTGTGGGTTTTCCTGCTGCTACATACTTGTCTGGTATATAATCACAGCTCAGAATATACTGGTCTACATATACCTCCAGCACTGATGAGCTCATGGGAGAAACATGGGGCCAGCCAGCATTTGCAACCTGCCCACTGATAAAGGAGGCACTGCAGACCCAGTTGCATGCTCAACAGCTTCAACACAAACATCCGCCCTGATTTTCTCTTTCCCTTGTAGTTAGGCATCCTTAATTCCTTGCAGCATCAGCTTTGCTCTGTCTCGATGGTGCTTGAGGTATAAATTTCTAGTGGCAGGAGGCCGTTTTAATTAACTACAATTGTTGCAAAGTGAATGAGGGGAGTTAAAAGTAAAAGGTATGTCTTCAAGGACAAGAAAAAGACAATGAAAATGTATTAGAAATTTTAGTGGTCAAAGAGGTGTGTCATTAAGTGGATGTGACAAGAATGGCAGAAGTGATATAAGGGGAAAAAAAACCAAACAAACCAACAAACTAGAAGTAATAAATATTTCAGCTCTGGAAAGGGGCAGAACAAGAGACACTCTTTAGAGGGCAAAGTCCTCTCTAGTCCGTAAATAATCAAAGATTATGTACAATAACATCTGTCTTAAAGAGGGGCAGCAGGCCTAAGTCAGAACAGCTGGCTTTGGTGTTAATTTTCAGTAAACCCTGACGTTCTTGGCTGGTTCTCAATGACTGACATAATAGTAATTAAAGCTAGTCAGCAATTACTTACTAAGAGGTCTAGTTGGTGCTATCGGTGGAAAATTTCCATTTATTTGACTTTAAATTTCAGTGCAAGTTTTACTGAAAATGTGCTATTGCAACAAAATTTTGGCAGAGCCCGGGCAAACCTGAAAGGAAACCTGCCTGGTTTTCCATTACTCTGCCTGGCAAAGGTGCCGTGGGTTCAGGGCGGGTTGCAGTTCCCAGCCACCACCTGACAGTCGGGAAGGGCCAGCCCACTGACACCTAGCCCAGACAGCCCCAGTGCTTTGGCTGGGGGTCCAGGGTGAGCTTGGGCTCACAGTTTCCTTCTGTGAAGCTTGGTCTCTGTGCTGCAGTGGCAAGCCTGTCAATATTTCCATGGTATATTGTGCTGTCTAGTGGAATCCTGGAGGGCGGGGGAAGTGGTTTTAGTTAATTAAATCATCACATACCACAAACACTTAAAAACTGGCGTTGAACCTGGGTGATAAAGACAGTTTTCTTAAGAGTATGAGATATGTGAAAATGGGAGGGATCTCAAGTAACCTCTTATTCCACACTTGGGTTAGATAGCAGTCCTAGGCTAGTGTTCAAAGGTAACAACATTGGCTTGAGCTGCTTATTTCAGACATCTAGTGAAGTCAAAGAAAAAAAATTATGGTCCCACAACCATTAAAGTGTGGAAGAGATGTTTCCAGCTATGCAGAATACATCACTGATACCTCAGTAGCCTCTGCACAAAAACGTGCTGGGGCATTCACTATGCTGCAGAGCCGCTGCCTTCATCAGCAAAGCATTAACACTGAAAGGAGATACGTCATGTGGAGCTTAATCCCCTTGCCCACCGCTTGAGCCAAGTTCTAAACCCAGTACATCACATAATGATAAAGAGCTTTGGAAATCAATATACCGTCCTAATTTTGCTACATCAAATGGGAAGGAGATCTTGTGCTGCTACTAACAGTGAAACAGAAGGTGTTTATTACCCAGAAAAAGCAAAACTAAAAATAAAAGGATTCCTGCTTGGCTACAGCTCTGCAGAACACTTTGAAGTGGATGTTTCAAGCTCCACACACTCAAATGGAAAGTATTCACAGCATTCATTCAGCTTTACATGTATCACACACCTCTCCTGGCTCATTTATCATAAGGCTTGGGAAAGTTACCCTCTTCTCAGTACCAGATTGTCTACACATAAATTATTACCTAGCTGTTTATTCCCAAGAGGAGGGTCTGTACCTCCTCTCAGATGGAAGCTTGCCAATGGCAGGAAGTGATGGATGCGTGCCATCAATATCAGCCTCCTTTTCGCTCTCTGACTGAGGTGAAACTTCTATCTCTTCCACTACTGACCAGCCAACCCTTCCCACCCTTTCTTTCCAAGATGGTTGAGTTTAGCTTCTTCACCAGCAGAGCAAGCAATTGACCCAGTTTCCAGATTGCCACAGTCAGACTAACCCAACAAACATGCATGAATTAATACAAGTGCTCACACTAAGACTGACATTTCCCCTTTGAATCCCCATCTTTAACTTGGTCCATCCCGAGGAAAGTTGGAGGGCTTGGCACAGAACATTCCTGAACTTCCCCAGGAAGAAGCAGCTGCTGAGGCAGACACCTTTATTATATCCCACCTTATTTACTGTTTCCTACAGGTCACTTGGTGGTATCCCCTTGACTTCTAACCATTCAGAGGCACTTCAGCCTGACACATCACTAGTGTACAGAAATAGATACTTTATTTATGTTCTCAAAGCCCCATTGCAGGGGTTAGGAGCCACCTGTTTCCCTTCTTCATCTACAGAGTGATAAAACTTACATCTATCTGAAACCTCCAACAAACTGAAATAAATCTTCTGATGGTGCCTGAGCTCTCTTAATACACTCCTTTGCTCTTAATAATGCTTTTGCACTCTACAGTTCTTCTTATAAACCTTCTGCAAAATGCCATTTAGCCCTTTTTCAATCCAGCCTCAAAGAAAACAAACATCTTAATTACCCCTGCTTTTACACCATTAGTAACTGGGCAGATACAAGCTCAACAGAAAATTATTTACCCATTATTTTCTCCAGGAAATCTGATGTCAAATTAGGCTGTTGCAGAAAATGTGGTTGTTCCTGGTATTGCTCATTAAGAATATGCAAGACACAGAACACTACTACTAGCCTCACCCATAATGAGCTGGGCAAACATCCGCATAATGTGTGGCTAAAACAGCTGGCAATTAAAGCAACTGCACTCCTAGAAGCTATTGGGAAATCAAAGAAAAGATTACTCAGAAAGCAAGTTTTCCTGAAATTGTTTCCAATGCCCAAGGCTTCATAGTACTATGTGAAGTACATCAAATTACATTCAGACTAACAGCATTCATGATGGAGTGACTCAAGCAACCTAGCCAGGAATAACTCATTTTCTTATATACAGTCATATACACCGCCAGAGCCATGAACTGACATTTTGGCTAAATGGGAATATTTTACCTGGCTTCAGGAACAAAAGAAAGACAAGGACAAGTTCAGTATTTCTGTAAAATAAAAAAAAGGTATCACCAGTATCCTCTAGATGGGACTAAAGCCATTTCCTTCCCATAGACATTGTGCCACCAGCAGCAAAAGGATCACATCCTTAACTTCAGAAGTTGGGAGTGTGCAGTTAACACTTCTTCAGCCTGTAGTCCAGGCACTCTGAAGCACGACCACCACAAAGGACAAGTTATTTACGCAGTGAAGGGGATGTTTTGCCAAAACACTGGAGTCAAGTAAGTGCCAAAGTCCTTAGCTAGCATATTCCAGATTCAGTGTCAAATCAGAGAAAAATCTCACAGCTGAATGCACATGTGAACAGGTATTTTACAATGCCTACTACAGCCTGATAGAATATTTTTATTAGTTACCCTTTAAACACCAGGAAGCAAACTGCTAGAATGAGAATAAGAAAAGTCTCCTATAGTCAAACTGAAGACTTTTTCTTTTTTTTAATTTCACTTTCAGTTTTTCTATTAAACATTATGCCCCACAACCATTGAATAATATGAACTAAGCAGTGTATGGGTACTAGCAATAAAATGTGAATCCTAGGAGCAGAGGGACCACAGGGCTTGCTGAGCAATGCCTTCTGGGACTATGGAGCCAGGCACAGCATTTTCTGTTTTTTAATCAGCAATCAGTGAGACAGGCTACTTTTTCTCCCTGTTGGACACAAGAAAATTGAGTTGCACACAAGGAGGTATGTGAAAGCAATAGCAGGTGTACCAAGTTTGCATGCCCAGGTTTTTGTAGGGAGGATGGGCTACAGGGGTGGTTTCTATGAGAAGCTGCCAGAAGCTTCCGCCATGTCTTATACGTCCAATGCCAGCTGGCTCCAGGACGAACCTGCCACTGTCCAAGCCAATCAGGAATGATAGTAACGCCTCTGTGGTAACATATTTAAGAAGGGGGGGAGGGGAAGGGGTATTATTATTGTATAGATGAAAATTGCAGGATGAGAAGAGCAGGGTGAATGAACATGTGAACAACAATACAGACACCAAGGTCAGTGCAGAAGGAGAGGGAGGACATGCTCCAGACCCCAGAGCTGAGGGTCCCCTGCAGCCCATGGTGCAGACCATGGTGAGGCAGCTGTGCCCCTGCAGCCTATGCAGGATAACCAGGGTGCAAAGATCCACCTGTAGC
>JAWMRA010000041.1:29325988-29577906 GCA_035584735.1 Pseudotriccus pelzelni | reverse complement strand
GGAGCCCATGCCGGAGCTGATGGATGCCTGAAGGAGGCTGTGACCCCATGGGAGGGTTCTGGCAGGGACCTGCTGACATGCAGGGAGAGGAGCCCACACTGGAGCAGGTTTTCCTGGTAGGACTTGTGGCCCCCTGGGGGACCCATGTTGAAGCAGCCTGTTCCAGAAGGATTGTATCCCATGGAAAAGTGACCCACAGTGCAGCAGTTTGTGAAAAACTGTTCCTGTGGGATGGACTCACACTGGAGAAGTTCATGGAAGACTTTCTCCTGCGGGAGGGACCCCGTGGGGAGCAGGGATAGGACTCCTCTCCCTGAGCAGCACCAGAAACAACTGACCACAACCCCCGTTCCCTGTCTCCCAGCGCCACTTGGGAGGACGAGGTAAAACTTGGAAGAAGGCAGGGGTGAGGGGAAGGTGTTTCTAAGTTTTATTTTACTTCTCATTCTCCTGCTCTGATTCTGCTAGTAATAAATTTAATTAATAATCTCACTTTGAGTCTGTTTTGCCCGTGACAGTGATCGGTAAGTGATCTCTCTGGGCCCTTATCTCAGCTCATGAATCCTTTGTTGTATTTTTTCTCCTCTGTCCTGTTGCAGAGGGGAGTGAAACAGCAGCTTTAGTGGGTACCTGGCATTCAGCCAGGGTCAACCCACTATGGCAGGTAACTTCAGATGTCCAAGCCCACCCTGCCTGTCACAGAAGGCTGTGCCACACACTCCAGCCTCAGCAGCAGCTCCCAGGAACAGTTTTATCTCCCTGGGAGCTCCAGCTAAAACTTGTTTGTTTTAGTCCAGATTCCCCTCCCAAAAGCTAAAAATAGTTTTCCTGCAAACTTGCTTGGGGAGAAAAACTGAAAGGGACAGTGAAATGGCGGCAACTTCAGAATTCTTAAATATTATTATTTAGGGTGGAAAAGGAAGGTAGACCCTTTTAGCCTCTAAGATACAATGTTCAGCACATGTGAAGAAGACCTGTGATGTTTCTACAAGCTGTGATTTCATCTGAACACTAGAAACTGCTTCTGCATGTTCTTTGATAATTATATTCTGTATATCTTCATCCCTCGATATTTGCTAATGTCCACACTGGAGGTCTATGACCGTTACCACAGCTATCTAAACACTGTATTTCAGCACGTATTGCAAAAATCACCAGGGATTAAAAAAACACTACTTACATCTATCGAAAAACTTTTTTTTTTTTCAATTGCTCTGGTATATTTACCAGAACATTCAATGTTGTTGCATAGCTGTGTTGAAAGTGGTGAACAGAAGACAAGGGACAAACATTCACCAGAATGATGGGTTCCACTGCCTGATCCTCACTTCAGACTAGAGATATGAAAACCTCTCTCCTTCCATTGGAATGCAGAAGGTGAGGAAGTAGGAAAACACTAACTTATCTGCAACATCTGTTTAAGTATCACCCATGTGTTTTGCTCTCCACATTTCTGAACACAGAAGTACTTTGCTCATGACAATTCTCATGCAAGGAGATGACCTGAAAAGCATCAATGTGTAAGTGAAAATGAATTCATCAGAACGATTGCTGCCACTCTGGGGAGACATGCAATCTGTGACAGATAATACACAAACACACATCACTATAGCAACACTTACATATGTTTTCTGAAAGGTCCAATCCCCGAGGGACTCATTCAAGCCTTCATGGAAAGTTTCAGCTCCCCAGCGAAAGACACCATCGCATGAGATGGAGCTGGCCAACACACCATCCACTGTATGAATTACTGGTCACTTGGGGCTGAACAAGTGATGAGAAATAGTTTGTGAGAAACCCAACATCTGACCAAAACCCTCCAGAACTAAGTAAATAACAAAAGTATTCACAAAAATACAGTGTCTTTCTGTAAGAGTGCACAGCAATCAGTACATATGAAGCTAACTGAAGAGTTAGATCACCTCTTCTAAGGTATGCAGTTTTGATGCAACATATATCTAGTGCTGGCTGAAATGATACATTTGGATTCAGTTTCCACTGGTTTACTGATAGTATTAACATATCCTTTGAAAGCATTCTGCTCAGTTGCACCCAAAGCTGAAATAGATTTTAACCTCAATGAGGTAAATCCCAGTTAGAAACCAAATATGTAAAGCTGTAGTAGTAGTGGTAGCGGTAGTGGTAGTAGTAGTAGTAGTAGTAGCTGAAATTTCGTCCTTCTGTCATACCTGTCCATAGTTACATGCTTATGTAGGATTGGCAGAAGGCAGGCAGGGGTGTAACCTGACAGCAAAAAAATCAAGAATCCAGTCCTGAGATTTATGCAATGTTGTATTTTGCATTTTCTTTTTCAGTGTCTGTCATCACACCAATAAGCCTCAGCCTAGAACAATGTCATTTCTAAAACATCCCGACTATGTGGGTGGCTATTTTAAACATTGTTGAACAAAGTTGCATATCCTAGAGGTCACAGGGTTGGAGGAAGTTGTAGCCATGTGCCCAGCATATTGTTGACACAAGGCAAGATGTCTTTGTTTATTAGACACTGATTAGATCATTTTTTGTATTAATTGGCCTTTCCTAATTGGCACTGCTGGTTGGCATGAACTGTGAGAGTTCCACATGAACTGCTAGCCCCAGCAGCAGCCTTTAGTCAAAGGAATCAGAAATAGCCAGGCACTTGCCCTGACCGATGCCTGTGAATAATCCTGCTGACATTTCTGCCTGGAAAAAGCATCCAGCCACATATCTCTGACAAGAGTTTTCAGCATTAGCAAAAACTTATAAACTGCTAATATACATTAAATCTTACCGTAAGAGGAGAGAGAAGTGAACCTAGTGACAGAAGGCATGCCTGCTTACTGGCCATCAGTATCACCTGCCCTAGTGCTGCACCCAGCAGTGCCCAGACATCCTTTCCAGAGCTCACTCAAGTGATTTCAACCCAGCAGGCAGATTGCGCACTGAAATTCTGAACGTGCACTCACATGTCCCTTCCAGTGTCTCTGCCATGGGGGCCTGCATTTCCAACAAAGGACAGTAATATCACAGCGGGCAAGTGATATTTCAAATGCTGAAGTCCTCTCTCCAGTGAACACATGCCCATCCATCATCATATGAATGGTCACTGAAGGCAGCCACCTGACACCCTTTAACTTTCAGGTTATGAGTAAAGGTGATGCTAAAACAAATTGACTGGTACTTGTTCTCTGAGTTAATCTGTCTATTGTAACCAACAAAATTGCTTCTGCTTGCATTTGAGGTTTGTATGAGGAAAGAAAATTTCTCTTTGACATTTCTGGCAATGTCAAATAGTTCTGCAAGCAGTATCCCACAGTGTGCACAAGAAAAATCTGTATTTTGGAAGAATCTCCACATTACTGTTTCCTGATTGTTCATGCCTGTGTATAGAGTGTAACAAGTTCTTGAGTTTCTGCAAGAGCATGACATACTAATCCTTACAACTATCACTAAAAAGCTGAGGAGGAATTTCTGCCATACACAGTCCTGTTTCTTAAAACATCACCCTCAAACTTAGTGAATAAGAGCTGAGTATGGTGACAGATTATACACAGTCACTGCTGCTCTGTGCCACCTCGCAGAGGGTAGTTGGGTGCTCTCTGTCCAACCCTTTGACTCATGTTTTGAGGAAACCTCTATGAGCTACAGCATCCAGAATAATTTCACATAATTCCTGTGGCATCAAGCAGAAACAAAGATCAATTTAAAATGACACATTCTGCATGACAGATGCTAAATTGGGAAAAAAAAATGTTTTCCCCAATTATGACAGAGGAAATGCCAGGCCAGTCCCTAGGCTAATATAACTTTGAACTTGGAGGGAGCAGATCCATCTGTCTTGACTCTGTAGGGAGAAGACAACTTTTGTCTGATTGCTTTTAAGAATAAGGAAAAAAAGTAGAAGAACTTTAGATGGTATCTATAGGTAGAAAAAAACATATTTGTGATGGTCCATAAGTACAAAATTTCAGTCATGATAGATTTAATTACTTCTGTCATCAGTACTAAGAAAGATAACAGAGCATGAAGCAACCATATTCAAGGGCACTAAAATCCTGTCTCTGCCTTCACTGGGAAAATTGTAGCTCTGAATTGTCCAGGAAAAAAAACCACATTCCAAATGTCACTAAATTGCTAAGGATCTGAGGCTAGGCTCATCACACTACCCATAATGCTGGGAGAAGTTGTTCAGAACCAAAGTAGGATCATCCTGTTTGTTCCACAAAAGAGAGGATTCAGTCTCAGAGGTACCGCTGAGAATTTCCATGGCCTGCATTCCAGGGCAAGTTTGGAGTGGATACTAAGAAACACGTAGATGGGGCAGCAGAATAAGGGATCCCTGAGGAGTTCAGCCCCTGTGCTGCTGGGACTCACATTGATACCAGCACCTGAAAAGGTGAAGCCACATAAAGTGCAGTCATGCAGAGTGGCTCTGCTCCCAGGCTTACCCTCAGCAGCAGAATCTGTTCAGTCAGTTCCCACTTACCAGCCTGCAGATTACTTCCTCCACAGATAACACCTCACAGGACAGAAATAACAAAGCTGTCTCTACTTGGGCAGTGTGGCTATGGCAATATCATATAGATCATGTCCATATGGACAAATCTGCTTTCAGCCCAAACTGTGATGACCATGTGCATGCTCCCTCTAGCTCCCAAATTGTCCCTGTCTACCTTGGTCTGCAGGAGAATTAATTGGCACATGGGAAAATCACACCAAGGAGTGTACGAACAAATTGAAGACCACTATCTGAGTCTGTACTCTGGTTCTAATACTTTTAGTATGTCTGAGATACCCGAATCAGCTTTATTTGTGTCAGGCACAGCTCTGCTCCCACTGAGCCAGCTGGAAGCACCATGTCCACAGCCCCAGAGCACAGCACCAGGAGCTGGTACACCTGAACAGGTTCTGTACCCCCGTACCTGGCTCCCTTCTGCTTCCTCCTCTGGGACCTCAGGACCAGTGACTCCAATCCCACCTGAGACAGTTTCCAGTATCCACAGGACAGCACACAATAGCTGGGAAGCCCTCCGTGCATGAGTTCACCTGGCAGCATCACGCAGAAATCCAAGCTGGCTTTGTGTGGAGCTGCCTTGAGAAGTCATAGTAGTTGTATTACTCAGGTCTTCCAGCTCCACTTTTCCTTGGATAATTAAAGCTGACAGGACATAAAAGCAGTAAGGAAATAAGTAAAAGCTTAGGCTACAGATTATCATCCAGGAAAGCCCTTATAATAGCATGAACAAAACTTTAATTTGTACTTTTAGCTTCCATTGCACAACTTTTGTTTGGGACAATTTCTGTGTCCTTCACATGCATATTAAGTGACATAGGGACTGGTCCTGCAGCTTTTATGCATTCTTTTATTTTGAGTGCCTGCTCCTGCAAGACTAAGGTCTAAGTGATCATTTCCATCTCCATCTTTGTATATTATTGATCTCTCTGTACTGTTGTCTTATTTCCCCTGGCAAAGCCTTTCAAAGCCAAAGGAAATGAAACAATACTTCCCTCTACTGGAAGACCCAGGAATTCTGGAAATTAGTGCCAAGTGTTAAATTTTTCTGAACAACTTTTGCCAGCTTGAGAGACAGTCTACAGCAGCAGGGGGCAAAGAAAACAAAGGGGAAGTGGAATTTTTTTGTTTGGTTCTTAGCACTGGATTAAAGCTTTGGGGAATTCCTATATACCTCACTCTTTTTCCTCCAAATTTTAGTCAATATAGTGTGGGTTTTTATTTTATTATTATTTTAATTTATATTATATTTTTATTTTATTGTATCATTATTACTTTAATAATCTATTATTTTAATTATTGATGCTCCTCTGAAAACTCTCATGCCATTCAGGACTAAATACTGATATTTTTAAGTCTCACTCTGTGTGAAATTTCCTGGATCTGTTGCATGGCTATTAGCTAGATTTTCTCAGACTACAATTGCATGGCCTATTCTAGGCCTCCAACGACAGTTTTAAAAAAAAAAAATCAATCACCACCTTTGAACCTCCCACTGGGGGTATGATTCAATGGCTAGCCAGGAGAAGGCTCCAGGGGACATGGAAAATTTCACTTGTGGCTTATAGATCTTATTGAGAAGGCTGTTCCACAGGGCTGGAAAGGGTGATTCCCAGTGGAGTCATAGGAGCCCAGAGATTTCCAGCTTTTTTTATAAATCAGGATCACGTAAAGCAAGGTCAAGCACCAGCTGTCCCATTCCTTATTTCCATGCATCATCTACTGGCAGCTGTCCATAAGCTTTTCTATAGATAGAGGGACTTCTAGTGGTTGTAAAGGCCACAGGGAAATTTGATAATAGGGGAGATTTATACCAGCTAATTCCCAGATACCTCTGTTCTCAGTTTTGCCTCTGTCGGGTTGCCTCCCAGCCTATTGCAGGGTTCTGCACAATGCTTACATTACTTTCCATACCTTCTGATTATTCGTAACTTACTGCTGTAATCAAATTAGGCCCACAAAAGTAAGTTTGTTCAACAGGCTTAATGTCTACAAATTTTCTTCATATGAAATCCAAAGCGTCCTGAATTGCTCTTTAACTGACAAAGTATCATTATCTAACACCTCTTTAACCAGTGATGTAACAGATGAAGTATTTCAGACGCTAATAAATGTTACCATTTCTGGACCGAAACAAAGAACTATGCAACAGCAAAACTGCAGGCAGGAAAATAGACACAAAACAATTTTTTCAACTGAAAACAGAAAGAATTATAGGTAAGATCTCCATGTTTATATCCTGAGACCATTTTTGGTACGCATGCAGCACTTACTGAAGCAAAGCTTTTACCAATTCAGTAGTAGTTGTTCAAGGATGCCACCTCTAATCCAGGGTTTGGATTTTGCCAGGGCTCTGGAATAAACCCTTGTTGCTTTGAAAAAATCACAGTGGCATCCCTCAGGAGCTACAAGAGGTCAGAGTGCCCTTTCCTGCCTCCTAAGACCCACTTGAATGACAGGATTAGCAAGCTAGTTAAAGAACACCAAAATGTAATAACAAAATTCATGGCTTTGACATGCTTTGCTGAGGACTCCTCCCCCCAGCTTTTGTTCAGTGAGTCAGTTCCTCTGTTTCACAAGGAATTTCGGATACTGTTTCTTTCCTGTGTCCAGGAACACATTCGCTCAAAGTTCGAAAAGGAAGGAAAATGTACTGTTGCTAAAAATGACCACCATATCGTCACTTCAGGCGGGTCATGAGCTCTTTACGCCAGCGGCTAAGCAGTCATGCTCAGCTAGCTCCATTCAATGAAATCAGGTTGCATGTATGAGTAACTAGTTATTCAGCCTCATATTGAATTCAAAACCTGGTCACTTAAAGTCAGAATCAGAAATCAGAAGACCATAGCAGATCACAAGGTCTTAAGTCACACTGTAGGATAGGACTTTCTGTTCTTAATTATTCAGAGCAAGACCTCAAGACTTGGCATCTTGAATTGAGCAGGAAAAAAGGGCCTTTTTTTTTGTAGGAAAACAGCACAGCAACCTCCTAGAAACAGCATAGCTGGAAAGAATAGAGCTGGAGCAATTTCATTCTAGGGCAAATCTCTCAACCATTCCCTGATTTAATATTAACATTTATACTGCCGCTGTGCTAAAAGGTCCTGGCTAGCTTGTGCTCCACTAGGCTAAGTACCACGCTGATGACTTTATCTGCAACTTGAGGCTCCAGTTCAGCCTGTAGCCCAAAGACGAAGATCACTTATCACAGCTGAAAGGTGACCTGCTTGTCCTTTAACACAGAAAACTGTGGCAGAGAAAGTGAGGTTCCCAGGTGAGGGATTGCCCCCACAGGTAGTGTGGTTACTACTGTCTCAACATCTTTCATTCTGAAATTGGGACCAAATTTGGGAAAAATAAGTGAAACCTTCAGCTTCTGTAGACTTTCACATCTGATTCTTCAGAACAGTATGCCTTGCTGCTGAACACAGAGGTCCATCATTCCGCATTATAAGTAGGCATTTGCAAAATTGGGAGAAATATCAACCAGCTTTATGAGATACACCTGAATGTGGCAGCAACTGCTTTTAAAAAGCCTGATAATATCCCACTGCACTTGTGGCATTGGTCCCACACTGGCTTTGTTTACTATAATAAAGTTGTACATTCAGTCACTGCAATTTGTTGGACTTAATTATCTTAAAGGTTTTTTCCAACCTTAATGATTCTGTTGTGCCCTTTTTTTGTTGTTTCATTGTGGTGTTTTAGTGACTGTTGCCCCCACCTGGAACTTGTTCAGTCACGTTCCTCAGATGCTTGGAGTGACACATCCCCAGTGTGACTGGAACAAAATTGTACATCCTCTTCATGGTGCCACCTATGACTTATGACCATGTTTTATCCCTCAAAAGGCACAATCTGAGGCAATAAAACCCTTCAGCCTCAGAGAAACCATCTGAGCGCACAGTGTTCCCCACCACATTTATATTTGGCTGGGTAGATGGGGATTATTCTTTCAGACTGGAGAGCGGTGAAAACCATGGATTGCAGCAGCTGAGAACTACTAAAAAGTAAGCCTTCTCCTGTTTGTGTACTTGAAAACAAAAATATAGAGTCTCAGGACTTGGAGGAGACACTGAAGCACCTGGAGGTTAACGCTGTGTGTCGTGGGTGTCAAGCTTCAATCTTATGGGTCCTGCATGGTAGCATGAAACTGTCATGGAGAGACTAATCCTGGATGGCTTAATCTTGTAGTTCTGCCTGAGGGTAACTCTAGCTGATGAGTTTGCTGTAGTAGCAGAATTTTTCAGATATATACAATTACTGTATATAATAATGAAGTCACACATACTTTTGGTATGTTTAAAAGAAGAGTCAAACAAAGCAAAGATTAAGCAAATAACGTAATGTTTGCTCATAAAATTCATGAAATAATAAAGATCAATTGTCCCCTAAAGGACAAGTTCTGCTTCTGGCTCCCAGACCATGAAAAGTTGGCCACTCCAAAGTAGGCTATCGCTAAACAGTCTTCAACAGCACATAATTGCCAAAACAATCCCTTTACATTTTACATGTCCTTACTGTGAATTGTCAGACTTCACTGCACAGAGGAATCTAAGCAGAGCTTTTGAAGACAATATCCCATTAGATATTCCACTTGGCCTCCATTTGCCTACCTTGGGAGGAACCCCTTGCCAAAGAGCCTCCATTTCCTGATGCAAAAGTATGGCACAAAACTATGAAATACCCTTTCTTATTTCCATGTCATGGGCACTAGATGCCACGTGCCACATGCTGCCAGGAGCCACAGGATGTGCCCTGATCATCACCACCCAACATCTGAAATCCAGAATCCCATAGTGGTTCTCTGGGAGCAAATACAGGGTCATATTACCAAGACCAGCAGAGATATCCTTCTTCCAAGATTTTATTTCAGGGTGGCATGCCATTCTGAAACACATGACCTAGGCAGCCACATGACATCAGACATGAAGCAGGTTGTGCAACAAGAAATCCCGAGGCATGTGCTACCCACCTTAATATTCAGAGTAGCTCACTAAAATTGCCACTCTCCATGTTTGATTTTTTATTTGTCTCAGCTGTCTTAAACAGAACATTCAACACAGAGAATTGCATATTCTCCTCAGCCTTTTCACAGGGGCCATTTTCTAAATCTTCAGGAGCTTCCCTTTTTCCCACCTCTCATCTCCATCTAATTTTCTGCATTTGCTATTCCAGATCTTGGTCATACACTCCAGAATCACATGTGAAGCCTCTAAAATAGCAGAATAAGCTTTATACAGTAAGTCCACAAAATAGGAGAATGGAAAAGAAGTCTGTCTCAATGCTTGTTATTGATGCTCAGCAAGCAGAGTGGAAGGGCAATGCCTCCCCATGCTTTCTGCTCTGTCTCTGCCTATGGCTGCCTGTTGTTTGGTTTGCGCTCCATTATAGCCCCAGATCCCTATTTTTTTTCTTTTTTCTCCATAAATACCTGCAGACTGGTTGTAATTCTACATTTGATTTTGCCTCACTTGACACAGAGCTTTTTACCTAATCTTAGAGTTCTTTTCCAACCTTAGGAATCCTATGATTCTATAAATCAGTCAGCTGAAGTTTAGTAATGAAGTTTAGTAATGACATTTCCCCAATGGATTTAACTTGGAGTTCTCCTGCTCTCCACAATAATGCCCATCCATCTCAGATCGGTTAGGTCTTGCATTTCTCCACTACTTCATTATAAAGTTCATCAGTCCTAGCTAAAACGAACTAATTTATCAAAATGTTTGCTGTTCTAGTCCATGTGCAGAGCCCCTCGTGGGTAAAATTGTGTCAGAACCAGAAGTCTAGAAAAAAAACAACACATGGAATAATTCAGCTGGGCCTTATTCTTTACAAACTGGTCAAAGGAAAAAAAACAGGTGTTATTTTGGCACATGGGAAGCATTTCTTCCTAGGACAAGGGAAAGTTTTCAGACATGGTCAAAAGGTTTTAGGTTTGGGGATTTAAAACCTGGATAATCCAGCTGCATAAGTATGGATGAACTAGGAACACAGCTATTCTTGCTGGGTCTGCCTTAATAAGAAATTAATTAAGATGCTTCTTCCTCTGCTTCAAATGTTTTTCTAGAATTTTTATGCAATCTATAAACTTTCACTGATTTTCTCCTAATGTTCTCTTTCCCTTTTTATTCCTCCTAACTGATACATTTTAAGGCTACGGGCTGCTCACCTGATGCCAGCACAAACCTGAAGGTTCCCTGAACTCTTTTGAAAGGAAAAAAATCAAGCCCTAAGGTAAAGATTTCTAGTCCTAGAGTATCTACCCCTGCCATAGTTAAGCAATTCCAATTATGCCTGCCCTAAGGAAAATAAGTAAATTGTGCCTTGACATAAATGTCCCACAATCCAACAACTGTATCAGGAGGCAAGCCCAGCCATCTGGTTGGCGCAGTATCCACCTATCTCTTCAGCACAATCACCTCTAAAAATCTAGTCCTTTCCAATGTACTTGTTTGGCTGTACCTCCACATTTGAAACTGAACACAACCTACCAAACACTATTGATTGAAACATTACGTTATCATATTACTTTCAATAGCACTCTACTCCAACCCAAAATAGCATTTGCCTTTGATCCTCTGTACCAGATGTTTTCACTGAGATATCCACGACATCTGATTTCCTGAGTGATTACAAATAATTTTTAACTCAAATTACTCTTCCAACATGCCGATACAATATTTAATATGAAGATGTGTCATTGTGTTGGGTAGCTTACTTTGGTCTCTCTGATTAGCAAGTCACACAGTACTTTAATTAAACTAGATAAATCATTACCTGCAAGATTACCTGATCTTCTTCACTTCCTCTTTCACCAGCTTATGAAGACAAATATCTTTAAACTGTCAGTCAAGACAGATAAATGTGTTATCAAGTCAGATCCTTTTGTTTTCTAAGCAGTTATGCAATCAGGCCTGACCTTTATCCACTTGCTTACTGAATAGCTAATTGTGGGAACTTTTGTCAAAACCCCTATTCAGAAAGCAGCGCATCCAACTATCACTACATCACCTTGTGTCTCTAAGAAGAAAGGTGACGCCACACTGGTAGAACAGTGTAGAAACTTCCCATTTCTTCCTATGTAACAAATTATTTATTGTTCATCTCCTCTAGGGTAAAATAAAATAAAAATTTAAATAAAAATTGAAATTTAAATAACATTTTAAAAAAAGAAATGGTTGGAAGGATAAAACAATAAAGGATAACTTAAGTTGTCTTACATAATAATTATTTAGAACATAAATGTTCTAACTTCCTTTTAGGAAGTCTGAAGCAAAAAATCAAATGAAAACCATGGTCCATCAGTACTGCTAATGGGAGGGTGCCTCCACTCAGTGAGGATGTCTCATGTAGGATCCATTGGAAAGCTCCTTGACAGCTTTTGAGCTCTGGTCCAACAGCAAAAGAACTTGGGCACATAAAAGTAGGATCTAGACCTCCAGGTACGTAACACATTTCTTCACACCTCTGTTGAGCTTCCACCTACCCTGCCATGTGCAAAGTGAGTGAGAATGAGAGCTGACCAGAGAACTGTTGCTCTGCAGGCTGGTGTCCTGTGAGGCCATGGAGACAGCATTGCTGGTACAGGAACAAGGGTTGGGTCAGGTGGTAACAAGCAGCAGATGGTGGAGAAGCTTGAGGGCATAAAAATATGCTGGAAGTCATAGCCTGCAGTTTCACAAATCATGTTATCTGTTATCTATTTTCAATACTCAGAGTGGACTCATAGGACAAAGGTCTTCCTATTAGCCTGGGTTCCCATGGAAATGAAGATTATGCTATTTCTGTTTCTCTCTTAGCTCTTCCTGCAGCTTTCTGGACCAATTTTTGGCCTGTTTTGGTGCAATATGACAGGACGTTGCAGTCCTCAATAAATTAATGTTTTTAAGAGTTGAATAAAAGTCAGCATCTAGAGAGAGAAGAAATTCAAATCTTCACCAGAGGAAAGGTTTCAAATCAAGCCTTCTTCCTCTGGAGCGTTTGGCTATTCGACCATATCTCCAGCCAGAAACAAAATGTCTTGCCTCTTGCCCAGCCAGTAGTTAGGTGAAAGGGCAGGGTGCTATAGATACATTTAAGGAACATGGTGGGAAAAGGCACAGGCTGCCAAGAGCTACAGGGAGCATTATTTCTACAGACACAGCAGAGCAGCACAGTTCAGTTAGCACAGAGGCAGCTGCTCTCAGTTCCCCTGAGCTTCCATGTCCAGCAGCAACTAGGAGCATCCGAGGAAAAATACCTGCAGTGGAGCCCTAAACTAATCTTCTTCCAGTGTGAGCCCTGCCTTTTACATACATTTCTTGAGCATAAGTAATGTAATGGATACTACCTGAACCAGCTCTAGGCTTTTAGCTCCAGGGGCAAAGTTGAGATTTGCCATGCTGTATTTGAGGGGGTGGAAGTGGATGTCCCTTACATGGGAGGAAGACATAGGGATGGTATGTGGCAGAAGGGCCAGGCTGTCCAATTCTACAGCCCACTGTGATGAGGAGGTGATAGGGTGACTGCTGCCAGTGGCCAGACATGAGCTCAGCCTCTACCCCAACACACCCCTAAGTGGCAGCAAGCAGCAAACCTGGATTTCCACAGCCATGGCTTGTTCCAAGCAGGTGATAAGACCAGAGGTGTTTTACCATCTGAGATGTCTGCCACCCTCTACAGATCCTCTGCCTGCCTCACCAGGGTAGAAAGCCAGATCTGGGTTTCTCCCAGTGGACAGCAGCTACTGCTTCCCTTCTAGATGGATCCCAAGATCAGCCTTTAACTTTGAAGTCCTTAAGCCTGTTTTCTGAAGTGGTTCCACTTTGAAAGGAAACTTCACTGAGACCAGAGAGGGAGAATGTCCTGGGTGAGTTTGGTAGCTTCTCAACACTTAGTAAGGCTGGGGGGATGACTAGGCTTCTGTACAACCTCCAAGAACTGGCTCTGCATTTTATCCAAACAGTGTGGATTATCAAAGAAAAAAATATGTTGAAGATGTTCAAAACCTGTTTGTCTGATGCAAAACATTCTGTGAACAGAAGTAAAAATAAAGTAACTTTGCAGACTCAACTTCTCCCTAACCTATGTGTAAAGCCAGCCAAACAGTGTCATCTGGAAAGCCTCAGACATTTTAAAGTCTCCCTTGCTGTTCAAAGACAGCAAAAGAGGGGAGGAGGGGAAGAAAAAAAAGAAAAAAGCTTTTCTACATCTGTTTAAGGAAAACACTAGACATTGCTTGATTTCACATTTGAGGGAGACTGATTACAGCCAAAGGTTTGATGTGTGTTTTGCAGCACAGAAAGATATTCTGGGGCATTTTACAGCCACTATAAATGTTATGTTCCAGAGTGGATAAACACTCCATTATCTGAGAAGCTGAATCATTACTCCTCAATGGTAGTGTCATGACATATTTTTAATTGGCAGTTTGTGGTGATAACAACTAAAAGTGCATCATCTTTTCCAGGAAGCTTGCCTAATGCAGAGATCCATTTGATCTTCTGATTTCTCTATCGACTTGTGCTGCATGCCAAAATAACAAGTCATGCTTTCATGTCACCACTAGAAATGAGCTTAGCCAGAGTCCGTCTCCAGACAGAAAACATACTCAGAGTCTGAAGGGATTAGAAATCACTAAATCATAGGTAAGGAAATAGCATCCAACAACAGAGTTCAAGAGAATTTGGTAGGATGAGAATAAAGACTGGGGGGAAACAAAGAGCAAGAAATATCAAGCATATGAAGTTCAGGGAGGGAAACTGACGGATTCTGCACCTGGGATGGGGCAACACTGAATGTTCCAACAGAGAAGGCTCATTGATTCTTGATGGGACCCTTTCAAGTCAGCATATTCTGTGATTCTGTGCAATGGCAACAGAACTTAGGAGATCTTTGAGAACACTTTAAATACAGTTTTGTTGTGGTACTTTAAGTAATTAAAGTCTAGTGAATGTGAGAAGAAGAATTTAAGCTAGCATGCTGAATAATGAAGAATGAATGTGCTATTCCCAGTGATACTGAGGAGAGATTTTGGGGCCAGTCTGTTAGCCCCACTGAGCAGTGCTGCTGCTGCTGCATTATGAACTTGGCTCCTAGCCAGAGATAGGGATGATGAGGGCTCTGGCTCACCTTTGCAGCTTAATGACTTTATCTTTCACCCAAATGAAGCTGTAAATTCTGCCCTTAAGAAAGCATCTCAGTCATTTACAGTGAAGAACCCTGAAAAATTCGGGACAATTTGCTCATCTGCAAGAATATCTTGAAGTATTTCAATGACAGCCCTCTCCAGAAGCCTCTTTGGCATGTCTAGCACCGAAGACCAGAGCAGACAACAGTGACACTGTGACTTACTTGGCTAGCACATTGCCACACATTGTACCCGTGGCTTGGATGACATGTGCAATAGACTTCTTTCCTCCAAGGTATTTACTTCAAGGCCATGTTCTCATGATTCTTCTGAAGGCAAGCAGAGGGTCCCCATGTCCCACTGCTCTCATGCCTGTGTTGCAGATTTGCCACTAGAGGACACTGAATCAACATGAGACCTTGCTGAGGGTTAGAGAGGGGGTGCTGCTGGCAGGTGGGGTGGGGGGGAGCTGGGCACTCTGTGGTCACACACCACTGCCTTCTCCCACTTATGAAAACTCTGGGAAAGCTGGAAACTGGATAGGGGGGTCTCAGCTGCGCCAGTAGTGGTTTACCACTTGAGAGTACAATTTCTTGGATGCTTTCCATTCCTTTGGGATTCTTTCATTTCATATTTGGGGTGCATTTTTTATGCCACTGGGGAGGAAAACTGGGAAATCAATGTTATTTTGCATTGTGCAAAGCTCATGTGTTTGTTTATGATGAGCTCTTCACTAGGGAGCCCATTCAAAAGGAATTGTGAAAGAAACCAAACAGGAAAGGGTGGAACAATGATCTCGATAAGAAGCATCACAGGCAATACTCAAACACAATAGTCAGATTTACAGCCTGGAAGATGTGAGGGCTCTGCCCCAACCCCAGTGAAACTGTTGTTTTTCTAAGGCTGTAGATCCGGAGATCAAAGGGTAAAGATCAAGCCTGCAGAAGGAGCAGGGGAGAGGGGGCTGCAAAAGTCCTTTTAGGTTCCTAAGGCTGACAGAGGCATGAATTCTGACTTGATCTCCAAGAGAGCAAAGTCTCCTTGACTTGTACAAAGTCATACCTACTCATAGGCATAAGGGGAGTGCTGAGTAAAAGAGAGCAGCATGTAAATACGTTTCTGCTGTTTTACATCTATATCTCCAAAGTTCAAGCACTTGGGACAGAAGCTCTTTAGTGGTATGAGGCAACCAATAACAGTCTATGCCTGTTCCCATGAGGGACTACCTACCTCGCCACAGCTGTTGTACTGTGATGGGTGTCACTCTTCACGAGTGAGGAGCTGGATGCAAGGAACTTCTTGGGATTGACTATCTGGAAGGAGCTACACCAAATGCCAGTACAGCACCAGAGCATATCCAAAGCAGGGCTGGTTCCTGATATAGGCAGCACAGCAGAAGACTACTTGAGTAGAGCAAAATGGACCATTGTCCCTTGTTGCTTGGCCCCTCTCAGGATAGAGAAGTCACTGATGCCGAATGAAGGTAAGTCAGGCAGGTGAATCAGTAGCTCTCAACAAGCCAACTCTGTCACAGGAGACACCGTTGCTTTTGCCCACTGCAGTTCTCACAGGCACCCATGTAAAGGGTATCTGTGCCTTTCCAAGACCCTCTTCACGAAGTTGCCAACCTGCTACACCTTTCCCCTGCAGACAAACTAATTCTGCAAGGGATGGGTGCCCTCAAGGGCAACCTAAAGCCAGCTCCAAGCAAAGCTTTGGCAAGGCACCCAAGGAGAAGCCTGCTGAGACCCAGTACCAAATTTAAGTCACCATGAAAATGACACCAAGGCACCACCACCACCTCTGGGAGAGGAAAATAAACAGTTTCTCCATCAAAAGCATGACATAGGTCCTGTGTCAGTGTAAAGGGACATGTACATTTACATATAAGAGGGGACAGTCACTAAACCATGGTGCAGCTACTCTGGCAGTGCTCCCAACAGGAGAAAAGATTGTCAGTCTGGAACTTTTCACGCCCCAGCACAGAAATCCATGCTGAGTTTGTGACAGTGTTCACAGTGCCATGGTGGGTACAGTGCCTCAGAGTTGACTGTGGAAATACAGGGTCCTTTATGACACTCCTCTTTCTTTTCCTTCTTTGAAAAAATACATTAGGATAGGGTCACTTCACCATCAAGCACAGAAGAACAGTCTCTGCAACAAATACTGCTTCTGGCAAACATCTTCAGCTACTTGTAGCATCTGAAGTACAAGAAGTAGCTGCAGTAAAGAAAGGAAGGAAAGTGGAAGCATGCAAACAGGACTGTTGTCCCCAGAAGTTACCTAAAGTGTCTCTCATGATAGGTGAGAGTTGTGGTACAATGAGAACAGGAGAATGGAAGAAGAGATTAGTTTAATTTTAAGTGTTGATAAATATTAACTTTTATTCAGTTACTGTATTTTCCATGCCATTAGACAAGACACTGTTACCACGGAAGCTGCACGGAAGCTTCCATCAAATTCCCTATTTCCCAGTAGGTAGGACAAGCTTACAGGGCAGAAACAGGTCCAGTTCAGAGCAGGGTTGCAAACCACCATCTCAGGAAGCATCCTAGCCAGATTACTACAGGATGTTTGGTGGGAGAGGGAAGAAAAAAAGTGGACTCCACCAGTTACCTCCTAAGGCTTTGGCTTTTTTTTAATTGTTCTATGTAGCAAATTTGGTTTACTTCTGAAATATCAAAGCAAACCATTCATAGAATTATGAGACATTCTTTCCTGTTCTGTTCATCCATACTGTTGCCAAGCTTGTCCCCAATCCACAGGCAGCCACTGCTAAGCCAAAGTTGCATTCGTCGGCACAAGCTATTTGATGAGAGAAAGTAAGAATCCATCCTGTTTTAATATCCAAATGGGTTTCAAGGCAAGCAAGAGTAATTTTTTTTTTTTTTTTTTTCAAAAAGAGACAAAGACTGAAAATTTAAGAAATAAGTTTCTGGAAAATTTGCCCAGTTCAAAATCCTCACAGCCACCGAGAGGCAAGAATACAGCTTTAAATCACAGCATGAGGCAGGAGGGGCTGCACATCCTTGTCATGCACAGCCAAAATCAAGAGCCTGGAAGGAATCTAGATAAATCCCATATTGATATAACTCACACTTTCTTTCACCTCTCCAGCCCCATTCCTCAGCATTATATCAAGATGGGCTCTCACTGAGTTGTCCAAAGTCTACATTACTCAATTCTGTGTGGGTGCATCCCCCACCTCACCCACCCGTCACCTCTGATCTCTGGCCCTGACCTGCATGGGAGCTGAAGGTGGAGCCTCTCACATACCTCCAGTCTCATTCCAGAGACTCTAACGACAACATCCAATGCTTGTTTAACTTCAGGGATTGCCAGAAAGAGCTATGTTTAGGAAAAAAAGATCTTAAAAGTTGCTCCTTTGACTTGTGCTCTCTGGTAGTTCCTGGCTCCTGCAAGTCTTCCTGTACCAAAGCTAACTATTAAGCTGTTGTTATTGTAACTCAATTCAGTAACAGCAGTTGCCCAGCAAGCAATACATTCAAACGACATAAACCTTCTGGAGTCACATTAACATATAAAGGACATTTTGCTGTACACTTTCACTTCATAATTCTCTGCTGTTATTCACATACATGAAATGGGGATAACTAGCAGTGAAAAATAAGTTTCACAACTTCTAAAAGGTAACAGTTTTATCAAGTATATAAAATATCTTCCTGGCAGCATATGTAGACACGTTTTTAGTTTTATATCTGGCTTATTTAAAAAAAAAAAAAAAAAAAAAAGGAATTGAAATTAGGACACCTGCTTGTATTCAGCTTCTACCTAATTTCAATTATTGCAAGCACAAAATAGAAGAGCAAATACAGGCAATTTCAAATAGCTCTATCATTTGCCATCATATTCTATCTCTTGTTTAAAAGTGTACTAGTTGGAATGGGCTATTTTGATGGAAAAATGTTAATTTAGTGTTCTGATTTCACTTTTTTGTTGCAGAAGATAGAGATGTACAAGACTTCAAAGGCTTTCAAATTGAAGAGTTACAATTCTGCAGCACAATTATGATCTCTGTTACATGCATATTCAGAAGCAGATTTTGAGAGATATTCAGAAGTATACTGTTATTTGCAATCAAAAACATCAGCTCAAAATTATGAGGATTATTCTTCCATTGCTTGTCTCAGTATTCATGTTAATGAAAAGAGCTGTGAAAATTCTGTCCCAGCTGATTTATAGTCCAGCTTTCAGACAGGAACATCAGACATAGGGTACATATTCAAGATAGTGCAAAAGTGTCAAATATTTTTTTAATTCATTTTTGTGCAAATACGTTGTGAAGAATAGACTTCAGCTGTGGCACTGGTTACAGATAAGTAATCCTACCTGTTAGTTACAAATTCCTTGCAGTGGGCCACCTTTCTAACTGTGTCACACCATCTGGAAACACCAGTGGGCTGAAGCACAACAGCTGGTGTGGCTTGTCATAGATCCTAAAACAAAGAACCAGAGAGCAATTTGGAAGAGCTCAGTTTTAGATGTTTAATACCTTCTCAAACATGCCAAAACATTTTAATTCACAAAATAAACATGTTGTTGTTGTTGTTATTATTATTACAAGGGGAACTTATATGTGGACTTCAAAGCTATGCGCCACTGCACTGTTGGCTGCACCATGAATTCAGTCACCAGCCATGTTTTTCTTCAGCCTTCTCAATTAATTTTGCAATTTTTTTCTGACAGATCAATAACTCTGGGTTTACAGCCCTTCTGATGCCCAAGGTAGCAGATTCATCTGGAGACAGGATCAGTCTGAGCAGTATCTATTCAGGAGGTCCACAAATACATGCTAACTTGCAGCTGAGTTCATCATAGCTTGGAGACTACAAGACTGGAGCCCAATTTACTATGGCATAACAGGGTATGCTTGGTCTGATATCTATAAACATCTGAGCAGATTACACACCTCCTAACCTTGTGCAAATCAATGTAATGTGATGTAATATAGCACAGGCCATGTATGTCCAAAATCCTGCCTTTGCAGCCTCTGCCACAAGCCTTTTTCCTTTGTAAAGTAAGTTCAGAAGTGCAGGGAGAAAGCTGGGCCTCCCAGTGCTGATCTTCTCCAGTCTCCAGCAGGACACAAGCCCCTACTCCAGCACTGAGCTGTGTGACCAACAACAGCTGTCCAGGGACAACTTGGACCAAAGAGAGCTGATCTGGATATAGGAAAGTAGCAGCAGCATCAAGGATCTGAACAGGGAAAGAAGAGGATAGTGGTTTATTAGCTAACAAGCTACTGACAAACGGAAGAGGACAGGCTGGCAACCCATGCTGGGTCTGCTCAGTGTATGGTTTGAATGAAAGGGCTCTGCAGAAAAAAACATCCAGAAGCAGAGGAGCCTGTCTGGAAAATGATCCCAGCTGCATCCAAGCCCAACACTGTATCTCACAACTCTTTTTTTTTAATATCTTCACATTAAATGTAAGATTTGATTGAAAGTCTTTGAAATCCATTTATACATTTTCGTCAGCCATTCTTCTTCCTGTTTGTGTCATGACTGTTTAAGAGGGCATGTTAAATAAGCGTAGTTTTAAGGGACTGTACGTTTAACTTTCTAACAGCACAGGTATCTCCTGTTCTCAGGCTGCTGTGAAATGTTATTTTTTACCACAGAATCACAGAATATGGTGAGTTGGAAGGGACTCAAAGGATCATCGAGTCCGACTCAAAGATGGAGCCCTGTGGAACCCCACTAGTGACAGATCACCAGTCTGATATTACCCCACTCACTATTACCCTCTATGTTTAACCTGTGCTCACTTAACCTTAACTGCTCACTCAGACACTATCAAAAACTTTACTGAAATCCAAGAAGATTACATCAGCTGGCTTCCCTTGAGCAACTGGATGGGTTACCTTATCATAAAAGGAAATCAGGTTGGTTAAGCAGGACTTTCCTCTCATGAAGCTGTGCTGGCTGTGACCAATAACTGTGTTGTTCTTCAGGTGTTTTTCAATACTTCCCAGAATAGTATCCTCCATAACTTTACCAGTCACTGAAGTGAGACTGACAGGCCTGTAGTTTTTGGGATGCTCCTTCTTGCCCTTTCTGAAAATTGGAACAACATTCACCAGCTTCCAGTCAGCTAAGACCTCTCTGGATTCCCAAGACTGCTCAAAAATCATTGAGAGAGGTTCTGCAATGACATCAGCCAAGCTCTGTGAGGATTCTTGGATGAATCCCATTGGGTCCCATAGATTTGTAGGGATCCAGCTGGAGCAGCAGATCCCACAGTTTCAGGGTCACCTGGAAGTTGATCTTTCTCACAGTCAAGGTCCTCCAGCTCAGGGCACTGAGACCCCCATGGTCCATCACCCATGTTGAAGATATAAAAATGTACTTTATGTAATTTTTTTTGGTGTGAGCAAGACCTCATTCATTCACCATTAGTTGATGGCAGTGCAGCTACCAGACATGACTATAATGAAGCATCTCTTAAAGATTTATTGCAGCCTCAGTGGTGTTCTGGGCTTGAAAGGGCTTAAGCCCTCTGCAGCAACCAGAAATAAAAATTCAGAGGCAGGCAAAACCATAACTTTCTAACTGTGAACTGTTTATATTTTCCCCAAACCAGCAAAACTAAGTTTCATAAAAAGTAGAGGGAGGGGTTAGCTTCAGATGTACACTGGAAGACTCCAGGGTGTAGGTATGCAGCACCTTTCCAAATAAAACTGTTTCAAGGCACATCTGCAGTGAGACAGGCAGTCTATCAAAAAATGCCTGGGCCTTAAGCCTAAAAAGACAAGATGGCCAGTGAGATCCCTAAGGCCCTTTAAACTATTTTGAAAAATTACAAATTAAAGAGAGGAAAGAATTTTAAGCAGGATTTTTAAACCATTTATTAAAACAGTATAAACCTTCTGGATATAACCACCGTCAAAACACAGAAGCCTGTATGCAAACTTAAAAGGTGTTGGGGGAGAGAATTACTGTGGAGTTTTTTAACAGGGAAAGAATAAAAACTCTTACTTAATGTCAAAAAATTAATGGCAAACATGACAAACTTCTACTGCACTGGTAAAGTTCCTGTTAAGGATGGAAGGAGATAGACCTGGAATAAACATCTCAGCTCCTGGCTCACAGGGTCTCGGCTAAACAGCAACAGGGCATGACTGCCCTCTACATCCAACCTCTGCAGCACTTTGCTCTCAGCTCTTAGCTAGAAGGTGCCACCTCACAGTTCACAAGCTGGTCACAACTTGCTGCATAATCATCCAGAGGGAAGGAGACAGGTGTTCTAAAATCTTCTGCATTGCCTATTAATGTTGTCAAGAGCTATCTGTCTGGGAAACCATACAATGACCTTTGTCCTTTGTTTCTCATCACGTTAAAGGCATCCCTCTTTTTTTCCTTTTTTTCCAATTCCCATGGCAGTTAGCTTGCACCCTTCAGTTTTGTTTTTACAGCCCCGGAAAGGGCTCAGCATCCACACAAGCTCTCAGTTGTCTCATCCCTCTCTGCTTTGGTAACAACCAAGAACACGCTGCATTTAATCTCCCTATTTCAAACCATCATCAAATCCTGATACTACTTGCTTGGGCCAAATGGATAATTTAGGAAAGCAGTATGTCTGGCCTTCTGAGAAAAACATCACACAAATGTCATGGTTTCGGCAAACACAGGCCGCCTCCTAAAAAGCACATGGAAGTTTTCCGTGCCAGTATTGCACCTCTTCTTGTTGCTACATGCAGCAGAGTGGTTGTGATTTTGGATATGTAAAGCACAGAGGATCTGGCAGAAATCCTTGTTCTCCGAAGGAAACTCTCCCCTTCCACAGATTCACAGGCTAATAGCACTTCCAGAAGCAGTGTGATAAATTTGGGGAATCCAGAAACACATTCAGTGGTGCTGGTTACATGCAGTTTTGAGATGAGGAGACACTGTACCTCTGCCTTCAGTTACTAAGTGACAGAGTCAGGAGTAGCATTTGACACTCTCATTGAGTCAGTTCTGTTTCGGTAAAAGTCTGGAGATCTTCATTTGCTTTGTCATATTCATGATACCACCTTGGTCTAATCACAGAATCCCCTTCAGCAATGGTCTGATGCTTTTCAATGGCCCTGTGCAACCTTTCACATGGCCAAGCTCATGGCAAGGGAGTTTGTCACATCCGAAAGCTCTGTATAATCATTCACAAAATAGCATCACTCTTGAAACTTCTACCTAGCAGCCTGGAGTACCACTGGCTTCCCTCACATCTGTATACCTGCAGAGCCAGTACTGAGAAAGGCGATAATTTCTGCTTTAGGCTTCACATCGTCTTCTGACTTTCACCCCCTCCCCTGTGATTTCTGCATCCTCTTCTTCCATTCCAACACCTGTTAGTGAATAATATTTGCAACACTGCTTTGTGAGCTATGATCTAAACCCAGCTATTCTGGTCCCATTATCTAAAGCACTCTTTGAGCCTTAAATTGTCCACTAGACTTGCTAAATTTCTTTAGACATCCTTGATCACCAAGGATTTTTTACAAAGAGAATCAACATCCATTCTACACTAGTCAAGGAAATAATTTTACCCTGGATCACCAGGGCTCAGCTACCTGAAAACAGCACACATCACAACAGCATCACACACTAACACAGCCTTGGCTTAAACATGACTGTCACTGAAAATGGCACCTTTGTCAAGGCTCCAATAGCCATACACAGTAGAATGAAAGGCACATAATTCAGTACACAGCAGATATTCTCAGTCAGTCGAATAAATTATTCTAAGGTATCCACCCCAAAACATTTAATTGGCTACAGTTGCACATATGTCTGTATCAGCACATACTCACCTAATAGCAGACTCAAAGTCTGTGTCACTGAGGTTGCCATAATGTAGCTGACCTTTCCCTGATTAAGACACCTTGTCATTTCTTTGAGCCATCTTCCATCCTATCTAGGAAGTTTTCAGGCACTTTTTCACAGGGGTCTCACAAAAGCCAGCCATCGGATCACTGCATGCAAAAGGCATTTGTCTGTTTTTCATTCATTAAAATAAGTAAAATATACTCCACATGGAGTTTTAGCAGCTATCAGAAATCACTATTGTAAGTTAGCACTAATTTTGCTCAAAACAACTTCAGCTTGCTGTATTTAACATTAGCCAAAGCTCTGATTTTTTAATCACTACACACTTATGCCACAATTCTTTTGAATCTCAGGTCATGCTGCACAGTCGCTCTCCTGTTCTTAGAATATGGAAATATAGAATATACCCCTTAGAATACAGAAATTCTTTTTCTTTGTGATATTTTTCTAAACAGCTTTGACTCCCCAGTATAACCAAAGTCTCCATAGAGTTATTGGCTGACTGGGGTTGAAAATGTTCCTGAAAGCCTAACGATTTTTAACAGCAGTATTGGGACATGACATGGGATGGAGCAATCCTGGGTGTATGTACAGACTAGGGAACAAGAGGCTGGAAAGCAGTGCCATGGAAAGGGACCTTGCGGTCCTTGTTGATGGCGAGTTGATGATGAATCAGCAGTGCCCTGGCAGATAGGAGGGCCAGCCATGTCCTGGTGACATCAGCCAGTCAAGGGAGGTGATTGTCCTGCTCTATTCTGAGCTGGTGGGGCCTTACCTCAAGTGCTGTGTGCAGTTTTGGGAGCCACAAAATAAGAAAGATAAAAAGTTATTAGAAAGAATACAAAGGAGGGCAATGAAGACAGTGAAAGTTCCAGAGGGAAAGCCATACGAGAAGTGGCTGAGGTCACTTGGCTTGTTCAGCCTGCAGAAGAGGAGTCTGAGGAGATACATCACAAGGAAAAGCAGAGGGGCAGACACTGATCTCTTCTCTGTGGTGACCAGTGACAGCATCCGACAGAATGGCATGAAGTAGTGTCAGGGGACCTTTAGGTTGGATATTAGGAAAAAGTTTTTCATCCAGACGGTGTTTGGGTTCTGAAACAGGCTCCCCAGAGAAGTAAGTCACAGCACCAAGCCTGCCACATTCAGGAAGTGTTTGGACAATGCTCTCAGGCACATGGTGTGATTCTTGGGCTTGTCCTGTGCAGGGCCATGAGTTGGACTTTGATGATCCTTGTGGGTCCCTTACAACTCAAGATATTCAATGATTCTACAATTCTATGACACCAACACAACATCTCACTGTCCCCTGGCATACCAGGCACCTGCTTTTTGCTGCAAGACAGGGCTCTCCTCCAAAGGCACACTTCAGTTCCTCTATCCTAGTGATCTGGAAGTCCAAGTTACTCCCTTCGAGGCTCCATCTTCTGAATCAACCACTCTGTTGGACTATGGAAGAACTAGGTTATGCCTTTTAAGAAAGCAAATGCATTCAGGATTGCCAGGCTTGGTGGGTCCAAGAAGAAGTCTCACTTCCTCACCCCTGTGAGCTTAGCAGGAACAGCCCAGGTTTTGGCAGTCTGGTGAAGCTGTGTTGAAGCGTTCAGAAGGACTCATCTCCTTAAACTAAAAATACAGAGTTTTTCTGACTCAGTATCAAACATCACATTTCAAGAGGAGCCGAACTCACACCAAAACATAATGAGAATTTCTTGTTGGTTTGGGTTTATTACCAGAAGGAACATGCGAGTAGCGAAGCCTGGCAAGGCACTGATGAGCAGTCAGAAAGTACGCTAGTTATTACTAACAGTAATTGCAGCAATTATTAATTACCTGCCATTCTGCTGTGCCAGAGAATTTCCTTTTCCTGACAGTCTCTTCCCCTTAGAGTTTATTAATGACTCCTGACAGTGAATCTCTCCTGTTTTGTCCCTGCTATGTATGAGATTCCCTTCATATCAAGAAGCCTTGTAAAATGTTTTAATAAATCATATAATTGCTTTGGACAAAGGCTTCAGAACATATAAAAAGCTTTCAAAAAACGTGCTTCAGTTTATAAATTCACAGCGACCAGACTCACAGTTACAAAATCCCTGCTGATTCTAATCCAAGGGCATTCGCCTTCCTCTGTCCCCACCATAGTGGGGAAACCTCTGTCTTACTTTATGTGCAAGCATCTCTGCATGCTGTGGGCACCAAGTTCTACAACCAGCAGAAAAACAAGGCGAGCAGAACAAGGGGGTCTCTCAGTCCCAGTTATGCTCCCTGCAGGGTCCACACCCTTCATGCACACAGGATCAAGCCCTCCACCACATCAGCAGGTGGGTCTGTAAGATGCTGCCCCTCTGCACCTCCCACACCACATCCTCTTCTCTCAGGAAGATAGATTTGAGTAGTTGAAAAGATGGAGAAATATCTACAGACACTTGCAAAAACATCATTATGCCAACAAGCTGTATCTAGAGCAGGCATACACATATTTTACTCACACTCAAAAAACAGCTTTTCAAAATACACCAGTGCAGTCAACACAAGCAAATACACAATTTCCAAGCATGACTTTTAAAAAAATCTCAGTCATGGGATGAAGATATGTTAGAGTGTGACTTTTTTCATATTTTCACCCATTCATACTCAAAACTTTTGGCTTTACTAACAATAATAAGAGCAGTAATAAGCATTACTTCCTAATCACAGAGCTCACTGTGCTTACCCAAACAAAACCAGACATGGTTTAAAATAAAACTCTGTTTCTGTATTAAACAAATGCACGCTTAATATGAAATTTTTGTCAAGTGCCAGTGGGAAATTTTCCTAACCTTGCTATACATATCACTCTGCAATAGAAAAATGAGCTATTGCTTGAAAAACATCCTGAAAACAAACAAACAGAAAAAAGCAGAGTATGTACATATAAGTGGAGTCATGAAGGAAGCACATACGTATTTTGCAGCCCATCAGCAGTCCTACCCAGGATAATGTTTCACATAAATGCAAAGGGCAGCTTTGATGACAGTAACTGCCTCAGGAGCAGCCACCCTCCATTCAGCCACTGCTTCAGTCAAGCCTTACCATCTGTAGTGGGCATGTTTTGAACACCTCTGATTCCCCTTACACAGGACTGATAGGAGGAAATTATGCGCTCAGCCCTCTCCACACAGCTTCTCATCTATGAATTAAAGAGCTTGTTACAGAGGGAATGGGCTTTTCATTTTTATTGCTTTGATGGAAAAGAGCATCCAAAGGACTTCTTACAGAGCCATACCCATGCCCTCAGCTGGCCTCTCTTCCCAGGGAACCAGGTATTGGACCACACAGACCAACTTCATTGTCTGAATTCCAGAGCTAAAAATATTTCTTCTGTTGTTAAAATATACTAAAGTGGAGAAATACAGCCTGTATCGTCCTTTCTTCCACTGTCAGTATAACAATCACTGCTTGAAAAATGCCTAGACACTTTACACAACGGAGCATTTTTTTTCCCGTGGCACACTTTTGCATTTATCATTGATGCTCTCCAAATCTTGCCAACTCAGAGCCATGTACTCTTTATGTAAGTTGTTGTTTCCTATGGTAGTGTAAGCAAAAGCTGCATTTGTCACTATGGGCATATATCGTGAACTCAGGAAGGGCTCTTCAGTGCCGCCCAGCTGAGGCAGATAAGTTAGTGCATCTCAGGTCAGGTTCAAGGAGTCCAGAGGCAGCACATTGTTCCTGGCCACGTGGCAGGGAGAAGCTTTTATCTAGTTTTTGTTTAAAGTGTAAAAGACTGCTTGGCTTTAACCGGTCTACTTAGTTGAGCTGTGTAGTTTCTTTATGTAAAGTCTAAAGGCTTTGAATTGTATTAGACATTTTGGCAAACACTTCAGCTTCTTTGCTCCGTAACAACCCTCTTTTTTTCAGTACACAATAGCAGATCTCTCTCAAACTTAATTTATTTAGCAGATACATAAAGGGCACCTCTCTCCTTTCAACTGCCCTCTTTCTTTAGGCTCATGAAACCTTGAAACAACAACACTGCTTGTCACAAGCAGCCACCCCTAGATGAGGTTTTATTTGCCATGAGAGTGACAGGTTGCCTTCATGTACCCCATAGACACCAACTTCACTGCAGCACTGCAGAGCTGTGGCTGGTGAGCCCAGCAGGGACCACAGTACCTCCAGTCCCTCCAGCTAAATCCTGCAGGGACCATGATGCAGATTTCCATGGCCTTGCTGGGCTCTCATACCAGCAGAGTGTTTGCAGAGGAAGTCCAAGGAAGTATAGAGCAAACTCACCTAATGAATGTGTTTATCATATTTCCAACTCCCTTTTCAATTCCTGTAATGAAGTAGCAGCTGATTCTGCCATGGATGGAATCAGGGGATTTGTACACCTTTTTCCCAGCTGCACAGCAAAGTGCTCTCCAGCATGAGGAAAAAGCAGTACCCATGGCAGAAAAAAACTTTAACTTATTCCCTTTCTGGTGAGAATGTCCTTATTCATGAGGAATCCTAATTTTAGCCAGTTCCTAAACACTGCAATTTGTTTCAGTTTTTTTTTTCCCCGAACACTCATGGCAGGACAGGGGGAGGAGGGGGAGTGGAAGGCTAATCTTGATTTTCCCTTTGGGATCTTGCTCACCATGGGAGGAAAGTGACTAAAAAAAAAACAAAAATAAAAAATAAAATTAAAAAAAAAATAGCACCAGGGCCCTGGGGAGAGGTAAAAGGCAGAGTGATATGCTCAGAAGCTTCCTGCATGGTGGGCGTGCCTCCACTGTACCTCACATGCCGGTAGTCCCTGCAATGCCAGGTCTGCCACAGCCAGTACAGAGAGGCAGCTTGCAGGAATATGGTATCTGTTTTCACTTAGGTCCCTGAAATGCATAATCTGCAATTTGGCATCTCACTGCAGGCTTTAAAAGCATCCTGGGGAAGCAGGGTAGAGCGGAGGGCTGTGAAGAAAAAACAGCATTGTGTTTATTAAAATATATCACTAACAGTCAGATGTGCTTTCAGTCATCTCTTTGTTGTTGCTTGTCCTCATTACAGTACACAAGTTGAAGGCACAGACTGGTTCCTGGGAAGCAAGAAGCTGACTCCTAGAAACCACACTGGGGTCCTAACTGCCCAGCCCTGCTGCTGGCTGATGGAAGTAGATCACAGCCACCTTCATCCAGGGAGCTCTTTCCCTGGCTCTGCTGCATATTGGAGGCAAAAGCCATCCTGTGCAACCTGCTAAGAAAAAGCATGATAAGGAAAATTTGAGAGTGAATATTGTATTGGTAAAATATGGCACTGCAAGTACCACTCTGACAGTGTAGTCATGTGTGCCTGGGAAGACTGGTCCCAGAGTGAAGCAGGTAAACCAAGCAGGCTCCACCACATGGCAGGGTGCCCAGTCCCATCAGAGAGGTGCCCCATGGGCACAGTGAAAGCGTTTGGAGTACAAGAGGCACAGAAGCACTGGTAAAGGGAAAATGCCTAATCCTTTTTAAAAAGCTTGTCTATTGCAAGGCAAGAAGGCATTGCTGTAAAACCTCTCATGCAGACGAAACTTCCTCCCTCAAAAGGAAGGAGAGCAGGGCCCCACACCTATCAATCCTTGGCATATTAAAACCTTCATTTGGTACTGGGCAGATAGCTTCTTCAGCTGCAAAGGAGACAGAGCAGTGCTCCAGCCCCTGTGGCAGCCCCACTGCTGCAAAGCCAAAAGGCTCTGCAGATACTGCCAGCACTTCTGGGGACATGTTCAGTCGCCTATCACGAGCTGCCAGTCAGGGCACTGACTTCATGGCCAGGGGATGTGCCTAGCACTCCCTGCCCTGCATCCAAAATTCAGTTTTGCACATTCCTCCCAGCCTGCCCTGGCCCTCGGAGGCTCAGCTGTGCCATGCAGTGCTTTGTTATGCTGCGTTCACCGAGGTTTTTCTCTTCAAGGTGCCTCTCCTAACACACAAAAGCACCACTCAGGGTTTGACTCAGCTACTCAGCCACTTGCCTCTCAGTCAAAATGCTGGAGGAGGACAGAGCCACTCTCCAACCTTTCGCATAATAGCACTGTAGTTAGATAGCTCCACTCTCCTCAGGTGGTAGCAAACTTCTGCCTGAGGCCACGTCTTTCAGCTATAAACATTTGTCTTTTGCCAGGTAAGTACTGGCAAAGAAGAGGCCTGCCACTCCTCCCATTTCTGGTCTTCAGTTTGCACAAGTTTTGTAAACAATGGTCTTCTCATCCACAGGATGATGTTTCCCCCTCTCACTACTGCCCCCACAAAATGGCTTATACTCTAGCAATTTGGGACCAACAGGAAGGAGTTGGCTTGAGGATCCTCTCAGACAAAGAGGAGACCCAAATCTCTGCCTTACAGAGTAGGTCTGTAGGCATGGATCTACCATATAATAATGAAAGCAACCAACCATTTTAGTACAAGATAAATGTCTTTCCATAAACATTCAACTCCCTTCTTGGACTAGGAAGGCCGCCCATGATGACTAGCCAAAATGTTAGCCATAAAAATGGGAAGTTAAGTCTCAAGATTTGATGCTGAGCCATGCACAGTCTTGGTTGAGAGAAACACCTTGCAGCAAGTCACTCAGCCAGCATGGCATTACTGTCATGAGCTGTGCTGCCACCAAACTTAGAGCACCTCTGGAAAATTGCTAGTAAAATCTAGAGCACCTCTAGGCCCGTGGATATGGTGGCAGTTTTCAACTGAATACACTGTTCAGGTAGGATTTAGGTATCTTTGTGTCTGTGGTTGTCCTTATCTAGAAGTTATAGACTCCTAGTGCAGGAAAGCGAGAGCTGAATTATGATGCTGTGCTTGAGCTCGTGAGTCTTTCTACGGAGTAGAATACGCCTGCCTCAGCACGGTACCATGCTAGAGCAGCCCCAGCATGAAGCTGAGTCATGGCCAGCCATGCCTGGCAGCAGCACCTGTCCCAGCCCCATGGCTGCTTGCCCCTCCACCACTGGCACAGTGGCCGCCCCTCGCACTCTCTCCTGTTACTCAGCAGCTCTATGCAACGCTCAGGAACTTTGCCTGTCCTCCAGTCATCTTCACACCCAATGGAAATATGATTCACAGCCTGCAGCAGGGGAACAGACCACAACATATGGGCAGACACAGTAATTAGTGTTTTCTCCTCTTCATTTCAGATCATTCCCCAAGATGTGTCTGAGTCCAGTGTTTGTAAAATGTCTATGCCACAATCAACAGGACCAGGCATACGTAAGGTGAAACAGTGGTTTAATCTAGGCAAGCAGAGCCTCACAGCAACCCCAGCTACTCAAAGCAGCCATCAGCCTGCAGCAGTCGGTCCCTTCCCTGTCCAAGCATGGATAATTTCATTGCATGACAGCACAAGCCACAAACACATAACTCTTACTACAATAGGTCACTCTTTCTACCATAATGTGTCTGCATGGTCCCACCTACCCTATCAGGGGGCTCTGTGGCAGTGAAAACAAGCCAAAACATCAAGGAGCAGATGAATGACTATCATGTACCACTGCTCATGTTCCCATTTTCATTGGCTTGGCACGCTCTTTAATGTCATGTAAAGCTGAGTTAACTGAGGCATGAGGCTGCCTATATTATTCTGGCTGCTGTTGAAAGGGTACAAGCCAAGAAAGCAACTTTCCTTGGGAAGAGCAGCAGGATTGTCATGCTAGGAAACAAAATTATGCTTCCGAATCACAAAACTGCTTGGTTCCTGTTTCAGAAGGTCAGGCAGCTAAAACAGTGAAATCAACCACTCAAAACCAGTGTGACCCAACCATAGGGCAGCAGCACTTGAACCTGCTGTATTAGACATCCCAGGTTTCCGTGGTCTGTAAGCATCCAGGTTTTTTGCTTTAGCTGTGAATGTTTGCTGAACAGCACAGCCAGCTGGACCACCCCTCCAGCTGCCAGTTCAAATGCAGGTCTCACCCTCAGCCTCGGTTCCTCCACACCACTCATGCTCATCACCCTGCCTCTGACAGGCCCAAAAAGGGTCAGCTGTGCCTGGGAGTCAAGACGTGCTCGCAGCCTATACAGCCAAAAGTGAACGCACAAAGCTTTGCCAGGTGGCTATAAAAAAAAAAAAAAAGGTTACACCTGCCTGTGTAAAAGCTGTGTCATAAAAGGAGCCATATTGATATGAGCAACCCAGACCAGCTGCTGCAGCATCTGAATGCACTGGGAGAGCTAGTCTGCTCTGATTATGCTGACACAGTCAGAGCAACAAACTCCTCCATGCATCAAGGACTTATCTAGAAAAGGTGCTTACAAGGATTAGGACTTCATTCCTGTTTTACAGTCAGACAAGCTCTGCCCTTTACTTCAGGGGCTTGGGAGGTTGTGCCTGGCCAAGGACAGGCTGCGAGTATTTGGACAGTGACCTTCATCAGCAAATCAATGGTGCTCACATGGCTAGTGCTACTATGTAGATCAGTGGCTTGTGAAACACAGGGACTTCTAAAATTAAAAAAACTCATAAAAAGAGATGTAATTGTCATCTTCTATCATGCTTTTAAAAATTCTAAGAAGTTAACTCATTTTAAACGAGCTACAGAATTTGTAGATTTGTAAGTACCTGTTAAAAGGGCACTAAGAATAATATATAAATATATTAAATATATTGATAGAAATATGACTGAGTCAAATGCATCAATGGGATGCAAAGATTTCCACTCCTCTTGCTGCTGCTGTATTTGTAGTTAGGGACTCTTTTGGTTTTAGAAGCTGATAACCTTACAGAAGGGCTGATTCACTAAGGCAGCTTCACAACACACTTTTTGGGGAGAATTTGTGCAAGGAACTTACTAAAAGTGCAACCAACAAATGTAGTCAATGACAGACACAGGTAAGTTACCTGGCAGTAACTTTCACTCTGACATGTGTAAATCAGATCTGTCAGCTGCTGTTTTTAATAGACACGGTGCCATGAGGGACTCACTACAAAGATTTTTTATGCTTTTACTTACCAATACTTAATAATCCCTGTATCAAATTCTGAGGCAAGGCAAACTTCTGCAATTTGTGGAAAAGAGCACCATAGGTAGACAATTCCTACAAGTAGAGTTGATTGTTACACCAAAGCCAGAGATCCCAACTAATGTCTTTTGTGTAAAACTAGAAAGCGGCTGGTTTGGGTTTCATAAAGATTACCACAACAAAGTTGCAATGGAAGGGGCAAGCAGAGACATACATCCAGACTCAGCACCCTTTATCCAAATCACAGCACATACTGTTCTCAAGACAATCCTGTCCAGAAACCAACTTTGGCAGCTGCTGTGTCAAGTGTCAAGAAAGGGATTGTGAACACGACGTAGCCTAATTAGAGGCTGAAATAAACTACATAATATAGAAAAGCTCATGTATGTTGCTGTTCATCTACCCAAGGTACAAAAATCAACTTTCAGTATTGCCAGAGTTACATTAGCTTTTCCTCCCTCTTCTGTTTAATAAAGGGTCTGCATTTCCCTGAGGTAATGCAGCTCTGACTGAAATGAGGAGATGGCCCTCAGCTGGGTGGAGGTTCATCCACCTTCAGGATTCTTACTCAGTGTGATGGCAAAGAAATTGTGCAGAATTCAGATTCCTGGACCAAATTCTACCTTTGTCACTTTTCAGCTAGTCATCAGTTCCAGTGGAGTGGAATTCTCTTTCCAGACCAACCGGGAACTTCTTTATTGCAGCATGAACGACCAGTCTGCAGAGATGTGCATCAGTGCCTTCTGTACCATCCTCCCTTTGAGTTTTGGGTACAAGAGCTGGATGGGAGCCAAAAGGATGGAAGAAGATTTGGTGTCATCACAGCAGTTTTTAATTGGTGTTCCCAATGTCCAGACACTGCAAGTAAGATCAGTGTGCAGAATGCCCAGTTATACTGAGTCATAATCAGCTCTCCAAGTATCTGTCACCAAACAGACCTTGCTTACAAAAAGAACTCAACCCACAAGAACCTGACCCTCTCCGTGCACCAAAATGTGCACAGACTTGCAGATGAGTTTAGATAACAATTTTAACTAATGCAAATACTAGTCAAGGAGTCTTTACGAGGTTAAACAGAAAAAAAAGTCCAAGAATTTGCTACATCTAATTATGCATATTGTCAGAAATGGGGTACATCCAGAACAGACTTGGGTACAAGTGACACTAAAGAACTAGTAGTGCAAACACTACTGGTTGCTCATCTCTGCAACTAGAGTTCTTTTTTCCTGCTCTCATCGCCTAGAATTTCAAGTGGTTTTCTGGGATTACAGACAGAGGAATTGTCCTCACAGTATTAGCTCATAGGCAATCTTCTGTCTAGAGAGCTTGCCAGAAGGGATTATTTACACTAATCCTGCAGTGGAACCTTTGAATTGCTCTGTGTGGAAAACAAAATGAGTATCTGTACTCTGCGGAGTGAACAGACATGCAACCTTGAGCAGGCGGAAGTCTTGGAAACTTAGAAAACTGTAAGGGAAGATTGAATGCCCAGTTATCTCTAGAGGTGCCTGGGCCTCCCCAGTTTGTTTTAGGGGTAAGCCAAGGAGCATAATTTGGCTCTCCTGCCCACTCAACTTACAATAGATTAAAAAAAATATTTCATCTGACTGGGGCACTGCTCTCTGCCTCCGACAGGGTTCCACACTCATTCCCAGCCATGTACAGGGGGACAGCCTTGACAGGGCCCTTCCTGGAATAGCACAGCTGACTTCTGTGCTATTCCTTCATGGAATATTGAAATTTGGAATACTCCTTCCAAAAAAATCCTGAATGCACTGATTGTTAGCACTCAGGACCTGATTCAAATCTACCCACTACAAAAAAAGAAAGAAAAAAAAAAAGAGCAATTCTGTCTAAATTGAGGGGCAGTGTCTGAGGAGCTGGCTAGGTAGATGTCCATGTGCAGGTAAAGCAGACAGCAGGAAAGGGTGCCCTAGGGGCCTGTGAGGAAGATCAGAGTTTCTGAGATCCTTGGGCCTGTGGTTCCCTGGGCTGTCAGTGGGCAGGGTCTCTCCCTGAGATGTCAGTATCAAGGATACAGAAAGCTCATACTAAAATGCTAGAGTAATAATGGCTTTTATAAACAGTGATTTGGCAAAATGACTTTTTTTCCTTTTTTCACAGAGAACTGGATTCTGGTCTTACAGCTTTCGTAGCTGCTTTGTTTCCTTCAATAGCAGTTCATCCTTAAAAAAAAGAAACACAAAAAACTAAACAAAACAAAACAAAACAAAAAACCACATTCCATAGTTTTGACCACAGAAAAATATTGTCAGTTAACAGAAAAACAACAAAAAATTCCAGGTTTTTCTTTAACACAACCTTCCTCCCCCTCTTCCCCACCACCTCTCCTACCAACAATGGAAATCACTAGCTCTGATTTGAACAGCCTATGAAAATCACACAGGCTGTGGCATCAAACACTCCTGAGGTTTGCATCACTGCCTGCATGAGGCCAATGTGGCTGAATCAGCTTGTCAGGAGACAGGGTCACAGACAGACACCGCATGCATCCTTGGAGGAAGCATAGTCCCGGCCTGGTTCTTCCTGTCACTTCCCAGGGCAGGTTGGTGGCAATCTGCACAAGGAGTTCCCAACCTCCTCCATGGCATCCAGAAGCCCCTAGAAAGGTCCCGTTGAGCACAGGAGCCAGATTTAATTCAGTTATATGTAGGGCAAATCCTGAGCTGGTCCCTGCACTGCAGTCCTGCTCCATGTGGTTTTTTGTGGCAAAGGGGCCAGATTCTCCATGCAGCCCCACCTTGTTCCTCTCCTACTTGAAGAGTAAGGGGAAAACAGAAGTTTTTCAGAGCAGAAGAATGTGACTTGACAAAGAAAGAAAATACAGGCCTACCAGCCTCCAGAGTGAAATAACATTACTTGCTTAAGTACTTTTCATGTCATTGTTTTGTTCCTCTAACCTAGAGTTAGCAAAATGAGACAGCTCGTGATTAATATAAGCTTTTTGCTTGCAAATATATCACTTACCCATGAGGTGGCTCTCTCTAGACTTTGGGATAAAGGAAAGTAGTTCAACTTTTAACTAAATGTTAATATTACAGTGCAATGACACACATCAATAAAGATGCCTTGCCCTCACTCAACACAAATCGGTCAGCGAAATTATATCTGAGACATAACTTCCATTTGAAAACAGTAAATCATGTGCGTCTACTTTTATCCTGACAAGCAAACACTCCTGTGCCAGCAGCCCCTCTCTGGGAAACCCCCGTGACTGCTCCACCAATGCTAGTTCTTACTCCAGCATCTCCAAAAGCTCCTCAAAATGCACATGGCTGGCAGAGCACCCAAGTGCTGACAGGACCAAGGAAGAGGAAAGGCCAAGGTGCAAGGACACAACAGGCATTACCTCTTCCTGCTGCAGAGGACCTTTCATCCCAGCCACTTCACAGATGGCCTCTTTAATCTGTGGTTTCAACAAATGGAGAGTAAGCAAGTGATCTTTTGCTCTCAGAGCAAGACGCTAAGCTTTGTATCAGTTGTTAAGGCAGAACTGGAGCAGGGGAACCCAGCCTTGTGTAAGCTGGGAAGGAGGGATGGCTATGAGGGACTGCAACCACATTGCCTGTCATAGCAGGATATACTGCACCAGTCAGCCCTCATGGGAGAGCAAATTCCCCACCACATGTGTACCCGCCCATAATATCCTTCCACAAAGACTCTGTCGTAGCAGGAGACCCAGCCTCTGAAAGCCCTTACCCAAGGCTGGAACACAAACTGTATGAGTGGTGAGGGGCAGAGCAGCTTACAGTTTCTCACAGATGCTCTCTGCAAAGTCCTTTCTCTGGTCTCCCATTACAAAGCAAATTTGTGATAATTGTGTCTGACTTCCCTGAATCTGCAGGGTCAGCTGGCCCAGCTCCTCCTAGCACAAGGCATTGGATGTGAGAAGCAGACATGGCCTCACGGACTGGTTGGGACCGTGAATGACTTTTGCAGAATGATGGCAAAAGAGGAGTTAAGGGAAAAGCAAGTTAACATAAGTATAAACACACCACTGAGAAAAAGAGTTTCCCCAGGGTCATAGATACATATTGCAATTGTTTGGGACATGTAATTTCTTTGCAACATAATATTTAATTGTATCCCATTAACATTCCTGTGCTGTAGTAAAATGTGCTATTGTAACAAGTTTTGACATGTGCTGTAGGTTTTGGCTAAGACCCACTTTTCGCTGTTAGTGCCATGGTGTGGCTGCTTGCAGTAACTACATTTCATATACTTCTTGCACTGAAAAAGGAATTTGAACCCTCTTGTTTCAAAACAAAAATTTCCGAAATGCAGGATACAGCCTGGCACCTAGGAAATCCATGTACCTGGAGGAACATGGGAGGGACCTAAACTTTTACACGCCCTACATTAACTCTGTATGAGGTTAAAGCACTAACACGGAGCTGGCAGAGAGAGTGGTGGCAGAAGGAAGCAGGGGGCCCCAGGGTGGTGCCAAACCTCGGAAATCTTTCTGATTAACTACACAGCTGTTGTGTTGATGATGACTTTTCTTTTGTTGTTTTTCCTCCTAGGTAAATACTTCTTAAGAAAGTCATTTATATAAAAACAAGCGTGCTAAGCAAAATCACTGAAGCGTTGCTGCAGGTGACTCTGCCTGTACAGACATTCAGCTCCACAGGGCAGATCTGAGGCTCTTGGGGAGTTCTGGATGCTTTTGTAGAAGGGTATTAGCATTAGCAAGAGTGGATCATCTCTTAAGCACATGGTGGAAGAGTGATCCACTGTTTCAGGAACCCCCTCTTCATTCTCCTTGGCTTTGAGGCCATCTCACTGTTCCTTGTTGGTGATTGTTTTAACCTCATTTCTTTATCTGAAACTGTGCAATGCAGTGAGCTGCCAGCCCTAGCCTGGCCAACCATTCAAGCAGACGCCACATCTGGAAGTGTTTTTCTTCCAGCTTTGCAAGATTTTGCTCTCCTTCAGGTATTCTTTGGAAGGCACCACTCCGAAATACTGTAGGAACAGTGAAAGCAAAACCAGACTCTGCTTTACCAGCACTGCAGCAGCAGTTCCTGCTGCACTCCCACTTGCACCCAGCCCCTGAAGCCTGGCAAACCCCAGGGAGCTCAGCCCACAGCAGCCACCAGAGGAAAGAAACCCTGGCCCACCACAAGGAAGCAGGGTACCAGACATAGAAACGAAGTCCCCTCTGCCCATCCATGCCTCACAAGAACATGAGGTGGAAGTAGAAGAGCTCACTCCAAAAATCTGTGCAGTGTCCAAGTTGAGGCAAGGACAAATGTCACTGACCTTTACAGTATTCCAAGAACTAAAATCCCCTAGCTCCCTTCCTCTCACTGTAGAAATGGCTTAAAACCTGTTCTCTTTCCAGTCTTCCCCCAGGGGAAAAAACCCCATCAATCTCTATGCAAGCGTATTTGTTCTGTGTGTTCCTTATTTTATATTTTATGAATCGATGCCAACTTTAAGTCATTGAATCCAGACACTTATGTTAACAATGGATGATTACATTTTCCATCTGAATGTTTTCCCACAAGCATAAGCATTAATTCAAAGTACTCTTTTTACAAGTAGTAGTGTTGTAACATATATTAAGATGAAATATGTAACTGGTGCAGATGAAATCATTTTGCTGGAACCAGCACAGACACACCAGTTTATGCCATCAGAGGCCTTGGTCCACAGCTATTTCCCCAATCCTGGGCAGCCAGGATGCTTGTGTTTGGGCCAGTAGGATTTATGACCATTTTAAATAGAAGCGACTTTCTCATGCACATCGGTAAACTGCTGTGCTACTGGACAGCAGGCAGCTGAGTACTTTTCCACTCTTTTTAGCTATTGCTATCAGAAATCATGGGTTAGTCGATAACCACATTCCTTCGAGATGAGTTTGCCAGTGCACTGAAGGAGATCTGTTCACACTGGGAGGCATTGTTTCCCAGGCTATTCCAAACAATACAGAAAACTCTGTGTTCTCATTTGAGTACTATGAAGAAAGAGCTCAGTGGAAGAGCTTTTAAAGTACCAGCATACACAACTCTATAAACTATATCCTTTAAATTAAAAAAAAAAGCCCTCTATGTCATGTGGAACTAAATCATGATCCGCTCATGGACTGCATCCAGCATCAGAAATATGGATGAGCTTTGGCAGGGCTTTCCAAGCAACAGAAAGAAATACTTCATTCCCAGCAGAGGAGGGAAGAAAATAATAAATTTTTTTAAAAGCCTGGATTACATGAGCATTTGAGGCCACTTCGTTCTCATTAGCAAAACATAATGACAAATTCATTGAAATTTGTAGGATCAAGATATTTGGTGTAAGACCTTGTCCTGACTTAACTCTTGCTTCAGATACAGAGTCAGTGCAGAGCAAGGAAATGTTAATCTGTCCATAGTGAACTGTATCAGTTTTGCCAACCAGGTCAGAGGCAGTATTTCAAGCACTAGCTTGGTATTGATGCTTTAAATAGCAGCAGAGTGTATATGCCCTTACATAGTACTTGCTGTGAGGAGCTACGCAAATACACATTGGTTTTGAGGTGGCACTGCAAACCAGCAATGTCCTGTTGAAAAATGAAGCAGGGCAGTCTCACCTGTTTGCCATTCCAAGCCAGACAGTAAGAAGTGGGTAGACTCTTCATTGCCCAAATTAGAAATGAATGGGCTACATTTATGTGCTTTTTGCCCTCAGTTATACCATTGCTCCAAAAAGGGACCTCAGTCTTATGATCTCCTTACTATCATTCAGCATCCCTCATAACATATACTTGGGTTTGCATTGCTTGTTCTAACCTCCCCGCTTACCTACTGAATCTAATTGGTTTCTTTTGGCTTTAAAGTCAGCTGGATCAGACCAGAAAAGAAAGAGCAGGTATTTTCCCAGTAAGAGCTCAGCACAGTCTAACAATGAAACAAGTTTTTACTGAGCACAGCAGAAAGAACATGGGAAATAAAGATAATCATTTTCCATAATGGACTCTTCAACTATTTCAACTACATTACTTAAATCCTTCAGAAACAAGAATTTAAAACCCCAGCTACAGGTCTGTCCTCTTGTCCCTTTCCCTTCCCCTCCCCCTTACATTCAAGCAGTCCCAGAGAAGTCCATAGGAGGTGAATGGACAGATTGTCTTCACCGGACTGCAGTGGGCTTTACTGCCTAGCATAACTTGGCTTATCACGTTCCTGTTATTCTTGCAGGAATCTGTGTCCGAAAGAGCAATTCCAAACTGAGATGGCTGCTTCACAGTCTCTGCCAAGGAAAGTCTCCAGGCTGGATCGTGGCCAAACTTAATGCTGAAGCTTTAAAGAGGCAATTTCAGTTCAGGAGAGTTTGTTCTGTTTTGCTTTTAAATCTAGCATATTTTGCAATGAACTACTATATGAACACACATTCATGTCACACTAGGAGGATGAAGGAGAGGAAAAGAGTGGAGAAGAAAAAGAAATCTAGACATAAAATAGCAGACCTGTTTTAACAAAGATAAAATTTCCTTAAATAGTTCTCCTTATATGTGTTTTGCAACAGAATCGGGTCTGAGAACAGACTGGAGCATTAATATCAACTGGCATGATGGCTGCTGAAGTCCAAACCACATAGGCATAGGCAGTGGCAAATGCTGACCAGTAGCTATAGCACCATCACTTCCTCTTCAGACTCACAGTGCTGCTCCAGAGCTCAGGTAGGCAAAATGGCCTCAAACTGAGCCATGTACAAGTTACAAGCAGTGAGGGAGAGCGTATATCTTAAAAGGAGAAAAACTAAGATTCAGCAGTTATCCACAGCAAGAAGCATCATAAGTTTTCAAACAGGAGTTGTTGCTCTAAACCCACTAGAAACTTCAATGGGGATTTGGTTGGGCCCTGTGACAGAAATAAGCAGAAATACTCAATAAATTCCTACAACATATCATTCTAGTTTTTATGTAAAATGCTGTAAGTATTCTTGAAAAAAAAAGCAACAGCCAAACCACAGGAGAGCAGAAGAACAAGAAATAATCTGTCAAAATAAAGGGATTTACATTTTTCTGTGAGGCTCATTCAAGGTGGAAAGCCTAGAAACATGTTGGAAAATGTTCAGAGACATTCTAAGCTTGATCAAAGCGCTTGACTAGGATAAGGAACTAAAGGATCTGAGTTATTACTGCTTGGAGAAAAAATGGCTGCTGGGTAGGAGATAGGAAGATAGAAGAGACAACCAAAAAAAACAAAAGAAGACTATTTTTGCATTGTGAGCCTGAAAGTGACCCAGTGCACTGCTTATAATCCATTCACATTGCACTGCTGGGCAAAAGTATTATTCCTGAGTAAATACAAAAGTTAAACACCCCTTCTCAAAGCCAATGCAGGTCCTTCCAGTGCTGTTGTAGCTGCCACGAGGCAGCTGCCAACAACAAGTCTGGTACTTACAGCCCAGGCCAATCACCCCAAATAGGCGCCCCACTTGGCACACACCAAGTCCTTCACCCTTGTTACACAGTGTGGGTTTTGGGAGATGAACCCTTGCAAATCTGACTGCGACACCTGGAGATGTTTCCCTTCTAGCCCTTCCCTCCTCCCCATTGCCACAGGCTGTTGTCCAGGAGCAGAGCATATTGTGCGCTGCAGCGTGCCAGCCGAAAACGTGGCGTCCTGACCCCAGCTGCAAAAGAGCTGATGTGTGCCTGAGGGAGAAGCATACTTTAACCCATTTTAGCTGCTTGTCAAGCGAACATGAGTCAGATCCCTAACATACCAACAGATATTAAATGGCAGCCAAAGCCGGCTAGCAAATGGGACTTCTGCTTCTCATCGGAGCTGAGCCAAGTAGAGCTGAGCAGCTGCCAAGAGTGAAAGTCCCTCTCCTACCTCTTACACTGGCTCACTTACTCATACAGATTGCAAATATGGCACAGCTAGACACCAAGAAAATTGAAATAATTTAGGTTTTGTTATTGTGGTTCTGCTAGTTTTCTGAGTATTCACCTCCCTGAAGATGTCCAGTGGGAGCAGGTAGCCAGCAGAAAAGCCACCCTTTCAGTGCAGTCTCAGGATCAGTTTTCTGTTGGTTGCCTAACTCAGCAAAAAGAAAGGTTACCAACACAGATGGCCACATAAGCACTAATGCAAATACAGGTGAGGCTGAGAAAAGTGCAGGTGGGAGTAGGGAACACAACCACAGCCTTTGGGGAAAACTGTCACTACACCACACCATGAGGCTATGGCCACATAGGGATCCCTAAGGTGACCTCAGTCAGTAGCTCAGGAGGTGAAAATATCCAGGCGTCTCCAGATGAGGAGAAAACAAAACAAAAAAACATGTTTACTCCTGCTTACACTGGGGAGCTATTCTTTACAATACTTCCCTTGTGAACCCAGGGGCATCCAGCACTGCCAACAGCACAGCATTTCACGTGTCAGCAGCCACTGAAATGGCAGGGGTGAACCAAGGCAAGGAAGCACAGGCTGAGCTGGAGCCCTGCTGCTGAGTTCAAGGTCGGGCCAGGGGAGCACAAATCCTTGCAGCACACAAGAAGTAAAAGAGTAAAATCACTGCAGATCATTTTCTCACAATCTCGGGATAGCCTTGGTAGAGCAATACGGCACTAGATAAAAAGCTTATAAATTTTTCATATTTAAAGTCACAACAATTGTTAATCTGAATCAACATCTTTAGGTGATAACGGACGCTATTCAGAGGATCAAAGTCTCTTCATTTCCTCTTTGCAACACTGACAGATTCAGCTGGTACTCTGCAGTAACACAAGTGGCTTGACAATGATGAAGTGTTCATCCCAAACTGACATAGATCTGGAGTAAGAAAAATATACTGGTAATCAATGCACAATCTAGACTTATTTATAATGCAAACCAAGATCCTGTTTTCCTTCTTAATCTGTACTATATTAAAATGGTAGGTCAGACCAAGGAAGTCTAGCAACTAATGAATCTAAACCACAGGAGAGAGAAAAAGACTTTGAACAGAATTTGTATTTTGAAGTCTGAATGATATGGTATCTCTAAAACACAAACAGCTTTTCATGCCTTTTTTTAAATTTTTAACTCTACTTTGATTTATGTCCAGGCAAGCATATTAGGCACAAGTTTTGGGCCTGGAGAGCTTACAGAAATCTGAATCAAGAAGCTGGAGCACCTCACCAATAGAGGAGCAGCTGAATAGTCCAGGCAGGTCTTGACAGCACCAGTAAAAGACAGGGAGGGGGCAGGACATCCTTTATTAGAAACCTCAGAGTATGTTTACCTCACTAACCATAAGCATTGCACCAACTGAACCACAAATGTGCATTCCCTGCACGCCCATGCGGGCTCTTAGAACTAACCCACAGCTGGGAGCTGGATTGCCATGTGTGAAGAGGCTGGATAGGTATTGCATCAAGAGAGAAACCTCTCGCTGTAGCACTGCTGCCCTTCAAGAGACATGGTTCCTTCTCCAACTTAAAGCAGACTTGAAGTTCTCATGGATTATCAGAAAAAAAAGACCCCTTAAGGGCAAGGTAGGTATTATTTTAGCTAGAAAGCTTCCCTTTAATGTTGCCTGATGCACATGGGTCCACGGTGCTGACTGACACCTGCGGAGAATTTCCACACAGAAGAAGGGATAAGGTTGTTTTCATGGCATAAATCCCACATCCCATACCAATCTTGTCAGTAACTCATTAAATGATTCTAGGGAGGCAGCTAGATTTTGGAATCAATTTTTTTGAAAATGTAAATATCTGTCTGTTATTAAAAGAGAGGAGTTACGTATTTTCAATCACCTGTAATGATTTGGTAACTCTCCAGGAACTTCCCCCTCATTTCAAAATTGAAAATAAAATGCAGACCCAAAAGATAACTTTTGCTGCCGTAGAGTATGTTGAGCACTTACTTTCCTAGCCCACATTAACCCCAGCCCAGAAGAGTCAAAAAAGTCTCATTCCTAGAGAAAAAGAAAGGCATGCTGGGTCCCAAAAGACGCTATTTGCTGTCTGAATGGTAGAAAGTACCTCTAGAGAGATCGACACAAGGAAAAAATATTGGTTTTATTGAGCTGAATGCAATATTTTTGCATTACATTAGAGCCCTCTCACTCATCAAATTCATCAAAAGCACACTTTGGTTTTCAGTTTCTCCCTGCATCTTGCATCATCATCCCTCTGGTTAATTACACTGAATCTGCTCTTGCATACTAGATTTTCCTTTTTTTAAAGATAGTTCGATATGCTGCATCGCATGGTGCTAGAACTGCCAAGCCAGCCCCGATACCTCCAGAGCACATGAGGATGGAAAGGACAGACCAAACCCTGCTTTTCGTCCTTTCTTGTTTGCAACTAACCACAGCACATGAATACAGACTGGACCTTGGCAATTGTTCATTCAGTATTAACAAATTAACAGCTTCATAATTCCCCCTTTCCTTTTGTTCTGTGTGCACAGACATGCACATACGCGCCTGGGGACTTGATCTTTTTTTCATCTTGACAAATCCTTCCTCCTGCTCACCCCAGTTTTCAACAGCACAATGGGGGGCCAATCAGGAAAGCTTCCCAAGGCCTATCAAACAGATCTATTTAACTTGGTTCCAGTTCAGTCCAGATCTTCATGAGGAAATACAAAACAGCCATGGAAAACAACTTTCTTCCGCAAGCCCTCTAGGTCGCAACTGTCAAGTGAAAATGCGGCCCAAATGTGGGCATTCACAAGCATCTGTGGAAAAGCCTGGGTGCCCCAGAGGGCTCAGCTGCGTTCTGGAAAGGTGTCCATGTCAGGAGCAGACTCAGTCCCCAGCCTACTAGAGTTGCAGCCACTTTTCCCCTCACAGAAGCAGCACTGAGAGGCCCAATAGGAGATCCAGACCCAGCGCTGCACCACACCGTGCAGGTCACTCGCCTGGCGCTTCCTGCTGCATCCTGGGCTGGCGCTGCTTCAGAGGCTTTTGTGCAGCACAGATGGGGCCCAGCGAGGCTCCTCCTGTGAGGCTGTCTGAGGGAAGGAATTGTTTGATTTGTGAGATGGGAGGAAAAAATAAAGCTCCTGTGTTGTTTTTCATTAGGGATGAAGAGGAGGAAGAGAGTTCTCTTATTTTTGGTAGCTGAAGTGTGTTCACTGCCCATTGCTTTCAAAGGGAGGAAAGGAAGTGTGGAGGCTGGGTATCCAGTGCGCCTGTGCTTCAGGCAGGGCCCTCTCCTGCAGGTGGGTGATCCTCAGCCAAAACAGCCCAGTAGAATGTGGCAGCTGGTGCAGGGGATCCACGTCCCACCATAACCCCAGGGCCATCGGGGAAAGACAGAGCAGTGGCGGGGGCAGCCCCGCATCCTCCCTCTTGTGAATCAGCCCTTCCCTTCTGTGGCATTTTGTGCAGTTCAATGAGGTGCTTTGTTTCAGGGGAAAAGCAAAATGTTTGCTTGACCCAAAATGAACTTCAAGGTTTTAAATTCACCAATAAGCTGTGACAAAATGGGGTTTTGAGTTAATGACTCCAATTTATTTTCACATTTATGTGTTGACAGACAATCAAAAAAATAAGCATACACACAATGAATTTGTGTCTTCCACTCATTTTTCTCATAAATGATATTACATATTTCTAGTTACTGGTCCTGGAAAATTTATCTACATTTTATTTTAAAATTAAACAGAAATGCCTGGGAGTAGATTTAAGGTTATACCAACCATAGATAAGTTGCACTTAGCAACTCTGGCCCTTGAAGAGAGCTTAATACTATTTAATTTATTTCTTTATCTGCTACATTTAACTGGACAGATTCCATATTCCATTACAGTTCATAAGTGATATATTTCATCCTCTAATAATACTTCCCAGTTAATTATTACAATCCAATGTTTTTGTTTAAAGCCTAACATAGAATCATAGTATCATGATTTTAAGCTCATTTTCTTAAGAATCAATGTCATTTTATTCCAAATTTCCAAAAAAAGAAAATACTATTTTAAAATGCAAACTTGTAGATACAATGGAAAATGAATTCCATTCAGATGATGCAATTAACCCCCAGTATAAATAATCTGTGGTGTATATTGTAATATGATAATGTGAAAGTCCAAAAGAACTCATTCCCAGACCACATCAGAAAATCTACTGAGTCAACAACTGCAGCAGACAATAACAGGACGAGTTAAAGGAGCAGAGCTTTAAAGAAGGTTAGTTCAAACTGTACAACATTTAAAATGTCACTGATGAGATTTAATATGACCATTCACACTCGGGCGCTACATGAATTCACTCAGAAAAGATTTGATACATAAGATCTGAGTGGGAAGCAACAACATGTTCAATTTGCTATGCCAAATTACTGCACATGGAAGGCTGTTTGTGTCTCCAGTTTGCATTATCACCTTCAGTTTTTAAATCATTAAAAATGAAAATTATTTGCTTAATCTGTTTTCTTAAAAATTTGTTTAACATATTAAGCAATTACATCTGAAGCTCAGTTTCTTGACTAAAAATTTCTGTGCACATACGATGTGGCTAAAGAACAGATGTAAGGAATTGAAAGAAAAAAAGGACATTATTGTATCAATAAACATGTTGCTTCAACTGTTCGCTCAGATTAAAAAAAACTCAGCATTTTAGTGGAATATAAGTGACTTCACTACGTATGTACAAACAGTGCAAGAACCATATGGTAATAATTACTAGAAGTGCATAGTTCACTTTTTCTTGACAAGAGCCACATGGCTTTTTTTTAATCTATTGTATCACTTATATGATGTAACAGTATATCAATGCAAATCAAACAAACACAAAGCAGCTTTCCAGCTGAGACTCCAGACACACTGAAGTCAGGCAGGTCCAACTTCTGGGTCCCATTCCCAGCTTAGCCCGCAGCACTCACATTTTCTCTTTCTAGCTGTAATGTTAAAAATCTATGGTTTAAATCACCAGAGAAAGTAGAGGAAGCACCACCCCATTGTGAATTCCAACACCAGAGTAAAGCTGAACACAAGAAAATTTGATCCCCCTCAAAAAGCCTCCTAGAGTGACCACCTCAGGAAGAAGTTACTTATTGGTCCTTGGCAAATGCAGGTGCTTCCCTCTTCCACAGTGATACTTTCACCATGCAGCTTGGTTTGATATCAACCTGCCACTTGACCCACAGCTTAAGGCTACAGCATGGAAACAAAGCTAATTTCAGCAGAAGACCCAGCTACCAAGCAAGGGTACGTGGCACTACATGAAAAAAGCAGCAAAGATGAAATGGCTGTAGTTCAGACCTGCTAATAATTTCCCAGATGCTGTTCACTTAAAATTCAGTATAGTATGGTAATGCTTTAGAAACTCCTTGCTTTAACATTCTTGATTTTTTTTTTTTCCCAGATATGCAATATCTAAAGATTGAAAGAAAAGTGTCATAGCCCCATGACTCAACATATTCATCTGGTGTGAGTTTATGATGCTGGATCTAAACCACTCCAGAGAGGATCCTGATAGATAATCTATCCACTAGTCAGGCTGAAGAAAGGTGCTCATGTCGTGATCCAAAACTTTGTACCACAGCATCCCAAAAGGGAACACTGTGCCTGTGATTCTGTGGTGAAGGTTACCCTTTGTCCAAGACCAGGTGCCTTGCTCCACTTCTGCTTGCTCATACAATGATCCAGCATCAGTTAATCAAAGAAAATGCCTGCTTTGCAGACTATTGACTACTTCTGGCATACTCTGGTTTTGTTTTATCTCTTGGGAATTTATTTTCTGAGCACACAGCTGAACACTGAGATGTTGCTCAGCCCAGTCACTCCCTGCTCTGCTGTCATCCTGCAGATCAAAAAACCAGGGTTGTCCCATCTTGACTACTAGTCCTGTTCCAACTTTTGCCTTCTGGAAGGCTTTACAACACTCCTCCCAGCAGAGCCTGCTGATCCAGCCACCATCTCTGGCCTTGTCACCTCTGCCCCCATCAGCTCACTCTCTGCATCCACCACACCCTGCTGTACATCATTCGCTATGAAGAGCGAAGCCTGCCCACCCATGTCAAGTGCCTTGCTGTAAGAACAACAGCCACCAATAAGGGTGTAATCAGAGGCAGATTCGGGCCCTTGTTGCACTGCTAGGAATGAAAGTGAAAAGGAGCTGGGTGAGGTGTCTACTCTGAGACAGCTGGGAATATCTTCAAGAAGATATTGCACTGGGCCACATCTGGCTTTATTAGGAAGGAAACTACCAAAAAACACCTCTATAGTGCAGTACTGCTATTTTCCATGGCATACAAGGCCATCCAATCCAGGACACTTCGTGGCTCGTGCCAGCCAGTAATGGTTGTCACATTAGCTTACTGTCCTGGCAGTTGCCATTCAACTACACCTGTCTGACTCAAGCCTGTACCACCAGTTCTATTGCATTGCATAGGACCAATTTTAATAATCCTAATTAATAGCTGAAGCTGTGGCAGCATCATAAAAAAGTAAAAGGTATTCTTCACATTTGAGGTTTGGATTTTGCAGGATACACAGATCTTAATTTCATACCTGTACATTAAGGTCAAACCAGCAAAGAGATTAAATTAATCTAACTTCTACTTCAATGAACAGAAAAATGGTTCCCATCATTGTCCCATCAAATCACTTGATTTTATAAATCATATATAAGTAAAATGTACAGTTATAAATCCAGAAAAAATAATCAAGTCTTTCTCATTCTGTTGAGTCTACAAAGTTTAGATGTGGCAGGAAAGTGATAATTTAAAATTATCATTTGGGTCAGCGTATCTATTTACAGTGTTCAATTACATGATCATATCATTTTGCACAGCCTTCTTTATATTGGCAAGCTATAAAAGAGCTCCTTCGAATGGAACCATTGTTCTGCTACATACTCTAAGAATAGCATAGACTATATATAAGGCCTCAGCTTCAGGGCTGTGCAGAGGACCTGCCTTGATAAATTCAGAAGTTTCCTATTGCATCAAAGTTCCTTCCTCCTTTCTCTTCCCAGTCTTGCCCAAATATACCAGACTGTTTTTGGGCCAAGCAGCTGCCCCGTCCCTGCTCTTCTAAAGGAGCTGCTGTGAGGTACTGATCTTCTGTCTTTCCTTTCCTAGGACAGACAAATGCATTTTATTATTTCCAAATTTGAGAGACTGCTCTTTTTTTTATTTTTTAACCATGTTTAGCCTAGCCTGTCACACAGTAACTGAACTAAGTGCTATTTGCAGGTCAATATTTTCATCTGCTAAGAGATGCAGACAGAAAGCTCCCTGGGAACTTTACTCAGCTCTGGACCTCTTTTCTGTTTGTCAGTGTGTGACGGTTTCTCCACAGCAGAGCAGCGGCATTTCAATCCCAAGTCTATCATCATAAAATAATTGGGAACTCTACTAGAAAAATCAGTTGAGGGCATTTTGTACTTTCTCAAAGTAATAAAAATAATTTGATCATTAGCATGAAGGTTTTAAAGCAACTACACAGTTTTGTCTTGTTTTTAGCTGGTGAAAGGATATAAGAAAGAAAAAATCCCAGCTTTTTATTTTATGACTGGTTAAAGAAACTGTAAAAGCAACAGTGTTGGTGATGTTTGATAATGCATATTTGGAGGGTGGGTAACAAAAATTAAAACATGAACTAACAAAAAAAATCCTAGGCCTAAACTAGGAGATACCAGAGGAAACAACATGTTATGAAAAGAACAGCAACTTCTTGTTACTCCTGTCAGAGATTTTCAATATCCTTCCAAATCAGGGTCTCAGTGAAGGAAAAAGCATAGCTTATCCAACTCAGACAGACTCCAGGGAGTCCCAAGGGCACACTGACCTCCAGAGACAGGAGATGCTTTAACAAGACTGCTTTGCTCTCTGCCTGCAAAGGCCCATATTTAAACCTTGAGCAAAGCAACTGTGGGATAAAAAGCACTTGTGCAAAGCTTTTGGTATTTGTAAGGGTTTACTAGTGCTTCTCAAAAGCTTCCTAAAGAAATAAAATCTAAAAGGGAGGGAAGTTCAATTCCCAAATATCACTGGTGACAGCATCAGATGAGCACTTATTTCCAAGGTCCAAAATGCCTGAGAGGCACCTGGGAAATTAACCCAGGGAGTCACCAAGAGATTAGATTTCGGCACAGCAAGTGACCAGAAGTTATGTGAGAGTATTTTTTCAGATTTGTAGATGTGTTCAAAACTATGCAGACTGTTTCCATACAATTTCTTCTAATCTAACTCACTCTGCATCCCAAACACGCAGACCAGGAATGCAGCAGTCTGACACGAGCTGTTCACGAGAGGGAAGAGGACCCAGCTGCTATTTATACATGTTATACACTACTATGCACTCTCTCTTAGCAAATTACTTCAGACTGTGGCATGGACAATCACTTGAAGGACAGACTCCCTTTTATTTCAGTTCTAGAAATTCCATCAACGGCTCACTGAAGAAATACCTCCTAGAAAAGTGTATGTGAGCTTATAGAGATAAATTCTTAAACCTTGTTAGTTTTGGCCTGTCTCTGGTCCCTCTGGAGTTATTTTGGTCAGCACTCTCAGTTTCTGAGAATCTCAAAGATAGTATTACCACAGAGAGATTTCTTCAAGCACGCACAGTGATGCACTGGGGGGACAGTATCCTTAAAGAAATATTCTTTAAAGAATTATTCTCTGGAATATTAAAGACATAGAACTTGATTTCCCCTTCAAGTACCACTGAATTGTGTGAAACTTTTACATGGAATCAAAAAGGATCTTCTGCAGAAATAAATGGAGCAAACTTGTCTGATAGAGCAGATAATAGTTAGAGTGCTTATCACTTTATCCAGGCATTTCCCTTTCATATACTTGAAAATTCTTTCTTGATTGATAATATTAGAGCATTATTTTTAAAAGTATATTGTCTCCTCAAACCTTGATGGTCCTCTGTGTAGCAGACAGTGTAAAAAAAACGTGGTCCAAGAATATCTAAGAAAACAGAAAGAAAAGGGTAAAAGAAAATAGCACTCAAGACACTGTTCCAGCTGAGGTTTCTGAAGCAAGTGATGAAATGCCTAGGAAATGTGAAGTAAAACCTAGCCTTCAGAAAGGAGGTCACCCCGGTTTTACAGAGCAATGAAGGACTCATGTTACTTTTCTGAGAAGTCTATTTTGGCTTTACTATTAGCAGCACCCCTGGATCATTTAGCCTTTCCATTGGCTTCTGCCAGGATTTAATTACAGTTGCTGGAGTAGGTTGTATGCAAAAAAAAAAAAGCAAACATATTACCTGGCAAAGCTGAAATATGGGTGAGTAACATCTGTTTAAGCAGAAGGAAGACACAATTTGCTGAGGGCTGCAAGTCAAATCTGTGGCAAAGACCAGCTTAGAAGCCAGGCATTCATCACGTCAAGGAAAAAAGCTTTGGAATGGTGGCTACTTGCTGAATTTGGGAAAAGAAGAGAGGGACAAGAAAACCTTTCCATTAAAACTACATGAAATGTGTGATATGATTATCCAACTACAAAAGCATCACTGATGCAAATGCATCAAGCACTGGCACACTGAAAGTTAATGAGAAATAAACAGTGATGCGAGACATGATTACCCCATCATCTGGATTATATGGTAGATGTCCTAATTCATTATCATCCCCCAAAGAAACTGCAAAGCTGACTTCATTTTACACCTATAGTATCACCAGTCTGTAAGTACTTACTGCTGGTAAAGGGAAGTTTCGCCTCACGTTGAGCATGGCACCACATGCCATTCTCCAGATACCGGTCCACTGAAAGGACCTCACTCTGCTCCCACAGGCACCCCATATAAATCCAGGAGGGGTCCATCTTAATATTTATGGACTGTAGTTTAAGTAACTCTTTGACATGGGTGGATGAACAACATAGCAACTTCATTTTCTTCACTATGAGAACCAATTTTATACCCTCAAACAGCAGAGGAAAATTTGTTCGATAGAACACTTTATGAAAATGGGTTATAATTTTATAGAGATAGGCAAGAAATGAAATGCCATTAAGAAAAAATCACAATACTAAGAACAAGGCTAATTTAAAAAAAAAAAGGAAAGAAAATAGAAGAAGAGAAAAAAATCAATTTGATGGATAAAGCCTTTACATGAAAGGCTAAAAAACCTCCAGCATATAAGTCATAAAAAAAAAAAGGTCCAGAAGAAGCCTGAAAACTCAGGTAATACATATTTGTGCTTTAAAGACTGACTACACATCATTTACGACAGATAATTTTCAACGTGCTTTTAAAAGCTTCACCATCATCAGGCAACCACTTTCCACATTTCACTATTCTTTCCTGAGAAAGTATTTCCTAATACCTTTGTCCATGGAAACTTCCTGCTTAACTTTTTTTTTTATATAAACCCAATAATTCATGTTCGAGCAACAACGGATGTATCACAATACCACAGCGCCTTTAGTTCTGCAGTAACTTTTTACTTGTTTGAAGATTATCACTACATTTTCCTTCACTCCTCAGAGAAAAGCAAACAGCTTGCTTTCTCTGTCCTTCCTCATATTTTAAATATACCTCTTATCATTCCCGTGGCCCAGGAAACAGCATTCTCCAACTGATCTCTTTATTTCTTTATTTAAAGTGTTTAACTTTGAGCACTGCTCCAGGGGAGGGTACAAAGGAAAGATCATCTCAACTCTGATGCGCGCCTCTCTCTGACCCATTGGAATGGGACTCCTTGCTCCCATTACAACACTGCTTTCCCCAAGCAGCTGGTCACAGATTCTTACCTTTCAACTCACCCAAGAAGAGACCCTTCCCACTGAAAAACACACCTCCTACTGCTGATCACTTCTTCCAAGAAGGAATTAAAATTTGTGGCCATACTGTGCTACTCCTCACGTGCTATTGGTGTAGGGGGCAGATTATAGGTTTTGATTGGGAAATATTCATGTGCTGGAATTACTGGGGTTATAAACACATTTTTTTCTTCTCCTGGTTTTGTCCATGCAATTCTCCCTTTTCTGCACTCATTTTGGCTCCCGAGTTAACAAAGGAAAAATATCACTAATATGCATGTGCAGAGTAAGAAGCAACTATGTGAGAAATAAAAGACCGGTTTTATTATAAGCAGATAAAATGAACAAATGGTACTAACAGAAGGTTATTTTTGTTTTTCTTATTACTAACCTATAGGCATTCTGTGGAAGTTGTAAGGCACACAGTTCAGTCTTGAAATTTATGCCAGGGACTGAGCCTACAGGAATAGGGCAATTGCATACTAACTAGAAATATAGTTGACCCAGCTTCATGCCACGTGGCTGGCCATGCGGGCAGATGTTGCCTGAACCTCCACCCCTGGCATGGGGGGGGGGGGCACAGGAGAGCCATTCCGAGGAGGAGAAACGTCCTCCCATGTCGCAAACAGGGTTGGACCTTAGGAATATTTAAAAGGTGGAGATTTTGAATTGGGAGGTGTGCTCTTGGAAATTTTGGGACCTGAGCACCCAACACGTGTTGTAATTAAATTTTCCTACTCGTATTATCATTATTATTATTTTCTTTGTTCTGTGGATGGTTTTTTTTGTCATTGCCATAAATTTAAAGACAGATATTTTTCTCACAACTATGTCACCGAAATTAAGTGACCATCTACACACACAGAGAAAACATTTTTAAAAAAAAAAAAAGAAAAGGAAAAAAGGTCTTTGATATACAAGGCAAATTAAGAAACCCTCCTCATGATTGTGGAAGAACAGCTGATCAGCACTTAGTGTAACACCTGGGTGCAGAGAGATGATTCTATGTGCATTGAAGATTTCACATTTAAAAAGTGGTTAATTACTCTTTACTGCATCTCTCTACATTTAGTTGAATCATATTTCTGCTTTTGTTACAAGCAAAGGGAACAGTTCAGAAATACTTTCCATACTAGATCGCTAGTGAAACCAGAAAAATTGCGCCTACTATTGTGCAAATCAGTAAACTCTGTCAGTCTTCAGAAAGACAAAGCCTCCAAGGAAGTCATCTCACAGAGACAGTAAAGTATGTCTCTGCTGCACCCGTTCTCTCTGCTGTTATAAAAACGTAACCTTACCCCATAACATATGAGAACCAAAAGCAAATACATGTCACTGACAGCATTCACCCATCCTTTCATCTAACAATCACCGCAGTTAAAATGCTTAGACACTGTCACAGGGGTTTTATGTCGAACCCTTTGCTGATATTAGCAACGGTGGTGGAGACTGTGGTAGGGAAGAAACACAAAGCAGATCTGCAGAAGTGAGGAGAGCTCCCTCTCAGAAGCCTTTCATTATCATATGATGCTTTCTGGTTAAGTGATCACCTCTGATTTGTTGAATCAGTGTCTTAATCATGTACTTGGCACCAAGCAAAGGAACTACCGGCAATATTAACAGAGCTATCCAGGATTGGGGGTGGAAGTCCCTGTTGTTTAAAGCACGAGTTAGACAGTATTACCACATGATCCCCTCACTCAGACTCTTTGAAGTGTTATGAAAACATTTTTAAAGCAATATTTGCCACAGGGTAGTCACTCATGTTATATCTGTTTTACCCCTCCTCTTTCCGTCTGTGAGCACCTCATTACCAGTGGATAATACTGATGCTGTAATACCACTTTCCCTTGGGAACAAAATAATAATCATCTGTGTCATTTGAGAAGGATACTGCTTGGGCCTTTATGTGCAGGAATGCACAGCTATAAAGCATGACTGACTAAAATATTTGATTTTGTTCTCAGTTCAAGAAATACAGGTACAGAGTGTGATCATTTGTTTCTAGTTAGGGGGTTTGAATATTCTTTTGTTTGCAAAAAGAGCAATTGCATCTGCCCCTTAAGGCTGAAAATAAACTAAAGATTTCAGTAAATGTAACAGTATTATTGCTACTAGTACATTTCTGTTTGTCTGTAGACCGTGACAAGCATTACTTTCATTAACTTCATTTTTCTTTTTAGAAAGTTACAAGGACTCATGCTGTAATAGGTTTTATCAGAAAATGACCTGGTCAAACCAGCTCAAGAAGTCAAGGATAGTGAGAAAAGAGCACAGAATGAAAGACTGCAAGTGCCAGCAAATGGACTGAAATCTTTGTACGCAATGTACTTGTCTGTATTTTAAGGGAATTTCTCGAAGAACTATTTAAGATTTGGGCTTGGCAGATGATACCATTAGTGCAAAAGAGGAGATAAAACATGGCTGAGATCTGCAGAGGCAAATGATGAGCCCCAGTCCATTTAGGGAACTCTGGTTCTGTTTCCTTTGCCTGGAACACAGCTGTCCCTCAAATCCCCGAAAAGCAGACCCCTGTGTATCTCACTTTTCAATTGTGGAAGATTTAAGTTAAATTTTCCCTGCTCTCTCCAGTTATTATCAAAACCACCATCAAGACTATTTAAACAAAAGGATAATGCCTTTGCAGAAGCACAGATGCAGGACATCTTGCAGGCTGCAGGCTTCACAGCCATGCTGTGAGCTACCCATCAACAGGACAAAACCTTATCCAGTTCTGAACGCAACAGAGCACCACCATTGCTCCACATCTGTTTTTTTAGGAAGATCATCCCTGCTTCAAAATCTTAGTTGCTCTGGTTTTGTTTTGCTTTCCTTTTGAGAACAGTGAACTTCAGAGAAATATCCAAATACTGACGCAGCCTAAGCTTATATTCAGAATGATGGTGCTCTTCCATAAGAAAATGGAACATTTCATGCTGTCCCCTATCTCAGCTCCATTTCCCAAAAGTCATGCAAAACAGTCTACAAAGGGCAGTATCCAGCATGTCTAAGCCCTGCCTCCAGACAAGAGAGTGAAGGTCACCCCTCTGAGCCAAGTGAAGGAGGATAATGGCAGAGTGGAACAATCTGAACCGAGGCTATTTTTAAACTTCATCATCAGGGGACCTAAATCATTGTACTTCATGGTAGCTGTTGTCAAGATCAACTACAGTATCGTGGGAAAAAAAGGGCTAAAGTCACATAATAATTACATGTGCTTTGATGTTTATTGAGAACAGCTACTCTTGTAAAATTATAATGCTGTATTCATAGATTAGAGCTCAAGTTCCACCAGCACTGTTGTAACATTTAGTGAGATTAGTCATTTTGTTACAGAAACATACCATTGGATTATATTTTTTTTACATACAGGCGTTTTAACTTACAAGTATATAACTAAGTTGATCCTATACCTTAGTGTTAAATCTATCCACAACGAAGATCCTCACTCTTGGGTACAGGGATGCGTGTACACACACATTTATTTTTTGACAGATAAGTGTACTTCTACTTTTACAAGAGGTAAAAACCCACTTTACTTGGAAAGGAGAGCAAATATCAAAAAATAGATTCATCCACCATGGCTGGAGTAGGCAAATTTGCAGAGTGTGCATATGAGAAAAAAAAAATAGAGATGCATGAATAAAAAGTATCCTTCCATTTAAATTCTCATCAATATAGAGATACATCTGGAGAAGGTGGCAAAAATAACTGTCCCTTCAGTTTGCTTCTACTGGACCAGAGCCTGCAGTGACTAGGTAACTTGGTTGTTCTCATTGCATACTAACCCCCCGAAGTTGTCATAGATGAATATCTTCCAAACCTTTGCATATTCATTACAAAACATCCTGGAGAGGCAGCAATTGCTGTTATTATTCTTTTCTGCATAAAGACTGGAGAAAAGCAAAAGAAAGGGTCTAAGCTGAATGAATGAATGAATAAATAAATAAATAGGCACTTAGAGCAATTTAGGAGAAATTTGTGTATGCAAGTTCAAGCAAGTCATCCATAAGGTCTCCACCCAGCTGCTTAAATTGTGGGGTGTCCTAGTTCTCATCAGTCAAATGAGGCTCAGGCTTTCATGCATTGTCTGAGCACCTTCAAACTTTGCCTCTGGTCTGTGTTAAGCCCAGCCCAAAACACAGTAGTTGTGAGCACGGAATGGGACATCAAGTTCAAACACTTTCCCCATTCTTGCCAGGTACAGACAAAGCACTCTCACCTATCACCTCCTGCCTTGAAAACTGGACTACTGGAAAGAGAAAGCCAGAGATTAATTCCTACTTTGGAACTGGGTTGGTTTATAGAAAGATGAAATACAATATTCAGAGTATAAGTGTAAAGCCAAAGAAATTGACTCCTGAACTTATGCTCATGTGCCCTGCTATGGTTAATACAAGATGTATAAATGACAAATTTTAAAAGTTGGATCTGAGATGAGCAGTTAGCTACACTGCTCTAGACTGATACCCAGAAACAGCTTTTTTAAGCTGAGTTCTGATATCTCCACCAATCCTTGCTTGCAACAGAGTCATAACGTTTAGAAAAGGAATTAATAAGAATGCATGGGTAAGGTTACCTCTGGTGAAGAAGAAGGAAGAAAACAGAAGGGTGACTAACATCTATGCAATTCCCAGTCCAAAGCTAACAGCTGTTGAGAAAATCATGTTCTGCAAGGTAGCCAGAGATGCAGTGTAATGCAGGGTAACAATATTACTGTTTTGTAGACAATGCTGACAAGGAAAAGCAAATGTTTTTTAGTCATTACAGGAAAAACTTGTCAATCTTCTAATAAATAGTACTAGAAAGAGACAAAAAGGGGATTTTATTTTTGGCTTTCATACTTGCTTACTTCTAACTAATGGTGTCTTAATTGGTCACTTTAGTGGAGCAGGAAGTCAGGCATCAAATCTGATTACATATCCAGCCTGGGATTATTTCCTTAGCAAGTCACAATAGACAGAGCAATGGGGCAACACAAAGCAAATTGTCTGTCATTCCTCACCCATCACAGTGGAAATTTTATTGTTTAGAGCTGCCCATTTATAAGCATCACATTCAGGATACATCTTCATTTTTTAAAAAATCACAGTCCTGAAAGCCATCCAGCTGCAACAGCTATACTGACAGATGAGCACTGTTTACATTCCTCTAGCAGAATGAGATAATACAAGAATGCAAAAAATTCAGCCAAACTTTCTGAAGAAAATTCCCTCCTTTGCAAAACATCTGAATTCTGAGCAATGGGATTTTCCACAACTGGAGAGTGCCATTTTCTAATTTCCACACTTTCAAGTGATCTATTGGCTGGTCTTGCACAACGATAAATACAGCAGTATGTGTTTTTAAATTACAACCTTTTAGCCAGATAGTTTGTTAATCTCCTATTCAGTTCCCTGGGCAGCAACTCTGAGGAATAATAGATGAGTTGGAAAACCACTTCATTTTGACATGAAAGACTTGTGATTCTTTTCCAACTGATCTAAGAGAGTGAGTGCTGTAGTTTTCTCACAATACAGCACCCCAGTCTTAAAACACACACCATTTTCCCCTTTACCCTCATCTCTTTAGCTCTGATACTTCAAACGAACTTTCATGTTATTATAAAATGTGTTGGTATTCTGGTTGAAATCATAAATGTTTGGGAGCAGAGGCTCAGAAAGAATGATACTCCAAAAGGCAACAATTAATTTCAGTTTGTAATGCGTCTTCAGTACAAGCATTTGTATGTGGGGCATTTCTTTGTTTTTCTTTTTTTTTCTTTTTTTTAATGTAATAATATAAAAAACTGGCAAAACAGAACAAGGATGAACAATTATTTCGTTAGATTAATACAATCTTACAAAAGAGTCAAATCCTGCCCTTGCTGCTTTGACTTCAATGGAAGTCAGATCTAGCATTTGATGTACATCCTATGCTCTGGGCACAAGAGTGCAAAAATTGAAATACACAATCCAGAAAATATTAATGTCTGCCTATCCCAATGCACAGAAGAATATCTATCAGCCTACACAAGAACAATTAAATCAAAATTCCTAAACGGAGATTAGATGGCAGAGAAGATTACAAACATAATGTGGGTCATTTAATCTATAGTTGACTGTTCTACATACAGTCTGAGCAAGTATAGAACAAAAAAAAAATCATTAGCATAAAATACCTGCTGGAAGACAAATGAGCTGATCTCAATCCAGCTTTTTCTGGACACACAGACAAATTGGGACAGAGGAGAGGTGAGAAAGAAGTGTCAGAGGAAGCATGAGAAAACGCATACAGCTAGAAGACTTCCCACCTCTCAGAGAGAAGTGTCATGCTTGATCCCTAGTGGTTCCATCAGAAGCTAACAGTGATTCTGTCAGCAGGAACACTATGAGAACAACAGCAGCACTTTACTGGGAATTTCATTCTCCAACGCTTTAAGCATTTTTTTACAAGCAAGTCTGTCTTTTAAAAAGCATTTGAAAGTCCCTTAATAAATAGTTTTTCTATATTAAAAAGAAGACAGAAATTATTCTGTTTAAGTGCACATGTTGTTTTACAAGAAAACAGACTTTCAGACACTTCATCAAGACTGTCATTACATATCATGGCACTGCTTTACATTTCAAGGGGGAAAGGAAGGTTTTCCTCTTTAAATCTAGGCTTGACTACAAATAAGCATGATTTAGGTGACAGCCAGATTTCAACTTTCACTGTTAGGCCAGCAAGCCACAGGCAAGAACAAAAGATGCGACATGCTGGGGAAGACAGATACTCCTTGAGCAAGTTAGAATTAATAAGTGCTTCTTAAGAAAGTCTCTTTCCTGGGAATGTGGATGAACACTTTCAAGTTCCACCTGCAATGAATTATTGTACACACATACATGAGGTTATGCAACATGTTCACTGAGACCTAAGCAACAGATCTCACTGAGACCTAAAACTATGAATCCTAAAAATGAGAGAAGTTTACAGAGGAATGAGATGTTCTATATTACAAGCTCCTTTTCTTCCATTTAGGCTTTTTTAACATTTCATTCATATTACTAGGTTGCTAGATTGTCTTTAAATCTCAGAGATCAGGCAAAGAACACAATCTACAGTTAATATGCAAAGTATTAATTTTGCCTTTTCCCAGATAATAGCATCCAGGTATCCAAAGCCAGGAAGCATGGCTGTAAAGTCCAGGCAGAATCAAACTTAGGAACAGTAAGAAGAGCAAACGGTTAACATCAGCCGATAGCAGATTTAGGCAATTTCTATGAAAACATCTGTTCAAGAACCTCAGCATAAATTAAGTCATCTCAATATATACAAAGAATGAATAAAATTACTCCACAGATAAGCCAAATACTCTGTACTGGTTACAAATATTTAGTCAGTTCCGTTCCAATTCTTAAACAAGAAGAACAGATCCAGAGTTTGGAGAAGAAGTCACAAACATGTTCCTTAAAGTATGGCTGTTGAAGAGAGGATGCAGGAACATTATGACTGAAACCTCAGAGTTTATTGTTCAGTTTTAATTAGAATTTAAGTTGATGAAATGCATATAAATAAGCCACATGTAAACTAAATGAAATAATCATAAGTCACGCATAACAGATTTTTATGGCTATATTCTTCATCCCTCCAGTTTAATAAACTGCTGGCCATGTTCCATAGAGTTGCAGAGGTTCTTCAAGGACACAGCACAGGATAGTGATTTGTTATTAAAATAATTTTTTATTAATAATATAAATAGTAGAAAACACCATTATTTTTATATCTGGAACAAGTTAGAAGAATGAACTATTCCTCCCTTCCAACCCAAAGGAAAGCATTAGACAGAAGGCATGTTGTGGTGGGCACTGTTACAATTTGTTACAAGCTAAATCAAGTTTAAAACCACTGTTTAGACAATAGCTGAGTTGTCTTAATATTAATCAGGCTTTTTCCTTTTAAAACAGTTCTCATTCTATTTTCTGTTTGTTTGTTTGTTTGTTCCTTTGCTATCGTAAACACTCCAGTTGCAGTTCAGAGCAGTCCATTTAGTGATGTTATCAACTATAAGCAAAGCTGATGTTATACAAAATTTGTCAGATAGGAAGACTTGGTTCTTTCAACAGGCTTTGCCTACCACACACTTTGCTTGTCTTCATCAAAAGAAATTGGTTCTTTCTGGTTCTTATATTCCATGTGCAAAATGGCAACATTCCAAGATTTGTAAGGGTGAAACAGCACAACATAGGGATTGATAGGAAGACTGACTGCCCAATTCAAGCTTCATTTTCATTTATTTCTCTAATTATCCTTGGCTGAAATGCCCCAGTCACTCTTTTCAGTTGTTTTGGGCTGTTCTGTCAGCAGCTGATCTAGCAGAGAAAGAGCAGGATTGAGGAGCATGAGGAAACCAGACCCACTGCCTGCTCCACTGAAAAGCACTTGCAAAGTCATTTCTGGATTTTTCTTGCCTTCTTTCTAATCAGCAGCTTTTCTGCACGAATCATTGGTATGTTCTCTTTCTTGAAGACATCTGCAGAGTACAGCCACAAGGCAGGTTAGAGAGACTGGGACATCACCACGCCTGAAAGAGCAGTTCTGGGAGCAGTAGGAGCAGGTTTGGGAACATGCTTCCCTAGAAAGGGGCAGTGCTCTTCTGGCCCTCTCCCCTCTGCCTGCAGAGACCTGTAAGATCCCTTTATGGCAGGACCAATACTTGTGGTGGACCAGACCTGACCTGGCAGAAGGAAAACCCAAGAGAATAAACTATGATCAGCATAGAAAGGCTGAAAACAAGAGTCAAAACAAAGCACGGGGCTGGAATGCAGGATCATATTTCCCGGCAGGCATAGCCTAGATTCAGCCTTAAACCTTCTTGGGTGGAATAGGCCAAGAATGCGTCTGTAACCACGAGTAGCAGAGAGCACAGCCTTGGCCCGGATGCAGAAGTCATTCTGCCATGTACCTCCATAAAGAGATCACAGAAACTGTGCCATCTCAGCTGTCAGACCCTTTCAGCCTGGCTGGACCTAGGGTGGGGAAGGTGGCCAGGAAACAGCCTGTGAGCTGCAGGTGCTGTCCATGTTCCCCAGTGTAAATGGGCAGTTGATCTGATCAGAGTTTAAGTTATTTACACCAACAAAGGGGTTTTCCCTTTGCTGCTGTATTTTATAACCAGCTATGCCTCTGCTGTTGGCCAGTAACATTTCACGTAGCACTGGACGGGCACTGCTCCCAAATAACTCTACTCTGGTTTCACATTCCTCACCTCCACATTCATGCTGCCCAGCGGTTTATTTTACAGATTCCCTGGCCTCAAGAAGCTGCTATCATGTTCCTCCACCCTGGCTGCAATCCTGCCTTTCTGTCTGTCCTCAATAGGACCTTTGTTGGCTGCCACATGGGCTCAGTAGTGGCACCTGGGAGCATCTCTTTGTAAGCCTGGGGCCTGCCTCCCCAGGCCCTCCTCTGAGAGCCACTAGCAGGGGAGAGCTAGTGTGAGTGACTGGTGAAACCACTGTGTAGTTTCTCCAGTCACACACACTGGACTGGACTGGAATGTTTTTCTGCTCTGCACGGGGCCCTCAGCAACAGGAGCAAAAAAATTCAAGACATTACACACAGCCAACAAAGCAAAGCCTCAAGTCCTTTCTTTACATGAGGTGTGTTTTCATGGCAGTCTTGCACATTGCCAGGAGAAAATTAATCCTCCAGGACAGTGTATTTCATTCCTTCAGTCTGATCTGGCTGGAGCAGACTTCCTGGTTTTTGCTTTAATCCCGATCCATCTGCCCACTTCTGTTGAAAAAATATGCCGTTTCTGGTAATCTTACGAAACTGCAAATCTAAGATTACATTGAATTAATCCTGTAAAACAGTTTACCACGATCAAACTACATGACAGGCACAATGTGAAAGTGACAGTTATTAAAACCTTTCCCAATTGTATCTTGATTACAGGGAAGATAAATGAGAAAGGCAGCTCTGTTAGCAGGCGTTTCCAGAAGATGACACTTACTATCCATCAAGTACTGTAACAAGGCCCTAATCCTTCATTAGCATTACCACAGGCTCTCAGGATGTGAATCAATAACAGGAGTCCTGGGCTGATCTGGATCCAAATTCTGAGCTGCCCCAGTGCTGGAGACAATACACGGGACTTCACCTTTGCAGAACACATAACTTGCTTGCAAATGCAGGTCATACATCAGGACACACATCTATGGAGGACTGAAAGCAACAACTAAGTACAATAGTGTTGAGCCTATCATGAATAGAAACCTAATAGGTAAATATTTGTGTACCTGTACCTTTTTTAAAGGCTGTATTCAGCTGACTCTTCAAAGAGTGGGTTGAAAGAGTGCTGCCTACCCTCTATTTACTCCCGTTAGAGACTACTATTACCCCTTTGGGCCAGAGTCCTTAGCTAATGTTCAAATTGTTTTTGTTGAGGAAACTGAAGATTGAATTGTGTATAAGGAGGGCAGAAACCCTGTTTATTTACTGAAAATGGGCATTAAAATGTATTTCTGTTATACAATCATCAAACAGCAAGAAGGAATTTCTTTGCTCTTTATTCCAAGCCTTTTATTTGCCAGCCAGCACTTCACCCAAAAAGCATGACCTTTTTCCTTGTTATTTTCTTTCTCCTCTTAGGGCCCCATTACTGAAGCTCATTTGACCATTCTTGGCTTTCTCCAGTGGTCTCAGCCTGCTTCTGTGGTATCCCAGTTGCACTGCCTACACGCAGTTTTATCTAGCTCACACCCAGACATACCCTATTTTGCTTTTATACTCTCCTAAAACCCTTGCAAGTGATACAGCTCATGTCCCAGATGGCCTTGAATGGATTGTGTCATGGCCATCAGCCTCTATCTTTTCAGGTTTTTTCCATTTATTCTAAGGCAAAGGTAGATTTTACAATCATCAGTTTCCAGAAAACTTCAGACAGTTTCCACCCCAATTTCACACTCATTGCCACAGGGGCTCTGGGGTACATCACAGAGAAGCTCCTAATTGTGTCTGCAAATAGTGTGTGACAGTCACACAATAGGAGTCGTGGCTTTTGCCAGCTGAAGCCAAGGACAGACCGTAAGACTTTTCGTTTCTGCGCACTGTTTCATCTTCCCTCCTGCTACAAGGGAGAAAGGGACATCCACAGCACTTGCAGAGCATGTTCCTGCCACTGAAACACCATAGAAGAAGAGGATTTGGGTGCTTCAGTCCCTTGACTTGTCAAGGACCCCATAACTGGAATAGCTTCACTGTGGGATCATCAGTAAGATGCTGATATTGGACAACATTGATTTCTTACTTTAAAACTGCTCCAAGACTGCAAATATTATGTTATCAAGAAAATAAGGGATAAAAAACCAAATTCCTTTTAGAACAGCTAGATTTTATTTCAAACCCAAATTGTATTCAGTTTTGTCATAAATCTTTACTGCCAGTAAAAAAAGCCTGAGAGATGAGAGTTGACTTATTCTCTTACATCCTGAAGAGAGAGCTTCATTCAATTTCAGCCTTCTAAGCTTGTAAGTAAATTACACTTCTTGTGAAGCCTGCACAAAGTCCTCCTCTCAGCAGAATCATGACACGTTTTTATTGATAGAAGGGAAAGGAAGATTAAAGGAAAACACTGGATTGTCAATACACAACTAGATCTCTACATCAGCTAGTTCATTATCGCCAAGTAGCACCAACAAATATGTTAAGGGAAAAAAAAGATATCCAAGCCTGGTGTAAAGGTCCTGCTTTCCACTGAAGTTATCGTAAACATTGAGAACCCAGTTCAAGGTTTTTTTCAGCACTCATTGTTACTGTCTCTCAAGATACTGCTACATGGCACTGAAATTTCACATGAATTGCTGATCTTTCTATCCATTGTTTTCTGAAATGCAGGGTGGCAATGAACTGCATTCTCTAATCACATATTTTAAGCAAAAGTTGCTGCTTGACTATCCATCCTGAACTCAGCTACCTGGAAACCATGGAACTTATATAACTTATGATTAAAGGAACTACAAGTATTTCTGCTCACCCTCACTCAGCATATTGCTCTTTTTAGGGCAACATACAGGCAGAGTTCTGTTAATTAAAGCTGTTCCCTACAGATACATTTCATTTCTGTCTTTGTTTCATTTCACACTTTGTTTTGTGCTTTCTCAGACTGTAGCACATCTGTTCACATCCCCAAACCATGCAGTGTGGGAAGTATACTTAATGAAGGCAGAATTCCAGGGATATTCTGAGAAACTGTGAAACAAAACACAGTACCTTGGTAGTTTCTGTTATTGTTTGGACTTCATTTGAAAATGAAGTTGGTAATCTTTTGATCATATATATTGTAAAATATTATTGTACAGCCATAAATACTATTTCCTGCCTTAAGAAAAATTATGGGCCCTTTTCCAGATGTATTGTAGCACAATGGGCATGGCATCAAAAGACAAGATCAATGAGTACAGAAAAAACATGTATTTCTTTCTTTTTTTTTTTTAAATAAGTTGAATAACTTGACAAGTTTGAATGGCAATCCTAATGTGTAAGGTAAGATTTTAATACAGAAGAAGTGGCCAACACACTGTACAGCAATTTGTCCCTTCAACAGATGCACTATCAAATATGTGAAATATCCCAATTTTGACAGAAAAGAACAGACTAAATCCCCATCTCAGTTACTGACTGGCTTCAGTTCCCATGAGATGGAATTTGGTGTGGTGAATTTAACAGGAAACAATAGACCAAGCAGTCTCATCGCCTGTAAAAATTAAACACTGTATTTTCATAACTTGGGAGTTATGTAAGGAATATCTCAGAGGCAAGCAGTTGTAAGAGTTCCACACTCAGCATGCACACTTTGAAGGATAAGGCCAAGTGATAATTGCCTCCAGAACTTGGGAAGTATAAAGATCTCAAATAACTACAATCTCCAGAGCATGATAATCCCCAACTGCATGAGTAGTTTGGAAGTAGTGTAATGCACTTTCAGAGAGAAGGCGTGGGGAGAGAAGGAGCAGTGAAGGGAGGAGGCCTTTGCACAGCCAGGTTTAATATTCTTGCTCTGTGTGCATATGCTTGTCCTTGAGTAGCTAAGCACCTTGTTCCCCTGAAAGTCCCAAAGCATATATGTAGGCAACATATACCTATACGACTCCCATGCACAAGGTTAAATACACCCCAGCATTTTCAGAAAAAGAAATCAAGTGGCAATCACCTTCAAAATCACTGGACCGGCTACTTTTTCATCAATAAAAATATGTACACTTTGATCATCCAGGACAGTGGGAATTGCATACACACCTTTGTGTGTGTACACTGGCTAATGGAGACCTCGTCCCACAGTGCTGTATCTTAGTTTTAAATTAGCTCCTTTTAAATTTAATAAAATACACATACCTGAAAAAAATTATGAAAACATTCATCCAGCTGGGAGAGCAGCTGTCATGGCTGGTGAAGACTAGGAAATAGACAGAAAAATTCTTAAGAGCTCAGCTGTCATTTCCAGATAATGGAGACACGAGGCCTATGGCTTTTTGACCACATCATTGTTCTATTTCATCCTTCCCCGACATTCAGAGCTAGCTCGCTCATGACTGGAAAGCAACAGTAGAAGAAAACTGTAAAGTCAGATTTTGAAGAATGATTTAAAGAATGCAAGCAGAAATCTGGAATGACTGGAAGGGAGCTGCAGGAAGAAGAGAGAGTGGGAACACACAGCTGGAAGATCCCTGTCTGCAAGCCCTGCGTCCCAAGACTGGCAGATCTGTAAAGCAAGAGAGCCACTGCTTGAGGTTCCACCAACCATATCCCATATGTATCTCCGCGTTTCCTTTTAGAAGACCTCTGTCCTGACTCTGTGTCCCATTAAGTGTGCTACTGGAGAACATTGACAAAATTAGTTTCATGCAAAAGTAATTCAGCCAAGCTGTATACTCCAAGACCTCCAGCTCAATACGAAGGACAAGCAATTCAGAAGAAATAGTGGTTTATTATAATCAGCCATACTAGATAAGTTAGACCAAACAGGAGCAAAAGATCAATCCTGCCAGGCCATGTCCCACAATTAGGTATGCAGCCCATCCTTCCATTATTTCTATACTACCATACTCTCTTGACGTAAAGGAACTTCTGAAATTCGGTTCATATGAGCAGTTTTGCATCTGTCTGATAGATCGTATATCACAGCTCTTTAGATGCACTTACAACCCAAATAAAGGTACAAGTCTTCAGTGCAGCCTCTAGGATTGAGTCTTAGCACTAAAGTGCATTTCTGTATGCTTGTGAGATACACTGGACACAGGCTCTGCTCCAGCTTAGGAGACACAGAGCTGTCATATTTCCCCAGAAATACCCATTCAGCATGGAGAAAAATCACTGAGCTGATTCTGTGTCTTGTCAGCTAAGGTAACGCAAGAAGTCACTTAAAATATTTCCCAGAGAAGTACTCCATCTTCTTATGCTGCTCTCTGCATGGCTGGCACCACAGTAAAATCAAGTTTTGCTGAAATTTTTCACCCATCTTTTTAAGCACATAAATGATGAGCTCTAATCTTAGAGGTAGAAGCCTACTATTTCCAAGGCTTCCTCTACTGTGGCGCTTCAGCTCATGCTGGGAATATGGAGTCAGGGTCCATCTCAGCAAGAGTGCACCATTGCTGGATTTTTGTAAAACCAAGAGCAACTGGGACCACCAGATAGTAAAGAGGGAGATAAAAAAATGAAAGATAAGTCTGCTTCCTCCTGCATCCGTCCTGTGATTAATGAGGGAACTACGACAGGTGAATATAGGCTGTATTTGCAGGCCATCATCAATGCCACACTCATGGCCCATGGAAGAGTAAAGCCCCAGAACAGGAGCATCCAGAGTGCCTGCTGAGGCATGCAGGACCCCACGTTTGCCAAGTTCAAACAAAAATGGCAGCAACTTATGTCCTCCAGGCCACTTTTGAAGAGCAAGGTAGATATCTATGTAATATCTAATTAAAATAATTAAGCTTTAAGAGTAAATTACTACATAATAATTCATTTCCTGAAAGAGACGTAGACTCTGTTCTTCTTTCCCACTTAATTCATTTGTCTATCTGCTTTTCTGCTAGCGCTTAGCAACAGGAGATCAATCCTTGACTCTATTATATCAGTGGGCATTTCCTACTGGCTTTCAGAGAAGTTGTGGTCTCCTTGTCTTTATCAGTGTAAAGAAACCATAAAGACTTAAGTAACAAGTAAAGATTTTAATTAGTCATAAAGCCAGACTATTTCCTAATGTAAATAAGCTGTTGTTCTGGAGATACAAATCCATCCAGAATTATTCAGAGATGGTTTCTGAGAAAACCCACTCCATCAGTACCAATGGGCAGAGGTGCAGAAATTTAGTTCCTATTTGTGATCACAAGGCTGAAATGTAACGCAAGCTGCAACATGCAAACAGGCAAGGGCAACCCTGACTGTTACATCAGAGTGCTCGTCCCATATACAAAGTGACAGTCAGTTATCATCCTGTGGTGTCAAGCCATGAGGTGTCTAAGGTGTGGTTCTTCCTGAATCTCTGATCATGAACAAAATAGTGACCATATATAGTGGCAGGATCCTCCCTGGCTACCAAATACCATCCTGTTTCGAAGCACATGATTTTGTTTCCCCCAGCCTCCAGGCTCATTTATCACCATATCATTCAAGTTTCATGCAGTTATAACCCTGTTAGCACCAGGTCCATAGAAACTCTGATGGCCTGCTGATACTGAAAGAAAGTGCACATCTTTCCAATAACATAAAAACAAGTTTTATTCTGTAGTTTTTTTCTGAACAAGCTGTTCTACTGCACTGAAGTGCATGGCAGCTCTGTAAATTAAGGGCCACTTGGCAGACCAGTTATAGACAAGATAAATAAAATACGGTATGAATAGTCAAAACTTGCCTACATAAAGCAGCTTTTTGTGTTTGCATCCCTTTCTTCTACATTGTTTAATTATTGAGTTTTTGACAGACCTGTATTTGTTGTACACTTCTTTTGCAACCACCATAACAGGAAAAGAAGGGAGGGGGGGAAGAAAAAAAAATTCATTTTCTTTATTAGACTATTTGTTTACCATTCTAATCCAGGATATTCTCCTACAACACTCAAGAGGAATACACAGTTATACCCATCAATTTTAAAATCAATGAAAGAAGAGTTGCTTTGAGGGATTGCATTTAGCCTTTTCAGCTGAAAGCAACAAAAGAACAGCTAAAAACAGTTGAATCCAGTAGAATGTAAATAAGAGATCCTTGCCAAATCTTTCCTGGTTACAAAATGCTCTACCAATTTTAAAGATCCCAATGCGATACCTTTGTACTTTATTTATAAGGCTTTCAGCAAGCCACTCCCTTTCCATATTTGTTTGAGCTTATGCCCGTATTCCCATGCTTACTGCAGAACAAATCTAGGTGAAAGGTTGTTCCTCTTTCACACCAACAGTCATCTGACTTTTTCTCCCTTTCCTGATGATATATTTTTGAATCAGCAACTAAAATCTTTGAGGAATTCAAGCAAAATATTTGAAGTTCTGCTGAAGTTTTTATTTCTTCAGAAACAAGGCACCTTTCACAAAGCACTTCAACTGCACAGTGGATCTCAAAGACCTTGTTCTAAGGAGCTTTTGTGAAGTTTCCAAATGAGGAAAAACTTTTCCTTCTTTTGTCATTTCTCCAGTGGTCTGAGAACTCTTTAAATCAGAGTAAAGAGACCAATTATTTGGCTATCTTTTTGCTCCATCAGTGATATCTATGCAGTATTGGATGCACTCCCAAAATCCTGCCTGAACATATTCCAGGCTGAGCTGTGCAGGACTTGGGAGGGGTTCTCTGAATGCTGTCTCTGCTCTGCACCTTCGCTGGGAAAGCACAAATGCTTTCCCAGGGCGTTACACAACTTGGCCGCAGGTAAAGCATGAGATACCGAGTGGGAATGGTAATTAGAAAAAATTCGAAACTGAGTGACCTTCCCTCAGCACTAACATGCCACATAGTACTAGTTTTGTCCTGACATGTGAGGCACTTCTCTTCTGTATCTAACCCAGGAATCACTTTACATTTCATGAATCTACATGCAACATGAGTCAGATATAAACAGAATTGCCCAACCCTTTAAAAAATTCCATTACACTTACTCTTCCTGCCAATTCAAGTAAAAGTTCTAGGCAGAGCAGGTGGCCCACAGCTCACTAACCTTTTTCCTTTTGCATGTGAGGCTGGGATGAGACAATAGGAATCACTATCTGCGTGCAGACATTACCAGCCACATTTTCTTAGCTCAGTCCTGCTGAGAGCTCTTTTCAGGTCTCCAACACATCCCAGCCTCTAGCTGGTGTGGTCCTTTTCAGGTGTCAGTCTCACCAAGGGTGCCGTTCAAGTGTCTTCTCATGTCTTGCTCTCATGGCACAGGCCTGGCCAGCTACAGAGTTCAGGAACTTTCCTTGCTAGATTACACTGCTCCAACACATGCCCATCCGGATTTGTGTGGCTTAAAAAATAATAGGAAATCTCTACAATCATAAAGTCTACTTTTGTTTTTCTTTCTCTTTTTTTTTCTTTTTTTTTTCCAAATGTCATATTTTGTGCCCGCCCTAGACCTCCACTGAAATGGAATGAAATTATTTGGTAGGCAACTCCTCTTTTACTACAAAGAAGCAGCTGTGGGGGGATCTACAGATACAGTCTTGCAAGTACCTCACAGGCTCAAAGACAAAAAGCTGACAGAAAACAATAACATTTTGTTTGCAAAAACACAGGAGAAAATGCATTGGGTTTGAGCCCTTGGTACTGAACAGTAAAAGTGGTGTGTATTTGCTTGCCCTGTACTGCACAGGTTGCTGGCACAAAGAGTAGCCACGGGTTTCTAACCAGAGGATGAAAGAAGGCTGGCTACATACACCAAAGACTGAACTTAAAATTAAGAAATTTCAGAACAACTAAACTAAAAAATTTAAATTAAAAATTAGATGTGTTTAGAAAAAAAGAGGCTCATAGGGTTAGAAAAATACATCTTTGCCCTCCACCTAGTTCCTTCCTGAAACACTGCTTTGCTGGCTGGTTACTGTCCTCCTCCCCCACAATAAAACAAAACAAAAAAATCTTTATCTCCAGCCTCACTTCAGTGACTCACACCAAAAACATACCCTTTTACTTCCCTGAACTTCTGAGGAATTTAGAATTGCAATCTTCAAAGCCCCAAGGGAAGTTTGGCATTTCATAATAGCCCAGGAGCCCCACCTGAGGTATGAAGAATGCTTTGAAACATGCCTGTGATTAATTAATTAACATATTGGCACCTAACTAGCTTTATAACACTCCACCTAATGTTTCAGCTTGGAGTTGCCTGTGCCTGTCACAGACACTGTATGGACAGATGCCATTATCTTGTAAAGAATAATGCATTTTACGTCTAAGTAAACATAACAGTGTAACATAGATACAGCAACTTGAATTAAGGATTAATTACAGTGATTCGTAGTGCTTAAAGAGTAGGCAGTTTACAAAGCAAGGAAGCAATTACTTTTAAAGACAGGGTTTTTTTGCTTCAACATTTCTGAGCGGTTGCATCATTCATACTCCTGACAACAAAGGCAAAATCAGCACATTAGAAAAGAGCCTTAGCTATGAGAGTCACAGCTCGGCCCTCAGCATCTGCCTCCTCTCCAAGTGCAATGAAGGATGGCTCTCCCCATGTAAGACTGGAGCCCTCCATGCTTACAGGTCCCTGGGTGGGTGGTGGCCAGTGGCCTCACCTGTACCCAGGGTAAAGTGCCCAGTGAGCACCAACAGCAGGGAGTGGAGAGGCAAGGGATAATTATCCCAGCACCCTTATGTACCATACAACTTCGTGGATTACATGATTCAGGTAGTCCTGAGATTTAGACCCTGTACACTCTTTCCTAGCAGCTGAGGAGCTCAACTGCATTATTTAATTTGTAGAATAATATGTTCTCTCAAAAAGTGAGGGTTATATTAAACCTTCCTTGAAGTATGAACTAAATTACTTGGTTAACCAGGGTATTTTCGAATATTTCTGGTTGTTTAGGTAAGCATAAAACCCACAGAACCATAATAAAAAAATACAACCAAAATAGTTAAACACAAATCCTCTCTCCTCCTTCCAGCTACTAGAATAAATAACTTGTGTGTTGCATATGAGAGAGTCTTAAGCAAGTATGAAATCAAAGGAAAGAGTTTTGCATTTAGCCCTGAGAGTAAGGAGTTTCATGGCCATCCAAACATCTTGTGGGAGCAGGTTTCACCATGCAGCCCCAACTCCAGGGAAAATTACCTCCTGTGCTTGTGGCTTCCTTATGTTAGCTAACAGCTTTATTGTTGCGAGGGTACTGATAGCAGAGGAACACTTTATCAAAAGCAGTGCTGGCACAACTGCTTCTAGGTATGCAGGTGACACTTTTGGGTTACTTTCCGTCAGCTTGGAAGGGCAGGGTCAATTTGCAAGAGGTGGCTCTGACTGCTGTCAGGGTCTGTGACCTCCAGCTCCTTGAAGAAGAATTCATGGAAGGTTGAGAGCAGTTGTCCCTTCTCTTTGTTTTCTAATTCGTGTGCTGGCCTTTGCTTTGGCTTGAGTACAAACAGCAAATCTCCTGAAAGATGAGGAACCACTACAAAGTTGGAACTGGTTTGTGAATGTCCCATGGAGCAGTAGAAAGCTCATTTGTATCTAGTTTCCTGGGTTAGAGCATGGAAGAAAGTAGTAAGCAGCACAGGATTCCTTTTGGGGAAGGGTGTGAAATCTGGATCTCGCAACTATCTCATCAAAGAAGGTTGCTCTTCAGTGATGAGATGCAAGATGAACATCAAAACTAGATTAGTGTTCACAAATAAAATCATGAGATAAAAAGTACTGGTGGAAAACAACAAATGGGATTCAGTTTAGAAAAAAAAACACATATAGGAAATAACCAGTAAACCCTCTAAGAAAGAGCAGCCTTGCTAGAGAAGATTGAGTTGATACTGAATGTTTATAAACCTAAAAATTTATAATTCTGTACTGTTGTTACAGAAGCAGGACAAACGAATATTTCTTGTATAACTCTCTGTGCAGATCTGGACATCTCAATACCAGAATGACAGCCACAAATTGGGAGGAATTCAGCTAAGTGCAACAGTGGAGATAAAAACACTACAGAGACTAATGCAAGTTGAGACAGCAAAGCTGAGGGTAAAAGAGAAAAAATGGTAACTCTCACAAAATATTTTAAAAGTGTGAAGCAATGAACTAAACACTTTAGAATGCTACACCAAGAAGTAAGAACAGCAGAAGTAAAAATAGCAATTTATCCTATCCATTGTATTACTAAAGAAATACAAGCATCATTTATACAATAGTATATGATGTAGTACTCCTCTCATTTGGAGGTGGAAATTAGGGACTTGATTTGTTTCAAATCAAGTTGCTGTGGTTTTTTCCCACTTTTTTACATGCTAGTATTTTTTTTCACTAGAATAACATCATAACAATATGATGAATTGCATCCCCAAAAGATTTTGTTCCCTCTCTAGATATACATACAGGGTAGCCAAGAAACGAGAGTGGAATTTTTTTTGCTGCTGTCATTTCCACTTTTCCCATTTTCCTCACTTTTCCACAGTTTTCCAAACTGTGTATTCTAGGAGTTACTATGCTTCCTCTTAGCAACAAAAGTGTTACAACCACAGCCAGTGCCATGGGTGCTGAAGGCTCAGGCACGTCCTACACAGATGAGTCTTGACCCAATATTTCACTGTGGACCGTGCAAACAGCCCCACAAAGCTGCAGGTGGCCAAGTTTTGCTCACGATTACATGACAATTGCTAGACTTGAGGGTGCATTTGTAGCCAGAGGCCCGTTGCCTACACAGAATCATAAATCACAGGCTAATCAAAAATAGCTGATGACAGTATTTGTTGTTCAAGGGAAGGAAATAGCCCTTTCCACACATCAGATTTCATTATGTAACACTGAAGTACATTTTTCTGAGCATCTGGAGATTTCAGGTCCTCCACCTTTGTAATGCACAAATTTCACTCTTTCACAAAAGGATGATCGGTGAGAAAAAGCCATCAGGTGTAAATTCCAGAATCTGCTTTTCTCCTCCTCCCTTAAAATTTTCAGCCAATGGTATAGCTAAAGTCAATAAGACTTAGCTCAGTCAAAATATCTAGGATGATCATATATTTATTAGACACTCTTCACAACATTTATTCTTACTGCATGCTGCAAAACACTGCGATTTCCATAAGAATCACCTGTATAAAACATTACATTTACTATTCAGGATTCTCAGTTTGTTCTGAAAAGGTTCAAGGAAAATTTTGAAGAAAATTAATAAACATAGTGAGATATGTGAGATCTCACAGATAATGTGAGATCTGTAATACTCTCACCATATCATCACAAGCTGTATATACTGATTACATATTTGTGTAGAAATCTAGTCATAAAGAATCATTGAAACACAAATTCAGCAGCCCCGTATGGTACCAATTTCATTTTTGGGAAAAATTACTTACTTATCTAAAGACCAATTGCTATTTTATAAGGCAGTGAGAAATTCCAGACTCAATTACTCCTCTTCCACTCAGCTTCTCTTGGCAAATGTTAATCTAATACTATTACACTACCTGTTAGTTACAGTTTAAATCTTGCATAAACTTGACTTTATGGAATTTTGTGGTTCTTAGTTGAGAAGAATCACTTTTGAAACCAAGAGGAGGAATGTTAACATATTAGAACTGCAAATTGTAGTCCTACAGAGTTATAAGCTGTGTAGTTGTTTGTGTGTGAAAACAGCGGCACAAAATTTAAATTAAGAGCCTCAATTTATGAAGAAAATGTGTCCTAAAAGAGTCAAAGACTCAAGGACTTGCTTATTGTTTTTAACCCCTCAGATTCCTATATAAATTCAGCTGGAGATGACAACACAAAAGCTGCTTGCTACATGTTCTCAGCTGTTTGGTGGCTGTAAGGGATGTGGGTTGATGGTCTCTGCTGGACAGCTGGCCAGAGCCAGAAACTGACCCTGCAGCTGGCCACAGTTTGTGCACTTGTTCAGGAGCAGGGAGGCCATCTACAAAGTCACTCCATTCTCTCTTGGGGCCTGGGCACACATCAGTGACCCTTCCACTGGCTCTCCCCAGGCTCGGCTTCTCCCACAGTCAAATTCACTGGAAGCTATGGAAGGGCTTGCACTGATTTCATACCCAATGACTGTTTCTTGCCCCAGCTTCAGACACTAAAATTATCAACCTGATGTTTTCCATCACATCATCAGCAATTAAAATGGAAAGCAGGACAATGAAAAATTAAGGGCAATATGGAACAGCACACCGGGTGGGGTATGATCCTCTGTGCACACATCCTCCTTGACACCTCATCCTTCTGGTGGACACCCAGCACTTTGAGGCTGAGAATACTCTGGCAGTATAAAAAGCCAGATTTATAGACAGCCAGCGTTGACTTGTCGAGTTGTCCATGTCTTACCAGTGGAAGTATTAACCACTTAACCACTTACTGGTGGGTATTAACCTTATAGCAAAGAAACCCAGCTATGCCATTATTCTACACACACCAAGGCAGGTAATACATTGCCCAAGAATGGATTCTGTTGCGTCCAATAATCTGATCTTTGTAAAAGAGAAAGAGCCCATTAGGAATTAATGTACTGCACATACAAATGTCTGCTTGCATTCCTCTTTCACAGACATGTGTTTGGCGCCTGGGGTATTAACTTTCAGACTTTGTTTCTTTTTACTGCATATTCGTCTGCTATACTGTTGCCTACAAATGGGGTGCAGTAGAAAAACAGGCTGTATTGCCTTTGCCCTTTCCCAGTTCTCTTGGATGCAAAGGTCGTTCATTCATAAGATCCTAAGTGACCATAATAATTTCTTATATGAGGCACCATAATCTAATGAGAGTTTATTTTCACTTTTGGTCAGAACCAAAATGGCCAGCACCCATATTAAGTTTCTATTTATAAGTAACAGGGAATTTTTTTAGTACTGCAGTAGCTATAAAACAAACAGCAATGTAATGAAGTGTCTCTGGAATTGTCTGTGGAAAACAAGTCGAAAATAATAAATGCTTAGACACCAAAGTAATAAGGCAAATCGTTGATTAATAAATATACAGTTGCTTCCAAAAATATTGCATCCTTATCTGATTCAGAGCTACATTATATGCTATTTTGATTCAGCTTCTTGCATAAATTAAAAACAGCTCTCATTTGGTAGACACAAGAACGTAAAATATTTTCAGCAAAATGTTACTCACAAACCATCCAAAAAATAGTTTTGACCATAATGCAAGGAAATCAACCCGATCAACGAACTGTACAATTTATATTCTGAAAACTATCTGCTCCATAAAACATTTCTTGAGAACTAATATATTTCTTACTTCATATATGAAAAAATGCTGAAGTTCAATCCAGTTGGATTTTTTTATAGCTGAGAATATGTTTGATTCTTTATCTTTCCCTGTGTTTCAGTGCACTTTTGGTAGTCCTACTCCTTTACAACTATTCAGCAAAAATAACCATGCAGGTTTCTCTTTTGACACTAGCAGGTTACAATGCTCAAGGCAGACATCAACATTTGTATAACTTGAGATAGATATATACATTTATATATGTGTGTGTGTGTATATAACTTGTTTGAAAAACAGTAACTAACAACCACTAGTAGCTATGTATAATGCATTATATTCATGAGTATACTGCATATTCATTCAATATTTAGCTAAAAATAATTTCAATAGCAGGATTTAACTGTTTATACATTATTTAATAAAGGAATTTGGACAGAACATTTATGTGAATACATTGCAAAAAAGAGTAAATGACAGGAAAACACTTGGAGCAAAAATCATTTCATCATCTTTTAACATGACAGCACATGGGTATCCACATATGCACAGCCACTCAGTGCAGGAAAGCTGTGATTAAAAGCTCTCATGCATGAATAGATGTGGACAATGATGTTAACACTAGTCGCTCAAAAGGGGATAAAGAGGCAATGGGTCAAAAAAAGGAAGCGATTTTTGTTAGCACTATTATCCTCCTGTATTCACTAGCACCAGACCTTGTAAGGCTTTGAGAGCAGAATTCCTTTTTCTGTATGCATGGTCAAAAAAGGCTCACACAGACCATAATAAACAAGTACTTTCACACAGTGACGGGATTACAGCATACACTTGCCTGAGATGGATATTACTGGAAATGACAGGAATAAAAAACCCCAAACTTACCTTCCTCTACATGAAAAGGAATGAGATTTCTATTATTATAATTTTTTGCTCATTGTTTAAAGCGACTTCCAGGTGTATATGGATTTCTAGTTTAAGATACTCTATTGGGAATCCATTCCAAACGGAATTTCATTATGAGATTTTAAAAAAAAAAATCTTTCCTTGGAATTTTCACAAGTCTGTCTGGTGCTATAATATATCCGTAACCACTGACTGCTATGAATCAGAGTAGCATCTATTATTCTGTTCATAGAAAGGCATATTGATCTGAATGGATGCAGCTAATTAAGTGATGTATTTATTTCATCATTCGACAACAGTTCTACTAATTCCAAACAGCTGTAAGAAACAGAACGTTTTTATTGTGCAGGTAAGCATGCATTTGTAAAGAAAACCTCATCCTAACACTCTTATTTACATTATGCTCACAAACTGAAATGGGCAAATTCAGATGCAAATTCTCACATTTCTCCTTTCTTTGTTTAGTCCAGTGAGAAATGAGTCCCTTATTTTCTGCCCAGACATGAATTTTTGTCCCTATTCCTTTGCATACACAGAAGAGGGAGCTCCCATGTGGGATTCTAGTGCTCAAACTGCCTCCCTGCTACCACCACTACCACTCTTACTCTGATCCCAGATGGACAGAGAAGCAACACACCAGTGAAGGAACATAGTATCCTTCCACATGTACCAGAGCCTTCTCAGAGAAATTAGCAACATTACATTAATGTAATGAACTTGATTACACAGATCTAGAGATTAGTCCCACCTGAAAACTTTCCTTTGACAATCATGGGACTTCCATAGGCAAAAAGACCAGCACCCATGCAGCTCCAGCTTCCCTCTTGATACCCTTGAGGACCTTCCTGGCCAGAAGTTCAGAAGGGACTTGCTCTGTCTGGGACAGCTGTGGATCATGAAGCCATTAAACCATTAATCACATTAAACCATTACATCTCTTATCTTCTGGAAAAGATCAAGATGAATTCCCCTCCCTCCATCCTTTCCTTGCTTTTACCCAGAACAACAGGTGAGAAAAGACCCAAGCCAATAATACCTGACACATCCTTTCACTAATATCACTTCAGTACACCATTTTACCCTAATTAGTTCACAGTCACATTACAGATACTTTTCCAGAAAGTTGTCTCGCCTCATTAGACAACAATGAGCAAAAATGTCACAGTAAACACACAGATGAATCTTCTTTAGCTATGGGTATAAATCCCAACTTAAGTGTTCTATTATTACACTTCTAAACTGAACATCTCTATTCCAGTTACTTTCCAATTTTAATCACCTAGATTTTAAACCAGCTGTTGCCAAGAAAGGTTGTGAAAGCTCACTTACTTCCTCTTCGAATGAGAACCAGACAGCCATATTCACAGACAAATAATATGACTAAGCCATTATTTTGTAAAACTACTCTGTGGAAAGCAGAAGATTTGGAGATGCTTAAAAGGAAAGAAAAGTCACCAAAAGAAAGATTATTCTCACCAGCTTCACGAATCATCAACATGTTCCTCTCTGTTCCCTACAAGGGATTTGTTTTTTTCTCAGGAGGATAGTAGAAAGCGCAAGAACAAGGATGACAACTTTTCCAAATATTTGAATAAGAATGAATGAGAAAAAGGGAGGGAGGGAGGAAGAAAGGAAAGAAAGAAAGACTTTCTCACAAGCTGGCTTTGGTGACCAGTTATGATACTGGGACTCCAGAAAACAGGTGTCACTTCTGGGCCCCAAGTCCATGTGTTATGCAGGGATAACAGTAATATCCCCCTTAAGAACCCATAGAGATATTTCCTTAGTGCAATAGCTTTCTCCTAGTAAGTCCACATCAGGCACCTGGGATACTATTGACCTCATACAAGTTGACACTGCTGTATGACATAGACAACAGTGATAATGCAATAGCTGTTCAACAGCTTTCTCTGCAATACAGAACACCTAGTGCAGATCCAGTTAACCTCATGCACTTATTCAGTCCCAAATAAAATCCTATGATTCTCTCTTGTTGCCTAATCCTGCATGCATCTACATCTTTGTCAGTGGAGTTCTTCAGCACACTGTCTATCGCCTTCAGGTGACCAAAAGTCACCAGCAACTGCTCTGTGACCCGTGTCCTCTGATATTGCAGTGCCACTGTGCACACTTCCTCGTGCTGCGTGGCACGTGGACACACTCCCTATGCCTATAGGAGCAAGTCCTGGAGAAAGTAGCATTGCAGCTGCTGTTTCACTTGGAGGAGAAGTCCGGTTATACAACTGCTTAGCAAACACAGAAGATAAGAAAAACCTGCTCCCAGATGCCAAGCAAGTGCAAATTCACCTCTGCCATCTCTAAGTAATGACCTGAAGTAGCAGGCAAGACCATGCTGCAGGAAGGGTGATCCTGAAGCAGTCGTACTGCATATGGCACAAGTGATGATCCTGTAATTTGAGTGTGAGAAAGAGCCTGTGTGACTCTGCAGTCACAGGGTCATATACTGGCCAGGACACCTGAGTTCCCAAACCTGCTGCAGATACAATAATATGTCAACAGCTTTGTGTCATCCATGGTAGAAGAGCAGGTGAAGCAGATCTCAAGTATTCACACATACTCACACACATGCGTCCTTAGAAAAATGAGTCACTATGCAACATTTTTTAGACTAATAGTGAAGGAAGAAGACTCCTGACTAGAGGAAGGTTCAACCTAAAATCTAGAGATAACTCCAAAGCTGAATAAAGAAATGTGGCTCAGAACACACTTCACAACAAAGAAAAACTGTGAAAGAGCAAGGATAGATGAATAGAAGTCTGCAACAGTATAAGAAAATTATCAAATTACTCAGAACTCTACAGTCATGGAAAGAGATGAGTGAGGGATGTGGCAGAGGTGTGTAAAATTGAAAGTATCATGGTGAGGGTAATCTGGCAGCAATTGTACTGCATCTACCAGTTCAAAAGTGAGCACTATCAAATGAAGCTCCAAGTTAAAATTCAAATTGAACTAAAAGGTGTAGTTCTCATTAAGCGGGTGGGATTCCTTGCAGCAACATCAAAGATGACAGAAGCTGATATGGGCTTAAGCTGCAACCAGACCATCTTTTCCTATTTTTTTTTCCTGGGGCATCCACTTAAGATTACTGGTAGGTAATATACTGGTAGTTTGGAGGTAGGAAAATCTTTTAATTCAGGAAAAAGAACAAAAACAGTTTCCCACATCACAAATTTTACAGTCAAGTTCCCTGGATCTGGGGAAGTTCCAGAAGTCAGTCTATCTGAAGTACTAGTGATGAGGCTCACTCTCAAAGAATACCTTCATGATCAGAATACCTCCTTGTCAGATAAGCATCACAGGCAGCCTGTTGTGCTGAGTGAATCCTTGTTTCGACCTAGCACAGCCATTCTTATGCCCACCCAGCCCCCTGGTATCTCTGTTGATTATCAGAGTCTACTGATACTGACTATTCACATCAACTTCTTTCACTAACTCCACACACACACATGCTTTGGCACCCACTTGGTGGGCATTACTTACCTAGAAGATACATGGGCTTTGCAAGTTTGAGTGCAGCAAACCCTTGCTTCCATTTGGAGCTAACACATAGAGCCAGCTCCACACTGCTCAGTAGGCAGTCCAGCGTCTGAAAAGTGGACCCTGTTAGTTTGTTGAAAACACTAAGATGAGAGCATAGACATCATATCGGGCGAGGAATTCCTGAGGAATAAGCTAAAACCCCCTGTTGAGTGGGAAATTACCTACAGGCAGCCAACAGGAGATAATTTTCTTTTAAGGAATACATTGAGGACCATCTCTAGGGTTTAGACACATTGAATACTTCCAGTGGATGAAGATGCAGATCCTAAAAGGCAAATAAGCCTACCTGGAGCGAGGTAGAGGTGCTGAAATAAACATTCATAGTCATACTCAACTGCCTATGGTCTTGTAGCTTTCAACCTTTCAACATTACCCAGGTTTTATAATCTCTCTCCTTAGCTAACTTCTATCTAGATTGCACAGGAAGTGTCAGTGGGATATTTTGGATCTTGCCCTTAATACAAAGATGCCTTGAGAGGAGAATCAGCTGAATAGAAAGAGTCTGATGAAAACTTAATTAAAGTAGATTGAAGTAACTCCTTTGTGCATCCTACTCTGGGAATACAGGAACCTTATGAAGTTTGAGGTTTTGTGAACCTAAGAGATTTTTAAATTCTCTGAGGGCTTGCAAAATGAATTTTGTCTCTTTCTACTCTATCATTTAAACTCATAGTTTGTTTTATTTCATATAAGTATAATTCAATTTTTTAAAAACCACAAAAAATATTTTTCTAGCTCAGACGATCATGTGCAATGTATTAAGGACAGAACAGCCTCCAAGTCCAAGGTTTGGCACAGTCTCAGTCCTAAAGAGACATACTTACAAAAATTGGGATCTTTTTCTTTCCCTTTTCTCTGCTGCTTTCCCAGGGTGTTTCTTTCACACAATCAGCTATATGTTTCCTTTCTCACCCTTTTTTTCACCACATATACTTGTCTTCCCCCTTTCATAGTCACCCTTAAAGATATAAGACGTGCTGCCAGTAACACTGAAATCAATATCAACATTTTAATGAATAATATTTCAGTAGGTTTGAAATCTGTCAGAATGATTTGGCCTATGTCTAATAAGAACAAGATGTCCAGGGATTATTTCTAGCACTCTCTCTTGTGAGTTTATCACTTCTCATTCAGAAGCACTGCAGTCTGAACAACACCAGGCCTAACCTTCAAACAGTATTCAATCAAATTAAAATTTAAATTTGATTGGGTGTCTTCATGCTTCCATTTGCATTCAGTTATCATGAATATATCAATATGTGAAATGGTGACAGAATCGATGAGACTAAGAACCTAATTTTAACTAAATACATAATTCAATAATTGAAAGAACCTAGAGATCAGAAAGTTTTTTTAACAAATTTGAGATGGCTGGAAACAGCTGAAGGGGATTTCTTTAAGAAAAGAGAAATCTAATAATCTACACAGGTACATGTCAGTAAAATACTTGTCACAAATATTGAGCCTTCTCTTTATAAGATACAGAGTTGAAATAATGGCTCATTCAGCTACTCTGAAGCAACAGCCCAGCCTTCAGGGCCACTGACCACCAGCAACAAAAGAAACTTTAAACCCAGTTTCTATTATGTGGCACGTCATCATGCACATCATCAGGCATTGTACACACCTCAAATCTTACCTATCCTCAAACAAAAGCATTTTAAAATCTTGGAGGTTTATTTGATATTATTAATCCCAGGACCCTGGAGTAACATCACAATATTTGTGTGAAAGATGAATCAAGAGCCACTGTTTTTTAACTGGCTTCCTTCTCTAGAGACAGGTAATTCAAAGTTCAACAGCATCTTCCAAGCTGAAGAAAAAAAAAAACACAACACAAACCTTGAAACATTTATAAAGCAAAGTAACTTCCAAAGAGTCATAAATAATGTGCTATCAGAGGCATAAGTTTCACAAGTTGCATTTTTTACGCAGAGAGTAAACAGAAGGTGCATTGTCATACCAGCAAGTGCTGTTTTACCTGAGCCTGGCATGTACAGAGGATGAGGTTTATTGATTCTTTCCTGTGTCAGAAGATGTAGAGTAGTCCACAGGCTGCAGTGATTCAGATTTCCACATTTTGAAAGGCTGCAACTTCTTCTCCAGATTGTACAATAAAAACCTTTCCTTGTCTCCCAATGCAGACCCTCATGCATTACCTGACCACCATAAGATCAGGAGGGTCACAGTACTGGCCACTCTGCCCTAGCTTAAATATCCAGGTTAAAAAAATAGAAAAGGGACGCTTGCACAGATTTGGGGCATACTTTATTTTACACATTTAGAACCATTTCTTGCATCAAAACTATGCCAAGAAACCAAGTAGCTAGATTTTGGATCTGAATTTACCTTTTTTTTCATTTTTAAGGAAAAGTCTGACAATATGGGTCAATCTAATCTTCCCGTTACTGACAGCAGCGTTAGCATTTGCCCATTACTGCGTTGCCTGGAAGTCCTTGGCAGAAATCAGGATTCTAAATGCCTGTCTACATGCTGCAAACAGGACGTTGTGAAGAAAATGAGTATTAACTGAGATTATTAGAGTTAGCTGTAAGCAGAACGCCTGCTTAAAGGAAAATTTTGGAGAATCTTGGACCCATGCTCAAACTAGCTGTTCTGGCCACTTCTGCGGCAATTGCTTAGTCTGTATTCTTGAAGCCCTTAGTTGCTAACTCTGGCTTTAAATTGGAGGCTCTCTTCCTGTCAAAATCCCAAGACACAGAATCAACAGAAAAAATGGAGGAGAAGAGAATGTTATTCTGCTTCACAAAATATTAACTGAACACAGAATAAGGGTAGAGGCTGCATTAAAATGTAAGGAAAGCACAGTTTTATATATTGCCAGCAGTAAAACATCTACATATAAAAAGTGCTTTATTTTTCTCTAGAAGCAAAGAGTAGGCTGTAAGTGCAACAAAAGGTAAAACTAGTATGAACAAAACAGGAAGAACTAGAGAAAAAGTCATTATGGAGTAGTCTGCCTCTTAAATGGTTAAAGACTATCTTGCATTGCTGTACTTGCGCAACTTCAACCCCCTTTACTATTAAGAAATGAATGCAGATTATTTCCTTTACAAATATGACAGCCAGGATATTTCTGTATTACTGCATAAGAGGTTCCTCTCCTTTACAAAACACTATGACTCCTGTTAGCAAACAATACAGTTTTGTTAACTCATTACCCAACCTCATATGCAAAGTAATAAAACTTGTGATAAATTGCTCTTGCTCCATAAACTCTCCCACAAATAAATGGCTTTTGACAATAAAGAAGCAATATCTTCCATCCCTCTCCACTGAATTTGTATTAGTTTTGCAGCATTTCTGGGCTACAATTAATCTACAGAAAAGACTTAAGGTAAGAGCACAAATTTCACAAAATATAAAACAAAATGCTTACATTGTAAATTCCTCTGTACCCACAGTTACAAGAGACATGTAGCAGCTTGCTGCTTTGCTGTAGTAGAACCTGCAAAATATATGCAAGGTAATGAAAGAAAACAAACATAAAACATTTCAAGAACTTGATCTTGCAAGTTGCTGAGGCACCAGCAGTAATTTCCATGGGAACATTTGTGCTTAAAGATAAGAACGTGCTTGAGAGCTTTCCTGAGGCAAAGCCAGAAAACTCAACTTCTCAAGCATTTGAATTTCTCCTCATTTGAAAGTACAAAGATGATCATGATGCTTTCCTCAGCTGTTTTAATTAGTTGATGTGTTTTAGATGTAAGCAAGTCAGAACAGTATGCTTTCCTTTTCACTTAAAACTCTGCAGTTTTTTCCTGTGTGCCTAAATACCTTGAAGAAAATCCCTTCTCTGCCTAATCTGAGAAGAATTCATTGAAACATTATTATATGTCATTACTAATAAAAGAGCGTACTTTGAGTATGTGATTTACCATGTGCTTTATCTTATTGCATTTGATCTCCCTGACCTTTTAATCAAAAGGGGAAATAGATTTATCTGTGGTTAAACCATGACATGATTACCAACTCTGCCTTACCTTCTAGAAGCTATATGAATTTTTTGTACCTAGGTTTTACAACTAATGTTGTGAGTCATCTTCCTAGTACAGAGATGCCATCATGTTTATGACCCTATGTTTTCTTTTTCTTGCCTCAGTTTCCGTTCCGGCTTTAGCTGAACATTTTAACCTTAGACTTTCCCCATTGCTTCCTGTGTTAAATGCATGTTGCTGAGAAGTCTTTGCTGATCCTTTAACCTCTAGCATTCATGTTTCCTATGTATTGCATAGTCATTATTAAAATCAGTAACATTTTCTTGGAAACATTTTTAAGGTTGCTGAACTATTTTGGAATCCTGCCTGTCAGTAATCTTCCTACACAAACACTGTAAATCAGTGCTTGGCCAGTTGAACTATGATCATTGCTCATGTTATAGGTGTTCTCAAATGTTCTCATTCTCAAATGACTAGGATTCTTTGCAGCAGGAGCTTCACAAATACAGGAAGAAACAGTACAAAAGAACTCACTGTTGCCCAGATTACACAAATTTTAAAATTTTAACTGAAATGACACATATCTTTCATCAGTGAACAAAGTTGTAATGGCTTTCACACTCTTGGCCAGAGTCAAAACAGCTGGTTTGTAAGAGCAATTTTTTACAGATGCTAAAAATTAATTCAATGCTTTACTTCTTATGCTTCTAAGTAGCAAATTTCAGATACAAGTGGCTACAATAATCAGATTTAATACATCATATTGCAATGGGTCTTAAAGTCAAAGACAAAATTTGGATGCTCTTGTTTCATCATGATGAAAAGCATAATAAATGTGCGTATTTTCAGACCACTCTTCTTTGAAAAGTTGGAAAAAAGCCTGTCCAGTCTCCCTCAGTCTTCCAAATAATTTCTAGAACATTTTAACATATTTAATCTAGAATAATTTTATACATTATTGCCTGAATGTTTGTCATTTGCCACTGGCTTCAGAGGCAAAACCAGCTTTAAAACCTAGGTTTCTCCTCTTTCACCACACCAGTTTGCTGCACCCTCAGCAGTACTTATGGAACTATTGGTGAGGGGGTCTGCAAGAAGGTGAATCGCTGAAAGGATGTAGGTTATGAGAAACCCTGGAGAGGCTGACACATTGTGGTATAGGGGCAGGAATGAGAGACGAGCAGAAGAGGCACATGCAAGAAGGCAGGACTCCTTGAACTGACATTATCTTCATGACACAGACTGGCATCCTGAGAAATACCCTCCAGTGGCTGGGGAGCAGCTGTGAGGAGGTGTAAAAAATTGCTGCAAACTCCAAATGCCTTCAGTGAAGGGGAGAAGGCACCAAGTTATAGCATCAGTTGCAACTTCCAAAGGCAAGTTAATCTCATGCATTAAACGGATTACACACTCATCTCCCTCCTCTCTTTGCCCACCAAGTCTACAAACTACAGCTACAAAATTCTCCCTTTCTTGGGCACGTTTGTTCCTTCAGATGCTCTGATGTTGCTATTTCACTGATGCTGCTGTAACCTCACACATTTTTCTTAACTGAAAAGTACCCCCAAAGGTGAGCCTAGATTTAAAGGAAGCCCAGTCAGACAAACTTCTCTGGCTATGGCTCATCAGTGTTAGTGGTTACCCATACAGACTTCCTCAAGCTGCTTTTTCAGGCCTCACCACCCATCCCATGTGAGACAGCTGCACCTTCCCATCTCCTGGCACCACTGCATGCATAGTCTCCTCTAGCCCAGTTCTGTCAAATTTGATTCAAGTTTTTTGTTGGCTTTGTTTTTTTTTGATCATCCACTATGAAGTATTTAAAGTCACTCAAATCATTTTGACAGAATAAAGTTAATGAGTAACTAGACAGTCAGTCTTGATGAAGACTGGAGATAGACTGGGGGACAAACATTTCCAATTGGAAGAAAGTGTCAGGCAGGTGACAAAAGCCTGGGTAAGTCAGTCCCTCCACCTCATTAGCAGATGCTATATATAGGTAGGCTAGTCTCATACTGGCTAACAAATCCAAACTTAACTCTTCAGTCACCACTAACTGATGCTTTTCAGTCAGTCAACAGCACCTGTTACTGAAGAACAAGTAGACAAGAACGTTCTAGTTCAAACAGTATCTGGATTTTGGGGTAAAAGTTGAAACAGTAATAATAACAATTTTTAGAAGTTTGAGCTTTTGTTTACACATCAAGAAGTGTAAAAAAAAAAGAAAATATCCATTTAAGTTTCAGCTTTTCATTTCAAGTAACAATGCTGCTTGAAATGCAAAATAGCAGCTTTGAATGAGAGTTGCAAAATTATGGGGCAAGTTAGTCTCTTAGGTTACACATTTCCAAACTTTAATAAACCATAGAGAGACCATTGCCTTATCTTATTGTCTTGGATTTCTCAATTTCCTTTTTCCATCAAATATGTTTCAGTTGTGGTCATATGTCATTGATTTGGTAACTACATTTGCTCTTTTTCAGACTAGTCTTGTGTTGAGAAAACCTTGAGTTAAATCCAGGTCAATTCATTCAAACTGTGGCTGTGCCAGAACTAGATATTTTTAATGCCAAAAATCACTTATTAATTATTCTAATGTTTGAGAGACTATTGATTGATTCTGTTTTTATTATCCTAATACAATGCAGTGTCACTCAGTCAAGAGCAATATCAATATGAAGCAAAACATTGCTTTATATCAGGCCGTATTGTTGTTCACTGAGTAACACAGCAGCAAGAATCAGCCCCTCTGAATCATTTATGTCTTAAGGGAAATACAGTTCGTTGACACATCATTTTTTAATGTAATTTTTCCATGCCTTACTTCTTTCAAAGGAATTGTAGGGCTATACTTTAGAAACAATGTAATACACAGAAGGTGTGGTATTTGGTAACTTTACTTGCATTAAATAAGCAAGCACTCATAAAGAGCCCTTGCAAAAATCTGAGTTTAGTCTCAGGAATCCTGCCTTGCCATGCCTAAACAAAGGAATTATGTGTAAGTGTGCATTATTTTTGCAGCTAATTACAACGCTGATGAGCAGGCAAAACATTTTAAAATGTTTCCTTGTGGATCTCTACTTTTTCATATGCTGAGCTAAATGACAGAAAGGGTAAGTGCACATGCAGCTTCAACTATTTATTTTCTTGTAAATGGCCTTGGAAAAGAGTGCAATCATTGTTAGCAAGAACAGCAAACTCATCTTTATCATGAGTTTAGATAAGGAAAGATTTTACAGGAAGTTCTAAGAAAGAAAAGCAGTTTCCACAGCAAAATATATTGTCAAAAGGCCATTCTTATAAAATATCTGTTTATTGGAAGTTATTGAAAAAAATAACTGTAATAAAAATTTAGTTTAAAATACATGATATTTTGAAAAACTCATGTGAAACTCGAATATATTTGGTGGGTTATTTTCATGGAGAAGCAGCGATGAAAGCAAAAGAATCCTTGTCAGCATTTTTTGAGAAAAACACGATTTCCTAGTAAAACGTGCTATTTATAGCACTGAAGTCAGGGAAAAAAATTCTGCTTTCAAAAGTGAAAATTAGCAAGGTTTTCTATGAATAAGAAAACTTAAACACCATGGTTTACTCTGAGCACTACAATAGCTTTAGTTCCTGAATGTTTGTCCCCTCCAACAATACTTCTACTTCCTGCTCATATTTCTAACTCTTTCTTTCTTCCCCCACATAAGAACACCTCTTTTTTTTTTTTTGAGAGAAACTAGGCTAAACTCAATTTAATTTTTCACAAAACTGATTTGTACATCCACAAACACAAAGAGGGAGGGACCATAGCTAATGTAACTCCCCTAGTTCTGTAGAAGAGTCATTGATGTTTCAAGCTACTGTCTTTTCAGCTTTGGACCTTATGAGGACCCTCATCAGCCTGTTGCTGAGGATGCTCAAAGCTCCCCAGACCTGGATGGTTTTATACAATCTCACTTCAACTCTCTCAAGTCGTGACATACTAGCAGAATAACCCTCTGTTCACATCATGCCTGTCCTGTGAGCTGCAGGAATGAAAAGTTACTGACCAGGACATTCCATACCCATTACATTATACAGTACTTATCCCAGATACACCACTTTTCAGTATTTTCATTAATGGTTTGCACAGTGGAACTAATAGCACTCATGTCAGCTTTGCAAAAAATATAATGCTTCAAAAAGCTGAAAGACCTATACAGACTACAGGATTTGAATTCAGAAAGATGAACTGAAGAAATAGAGAGGATGCATTACCGGAGTAAGATTCACTTAGCCATTAAACAAACTGAATGCATTTCACTAAGGACAGATCCAAAGCACAGCACTTGGGAATAATTGACTGAACAAATATAAGATGGGGATGACTTGGGCAGCAGTTCTACAAGCAGGATCAGAGGTCACAATGGGTTACAGACTGAACATGCGTCAGCAATGCCACAAGGTTGCAAGAAAAGCAAATATCCTCAAAAAGGGTCAATAGAAAGTTGACCATTTAGATGGAGCACTATTTTCGGTTTAAACCATCATTTCCAGGTATGACAGGAATCAAATGGTGAGAGAACAGAGGAAAGCAGGTAGAGCTCCCTGAGCCTGGGAAACAGTGAAGGGACCGGGTTCTTCATTACCTATAAATGAGAAGACTGTAGGGAGACATGATAATGGTCTTCAGATATGTAAAAGATGACTGCAGAGAGAACAAACAGTAGTGGAGTTAAATTTCAACAAAGGGAGAACTGGACTAATCTCTACCAAGAATGATTTACGCATCCTTAGACATCCCTTGAGAACAGAGGATGGACTAGCTGACTTTAAGAGCTACTTTGTCTTTTTACTGTGCTTTCTTTAATAAAACTTTTTCTTCAATAAAACTTTTTAATTGCTCCAGAAACAAAATACAAACATGTCAGTATATTTGGAGACTTCTTTTTCAGTGTATGTTTAAGTTAATCTAGGACTCCCCAACTAAAAATTACTACCTTTAAAAAGAAAAAAAAAAAAAGACCAACATGTTTTCTACACCAACTGTGAGGAAAAAGTAGAAAATAGAAAAATGGAAACTTGGGAAAGAACAGAAATATATTTAAAAAAAAAAAAGAGAGAAGAAGAAAAAAACAGTAGGAAGATGATTGTTCACAGCATTCATGAGTGTGTTAATGCCTGACAACTATATATGGATACTAAAGACTGTTATAAGAACTTGCTTCATGACAAAATGAATCAATAAGCTTCAGCAAAGTAACTATTTCTTCCATAAACAAAACATTTTTGGATAAAATATTCGCCTCATTCTTCAAAGTCATATTTTTCCTTGGTATGGGTTTTCCCACAGAAGAATTTTAGCTACAGAGTTCGAACAGATTAATTACTGTAACTATTTTACCACCACCCACAAAAGGAAGGAGACTGGCTCCTTAGGCTTCCAAATAACCAGAACCTGCTCTTTGGACTCCAGGGTGGGCTTGGTGTTCCCTTGGTTTTTTAATTCATCTAGATAAACTATAACTGTGCTTTTAACTGAATTATCTCTTTACTTGGGAACATATGTCCTGGTATTGTCAAAGCTGGCAGAAGAAAAGACGGTAAAGCCTTGTGCCAACCACTTCTCCTGTACAGAAATAACATCTCTGTCACTGATTTCATTCACAAGTGTATACACACAGAAAGTCATAATCTGGCTTTTTCAGTTTAGAGGAAGGATTGTACAGATAGTCTGGAATAAATTCTGTCATCAGCTACAGACAGTAAGAGTCTATTAGCACAGAATCTGCCTCAATATGGACTCTGCCTTGCACTTGTATTTGATGTTAGTCAACATCTGCACCTCATTCATATGACTATTGCCTTATACCGACAAAAGTACAACATCATCAGAGTAATTTCATGCTTTGCAACTGTCAAAGGATAAATTTTACAATATGAGTTTGCTAAACATTCAAGCGTGGCTATCTTTGTACCAAATTCAGAAGGCCAGGCATTGAAACAAAAGTCTGGGAGATATACAATAAAGAATACTACATTTGAGAGTCAGGTCGAAAGACAAAAGGGAGGCAGGGAGGAAGGGAAGCAGGGAGGGAGGGAGGACAAAAGAGAGTTAACAGTTAGAATTTCAGATTTTGCATACACAACAACCAAAAATTAATATATAATTAAGTGGTTAATCAACCCTCTGTGTAACTTGAAAAATGTAAATAAATTTAAAATTTCACAGTAAGTATTAACTACATCTGGAATACAGAATATCTTTTTTAATAGTATAACACCATAAAGATCAGAAGAAGTATAGCAAGACCAAAGGTTACTTATTTAATGCTTCAATTCCATTGGAAATAGGAGAGTTATCAAATGAGAAAAGCAAGAATATCACTCACTACCCACATATTTTTTATTATTTTTATACCTGGAGAACCATGAAATACTACACTTAAGAATGTACATGTCATTATGAAATTCTGTGTCAGCTCATCTCAGGAGACTTTGAGATTATTTGCCTGTATATTTAGGCATGGTATTAACAATATCTGATTGTAGAAATTAATGAAAATTGGTAGAAACAATTTTAGATTTGATAGTTCTTACCCTATATCTTTTAAACTCACCTGGCATAAGCAGCATTTATCAGAAGAAAACTAGTAGTTTTATTAGCCTTCACTCCCTTGCTGCTTCACTAGTTTTAAAGAATGTAATATTTGTACTATAGTATTTAAACAGAAAGAAAATTTTAAAATGTTCTACCCAACATTGGCCATAAAAAAATACAAACTTGGGTCCTGATCCTCCTAATGTCTGCGTTCCTGGGAGGAACCTGCTGTCTCCACTGATCTCCAGGACGTACATGCTTCACTGAACGAAGTCAAACCATAAACAAAAGTAAAGCAGATCCCACCATCCTGTGTGTTTCTCCTCTTCCCATCATTTGCATCCCAGAACACACCACCTATGCCAACTCAACCCAGGTATGAGAACAGCTATCAGTCACCAGAAGCTTGTGAACACAAATTTAGTGGAAGATACTATGTCCAGAGCTGACCTGGTGAAACGTGTGAGCTTTCTTTATGCATGTGATGCAAAATAGCTTGGGTTGATAAAAATTATCCTGGAAAGCCATTGACTTTGCACTGAAACAAGTGAGAAAACTTCAGAGCCACTTCGGCTGTGGGAGCAGTAACATCTCAGTGCAGCACAACCTTTCTGCAGCAAGTTTCTTATCATGGCATTTATGTGAGTTTGGAACCTGAGACAGTGCTTAGCTCAGAAGGATTACAGCTTCAAAGACAGTGGCTAGGAAGAACTGACTGAAGAAAATCCAACTGCCTACCCACTCAGATTTACACTACCAATTATATTATCTGCTCGGCATTCCTGTGTGCCCAGCTTCTACATGATTATCCACAGATAGATAAAAGGTTGAATTAGTCATATGTGTTCTGATAATGTTTAAAAGAATCATAGACTGGTTACTGCAGCTGCATACATTTTACAGGCACATAAAACCAAGAATATTTGTAACTTCTACCACTGGTATTTTTTTTAATAATTATGCAGTCTCATACAGCAATGGTCATCTACATATGGTAGTGTTTGTGTATGTATTGGTGTGTACAAAAGCATGAAACCTGACAAGATACTGTTGTAAAGTTCTATATCCCTATGTGCTTTAAAAATACAAGTATTTGCATAGTCCTGTTAATTCTTTGGGGTAGAATGTTTAATTCATTCAATAATAGGGCATAAAAAACCTGGAGAGAAGATGTTACAATAAATATACTGATGTTTTGCACCCTATAAGCTAATTAAAGGCCTTACTATCCTTCAATACTTTTAGTTTGTAGATTTATATTGGTTAGGAGTGAGCCTATACTTTAAAATGCTATACTTTAAAACACCCTGAATGCTGGGTTTAGATGCTCACATAGAAACCCATTAACTAAGGTATGCATTCAAAAATAGATCATCATAATCTAATACCATATCGTCTTTGTCATAAGCAGCTGGAGTTTCAGACTTGGACTAATTGTTTTTAGATGTAGCACTGAGTAAGAAAGTATTTTGTTTACCCACAAAAGCTTGTACTGATTCTATACAGAGAGACTCCCACACCTTCCTGTTAATAACTGCGGGGTTTGGGGCCAAATCCTTAGTGAAGGTCTTTGACTACAAGCCACATAATATTATGTAAATACAAAATCCCTACAGTAATTAACAGGCATCTTGAAGGGCTGTAACAATTTGGAAAAACATTTCTGCTGCATGTACTGAAGTCATCATGAGAGATATAGCTAGAGAGCATAAAGTTGTACCATCTTTCCAGGAGTGAAAAATGTTAGTATACAATGAAGGTGTATATAGAAGGTGGGTCTGATGTGTGCTCTTATCAAGCCGGTTGGTGAAGTTAGGCAATGCCAAGAAAACAAGGCAGATACATTTTGCCACAAGGGAGGATGAACTAGAAGCCTCTGTGAACCCCAAAACAGGCAGGGAGAGACAATCAGCACCCTCAGCAACAAGCCAGTCCCATAGCCCAGCAGGGCCAGGGTGGTGGTAGGGTCACAGTTCACCAACAGACCCAGATACAGATATCAAACTAGGTCGGTGGTCCATCCAGGAGGTGCAGCCAGGTGTTCCTGCAAGGGAGCACCAGGGTCAAGGCTGACTACCATGTGAGTTCAAGGTCCAGCCAGGGAACAGGGCTGGATACGAGGCTGTCTGTACTGTAGGTTCAAGGGCCAGCCAGGAAGGCAGCCAGCAAACCTGGACCACAAGAGACAGAGCTGTACACAACTCACTACACCACCACACAAGGGATGTCCAGACCTGAGCTTAAATGGGCAGGTTGTGGGTGGGAGTCTGGAGGCTGGACAGAGCAGCTACAGCTTGTGCAAACACAGATTTCACAATTCATTTACCTACAGAGGGAGGTTTCTTAGAGGAATTCTCAGGCAAAGGGCCAATATGCTAACACTGGGACTAGCTCACAGCCAGTCAGTACTCAAGACCTACCCTGTGCTTCCTCCCATGACTTGGAGGGATTTTGTTACAACAGCAAAAGACCAAATTCCAGTGCCATTATTTCAATATACTCCATCAAAAATACAGTGACATGAAATCCATCACATTCAGTTCTGCAAACGCTTTAGTACCTGAACAAAATCATGCACAGGAATACCACGTGACTCTACTGAGATGAGTAACTTTCCCACACAGTGAAGTCAGTATTATGGCAACCAAGATACCCATGGGCTACAAGAAAATCCAAATGACCTGAAGTTCATACCAGAATCTTTTTTCAATTTGAAAAAGGCCATCAGAAGAATGGTGTAATAAGCACTTCCACGGCAACAACAAAATAAATACACTCACTCTTTCCCTGCTGAATGCACTGACAAACCTTTTTATGGAATACCAGAAGAGTACATTACATTTAAAAAATATGTGCATTTACATGACAAGTGACAGTAAAATCTTTATTGGTCAAAGGTAAATTTCTATCTCTGTTCAAAGATTATAACTACAGACTTAACAAAAAAAAAAAAACTAAATGAAACGTGAAGAGCCATGCTCTTTATGGAATAATTACGGTTCTAACAGTAATGTGAACTAACTACTTCGAGGATTTTAAAGAAAGTAACAGCTGCAGATATTTCTGTAAATGTAAACTGAATTCTGCTTGTCACAATACAGGTATGTACTAACATGTTCAAAGAAAAAAAATTTAAAACATCATATTCAAAGGGAAAACAAATGTATTGAATATATTTATAGTTCCATAATAAAACCTTCCTAGATTTATGATGAGGAAGGCAATGTTTACAGCTTCTCATAATTTATTTTGGCCTCACAAATTATTCAATACAGGTTATACATTGGTATCATAATTGTAGATTATCTACATTTAGACTTAATCACTCTAGTTATGTACATATCTTTCTTTGTTCAGGAAATACTGCCAACAGAAAGCTTGATGTCTCTCTCAGATCTATTACTACTCATATATTCAGGTAAAACTTCCTCTGAATAACTGCACCGCAAAACGGATAGTTCAGCACATTGAAATGAACACTACTATATTATTTTCTTTAACAACGAATCATTACTGCCAATAAATAATTTAATGTGGATAGACTTTGATTTGCCTTATGTGGCTGCCTAAACACATTTCCAGTCCCCTGCTTACAGCATTTTCAGTGAAGTCAGCTGTAATGCTGTGTCATGCTTTCATTTCCTAAGTAAGGGGCGTAACACTGCTCGCCTGATATACAGGAGAGAAAGCCTACCAATTCTTAGTAGAAACGGGGGTTGTCAATCACTCTGTGAAAGTGTGACTCAGCAGCTGCTTATTCGGTAAAAGCACTCTGCACACAGAAGATAAACAGCAGGGGCGATGTCTTTACAAGCACCAAAATTCTCTACTATGTATATATAAACAAAAATGCCCTTACCACCATACTGAATTTATGTAATATTTTTTTCACAATTTTATTTCAAATCTTCTCTTTGCATACAAGGAAGACTGTTTAAACTGGGTAATTTAACCATTCTTCATTTTCTCAGGAATTGATCCTCGCAGATTTCTCTGACTAAATTAAAGATGTCCATTTTGCCCACTTAAAAACTATACACACTAAGGTAGGAGAATGATTTTTCTTCCCACAAGCAACGGTTTACAAATGTGGCTCGTAATTATTTACAATTAAAAAACATCTTTCCAAAAGAAAAGATAAATGGCTACAAGTTTCCTACACTGGACACCAGCCAAGTCAGAATACTCAGACCTACAGCAAACACTCAATCCAAAGAGCTGAGGAAAAAGTCCTTCCTCAGAACATGCAGATAAACGTAGATCAGTCTGAACACAGAACAACAGCAAAAAATGTCAGGGTAAAAGCTGCTTGCTGCCACAGTATGAGACTCCAGGTATAAATTTCATGGTATAGCAAAGGAGAAAGCACCTGTAACATCTTGAACAATCTCCATTTTCTCTAGTATAGGAATCCAGGGGAAACAAATATATGAAAAAATTCAATCAGATTGACTAGGTGTCCTTGGCTTCAAGAAAGATGACCATACAATGTGTAATAAAGGTGTATAAACCCCAATTCTTACTGCGTAAAATATAGGGATCTTGCACTGATCAGGAAGAAGTCTGGAGGAAAAAATTAACAAATGAAAGAAGGTTCTGTAAATGCCTCAGTAAGCTTTGTCACTGCATATGATAAAACATGGGTTCAAAAGTGATTCAACAATTTCATGCAGATGAGTAACAGAAACTATTAAACACATGTGGATATAACCTTTGGTTCTGTAAATCCTAGATCCTAAATATCAGATTGCTGGAACATACAACTACATACAACATACATGGTCCTATGCTCTTTCCCACCCTGTGTTATGGAGGAATCCTCTATTGGTCACTGTCAAATGTCAGATTATTGTGGTCCTGTAGACAGCTATTTTTGTACTCTATGTACTGGAGGTGAAAAACGGAATTTAAAGTTCAGTAGATAATGGTTGTCTACCACAAAATGGGATCCAGCCCTTAAGTCTTCCAGTCCTCAAAATGCTTAGGAATATCAGCAATTTTACCAAAAAATGGATAATATGTACTAACTTACACACATGATGGAGATGGAGATCCAATTATAATACATTTTTATTGCTACCTGTTTTCATGGTATTTTTTGGCAAGAAATACTTAGTGAGGAGCTGATCTTCTTAGTTCATTGAGGCTTTGTTTTTTACCAAAGTACAGTGCTTGTTGATCTCCTGCCCTGATTTGCCCCTTTTTGCCCCATCACATGCTTATTTTAACTGGTAAAGCACAGAAACCTCATGGTAACTAGACAGTTATTCCAGTTTTGTTCCCTTTCAAATATAGCTCTTGCATAGAGACTTGCTGAGGGAACTTAGTCTTAAACTTACATGATTTTTAAGGGAGCCACAAAAATGCAAGCAACTTTCCTAAGTTTACTTGACAAACAATATCCTCAAAGATCTGCTGACATAATAAGTGATACTGATGTACAGACTGCTATAATTATGGCAATAACATCTCTGGAAATCCAAATGCATATCTTAAATTGTACTCTGTGCCACTAGCAAATGGTAAAAGAACAAAAATAATAGCTCTTATTCCCATAAGGATCTAAACAAAAATATGTGGGAGGGCTTATAGAAAATGACAAGAGTTTCAACTAATTAACAAATACCATTTCCAAAACTTTTCTAGATTTGTTCTATTAAAAAAATAACTAAAACCCAACCTTAAAGACTTATGTGACTTTCACACAGGAAAAAAAAATCAGTGTTTGTTGAGTGGAAAAGATGAATCAAGATTAGTGAGAAATGCTATTTTTAAAATCCCTAAAAATGTTACAGAGTTCAAAATACAAAGTTATTTTTATAGCAGTTGACCATGTCCATTTAAGGCTGACAATTTCTTGCAAATGACTAGTACTATATATCTCAAGCAGCTCCCACTGATTTGAGTTTATTGCAGTATAACAGCATAATCAGATGGCTTTAAAACTCAGGCTCAAAATCTCTCCCTATTTTTGCCTTAAATACAAGTTATAATTATATCAAATGTAATATTTTTAAAAGAATGCTGCTGCTTATATTCTTAACATAGTGATTTTGTTGCTTTCACATTGCAAAACTGAAACTAGGCTAGGATAAACACAGAGGGGAAAAATTAAGGCTTAAACTGAGTTTAATATGTAACTCCAACGCACCATCACAAACCCCAAGAGGCAGGATATGCAATCCTTCATTCCTTATGCACTTGTAATACTTCTTGGCTTCAGTGGAAGTTTTGTTTAAGAAAGCATATAATCAGAACCCATGATTTCATTAATTGCATGCCACAGGCAGTCCATATGAGGTAAGAATCATGAACTAAACTGGTTGGAAGGACGGTGGAACCCATTAGCCCTGTCTGCATCTTTGTGGATCACTGAATCTATGCAGCACAACCATGAATCCTCATTTTTCCCACTCATCCACACTTCCAGCTCTTCCTCATGACAGACCAAATCTGTCATGCAGAGATCCCTGTGCAGAGGTTTCATTCGGGACACAATACAGCTCTCAGGTGTGCATTACCATCCTTCCCCAGACTCTTTGCAGTACTGAGGATTTCATCCGATGCAGATCCTTACTCTACTGGGATTTCTATATTATTCATACTAGGCACAGATAAAATGAATGTTATGTAGCTATTAGTACAGAATGCTTTGACATAAGATATTACATATTTCATTAGATATCCTTTGGGCAATTTAGAAAGTGTCATCTGAAAAACATGTGGATGGACTTGACTTTGACAGTATTACTGTACACAAAACTTTTCCATGCATACCATAAACATAAATGACTCTATTGGGCATATGCTACAGATAGTTTTATGGTATCCCACAAGGTTTGTTTATGTATGTTGGAAGAAATAGCATGAAACACGAACCTCCCATATTATAAAGGCCTTTATTTGTTAAAACATGAGCAAAGAAAAAACATGGGCACTTGCCAGGTACTTCTTCTTTTTCTAAACATAAAAACAACTAACCAAATTTAAAAAGAAACCATTCACAGGCTGAAAAATGGCAGGCAATGTTACAGTGAGGGGTGAATCTACAGTGCAGTCTCCGCTGCAAACCAACTAAACAAACCTTTAGAAGCACTCAGCAGATAGCTCTTCGGCTTCAAAAAACCCGTTACCCTCCTGTATAATATATTGAAAACTAATTAATTTCTACCCATGTAACTGAACACAACTCATTTTTTACAACACTTAACTAACAACTAACTTATAGTTTCTTTTACAACAGCCTTAGAACAGCTTAACTTTTTTTGTTTGTCTGGTTTTGTTTTCTTGTGAAAGCATGAAGCCCCCCTAAATGCTTAGAAAGTCTTTCAGGAAGGGAAACCTGACTAAGAACAAAACATATCATCCACAGCTCTGTATGAAAGAAAACACAGAAACTTATTTTTCAGTATTAAAAAAATAATCTTTAGCGGTCTTTAGTCTTCAGAACTGTGCTGGGGTATCTTATGAACACGTAAAGCAGAAACAGCATCTCTAGACTAAAAATAAAAAAAGTTCATTCTTAACTATCCTAAATGCTTGAACTCTGTAAGGAAGTTTCCAATGAGTAAAGGCACACAAAAGAACAAAATAAAAAGCAAACAAATGGAAGGTATAAAAATGAGGGTGATTTAGGGATAAGGAGGATGAAAACAAAGGAAAGGAAAAAAGAACATAAGAACACTAAAAAAAAAGAAAGAAAAGCATGACAATGAAAACAAATGAATCGTTGAAACTATGGTGGGAGGAACTGATGAATATTAACTTTTATTATTCCGATTACAAAATACATTTCAAAATTGGATGAAACACATTGTATGTATGTTTTGCCAAGGACATTCTTGGCAGTTGCGAAGTCAGGAAAATTATAATTCAATCAGTGAGGCATTACTTAAAACCACTTGAAAAAGCAGATCATTTGAACTAGCAAACAGACTGCATGGGTGAAATTTTAAAGACTTACTATTCTGGAGCAGTGCAGATTGCACTAGCATGTTGCAGAGTGAACCTTCCAGTAATGGGGCCATTAGAAAAATAGCAATTTTTCTTCCTGAATGCATTTCACCAATTTTTCTTCTCATAAACGATGAATAAAGCTCATCATCTTTTTACATATAAAATGAGGACAGTTCTAGGGGGGAAAAAATCAAGCACTTGTAGAGTAAAACTTTTATTTTGCTAAAAAAAATCTGGTTTTAACTTTTTTAAAAGCTGTACCGTCCACGGGAAACAGATCACGTCTATGAAGATGGTTGCTGTATTTATCAAACGCATGTGGGACACTTTACTGCGCACCAAATCTCTGTGTTCGCCCTGAAAGGGATGATACAATCCTTAAAACGTTAATACGTCATTACGGTTGTTGCTATACTGGCAAAACCTACAACAAACAGGTCACCTTGACCTCTGTCATGTAAACTGTAATTTCACAGAACTGCTGACACCCGGCGAATGCGATTGACTGCAAAAGCCACCGTTCCCCTTGGAAAAGGAGTGTGCCGTGCCTTCCCCGCAGTAGCGCTATTTACATATCACTGTGATTGCGCTGCCAAAGGGGAGCGGCGCAACCCTTCGCCTTAACCCGTCAGGGTGCTGAAGACTTGGCAAATTGCCCGTTGTGCAGTCAGATTTTCAGAGGGCCGAAAACGCCGTGTCCTGGTACTCCTGGGGCGCCTTTACGACCAGTCGCGGTCACAGGCACCTCAAACCGTGCTCCGCCGCGCCCGCACACGGGCAAAGGCGGGCACCCTGCGCCGACAGGTGGGCAGGGCGGGAGGCGGCTCAGCTCCAGAACGCCCCGAGCTGCGCTCCAGGGTCATTTCAAACCCCGATACCTGCGGACGCAGGTGCGACACCTCCGCCCCTCCGCGCCCCGGGGCTGCGCGGGAAGGCGCCGCAGAGCATCCCTCCCGCTCCGGCTCCCGCTCCTGCCCCGCCCCGCCGGGCTGCAGCGGGGGGGCGCGTGACGCGCCGCGCCGGATGGGGGCGGGGGTACCACTGCAGTGATGGAAAATTTTCGGCTCCTGCATCTCCTGCGCGTGCCCTCGCCGGTCCCCGCCCCTTCCCCGCTTCCACTGCCCGCCTCCCATCCCGGCGGCGGCGGGGGCGCTCTAGAACCTTCTGCGGCCCTTACGGGCGGGTGCGGCCAGGCCCGGCGGCTGTCGCGGGGTAGAGACACCGGTAGTCCCGCCTGTCCCACCCCAGGGAAGCCTCGTCCCCCGGCAGAGCCGCGGGCACTGCAGTGGGGCCAGAGCGCGTAGGGGTGGTGAGGGCTCGCTGCCCCTCGAGGGTGTGAGCTGATCCCGTGTCCCTGCGGCCGCCCCGCCGCCGGGACAGCAGCCAGCAAGCGCCGCTCGCACCGTCCACGTGCTCTCGCAGCGAAGGAGGGAGGACGGGCGATAACGCAGAGGGGCCAAACGACTCCGTGTCTGGGTTATCTTACACACTCGAGGCTGGCAGCACCAGATTGGCGTGGGAGTGCGCTGCTGCTGGCGGGTCAGAAGCTAAGGAGGGGAGACGCTGCCTTGCAACCTCCGGCTTCTCAAGAGACAGCAGCCAAATGGGCCCCCAGTACCCGCGGCGAGACTCTTCCCGAATTGTGGCCTTGCGTGCGGGGAGGGGGGAGGAAGCGGGGGCTGAGGCAGTAAAGCCCCGCCGCGCATTTTTCATGGAGGACCAAGTAGCAAAGCCCTCCAAATTTTCTGGAGTGGTTACCTAAGGAAAAGGAAGCAGAATGTTCTATTACCCCCCCCCCCTTCCGTACAGCGGGGTTTATCGTAAATCGCATCACCCGGGGGAGGCTGGCTTTCCTGGAGGAAACGTTCGGGGAGCCTGTCGGCTGCCACCGGGGTCTAGGCTTGCACATGCACCGCTGCTTGCTCGTGTGTTAAAAATAGCGAGTGACTGCAGCAAACAACTATGATGGGTCGGTGGCACCTCATCCCCTGCCACGCACCCAGCCACTGGGAAACGCCAGCGCCGGACCTCGGCAGCGCGCCAGAGGCAGGCGCGGGGTGGAAACGGAGAGGCAGCCCTGGGTGAAGCCGGTACCCACCCGGTGCTGCAGTCACGCTGCGGATGCTGCACCGGGCCGGTGGAAGCACCTCTCAGGCAGGGCGCTCTTGACAAGCACCGCAGCGTCCTGTCTCCGCCGCGTAACCCAGTGCCCCCAGTGTAAACACGGCAGAGCTGCTCCGCTCATATGTGCTACGACCCCTCTCCCGACCCCCGCCGGGCACACACCGGCGATCGGATCCCACCCTTCAGTCGGGGGCGCTTCCCCCGCGCCGCCGATGCCCCCCCTGCCCGGGCGGCGGCAGGGGGTCAGTCGGGCAGGGCGGGGGCGGCGCGGCGGCGGGCGGGCGCCGCGCCCCTCGGATGCCGCGCCCACATTCCTGCGTGAAGAGCGGCGGCGCCCCGAGGGGGCCGTCAGATCGGGAGAGACACCGGAGCGACACGGACGCAATACTTTCTTTCCCTTTGATACCCCTGGGGTTTTTTAACGTGATTTTTTTCTACCTTTGTTTATTTAGGGGTTTGGTTTTGCTGACGTTTTATAGTTAAGGGCTTTTTTTTACTTGCAAGAAGCAGCAGCAGAGAGAGGAGCTTCTCCTTATTCCGAGGCTTCGGGGAAAAAACCCTCGCTTTCAAGCTCTTGCGCAGAAGGTACGGCAGGGTCGAGCTGGTACCGGGCCGCCAGGAGGAACGGGGGGACTTTCCGGACGGAGCGCAGCTCGTCCTTCGCGCCTTTGTACGGCGGAAGCGCCCCGGCTTGTCGCCAAGACCCTGCCGGGCTCCGCCGGGACGAGTGTAGGGACGCGCTGCCTCTGCATCCCGGAAAGGTGGCAAACCCGCAGGGCGACTGCGGCGCGACGCAGTCCCGCGACCGGTTTTTGCGTTTTCCCATTGAAAGTGCCGGGATGCGCGGTGTCGCCGCGGGGAGGAGGGAGGTAAACACAGGGACAGCCGCGGGGCGGGAGTCTCCGGCAGCCTATGTGACAATCGCCCGTCGGTGTTGCATCAGTCCGCGCTGCGCTGCCGGGCGGGGGGTGTTGCGGGGGGTGTTGCGGGGGGCGTTGCGGGGCGGGCGGTGCCGCTGCCCCTGCCCGGGCCGGTCCCCGCGCGCTTCGCCCGCGCCGCCCCCGCCCCGCGCGCTCTCACCTTTGTCCGCGCGCCCCCCGCCCCGCGCGCCTGGTACTTTTCCACTCGGCGGCGGGCGGGGGCCGCGCGGCCACGTGACGGGCGCGCGCCCGCTGCGGCACTGACGTCGTCTCCCGCCCCCTCGGCAGGCGCGGCGAGTCCCGCCGGCAAGGACAAAAGAGCGGCCCCGCCAGCATGAGCAGCGCCGAGATGGGCAAGTTCAACATCTCCCCCGACGAGGACAGTTCCAGCTACAGCTCCAACAGCAACGACTTCACCTACCCGTACCCCACCAAGCCGGCCGCCATGAAGAGGTGAGCGGGCTCCGCGGCACCGGGCGCGGGCGGCACCCGGGCGGGCACCCGGCGGTGCCCCGTGTCCGTGGGCACACGGAAACACGAGGATGACTGCGGGCGGAGACGGGCGCGATGCGCCGTGCGCTGACAGAGCGGCAGGTGGGGTGGTTCTTGTGGGGCTGTTCCGTCCGTTTGCTCGTTTCCTTTGAAATGCATTGGAAGTGCTGAATGGGAAGTCAATAATGCCAGTTGCCCGTGACAGTCACTAAAGATGCAATGTTGTTTTGCAGCCACTACGCAGATATTGATCCAGAAAACCAAAATTTCTTGCTTGACTCCAATCTTGGAAAGAAGAAATATGAAACTCAGTATGTAAGTACATAGCATTGACGTTTCAAATAAACAAACAGAAATGTATTGCCAAAATTATGTTTGTTTGAATTCTGAGATGAGTAATAACTTTCTGTTAATTATTACCTGTCTCTCTTTTCTCAGCATCCGGGTACTACTTCCTTTGGAATGTCAGTATTTAATCTGAGCAATGCTATTGTGGGTAGTGGCATCCTTGGTCTTTCCTTTGCCATGGCTAACACTGGAATTGCTCTTTTTGTGTAAGTATCTTTTGGTTCATCCAAAAAAAAAAAAAATCTTTCTGCTGTGTAATTCCTAATGGGAAAATACTTTGTGAAGAATATGAGCTCTAGAAAATGTTCAGTCATATCCATCATCCAGAATATATCCATAGGTGCAGAACTGCATTTTAGGATTTATGGCTTGTTTTAAATTTAAAGACTGTGATACATTCAGAAGGATTTGCAAAAATTAAACAGCTTCATTGCAAGTTCTGCAACCCACAGAAACATGTTACAGTACTTCACTTAGTTGTAGTTTTTCCATGAATAACTGATAGAATTCCCTTGACAGTCCTGTTATCCAAGTCCCAATCAGGGACATAATATAAGTACATTTTTCGTGTATTGGAGGCAGTTCAGCTCACATGTAACATCAGTGACTTGACTGCAAATGAGTATCCATGTTTAAAGGAACTTCATGCTTTTATCTTGGAAGTAGATAAATGTGCTGAATGTTAAAGAACATGTGAAGAATAATGTTTAGTTAGAAGTTTCCCTGAACTCCATTGCCAAATTTCTAGAAAGTAGGTTAGATTTACTTCCAGATGTTTCAGAGTGTATCAGGGTGAGATACAAATTTTCTGAGGAAACTGCTCAGGTAGCGAGTTCTGATCTGAAGGCTTTTATTTTAAGTATATGGTGATTTTGTTAATCTCTTACTAAGATTTTCACTTACTTAGATGATGATGATAAACTGAATGAACAACTTAGCATGAATTCAGGAGATAGATACTTCATCTTTCTACACATCAGTTTCATGCTCTAAAGATGTACAGCAGCACATATAAGATAATCAGCATAATGCACATTAGAATGTCTCTGAGCAGAGGAAAAAAGAGAATTTAAGTTATTTGAACAGACTTGGGGGGTCCTTTTTCTCTACAGAAAAAGTGTTCAAAACTGTCAATTTAGGAATTGGGTGCTGAGGTCATTTAGTTGTCTTTCATGTCCGGGTACTGCATTCAGATCTGCTTACATTAGGACTGTTTCAAAGACTAGCTTGTTACATTTTAAAACTTAGTGTAGTTTGTATAGTTCTAAGGCAGGAAAGCAGTTAATCACTGATGATACTGAGGATTTATGATGACACTGAGGGCATTACAGGCATGCTTTAATAACTAGGTTATAGATTCAGATCCAGATGCAGTTGATTAAGGCAGTAAATTCTTCGAAGACTGTGGAATCACTTGTGTCAGTACTGTGACTTGTCACTTGTGTCAGCACTAAATAAATAGTATGGTCTGGATGCCAGAAATAGAGAGAGCTTCGAGATTAATTTGCTGACTGATCTTGTCAACACTGCAGGCAGTCATTCCAGATTAGGACTGGGGTCCAGGGTCTATGCTGTTTTAAAGTAATGTAACCCTGACACATTTCAGCTGTGCTGTTTCTAGTTGATGGCTGAGTCAAATCCTAGTTAACCTGTATGTGTCAGAAATAGGTTTATTTGTGTGCATGTGTTGGCCTTGAATTAGCATCATAAGATAAGTTTCCTGAATCCCCTGTACAGATCGGTGAAGTCTTTCTCAAATCTTTTTTGTTTCCAGTTGTTTGTGCTGCATTTACTAATTTCACCAACATTAAAAATGATGCAAAAGGCAATTTAAAGAGTACTCTGGGAGCACTAAATGTAGCTTTCCATTTTTGAGCAGTTATGCTGATTCTTAGGTTTCTTACAAAGCAGAATGCTTGTACTGGTAAAAGAAGGAACGGGGTTTTTTTTCGAATATATTGTAATTTTCCACTGTGTTCTTCAGCAGCTGAGAAGTCCCCCCTAGTGTGCCACTCCAGAAAGTGCATTTGTTGAGGGAGAGATTTGTTGTTGAGAGATCAGAATTTTAGGTGATTCACACGTGCTTCTGGAAATAACATGCATTGCCTGTAAAAGCTGTGGGGAAGATAAATGAGCCACTAGCGATTCCCATGTAAGCACACCTGAAGAGTTAACTTCTGAGGAAAGAATTTTTGTTTGTTTTTTTTTATGTGACAATAGATACGTATTTCCATTTGAAAACACAGCTCTCAATGTGTCTGAATTTTCAGTCAATTCTTTAAGGCTTTTGCAGTTCCCTCTTTACATTAAAAAAGACATAAAATAGGTTTAAGCTGAAAAGCTGATTTCTTTTAAGACCAAGAGATAATCTTCACTTCAGCTGCAGTTAGTCACAACTGTATTCAATAGATGCATGACACACTGTTGAACAAGCATAGGAAGACAGGAGAAATACAGTTTCTTACAAGGATACAACCCCCCCACAACCACCTCTCCCATTGATACTTTGTTAAGTTACTTATATCAAATGTAGCCATTTTAATAGCCTGACAGCTTGGCGGTGCTAATGCCGCTTTACACCAAATCGTTGTTTCATCTTGCACTTGAATTTCTTTGTATGCCTCTGAAATGCAATTTAGTATAAAATCCTTTCTGAACGAGGCATTAATTAGGTTTTCAAAATGCTTTTAGCTGACCTTAGAATCTACTTTTTTTTTCTGAGATAGTATTTTAATATGAATAATGTTTATGTTTGATACATCTTTATTTAATAGGGCTACAATAAGTTATTTATGTCTATTACAAATTTGCATGTTTTTCTCTCCCCAGGATACTCCTGCTGTTTGTTTCAATATTTTCTTTGTATTCAGTGCATCTTCTTTTGAAGACTGCCAATGAAGGAGGTATGGCAAATTACTATATTACAGGCATGGTATTTGTTTCATGTGGTATCTTTGTGAAACACGCCTTTCCAATGGAATACTGTGTTTTCTTTTAGGATCTTTATTGTATGAACAGTTGGGAATGAAGGCTTTTGGTATGGCTGGAAAACTTGCTGCTTCTGGATCAATTACAATGCAGAACATTGGAGGTGAGGACAAGATCTTAAAATGTCTGTACTGTCAATAGTAATTGTTCCCTACTTATTCTTGGAGACTTATTTTCACACAACATGTGTTCATTAACCGCTTGTGTTCAAGTGAAGTTATGAAACATGTTATGTGATTCTTGCATCGTGTGGCATATTCTATATTTGTAATGATCTATGATGTTATTCACCTACAGCTATGTCAAGCTACCTCTTCATAGTGAAATATGAGTTACCATTGGTCATCAAGACATTTATGAACATCGAAGAGACCGCAGGGTAGGTGTTAGAACTCCTCATCAGAGAAACTATTAGGAGAAACAAATACGGAGACTGTATATATTTTTATATGAAGACCACGTTCGGTACACCGTAGGGTAGCTTCTTACTCAGACAGAGATACAGTAAGTTTTCCCTTCCCCTGAGTGCTTCACTTCATTTAGATCCAGCCTGACCTGGGAAAAGGGTAGAAAAATACAGGTATCGCATCATATTACAGAAAGCTGTTCTCTAAAGAACATCAGGTAAGTGTTAATGTATGTACCAGTCAGTACATACTTTAAGGAAAGATAAATGTGGTTATGGTTGGCTTTTTTGTTTTGGTTTTGTTTTGTTGTGTTTTTTTTCTTTCTTACTGCATCTAACTGATTTGGTCTGATTAATTTGGTTTTCTAGTATTAATATTGTGGGAAGTGTTTAAATATAAGACTAAGGTGCAGTTATGCAATGAATGTCTTAAGCAACAAAAAAGTTCTCAGAAAGATAGGGGGACTAAATCTGGGACCTAAACCAGAGCTTCCATGCCCAAGACTAAACTCGTAGATGCCTTGCCATCTAGCCCTGGAGACACGTTGACTCCAGAGTGGCATTCATGCTTGGCTTTAAATATAGGTGCCTCAGATAGGGTTAATTTCATCAAACCATACCCTCTGAAAGTTAGATTTTGAGCTCATCGTTACTCTGATCATTGTGTAATCAGTGGAGAAAGGTGATCTTCTGTAGTGATCAGTTCAATGCACCTGGCTTAGACACATGTTTTGGGCATCTCCACAGTACAGTTAACCATATCACTCTGTATTGCGAGGGTGTGTAAAAACAAGATGCTTGAGTTCAGATGGATAGAGTTAAGTGCTATAAATCTCACTCTTCAGAGTTGTACTTCTGTGCCTTGTCCTGAAGTGTCCCAGTCTTGAGAGGGCTGAGCAGCTCAAGACTCCAACTTACACCTAAGCCTGAGTTCAGAAGGTAGGCATTTTTCTGCCTGTGTTCCCCAAGGGGGGTTCAAGCCATTTGGTGGTGTTCGTACAGCTTGCTGATACATACTGTTATAACAATGTTAGCCATCTCTTCTTTTTTTTTTTTTTTTTTTTTTTTAATGTGCTCAAATACTGCACCTACCCCATTCACTTAATAGTGTTATGTTTACAAATTCTTTGGTGGGAAGGTTCATTTCTCTCCTTTGGCTGAATTCAAGTCCTTATTTTTTAATTCTTAAGAAAGTCCCTGGAGTAACCAGTACTTAGAAGGGGGCTTGGAGGCAAATATTTTTAACTGTCCCATCTTCAGTAAAGAATTCAAAATTGTTCAAAAGGGAAAGTTAAAGGCTGTGAATCTCACTGGATACAGCTGCTGCTTGGCAAATCTGGCAGAGAAAATTAAGAAATCAAGATCTGTATGTGAAGTGTTTTCTTGTTGGCTGGCACTAGGTAGCTGTACACTGATTTAAAGTAAATATTTTCTCAGTGCTCTGGCAATTGTGAACCCCATTTAACTGACTCTCTCCGTGCATTGCTTAGGGGAGTCTGGGTGGCTACCATTGGCATGGATTCCACTCTGGCAGCCTGGTGCCTAAAATGTAAGCACTTACCTGTTTAAATGTCCCAAGACATTTACTCGCTGTAAAAGATCTGAAATTCTGAGGCAATATTACAGATGCTAGCTCCATTATTAAAATTTGTTTGGCAACTTTTAAAATACTTAGCTGCATTTAAAGCTGCATAATCCCATTCTTTACTCTTTAGCACAGAAAATCTTTGAAGTCCTTCATCTGAAAGTCCTGATGGCCTCTATATGGGGTATGCACAATAGTAGTGTACATTCTTATGACTGTATCAAATGCAAAGAGTCTCCGTGCTGTGATTTCTTTTAAATTTACCACAAGACTACTGCATTTAAAAAAAAGAGGTACGATGTTAATGTCCTATACATTTGAAGTTCCTAAAATAGTCCTTTTTACATTTAGTTATCCCAGATAAAACTGAGTAAAGAGATGACCAAGTTGTTTTTGCGTTTACTACATAAATCCAGAGCAAGTCGGTTAATTATTCCATATTTCCACTACCATAAAAAAGGTTGTATCTCAGCAGTTATGCTTGCATATACAAATTTCCAGTTAAATAATTCATTTTTCTTCTAACTCAATAGTATACACTGCATTTTAAAATAAATACCATTAGATAAAACCATAACAGGATGTAAAATATTAATATTTGGGAATAAATGCTTACTGTTACTTTAATTGCTTAAAGCATATAGAATGAGCCTGTAGAACTTTGGTTTTCTGTGTTTCAAAAAATATGTTAATCTCCTAATGCTCAGAAATGTCAAAACATAGCTGCTGCTTCTTGTGGAATAAGTGGCAAAAATGTTCTGAAGAAAAAATATTCTGAAGTTCTTACCATGTTTTTCCTACTGAAAGGGACTAAATGTGCCTCCAAGAGACTCCCAGTGCTTGTTGGAGTTTTCTCAGCCAGTGGGCTTGAGCTACTGCCTTACCTTCAGCCCTCACCCGTTTTTCCTTAACTCCCACAGGGTACCCAGTAGAATTTTATTTCCATTTAAAGAGGAAACCCTGTTGGGGCTCGGCAATATTCTAATACATCTGGAGAGTTGGGAGCCAACACTTAAGAAAATTACAATCTTTTTCATGATTGATCCCAATTGACTTTTTTTCTAACCAGTCATTTGATTTTTCTGTCTTCAGACTTCCAGATGCATATTATTTTTATAAAAGGACACTAAAGGAAAGGCACAATGCAGGTTTGGGGTGAGATAAAAAACTATTGTAGAGCATTAGGCCCATATAGGAAATTGAACAGTAATCCTTTGTGACATCAGGTAGTGCATATTTTTAAGGAGTCATGTGTTGTAGAAGATTAGTGAAGACTAAACTGAAAATATAGTTTTTAAATACTTGATTACTTAAAAACATTACTTTTTTTCTACAGAGAATGGTATCTTAATGGTGACTATTTAGTGCTGCTGGTGTCTGTCATCCTCATTCTTCCCCTGTCCTTACTGAAAAATTTAGGTAAGCGGGACAGTGCAATCAAAATTAAAAAAACACTGAAAATACTGTGGGGAAGTGGATTGATACAATGTTTGAGTCTTGAAAAGCTATGTGAATTAACAACTGTTTCCAAATTTGTCTCTTGGGACTAATTATTTTATAGGTAATTGCTGTCAGCGTACTTGAAAAAAAGTAATCAATACAAGTATCCTAAATTACAGATGTTTGTGGAAAATGAAAGAACAGTAGATGTAGGTAGCTTTAGAACAAGGTTCAACAGTAACTTTCTGTTCTTAATACAAAGTTTGACCTCTTTCAAATAGTGAAATAATATGATGTTGTTATTAGCTATCCTATAAGGCTCTCCAAAGAATAAGAATGACCCTGGGCAGTTAAATTGTCTTTGCAATGTCTTTTCATTTTAGATCCCAAGCAGTAGCAGAATATTCATACCAGATGCTTTGTCTGAAATAGCTGTAATTCAGTGATATATGTGAATAATTCAGTTAACACACTTATTTGTTCAGAGAATCTTATAGTAGAACCTTAATAACTGACTGTCTCAACATGAATTTATTTATCAAGTTAATATTTTCTAGAAATTAAGTAAATCCATAAAAACAGAAGGGAAAAGGCTACGTTATCTAGTAGCACATGCTATAAGAATTAACCATATAGTCATTCTTCTTATACAGTAAACGATTCACATAGTTGTTGCTGTGGGGTTTTTTTAGTTTGCATTTTTTTTCTTATAAATTAAAAAGTTTAATATTACAGACTCGCTGTATGTATGAACCCTAATACGTCTTTCAGAACTTTCAGATCTGGGTTGAGATTAGCGGAAAGTCAATGAATAATTAAGTAATTCTGTGTGTAATGCTAAGAAAATCACAATCCAAAGAGATCACTGATAGAATATATTGTGTCATAATGTTTTGAAATGAACGGTGGTTTTGTTTATTATGCCTTAGATTTTTTTATCTTTCTTGATCACAGGGTATTTGGGCTATACCAGTGGCTTTTCCTTACTTTGCATGGTCTTCTTTCTGATTGTTGTAAGTATAATCTTGTTGACTTCCAGTGCTTGTAAAGCTGTGTTTCAAAGTGAGATTAGACACAGTTTCTGAAAATTTTCACATCTTGCATTAGTCAAAGTAATAATAAATGCATGGTTTTATTTCTAGGTAATTTGGAAGATGTTTCAGATTCCTTGTCCTATGGACAGTGACATCATAAATGCGACATTATTAAATGCAACGCTGGCACCTTTTGTAAATGAAAACATAACAAATGATGATACGTGCAAGCCAAAATATTTCATCTTCAATTCACAGGTAACTGACTGAAAATCAAATGCTCTGTTGAAAGTAGCTGAGACTAAATACATAGCAGATAAATTAGGTCATTTTTCCTTCAAGTATTTGCCCAGTTCTAAACTTGGGATGTGTTAAGACTTTCTGTTCCAGTAGACTTGGGCACTGTTTACCTCATGTGGACTGGGTGTTTCCACATCCCAAATACAGAGAAATTAGCAGAGCTTGAGTTTGAGTGGCAAAAAAGATGTCTTTCATTCTTCAGCACAGCATTTCTCAAGTTTTGTTGAGTAAGCTAGTGAAGCATTTTGAAAAGTTGAGTGCAGAAGAAGATGAAGGAAATAAAATTGTAAAACCATGCAAATAGGAAGTGTTTGCCAGGGTTTGGGATAGACTTGTTTCCTGTCACAAATTCTTGACTCCTGAATGCTCCCAATTGCAGTGGTGAATGGCCACCCATGGAGAAGTATGTGTAATACCTAACACGAAGATCAGGCTATAATGGCTTAAGCCTGTGAGTTGTAGAACATAATTTTGAATGCAGATGCATTTAGATCAGCATGGACTCCAGTGGCATTTGAGATGATTTGGTCCTAAGGGTCTGAGTTTAAGAAAATACAAACTTGTTTTAATTTTTTCCAAAATTTCTGGTGTAAAGAACAGTTAGTCTTTTTTGAAAAAGAAAGTAATGCCTAAGTCAAAACCGAAGAATCTACTGATGATTATTTCTAAACTTAAATTTTTAATGTCAGTTGAGATACTTACAAAAGATACTTTTTTTTTTTCAGACTGTCTATGCTGTCCCAATCCTAACGTTTTCTTTTGTCTGCCATCCTGCAATTCTTCCTATTTATGAAGAACTGAAAAGGTAACTGTTAGAGATATATCTGTAATTTCACTAAACAAAGTAGCATGAAACAGTATGTTCTCACAACTAACAATGTTTCTTTCCTTACAGCCGAAGCCGTAAAAGAATGATGAATGTATCCTATGTATCTTTTTTTGCCATGTTCCTCATGTATTTATTGGCTGCTCTCTTTGGATACCTGACATTTTATGGTGAATATTGCTTTCTCTGCTTTCTTTTAAATTACTTATGTTCTGCAAAACCACAGTATTATTTTAAAGATAGAACAAGAAGGCATTTACTGTGGGTTCCAAATATACAGTGTTTGTTGGGGTTTTTTTAGTACTTCTGTAAGGGCACACCCAAAAGGAGATCAGTGGCAGAATTAGGTCCGAGACACAGGATTAAAACTGGATTAAAACAGATTCCATGCCTTCAGGTCATCCTTGTGTAAAATGGAGGCATGCTTACAGGAGCTCTTAAGGCTTTCAGTTCGTATTGATGTGACTGTAAAATTTGCTTGGAATTTAGAGCAGAAGCAGTTGTTTGAAACTTATATCAACTACATCTGATTAAAATACTATTTTCTTTATAGAAAAAGTCGAACCAGAACTTCTTCATACCTACTCTGCTTATCTGGGTGCTGATGTTCTCCTTCTTATTGTGCGTCTTGCTGTTCTTATGGCTGTAACCCTCACTGTACCTGTAGTTATTTTCCCAGTAAGTAATTTTTTTTTTTATGTCTTACTACCAGTTTTTTTTTTATCACCTGTACTCCTGCAGTCATTTTCGGGTTTGGCAACTCTTGTGTATTAATTTAGAGAGTTTTTCTCTTAACTGAAAACAGAAATTCATTCCAATAAGCTTGATGAAATATAGCTATGCTGTTAATTTAAATAAATATGCAACATTTACAAAGCAGCAAGTACAAATACATTCAGTTATATTGTTTTCCTGTTATGATTTAATTGGGAAAATGAAACAGATTAGCCCTTTATATAAAGTACTTAGACTCTTGCATTATCATCTTACAAAAGTCAGCGTGTTTCTGTACATACATTGTGAACACAATCAGACCATTTAGGTATGTGTTGTTGAGCAGCATCCATAGATGTTACAAAATTCCCTGGAATTTATTTTTGTTCAAGACAGATGTTTTTCCTTGTTTTATTTTTTTTTTTTTCCATTACTGACTGCACTTTGAAAATCTAAATCACTGAAAAGAGAAAAAAACCTCAGAAACACGGAGCTGCCTCTCAAGTGCAGGAAGTAAATATCTAAAAAAAAATTCTTCCACATTTTGACTTTTATTAAATTATGAAGTGTTTGGGAAAGTAACATTAAAATACTTTCAGAAGGAAAGTCTTAACTCAGGTGACAATCACTGTCTTCCACAATAAATACTAAACTGTTTTGTTTTGGTTTTTTCCCTCCCCCTTCAAAAGATCCGGAGTTCCATCACGCAACTGTTGTGGGCAGGGAAGGAGTTCAAATGGTGGCGTCACTGTTCCATTACAATTGCTCTTCTGGCGTTTACCAATGTCCTTGTTATCTTTGTCCCTACTATTCGAGACATCTTTGGATTCATTGGTAAGCATTCTCTTGTCAGTACAAGCAGTCCTTCACGTTTTGGAAAAGGCAGTTCCTATGTAATGAAAGTATGTTTACCTGTTTATGAATATTTCTTTCTGTGCTTTTTCTATACAGGTGCTTCTGCAGCTGCCATGCTGATCTTTATACTTCCTTCTGCCTTCTATATCAAATTAGTGAAGAAGGAACCAATGAAATCAGTGCAAAAGATTGGGGTATGTATAGACAGATATGTAATTACACTTGTTTACTAATTCAGAGAAAAATTAATTTTCTGCTTCATGATTTAAGAATTTCTAAGTCCTGGTGAAGGTAGTCTGTGAATTGGTATTTAGTGTTATCTTAATTTAAAATGTGGGAGCTACATAGAAATTAAGAAGCTAAGGGGCTGACCATCCCAAGGCTCAGTTCTCTTCCGTGACTTCTCTCAGCCCTTGGCCCCAAATCTCAACAATAGCTGGGTCATTCTGTTGATGATAAGAACCAGATTTCAACAGAATACCCTTAAGAGCTATACTAAAAAAAGTCTTAACAATCTTTAAATAGTTTTTTTAAACTTATGTATGTCATTTACTCCATAAAAGCTGACCTCTGCCCATTGTTCGGGTTATCCTGACTGTTCCTGGTGCTCTTACTGATTATAGACATACTGACTCAGAATCAAGTCTTAGACATACTGAGTTAAGTCAGCACAGTGGCATAGCCTGGCTGGTATCAGCAGCTACATTAACTTTCCTTAGTTGAGGGTGAGGTCTGCTGTATTGGAAAAAAAAGTACTTTTCGATTTGAAAAAGGACCCCCAAGTATGAGAAAGATAGCTTGTTATCATTTACTTGATCTCTTGTCTCTTTTACTTTGTCGTCCATGAGCAATGGCATTTTTTTTATACATAGGCATGACTTTATAGGTGTATATCATGGTTTAACCAACAGTGTCGTAGCAAAATCTGAAGTACTTCTTATGTTTTCTTTTCTTTTCAGGCTTCGTTCTTCTTTCTGAGTGGTATAATTGTGATGACCGGGTGTATGACACTGATTATTCTAGACTGGACCCAGGATGTAACATCTGATGGCCATTAACTGCCCTGGTTTAATCTCTAATATTCCACTTCAAATGCCAGTATTCACTCAGATACCTACTGAGAACGAAAATGAGCTATTCAGCTTCCTTTAAAAGGCAGATTCTTTGTTGATGGTTCTTCTGACTGTAGAATATCTGAACTCTGTCTTTAAGAAACTATTCTGCATGATGGAAGTGGATATTAACATCAAACTATGTGAGTGTCTGGCTGAAGGAAGTGACAACTTTATTCCATTCCAGAGAATGGACAAAACTCTCTGTAGACTTTTATCAAGCCATGTTTGGCTTTCATCATTGTTACTTGGATATTTTGTTATTTTACTTGAATGTGCCTAATGGAACCATTTGATGTGAGAAAGAACTCTTTAATTTACAGCAAAGTGTTTAAATAACCAATGAGAGAGAGAGAGAAAAACGCTTATTTTTTGTACCAAAAATTCTTATGGACCTCAAAAGCACTATTTTGACTGTAAGAAACACTTTTCTAAAAAGAAGGAAAGAATGACATAGAAGAGCTCTTTAAGAATATTTAATCAGTGTCCGAAATGAAATTATTAAATTTAGTTTGACTTCTCAATCTCTGTGCTCTCATGACCAGTGACAGGACTCAAGGATACAGCCTGAAGCTGAGTCAGGGGAAGTTTAGGCTGGATATCAGGAAAAGGTTTTTCACCCAGAAGGTGGTTGAGCACTGGAACAGGCTCCCCAAGGAAGTGGTCAGAGCACCAAGCCTAACAAGAGTTCAAGAAGCGTTTGGACAATGGTATCAGACACATGGTGTGATTCTTGGGCTGTCCTGTGCAGGGCAAGGAGTTGGACTCAATGATTCTGATGGGTCCCTTGCAACTCAGCATATTCTGTAATTATGTAGAGGCATAATTAGAAGAAATTTTATTTTAAAAATGCTTCTGATGACCAAAACAGAAAATGAACCAATTCAGGTCAAAATTGTCTGATAATAAATGCTTCCCATGAAATTCACCTCAGTCCAATTTGAGTGAAAATAATCCTGAAAATAATCCTTAGTACCCAAAAATGGTGTGGAAACCCAAATTTTCAAGCTTTAAAAAACCCCACCTTTTAGAAATGGGTAGAAAAGCTGAGGTAATTTAAAATTGTAAAGACGGCATTGACATTACCCTTCTTGAGGTACTCAGTAGTGCAATTGAGTAAAACAGGGTTTGGGTTTTTTGCTTTTTTGGTTTGGTTTGGTTTTCTATTGTAGATATAAACTGAATGGCACTGGAGCATAGGATGCCATTAATACAAAACTCCCTCCTCAAGTTCCCTTTATTAATAAGGTCCACTGTCAGTTGTAGCAATGTTTGTTGGGGGGTTTTCTGTCCAATATATCTTGAAACGCTCTGTAGGAAAACAAAAAGGTCCTAAATTAGTCTATTACTTGTATAATATTCAAAAACTGTACAGTATTTCTCAAATTCCTCATCCATTATTGGATTTTGAATTACTTGACCATTCTGTTTCTGAGTCAAATCCACAAAATAACTGCACCAATATTTCATGCTTGGTACAAACTCTCTTCACATATACAACTGGGATTCCTCTTCCAATTTATACTGTATAGTAGTGTTAAAGATAACCTCATAGACTGGATAGTCATCTCATACTTGTTTGCTTCAGAAATAGGTAGGTTTCTTATGAGCCTTAGCTGATGAAACAGGTGCTGTATGGTTGTGATGAGCTGTTTTGTTTCTAGTGCATGTTTACTGCTTCATTCTTATCCCAGGTTGAAGAGAAATAACACTTGTATAACAGCATACTTGGCCTATAAGAGGTTCTCAAACACAGCAATATTGGGTACAAAAGCCTAGAGAGAGATTATTAATGAAATAATCATGGCAATGTGGTCAACTATCTTCATCTGACACAATGTTTTAAAATATGATTTACAAAGGTCTGCTCAATCTTTGTGTCAGAGGGAACAAGTAAGGGCCTGTAATCCATTGATTAAACAGTGCCTGAGACTTTTTTTGCTCTTGTAGAATTAATCAAACAAATCTAAACAATAGTGTTTGGCAGATAATGTCAATCTCTGCCCAGCCATTTAAAATCTATGAAAACAACTGCAGGTATTTTGTATTGATACTTCTGCATGACTGTAAGTACTGGTCACTTAAGTCTATAGTGTAAAACTGTAACAAGAAGTTAGATTTCTCTTGTGTTATTTGTATTGTTAGTTTGGTGGTACTCAACTGGCAATTAACAATCCTGGAGTCAGCACTGACTAACACTCCTTAGGTACTTCTCTGCCTCAGGTACTGTACATCCATGGCTAACTATCCCGTGTTACCTGATCTCCACAGAAGTGCTGAGCACATGTCTCCTCAGTACTTTGGCAGCTTTTCCTCTTCCTCCACAAATGTGCAAAGGTGGAAGAGGATTAAAATGTTGTCTGCCTTTGAGCAATTTGTAGCACATAAGGGATGAAGTGTTTCCCTTGCTAGCATTCAAAAAGGAGGAAAGACAGTGAGAAATAGCTTCCTTTCTCACAGTAAACTTAGAAAAGGAAGGAGTTGTAAATGAGAAGTTACTACAAAGTCCTTCTCAACAACTAGAAAGGAGGAAGATTTTTGTGATGACACCTCATAAGGTATTGTACATGTCATTAATTTTCTGAATGTAGCAATTTCCAGATTATGCATTGTGTGTTATATTATTTGATGACTGACTCTCCACCTGCAACAGTTGAGTTCCACTTGGCTGGGTTGTTTTCCAACATATGATTTTTTTAATTATTATTTTTTCCAAACCTGTCTGTTTAAAGTTACCTACATTACAAACCACCTAAAAGAGCAGCTTCAGTATTAAACCACTGTTTTGTCACCTCAGTTAGACATTACTGTCTTCCATGATATTTCAGTCATAAATGTAACATGTTATTTATAAAACATTAATCCATTAAAACTAAACCTATTTTTCAATATTTATGATAGTCTATGTACATAAATTAAATTGTATGTGTGTATATACTGTAAGTATAATGTATATAATGTAGGTTTGGAATCCAGGATTTATGTATATATTCCTCTCTCATTACTGATTGTAACATCATTTCAAGGAGTTGTTCATGTTGTACATCTGTATAACAACTGTCAAAGGAAAGAGCCTTTTACAACGAAGTATAATGCTTACAGAAACGGAATTAGTGTGTTACACGGAAGGTGTGTAATAAAACACTAAGATTGTATTTATTACAAATGTATATGTTGCAATAAACACAGGAATCACTTGGGTCCATAGAAAGCATTGTTCAGGTTCATGTATACTTTTCCTGTAAGATTTACCATGGATGTTGCGATTTTCTGAGTGCAGCAAGTTAACAACCTTTGCGATCTAACTTATTTGTTAGGCTGCCAAATTCGGGCATCCTGCGGTACATCCTTGTACATATGTAAATATCCACGTACTGGTAGAGGCCAGCAGTACAACTGCAGTTGTTGGCTAGACTGTTGGCCAACAACACAGTTTCAATGAAACATTGTATGTTTGTTTTAACTGAAATAAATAAACAGATAATCCTAAGCACTGGTGTGGTGTTTTTCTGGGGGGAGGCATTTGGAGGATTTTCTTTAAAGGTGATATTAAAACTGTACCTTTAATTTCATGCATATTTAAGTTACTGAACAATTTTTAGGAAAGCAAACGAGAAGAAAAAATGGTATACAACTACATGTACGATTTATGACACTGCAAAGGTAAACAGAACAAGTCTGGGCATTAAAACAGGAGACTAAATTCTGTGGGGAACCTGCATTACGGTTTGTTTGGGTTTTTTTCTGCAGAACAGGCATAGCTGGAGACAAGACTCGATGTGTTAGATCTTGTATAAGTGTAAAAAATCTGAGTTTTGCTAAAATCCTGTGCTACTTTCCTTCATTTGAATGTCCAGGAGAAGAGTAACTGCTGAGGTAAAATTTTCAAAACTGGTGTGTCTGTTTCACTTCCATTTTAGAAACTGGGTACAGACCAAATGCAGTGTATCTATTCTTAATTCTCAAAAAAATCTCTATCAATTCATATTAATATCTGTCCCAAATATTAAGACTTAGGTGTGAGAGACACTGGAGCTGTAACTGTGTCATATATACAGCAAAACACTATAGGAAAGGAATACTAAAAAGGTATAGTTAAGTACCCTGAAATTAGGACACGCCTCAATTAAGGTGGTATTATTTACATGATAGCATAGTATTTTTTCCTGGAATCCTCACTTCGTAGCTGTCATTATTTTATTTTTTATGATGCTTTCTGTTCACGGTGTTTATGTATTTGTGCAAAGTCCAAAGCCTATCCTGATGAGGGATGAATATCCTCATTTCTCCCTAGTTCTCATTTTAATGTCATTGTGAAACACAAAATTTTCATTTGCACAATGTTGCAGGCGTGTAAGGTGTTAATCAGTATACAGCTCTGGGGACCTGGAGCATGGAGAGGCAATGCTGTGAAGCAGCCATGTATTTGACTCCACAATTTAATGTGGACTTGTTTATTTTGTATTTCAACATTTGCTTACAACCATCTGAAGCGTAACTTTAAACAGGTTTTGCATGATCATCGTTCTTGAAACAAGAACCCTAAGCATCAAGCTAGCCATTTGGAAAGAGTGATCAAGGCTGGAAAGGCTCATTTCAAGTTGCCCACAATCACACAGGAATTTCATAGCAGTAAAGAAGCCCTTTCCCTAGAACACTGCTTGACTAGCTAACAATTAAGCCCACCTTTATGAAATCAGGCATTTCCATCAACTTAAATAACATGAGAAACTCTTTTCTACACACTTATTTCTCTCAAAAGCTGGCTCATCCTGTGAGGTGAATGAGAGTGCAGTGATTAAAAAGAAGAAACCTAAATTTCATTGTGACAGTCTAAAATCCTGTGCTTTGAACCTCTCTATCTGCCATGAGGTCTTTGCTTCAGAAGACGGTTGTCACTTAGAGTTTAATCACAATGCTGACATTTGTGAATCTCTTGAGGTCTATGCAGGTGACAGGTGGCATCTTTATTTCTGATTCCCCTGAAATTTTCCTCTTTCTTCCACCTGGGCCTTGCCAAGTCTGTCCCGTCCCAAGGTCATGCCTAGGCACCTCACCCTCAAGTGTTCATACAGCAGCTGGATTGTATCAGGCTGTGCCCTAATGTCCCTTGTGGCTTAGCTCATATCCCTTTTGCAGGGCAGCACAGCTCCCATTCAGTCTGTGCCCAGGTTCCGTTTCTGGAAAAACAGAGCAGAGCATGGCCAGTGTATGCCCACATTTCAGTGCCAGAAGAAACCAACATGCCATGAGGGAGCCTCCAATCCTGTCCTTCAAGGAATGTGGACATGCCACCCCATCTGCAGTGCAGGTGTGTCCAGCACTGTCTTTCTTGACCTTTCTGCTTTTAGTCTCTTGAGTGTGACAGAGACCACCTGCCTTCACATGCGTTTCCTTCTGTGTTCTTGCACAACTGCTTTGAGCTGTCATAAAGTGAGTCTTTGTCAACTCTGTCGCTCTTGCTTGCACCCTAGTCCTTTTTTGCCAGCTCCCCAGTAGCACCACCTCTTGAAGCTCTTCCTGCCAGTCACCTTTCTTCATCTCACTACTTTCTTGACTATGTGCCTGCCCAAGCCCAGCACCAATCCTTACACGTTTACTTAACCCAGGCACAGCCAGAAACATGTTCCTTTGATTTTCCTAGTCTCTTCCCAGCTGTTCTCCTTATGGCCACCACTTTAAATACAAGCCTTATTGCTTTCTGCCCATCCCTCCAGTCACGGCTCTCCAGCAGTCCCACGGGCTACTTCAGCAGCCCAGAGAAGCCCACTGCCACACTCAGTTCAGGCACCTCTTGCCCCTCAAGCATTTGGCCGGGCACAAAGCCCTGCTGTAGAGGATGGCAGGGACAACTTCTCCAAGAAAAATGATTCATTATTTTTTATGTCCTCTTTTCCCTGATTTTATTCTCACAGGGGCCAAATCATTTACTCTGATTGTTTTTCTCACACAGATGCACAAAAACACCACCCTGCTGCAGTTACCCATGATGGAAAATGACAGAAGAATCTGAAGCTAGGTACCATTTATAAGAACAGAAACATACTCCAGTAAGAGAAGAATCATTTAATCCCAGTAACAGGTGGCATAGTCTGTCTTGTTCAAAAATGTTATTTAGATTAGAAATGAGTGGTATTTTAATTGTAATTATTATTTAATTATATTAATATATTAATAATTCCTCCTATATTAAAAAGGAGGAAAAAAAGGGTTTCCATTTACAGAACATAAATTGATAGGTAATATATGTTGGATAGGTACTAACAATAATGTAGAAAGTCAGTATGGGTCTTGGAAAAGAAGTTTAACTTATATAACTAGCTTTTTCATGATCTTTAAAAGTCTCCTTCACATCATTTCCAAACAGCTCAGGTTGCAGCAAAATTAAATGGAGCCAAGTGAGATGCTGTGGTTATTCTCAAATGCTCAGGAGTTATTTGGCTGCAACTAACACGGTCAATGACACATTTACTTTTTGTTAAAATAAATATCAGCTTGTGAACCTCCAACACTGCCCCTTCCTGCTCACTTCAGTAAAATGACTCAGTGCAGTGGTGGGTGGTAGCTCAAGGCTGGAGCCCAGGTGACTACACATAACAGACAGACAGGCCTCATGAGACATGGCACAGGCTGTCCCCCAGACACCTCACCCTCCTTGCAGCACAGGCGTTGGAGGTTCCACCTGAATGCCCACTGAGGACTTGGGCAATGAATAAAACTGGCAGGCACTTCCACTGTGGACCAGACATGGGGAGCATGCTCCAGCACCATGGCTGAGGAAAACATTGAGAAAGATGGGGATCAAAACAGGCACAGCAGAGCCTCAACTTTGTGTAAACGTGAAGAGCAGCCATGTAGAACATGAGCAGTTTCCCTCTTTGTCCATCAGAAAACAGTGGCAACCAATCATAAGATTGTTTTGAAGTAGCTGTGCCTAAAATATTTGCATTTGTGCTTGCTTTTCTGACACAACTGGGAAGGCAGTCGTGAAACTGTGAAACTGTTGCTCTGTGAGGACTGATGGGTTTCAAATGAAAATGGCATATGAGGGATGTGCTTTTCGGGGAAACAAGTGAGGAAGTTCCTAAGAACACCAGCTGCAGGAAACCAAACTGTCACAAGAAGCTGCCGAAGTTACCAGGGGCCGACACTGGGTGCAGGTATTTCCTGACAAGGAGCAATGACAGGAGCAGCAAGCCTGCTGCACACACCAACCAGCCTGCCTGCAGAAATTGAGCCAAAATATCTTGAGTGCAGGAAATTATGAAATCTGCACTAACACAGATCGACTGCCCATGGGGACTGTCTGTAGCCTGTTGCTGTCACAAAGCTCAGAGGGGCTGCATGCTTTCTGCTTGTGCCAGGTTTTGGCACTTGCTCTCTTCCCAAAAATCAGATCCCAAAGGTCTCTTGCCTTACTGCAAAGATGATGTTTCCAAGCACAAACAAGATTTACATTCTTCTAAACAGATTATTAAAACCATCAGTGTCCCAGGAAACATTTTGAAGTCATGCTTGACATAACAATCGTGGTTTGGGGTGACTCAGTGTCTGTGTCTGTGTATGGATGTACACACTGGGAAGAGAGGGTACAGGGGCTCTTTCGATCTATTTCCACTTATGTGGAAAGACAGTAAAAATTCACAGGGGGAAGTGAAGAAAACAAGTTCCTCTTCCAGTAAACCAGACAAGAGCCAATACTGATTTCTACACCTATATTGCTCTTCTTGGTCCCAGAAAGATCTGTGATTCTCAAATTCCTCTCACACACTGTACTTTGGAAGCCCATACTCACTCTAACAGCCACTGCAAGCTGGCCCTTCATTTCTTCCATGAGAGCATTCATTTCAGGTATGCCGAACTTCATATCCTGGCTCCTTCAGATCGTATACAGTTGATGTGAGCACCAAATTGATTATGAGATGTAAGTGCAACAGTCTTTTTTTCCCCTCAGGACCCAGCCCTAAACTCTGCAGTGAGCTTTTATAAACTACCAGCCAGGTCACAGTGTATTTCAAAACTGAGCTCGTAGTTTAATGTAAAACAAATGTGTTTGGTTTTTTGCTGCCACAGATTTCCACCCATTGTGGTACATCAAATGCAGCACTTCACTAGTCCAGCACTTAACAGAGGCAGTTTCCATCTTGTGGTTAAATTTCTCAACACATTTAAACAATTGGTATCTTGGATCAACACACTGCTTATCTCCAAGTCCCAGTGGAGAAGTCCTATGACGGTTATTATGTCTAAGCATGGCTAACTGCTGGAATATCCATCTGTCCTCCCCTGCAAATTTTAGTTTGGCAGGGAACATTTGTCTTCTCTTCTGCATTTTCTAGCAGCAGCTTCACCAAAACTAAACCTCTGAAGTATTTCCTTTTTTACTTGAATATGGATAAGCGTGTGAATGTATCGGATACAATCTTTGTCATCCAGAAACTTTAGAGAACCATGAAATCCTTCTGAAAAAGGCATCAACAGAGTTAGGAACTACTTGATTGCCTCCTTATTTTTATAAATACTGAGTAAACTTAAACACATGGAACCTAAAATATTTTTATAGTTTATTTTGTTTTTCTCAGTTCTGCTGTTATCTGAGTAGAGCTGCCCATGTAATTCAGACTTTTCCCTGCTGAAGTGACTACAATGGTGCTTTACCTGTCTGTGCACAATGAGTGCACACAGTCCAATAACTACAGAAGGTCCTCTGCAGAATCTTTCCTGCTTTCATTTCTTTCCCTCTTCTTCAGATTAATGTATTGCAGCTTTGCCTTCTCCTTCCACTACAGACACCCAAGACCATTCACTTTGCTAATTCTTACAAGGTTTTGAAAACTCGTAGCAGTTCCTTTTATTCTCACAAATAAATGTCTTTTTATTTGCTTTGTAGTTTCCAACATGATCTTTTCAGAGACTGTAAAGATGAACAAATTTCAAAGTGGAAGTATGTAAGGCCTTTTTTGCCTAGTCTAACAAATTGACTGCCATATTTTACTGAACTATAAAAGAGAGAAAATATTTGGAAGACTAAGTGATAAAGAAACTGTTTGAAATATTACAATATCATGGTAGTGTGTATGACAGCCAACTGATGCATTAATGTTACTAAACTGAACTATAGATTGCCTTCAGTGCTGGAGAGCGTAACTGAAAATGTAACAGCACAAAGTTTTCTCTGTCTCCTCCTGCTGCAGCTCAGCCATGTTTACCTGCTGCCCTGCACAGTGATCTGGATTTGTGCTTTGCTTCATTAGCCAGTGTTTCCTTCATCCATGAGCCCACTCTCCCTTCAGCCTTCCAAGGAGCTGATGGATGAGGAAAGCTGGCAGATGCAGGGGCAAGAGGTGGGCTGCTGCCCAAAAGGGATAGGTGTCCAAGACAAAGACTCGAATGTGTGCTAACAAAAGGGATGCTTGATCAAAAGCTTCTGCTTCGTGGTGCCTAAAGGCTGGGAATGGTAACTGCCAGCAACCAGTTATCCTGCACAGGGAAAGGAGCTGCCACTGCTGGCCAAGCACCCATCACAGTGGGGTCTGCTGGCCCCTGTAGGTCAGCACCACTGAGGGCTCCCACAGGCAGGAGTGAAAATGTAGACAACAACTGCATTTTTGGAGCTGGCAATGGAACTCACTGAAGTACAAGCCACAGGAGAGGAAAGCAAGCCAGAAGAAACACAGGAGGCAAAAGGCCTGTAGAAGAACAGAAAAGGAGAATGATTTCATGATTGTGAAGAAGAGAGAAAGTAGACCCACTAGCAAATGAGAAGGGAGATGAGAAGAAGAACATCTGTGCAAAACATAAAAAAATCCCAAAGTGATTTTTTGTGGTTATTTGTTTGCCTCCTTGCCTTCCTTGAACAGGAAGGGAGAAAGGACTTGGTGGAAATACTCCTGAATAAGGTACATAAAACAGAATGTGTGAAGAGCTGAACATCAGCCAGTCCAGTCTCCAAAGCAGCTCAATTAATAAATATTCAGAATCATTTGCAATTATTTTGAAATCATGTGAAACAAATACTGGAGAAAACTCTACATGTTGACAGTCTCCAAGGAAAACCCGAGTCATTACTTAACTCTTGTTACTTAGTGCCCACAAGGCTATCTTCTATCCCACTGGCACATTAATATAAGTAATAAAATAAATCACTCTAAGCCAGAATCTTTCCTGCAGGAAATGCTCAGTGAAACCAAGGGGGTAGCTTGTCAGAGGAGCATGGAGGTCCACACCACCATTTAAACATGGATTTTTAGAGTGGATAACCATTACAAAAAAAGCCAAAAAGGGATTACTAAGTTCTTTCAAACTGCATGTTCCTGACTATTCTTGAGCAAAGATGTTTAAACCTTTTCCTGCCCTGGTTTTCAAGCTGACAGTGAGGAAACTCATCCTGGAAAATGAAGAAGTGCTCATTCCTGGCACGGCAAAATGTCTCAGGGCAGCCAAGAAATGGTGGGCAGCAACATCTGGTGCAGCAGCCATGGCCCACTGCAGCCAATGCAGCCCCACAACAGCCCTTCCAGGCAAACTGCAGGCAGATCATTCCTCCTTCTGCTAAGCAGCCACAGAGCAAATACACAGGCTTGTATGTGCCTCTCTCCAGAAAAACATTCTCTCACTTTATCAAAATCTTTTGCAGTGATGAGTTTTGGTGCTACAAATATAAAATGTAAAATTTACTTATTCCCTAGGGAAATAGTGAGCCTGATACGTAGCTTCAAGGGACTCCAGGATTGCCACTCTATACCAAAATATACCAGTGATGCTGGAGGTTTTCTACTCACAGTTAGTTACAATATCCTGAATCACATGAATCTCGTAAAACTGCAAAGTCATAAACAAGCGTCTGACCTTGAGCTAGTAACTTCACTTCCTGAAAACAAATCAACATAAAATGGTATGGTTGATGCAATTTTCCAGGAACCAGATAGGAAGGAAAAGAAAGTAAGTATTTTTTTCTGGCCAGAAGATTGATGGTGATATTCACATTTGAAGGGAGGAATTTGCCTTGACTCATAGGAAATATCTTTGTTCTTGGGGATTTGAAAACAGCGTCTGTGGAACAAAATAGACAGCCTGAACTATGCCTATGTTTTGAGGAAGTATAACTTTGCCTATTGAAAAGAATAACAAAGTGAAGAAGTATGTTAATGAAATGTGAGGTCATTTTCATTTTTCTTTAAAGCTAGCTGCACCAAAGGCAACTGATAGTGGTGAATTATTTTGAAGAGCATAGCAACACAGCAAATGAAAGGAGTTTAGATTTTGAATAATTAATTTGGATCATGTTGTTGTCAAATTCTTCACTTATTTGGAAGACACAAAAATGGATAAATTCTTTTCTTTGAAGAGATTTATAGTGTTAACAATGGTGATCTCACTTGATTTTGGTACTAGCAGTCACATTTTTACCTTCATTTTTTTTTAAACCTATCATAAAGTTAATAAGGATTAATTGAAGCACTAACAGAAAGAGAGCTGCAAATCCCCTCCAAAACCCAGTAAAGGTGCTCACTCATCATCTAACCAAATTTTCTACACAGAAGAATGTCTGAGGATTATTAAAACCAACTTCAAACCTGACAGTATCGTTATTACAGTCCCAAGGTTGCTTTTATTGCTGGAACATAAGTAGCTCTACTCCTAGAGCAATGATGTTGCTGGAGGAGATGAACAGCACTTGGTCCACACTTGCCTGAACTTAAAAGCAACTTAAGTTGGCCTTCCCTGCATGGTGCCTGGGGCTCTGGGGTTACAAATTAATTATATGCTTTAAGCACCTTGAATGGTCCCACTAACTGATGCTTCTTTTAAAGTAGCTTTGGAATCAAACCTAAAACAAATTGGTTTTTTTTTTAATCAAGACCTCCTATGCAGAATTAATTTGGAAAATGAAGAAAGAAAATGGAACTCAAACTTTGCACCAAAACCAGAAAGTAACTGGGGCATGTGCTCATGAAAGTGCCAGGAAGAAGCTCTGCGGCATGAGAAGAGTTACCCCAACTCCCAGACCTGCTGCAGATACCTAATCCTATTACAAACCATGCTGGATCATTACCAAAACTGTTCTCATGACATTTTCCAGGCCTAAATACCTGCATGTGTTTCACAGCATCAGGCACAGCACCCGTAAGACAGGGCATGGCATCAGCATAGCCAGGAAGGCCAAGGGTGGCTAAACCAGTTGTGCTTCTGGGATGCATTTGCCAGCTATTTAGCTTTTGAACACACCATCTTTTCAGTTTTGTGGGCTCTTACAAATATTGCCAGATGTTCCTCCAGCTGCACCAGTCAAGGAATTTCTCACAGATGCTCCTTCACAGTAAATGTTTCAAGGAACTTCTCAGCAACTGGGCATGGCCACTTCTGGAAGGAGACTTCTTAGCTGGAGAATCAGGAGTATTAGGAAGATGAAGAGAGCCGACTCAACGTGGCTGCTATGTGGATGTTTTATCTGAACACAGGCATCCCCCTGCAGCCACCACCTTCCTGTGTGGGCACACGGGATGTCTGCTGGGCAAGAGGGCAGCAGCCATCCTGCGACGCCGGAGCTTCCCTGGGCCCCTCACGCGGGCCGGCAAAGCCAGCGTTATCCGCTAGGCAAAGTCATATGACAGCACACAGAACAATATTGTTGTGTTTCCTTTCCATTGACTAATTAGTTACCAATTTGATACCTCAGAGAAAACTAGGAAAATTCCTGCCTGTTGCTGCTAAGTAGCTAAGTTACGAAAAAGCAACTATTTCCTTTAAATTCACTTCTCATTCTACTCTTTTTACAAACATTTTTTCATTCTGCTGGGATATAAGACCTTTTAACATTGTTTTCTATATGTTTGGTTTCCTGTGCAGGAAGCACCATCCTGACGCACTGTATTAATCCTTAAAGGGGATCAAAAGAAAAAAAAAAACAAAAATGTTAAAATTTCAGAATTATTAGGATCCTCTTGAGGATGACTTTCTTGTTTTACATTTCCTGTTAGAATTTGATTTTGCAAAGGAAGCTGACATATGCAAACCCTGATCACATCTCGATATTAGTTTTATATTTAAACTTATGAATGTGATTCAGATTTAGCTTGGGATTATCAGAGCTTCAGATGCTCATTTCTTTAACTCAGGAAACAGCTCTGCAAGGAAAGCACATCTAAGGACAACAGCATGATAGATCAATAAGAGCATGATATGTCATAACACATTTCTATCAAAGACAAAGCACTTCCCACTTGTCTGAATGGCGCACCCCCATCTCCTGGAATAGCAAAAAGGAAAAGAGACAAAGCAATATATCCAAAACCAAATGCACACGAAAAAGGATGGGAAAAACAGAAATAAACTAAAGAATTTTCAATTTAGATGTCAAAGAACTAACGCTGAACTCTTTCCGTACATGAAAACATGACTGTGGACAAAACTGCAACAGAGCAGGGGAACACATATTCTCAGAGAAGTCCATTATAAAGCCATACAAATCACAATTTCATTTTGTTACTTTCCTCCATAAACTTTGTCATGCAAACATATTGTCTCCTTCACATGCTGTAAAATGAAAGATGAGAATACCCTGTCACATATATCAAAATAAGTTGTATTCAATATATATTTGTATCAAAAGATAGAAAAGATACATCACTGTAGCCAAAAAGGCACAAGAACATAAAAAAGACGAGTTCTGTAAATAGGGATTACATCTTTTATTAGATTAATTATTCTAATTAAAAAAAAAAAAAAAAAAAAAAAGAAGAAAGCTTGCAGGAGCACAAGCTCTTGTACAGGTCTGAAATATAAGCAGCAAACCAAAGTTTGCTATGAAACTACGTTTCATTGCACATCACAGTCTGTTCCTTTCCTACTGTCACATCAGGCAGGTGATACATTACCCCTCCCCACACTTCAGGGGATAAATTTATCAAATCTTTCCACTTTGCTGAGCAAGTACCAGCTACCTTTTCTGCTGGGTGGCCTAACTTACAGACACCTAATTTAGCTTAGAGCAGCTTCCCTCCACTTCTGCCAGTTTGCTTCTACAACTTGCCTGGAGAAGGCCATGTGTGCTCAACAGTTTGCTTTACTCAGCGTACAAACATCTGCTTGCCAACATGTTAGTGCACCTCATCTCCATGAATTGCATCCTGTTTTGTTGCCATCTCTCATGATGTGTTAATACAGAATAACAGAGATGCCTAGAAATCAAAGGGCAAGTTTTACTGCAGCAGCATGACAATAACAGAAACCTTTCAAGAATTAGCATCACTAGTATAAGAGAAAATAAACACTTCCATAGTAAGAAATAAATTCTTAGAGAAAATTATAGGCTTGTCAATGAAATATGAGAGAATTCTGTATGACATAGTATTTTTAGACTGGATAAATGCAGGGGGTGACAGTCATTTTTGTTAGTAGCTGAATATTTTCCAAGAGCAGTTCAACATTAGATTGAAGAGTTACTTTTAAAAGTTTTATTTCACTCTTCAGATGTGCAGTGTGGACTCTAAAATTCTGAGAGCATGCAAGTAAATATCCAAATACTCAGCCCCAGAGGGACCATCTAGATTTTGCATTTTATCACCAAGACAAGAGAGAGTACAGGGTGTGCTTGCTGTCCCTGTGTTCATAGGGCATACTGGGATGAGGTCTGGAACAACATACTGGGCAATGCAGGTGAGCTGGCAGTGGAGTGTTTTAATTAGCAAAGTGTTTTGCCCTGAAGGTAGTAAAAAAAGAAAGTTTAGTCTATCCTTAACTAATGACATTGGCACTCCACTTTTCCACGATGTGATATAATGTTATCTATGATGTAACCTAGACTAAATAAAAGGAAAGAAGGTAAGGAAAAAGGCAGGAAAAATAACATAAATTTCAATCCCAAAATTTTCCAAGCATGAGATTAAAATGATGAGAAAAAAGTGACTCCGTTTTTAGAAGTCCCAACACAGCACTGTTGTGTGCAAAAGGCCTGAAGAAGGTGGCCTTTGGTTATGTTACCATCCTCTTCACATTACACAGCTCATCAACTCTGTTGTTGCAACATTTTCAGGCAATTGATTACCTGGTTAGTAAGCACAACTTAATGAGTCATGAGCAGCAGTGTTTGTTGTGAGTGCCACGTGTTTGTTTAATCCACATGAGAAATTAAATTAAAAGCATCAGTAGCCATTTCAAACCAGCTGAACGCCAGAGAAAAGCAAATAGTTTTATATTTGTAATACTACACACTGGCACTGAACTCTTCTCCTGCATGAAAACCAAAAGGCAAACAAGGAGCCAGTGAATGCTTGTGCCCATAGAGGCTGCATGCGTCGCTGGCAACAGCTAGCCATGAAATTGAAAGCAAATATTTGCTCTGCTTAAAAAATGCTCAGACTGTAATAATTGTATAGTGCTGTAAGCTTCAAGAGCTTCTTGATCATTTATGGAGGCTGCCTCTCCGCTTGCTGAATATTTACTGTGTGTGGGGTGAGGTTCCCAGCAACTGGCTATCAGTCACTCCCCTGGTTAAATCCAGAACATGTTCAAACAGAATTATGCAAGTGGATCAAGTTCTGAAATACCATATTTTTAGTTGCCTGGTTTCCTGTTACACAGACTGTTGGATTTTTTTGTGGTAGTGGGCATGCCCCAAACTTTGATCCCTCTGTCATTTAAGGTCTTGATTTGAGTTTCTTAAAATCACAATCAAAACCTTGACATTTCCTATGCCAGGCATGCTCCAAGCATCAGGTGGCTTGGGGGAAGTTGAGAGACTGGATTTGTCCTGTCTCAGCCAAGAATGGAGGAGGAGAGTCTGTGGCTGAGCTTGGCTACTTTTTGTCTGCTGCCAATCTGCCACTTGACACCCAGGTTTTCCCACCTCTCACCTCCTCAATAAACCACAGACTTCAGTGCAAAAACCAAAGAGTGCAAAACTCAAGGCAAAATTGCAGAACCGTTCGCTTACCTGGATACAGGAATAAATACAGTTTTACAACCCAGAGATCTGTACAGCTCCTATAGGACTGTGGTCACTGCTGCAGGGAGTTGGAATGAGCTACCATGCTCCCTCCAGCCTGGCATATAGAGCATCCTCTCTGAGACTTAGCAGAGGTTTGCATGACCAGCCCCCTCCCCTGTGTTATGAGGCAGCCCTCATCAGGTCTGACAATGCTGTGACCCTGCTCTGGTCCCAATCAACCCAGTGATGCCCCTGTCACCTCACTTTGGCATGCCTGGGTCCCAGGGAGGGTCCTACTCTAGGGAATTGAAACAGCAGTGCAGTGGGGACTCTTGAATACCCAGTCTGGGAAGGGAATATGAAGGTGTGGGAGGGAAAAAAAAAGCTCTTGTCCAGCAGTGGGAACTCAGGCACCAGACAAGTCCTTGTAGAAAACTGTTGTAGATTAAAAATGCCAGCTCAGGATTCAGAGAAGCAAAGCTGCCTGTGCACCACCTGCCTGTTTCTGCCAGTTCAGTGGGCATTCTGGGAACTGATCTGAGCTCAAGGCTTGGAATAGTGTTGTACCTAACCTGGATGTGTGCCCCAGCCTGGCTCAAAGCAAATGAGCTGGCTGTGTAACTACAGCCTACTAGGGAGGCATGCTCCTCCCCAGAATCCTCCTTCCCCGTAGACCCTTGTAACGTCCAAGGAATTATTTATATCATTACATCCTGGACTCACCATTATGGACCAAATTTCAGAAAGCGCTTCAGCACAGAGTATGTTTTATGTATGTCTCTGCCTTCATTGACTTCAAGCAGCTTCCAGTCAGCCCTAACGCTGGCTGAGATTGCCAAAGAGGCGACTTCCCACAGCCCCTCTGCACACGCATGGAGGGGTGATGGACTCCGCAAAACCAGCACCACGACTCTTTCTGAAAACAGCAATATTAGGTGACAATCTTTTAGAAAAGCATCCAGAACGTGGACCAGGTAGTATTTGCAATGAGCATGAATATTTCAGAACACCTTTACGAAATGCAGTTACTCCTTAGTTTTACATCTGCATTAGGCCATGATGATAATACCAAAAACACACTGGGCTACGTACGCTAGTCCATAATAATATTTCCAATACTTCAGTACCTGAGTGCACAAAATTTGCAGGATCAGGCTATGGTTTGCTGCCAAGGCAAGGCTTTAGAAAGACAGCATTTTCTAATAGACATTTTGGACTAAGCACACACTTAACCAACTGCAGTCAAGCTCTTACATGAAATACGAGTTCTAAACCTATTTGAAGGATTTTTTTTTAATGTACTTAATATTAGGGCTATAGTAGCATCAGCTAATATATAATATACAATGCATATCTGTAAATTTTAGCTATAAAGTAGTAATGCAAATTTATATATCCTATATATTGTAATATATCTTCTGCCTTCTAGTTATTCAGAGCTTTATGCACCAGGTCTACTGGTAAAACATGATCTCATAAGAATATTTTCTCCTATCACTTGCCTCAGGATAAAGTCTTTTAAATGAACTTTGAGAATTTTACATGGGTCTTAGGAATTTTATTGCACTTTACTTCTGACACAGTCTTATTAAAATGTTACCTGTTTTCTTCATCTTCTGACTAAGCAACATGAAACAGCTGGTAAAACAGGAGGGACCTCTAGATGAGTGAAAGCAGTGGGAATCAAAACTACAATCACACTGGAAATCCTTTTTCCAGTGTGAAGGGCCTCTGCCAATGTTTGAATTGTGTACTTTCCACTGATAATCATTATCTTGTTTGCTGTAAGAAGGTACATAATTAGTTGTATGCATTGCTAAGTTAACAGCATCTTCTGCCAGTGTGCTTGTCAGAAAGGCTGTAGGACAAGGCAGGTAGTCTTCACTCAGATGTTCAACTTCTGGTCCCAGCAAGTGTCCCAGATAGGACACTAAGGGATGTAAGCCCAGGTAGGAGAGGAATATAAGTCCACAGTGCTGAAACACATTTTAGGTGGGCAAATATACAGCTGTTGGAACAAAATAAAACAGTTGCAGGTTCAATTTTCCATCTCCAAAGATGTCAGGAGCTGGCATAAAAGCAGACCTGCCTCTATAGAAGTAAAAACTGATACTTAAGGAAGACACCTGAAGTCTTTTCTATTGTACTATCGTGCTCCTATCATTAATATGACCATATAGAATTGTACCAAAGAGTAGGGATTTGTTCTGGGAAATAAAACTTGAAGGTGCTGTATCCAACTGGAGGCTATGAGCAGTCTCATTCTGTACTGAAAATCTATAACACCAGGACCTGCATGGAAGACTCTATCACCCAAAACAAATGCAACAAAAGGACTTTTGCTTGTAGGATCCTCTCAAGGACATCAAAGGAAAGGACATCCAAACTTGAACAAACTAGTCTTGCTCTAACATTTGATGGGAATCCTAAATAAAAAATTATTCTCCTTTTTTCCTCAAGTTTTCAATCTGTGGTGGGGCTAATAATACTTGACACTTGTAAGCAAAATACTAGGAGATGTCGAAATGAAAAACACTGTGTAAGTTCAAAATACTTAATGTAATCAATAATTCTACAATATGATAGACTCCTCTCTTCAATCAAGTGCACTTAAAAAAAAAAAATTATGTACTCTAAGGATAATTTCCCAAACACCATCCTTGAAATCAGAGGATTCAGATATGGAGTACTTAACTAGATTGCAGGAATGCATGCCATTTCTAGTCCTGTAATTAGGCAACAGAGCAGATCTAATCACTTCATTAGTGTAATGACAGCTGCTACATGAAGCCCAAAACAAGAGAGAGAAATGGGTTACCGCACAGGTACCTTAGAATGTGTTTAAGTATGACTGCTAATAGAGCTGCATACTTTGACATTTTTGTCTGCCATTTGCCTTTTTTTCTTATTTGCAGCTTGAGCTCACTAGCCTGTCAGTGAGGTGCAACTGGTGTTGAGCAGCTCCACACTGCATGGCGGACTCAGGGGAAGCAGGCCCACCAGCAGGGCTTGAGACTTCCCTGTTTCAAGCAGATCAGGAAGTTTTGCTACATTTATAACATGAAGTTCCATGTTATAAATATAGTTTATCAGTTTAACGTTCTATCTAGAGAACTTAACTCCTCCATAAACACATTATTAAAGATATGCACATTTAATAACCACTGAACAGACATGCACAGAGCATTGCCTTGGCCTATGGCACTGTCATAATCTCTAGGGAAGGACTTGCAGGAATACACAACACCCAATGCCTTGTAAATTACGGATTAAATTTTGCTTTCACTGATTTAATCTAGTTTTAATGAAAATGGAATTTGTTTGCATTTTAAAGAATTGCAAAACCTAATGTGAACACCGGGGGAAATATGGGATGGGTACTGGGCAGCACATGAAGAACCTGTCTGCTTTTACAGCTGCATTAACAACATCAGATTTTAAATAAACTGACTATTTCTGCTGGCCTTCAGCCATACTTCCTGACATCCCTCGAGTGTGTCAATAGCTTTATTTTGGTTTATTCCTTTAAAAAATATTAGCCATGAAAATGTTCTTAAAGGACTTAATTTTAACCTAGTCTTCTACTCCCTGAGTATGAATTTCTTGTGCGTAAAGCTAAGATTTATTAGTTGGTTGTTTACTGTGGTGATTTAAAGAATTCATCATTTTTCCACCACCCTGAAAAGCTTATGTCATCTTCTTAGATGGGAATTGTCAAGATAAAGTCACTGCTTTTTTTTCAAATTCACCCATTTAATGATTTTTCATGATCCCATAACTTCTGCGGGATACATTGTTGCTGGATTACATTAAGATCAGTATGTACAACCTGGATACTAACAGGTCAGCATCTAATATCATATATAGTCAGGGAAATGAGCACTCTGATTTCTAAAGATACTGAGCTGCCTCAACTCCTATAGATTTAAGCAGCAGTGAGACATGCTCAGCAACTTTCAAAGCTTTAAATTAATGTTATGGATTTAGATATATCATATTTGGCACTCAAACTCCGAATTAAGCTTTCTTTTTTTTTTCTTTTATATATATATATATCTATATATTTATCTTTTTCTTAGCAATGGAGAATTCAATTACTGGGCTCTGCAGGCCAGTCCTAGATTAAATAAATTAACTTTAGTATAATTTAATACAATAAGTAACTAAGTATTCTGAGAATAATTTAATTCACAACAGTTGTCAATTATTTCACGCTTCTAGACATACCCCATCCTCCATAGATATGCCTTTTATGGCTGGACTAGGAGTTGTAATTTGCACAGACAATTTCTGGCAACATGACATAACAGGTACTGTCCCTCAAAATGCTGAGCAAGCCTTTGAAGTTACTCTACACAAAGAGAATTGCAAAAAATACCCTTTTCTGGGCAAAAGGAGAGAGGATCTCATCTTTATGTAGTAACACAGCTCAGCATCTTGGTCACCACAAAGTCTAAGTTTACTCATTTCAGAAAGGTCTACTCAGATCATGTAACTTGGTCTATAGCACTGTAAATGGACATCAGAAACCAACACCTTAAAAGCAAGTAGACTGAAGAACATTTTGCTACACCTACTTTTAAAGTGTGTTTAAATGAAACTTTTACTATGTCTACAAGCAAGTCTCTTTGTTTTAGCCACTGCTATTTCCTTAACCTCATGCAAGAAGTTTGAAACCTTTGTACCCCAGTAAAACACTTGTTCTGACCAAAGAAAAGGGTTAGAGCAGATGATCAGGAAGTAAGAAGAAAAAGCACAACTACCTGGTTTGTTACGTGAATTCCTGAATCTAAAGAGGAAGAGCAAAGGACAACTCCGATTAAACCAGGATTAGTCATCATAGTTGTATGCCATACTTTGGTCAGAAAACTAACAAATGATAACATCTCATGATCACAGAGTCACTGACATGCATGCAAGATTTTGCAGCCCTGGAAACTGACTGTCTCAACACGCAGAGTTGGAGGCGGCTGAACACATGTTTAAACACAGTTGATGCTATCAGTGTTCACGAAATCTGTGACAAGTGTGGGCAGTTCTTTTCAGAGTATCGCGCAAGACCAGTCATGTACTTATCGTACATTATGCATCGTAGTCAGTGATGTTCTCCCTTGCTCAGCTGCCAGGCAAAATATCCTCCCCTGCTAATGTCACAGATTCAACATCAGGACCCTGCTAGCAACAGAAGGCTTTGAACATGCCAGTAGATTTCCAAGAAACCTTTCTTTTTGTTTTCTAGCAAACCCTGGAATGGCAGACTAGAGAAACCATAGCTATTTGTTGGCATTTTTACTTTATTTCAAAGAAGAAATTTGCACTGTGCTGTGCAATAGCTTGCTGTACCACTCAGAAAGAGGACATCCACCTCAGCACATCCCATGGTATGTTTGGCCTTGAGGCACTCCCAACCCAGGTGGGTATCAGTACTTTGTTCGTCCTTGCAGAACATCTGCAGCACTTTTTGAGCCCAGAGTCTTTGTGAAGCCTTGGTGGAAAGAGGCTCTCCCTGTCTAATTACTTCCATTAAGAGGACTGATACTGACATCTCCTGTGAGCACCCCGTGGCTTAGATGCCGCCTTATCAAACCTGAACTCATGGGCTCTGCAGCAAACGGACACAAATTCTTCTTTCCAAAAAACAAAACCAATTGAAAAAACAGCCCCAAAATTCTATGTGCATTTTAGTTCAACTTGATTTAGACGTAGTACTGAGGTGCAAAAATAGCCACTGCCTGTGCTTCCTCATCACTCTTGACCATTTTTGAAGGGCAGTCAGAGACTTTACAGATGTTCAAGGTCACTTTCTGGCAGCAAGCACCTTCTCTGCAAAACACAGGATTTTTCTCCTTAAGGCGGCTTTTCACTCCTGGTCTGTTCTCTTTTATTCTTCTCTCTTTCACACAAGCACTAGCACGTAAGTTCAAGCATGCCACTGACGGATGTACTAAAATAGAGGTGAAGAGAACTCTGTAAGCACCTCCAGCTCCACCTATCAGGTTTGTCACATCAGCTGTGAATCCCCCACCCCAAGCACAGCCACCTCCAGCTCCAGCAATTCCATTCCCCTGGGCTGTAGCCATATATTTGTCAGAACGTAAAATAGTTGAAATGGGTAACCATACAAAATTAATGATGCTTTGTCATCAGCTTTCTGCCAGGTGCAAGAATTGTGCTTGGAATGTCTGGTGGGCTTTGCCGCAATTTGGAAGCAAAAGACAACAAAGAAGCCAACCAAGTCCCACTTTCAATGAAATGTACCCCAAATCAAAATAGTATTCTGAAACTGCATGGAGAAAATTGCTAAATGCTCACACATGATAATTTAGCAAACCAAAGAATTATTTGATGTCTTTTGTTTTTTAGCTCACTTTTACTATGTAGGTATATTTTTTGTTGCATACTAGCAGTTTCCATTAGGCAGTAAAAGTTAGTCAATAAGCATAAATTTTTGAAGGACAGTTCAGAAGGGAATTTTCCAGACTCCGTAAGAACATTGCACTTCAGAGGGTAGTTCTGAAAATGAATATGGCCGTTGATTCATTTTAGGCTGGCAAAATATAGTCTAAAGAATATTTGGAAGCTGTAGGTCTGAACAAAACAGAGAAAGGCTCAGGGTTATTTCAGAGGAAAGAAAAGAGGATCTATTTTGACTAGACAAAAGTGCATCTAAAAGCATTCAAAGAAGTGAACTGCCAGTTCATGATGGGCAAAAATAAAAAAAAGATGGGCCTCAAATACAAAGGTAAATTCCTGAATCTTTTTGCTGTATCTGAAACCAGATATGGGAATGAGATTATGAGTGAAAAGGATAAAGACCCAGAAGGAATGAATAGGGTCAATAAGAAGGGAATGGTACAAAAATCTGTTGAAAAAAACTTACAAGAAATCATAAAAACTAGAAGATGCTTGCCACAAGCATTAAGGTTTCACAGCGTACTAAGGCAAACAGAACCAACAGTGATAAAAAATCAAGAGATATTGAGAGGGAGAGTGGAGAAATCTGAAATACTAGAAAAGCAAAGTAAAATAGTTTCCAATTCTTAGAAGTGCTAAGAATTTTGTGGAGCTGTATTAAGATATGTTAAAAAGATTTTTTTTCAAATTCTGTAACAAATAAGTACCTTGCTTCTAAGAATGTGCATGCCAAGGTAAGAACCAAATAGCCTGCCTTTACAGCTATAAAATGAAAGCTGGTAGCAGAACACATCAAATCAATGATCACTCACCTGATAGCCTGATAGTGTTGTGTTTTAAAGAAATAAAGTAGTTTCCTCTCATTCTCTACAGCAACACCACCTGACCACATCCACTATAGAACACACACTTTTATTCAGTAACCTGGGGGAGAGGTTGATTTTCAGTTCAAGATACATAATGTAATTGAATCAGAATCAATTACAAATACCTTCTTCTCTGCTTTCGGGCATGGTGCCTTGAACGTAGGGATGGATGGGCAGTCAAGCCTCTAATTTGGAATTCAATCTCACATCTTTTGTCAGTCTGCAATTTCTCTGGGATTGCATATGATTCTGGTGTGAGCACCAAGAGGTTTATTCACATGAGGAAGTGTTGCAAGAGCAGCCCTTGGCTTAACGCCCTTGGGCAGCTGGCTTTTCCTTGGGCTTCACTCTCACTGCTGGGATGATAAGGCTCTTGTCCTAGCAAGGCGCAATGGGATGGGTGTTAATTAAATTACTGTTTGCCCAGTGTTTCACATTCACAGAGTCCTGGCGTCCTCAGCACAGGAAAGACGCTGTTGGAGTGGGTCCAGAGAAGGGCCATAAAGATGATCACGTGGCTGAAGCACCTTTCTATGAGAAAAGGCTGAAAGAGTTGCTGTTGTTCAGCCTGGAGAAGAGAAGGGTCCAAGGAGACCTTATTGCAGTCTTTCAGTACATAAAGGGGGCCTATAGGAAAGATAGTGACAAACTTTTTAGCATGGCCTATTGCAGTAGGACAAGGGGTGATGGTTCTAAACTGAGAGTCAATTCAGATTAGATATAGGGGAAAATTTTTTTTCCTTATTCTTAAATTACAAAGAGGGTAGTGAAACACTAGAACAGGTTGCCCGGAGAGGTGGTGGATGCTCCACCCCTGGAAACGTTCAAGGTCAGGTTGGACAGGGCTCCGAGCAACCTGATCAAGTTGAAGATGTCCCTGATCATTGCTCATTGTTCATTGGACTATATGACCTTTAAAGATCCTTCCAACACAAACTATTCTATGAACTGCTCTATTGAAAAAAACGTGGCAGAAGCGCTGAAAGGGGAATCCAATTTGTATATGCAAAGCCAAGGATTTGAAAACCACAGTTCTTAACGTGTATCATCTGCCTTTTCAGTCTGACATTTAGAAGATCCAACATTTTCAACATTTAGTGGAAATTCCAGAGCAAACACCTCAAGAATCTTCTGGAAGAGTTACCATGAGAGCTTCCCAGCAGCCATTCTCCCCCTCTGTGGGCAGCCAGGCAAACTGCCCCCAAAACCTACAGGATCCAGCATCCTTTTACTCTTTGCCTTGTGATATCGCATGCGAGTCATGTGTTGTGTGGGGTGAAACTGAGGACAGCTGCAATGCCATCTTGCTCAGGTTTGTTCTTAAAAAGTTTTTTCCAAGTCAAAAAGCTCATATAATGCTTTCTAGAGATTAGTATGGAAATAACAAGCTACAGCAAATCACCTGCACATCCAAATCCCCCTTTGTATTTGTGAAAAGTGTCTTGCCCCAGCTGGAAATGCTTTGATCTTTCGAACGCATGGCAGCATTTTCAACATATACATTTTGCATGACGAAACAGGAAATTGGGTTACAAGATAATGCCAGATCTCCCGTAGCCATTTCACACCACAAAAATCCGACCTGCCTGCCAGGAGGGGTTCTCCTGTGGGAAATCGTGGCGTGAAGAGGTAAAAATTATCGTCTGTTGTTGTAAAAAGAGTAAAAAATTTTTTTAAAAAAAAAAGGTGCTGAACATCCATGGGGCCGGAAAGCTGCGGGTGTCGGGGAGCGCCGTGGGTTCCACGTGCGACCGTCCGCCCCGCGGGGCCGGAGCGGCCGGAGCTCCGCGTCCCGCAGCACCTGGCGGCGCGGCCCCGCACCCGCACGCGGCCCCTGTCCCGGCGCGGCGGCGCGCCCGGCGCGCTCCCGCCAGCCCGCCCACCTCCACATGCACACACCCGCGGCGGCGGGAGGAGGAGCGGCATCTTCCTCGCCGTCTTCGTTTCGCCAATTTTATTTCCCCTGCATCCTCGCCCCTTTTTCTTCTTCTTTTTTTTTATTTTCTTTTTAATTTTAAATTTCTCGTTATCCCTGTAATTATTTGTCGCGGTGCTCCAGCCGGCTCCCGGCGGATCGGGTGGATCGCTTCTCGTGGGATCCCCGCAGCTCCTGGGGAAGGTAGGCAGCAGCTGATGCAATCGTGGGGACGGGGCCGCGGCTCCCCGCGCACCCTTTGTCTCCGCGCCGCGCGGGCCGGAGCCCGGAGCGCTGAGCTCGCCGCGCTTTGTCCCCGCCGTCTGCGCATCTCCCTCCGCCCCCCCAAAACGTGCCTCCTCGCCCCCCGGTGCTGCGCATTCCAAGCCCTAAAAATGCGCGCAGCGAGGCGGGGAGGGGCTGGGGAAGCCTGGCGGGGCGGGAGGGGAAGGGGGACCGTGGCCGGCCATGCGGCATCTCCCCGCGGCTGGGGCACGTTGCCGGGCCGGAGGCGGGAGGGCGATGCTGCCCTAGCCAGCTGCTGAGGCGGGCATGGAAAAAAAAAACCAAAAGCCCAGCAGAAATAAACCAAAAACCTGGTAGTCGGCAACTACGAGCTTCCGCTTGCAGCGATAAGAAAAAAAAAAAAAGAAAGAAAGAAAAAGTAGTAATAATAAATGAGTTTGCCCCTGGTGACGGCCGGGCCGCGGGTGCCGCAGCCCCGCACGGTGCGCGGCCGCGTTATAGCCCTGCCCGGCTGTGGAACGTTCTTGCCTTTCTCTTAAACCCAGCGCTGCTATGGGATCAGTGCAAGTTTTACGGTATTCGGAAAATGCAGGCGCGCACGCGTGTGCGTGGTGGCCCGTAAATACATAGTAACAGCTGAGGTAGTCGCTTTTAATGAGCAAAGGCGAGAACAAAAAGGGGCCAGTGTGAATGCCTGGGAGTGCATTGGCTCACGTGTGTACACGTCCAGCTCGCTCTTGTGGCAGGGAGCTTGTTCCATTGTTTTGCAGAGTTCGTAATGCAACCTGTAGCTAGGACGTGTCTGTCTCCTTGTGAAAGAGGAGACGAGGAGGTGTGTAAACCCGTGCTTTGTTTATGTGACATTGGAAGGACTGAAATAAACCCCAGATCTGGCAACTGGTTTTATGGAAGTTGAGCTTGTGCCTCTAGCCGAACTCGCCACATGTCCTCAGGCTATTCAGCGTCCCAGACTGCTGTGGGGCATCTCTACCAACCTCTAGTCCAAATTATAGATTGGAACCTGTGCTTTATGGTGCTTAATTCACCTTCAGGTTCGTTTGGCTTTTACACGTGCTTGAAAGGCAAAAGAACATAGAAGAGCCATTGTTCTACAAGTAAAGTGTTAGAAAAGGATACTTGTTAGTTGATAAAATACATTCTGGGAATAAAAATAAAAACCAAGAAAATGACATTCTGAGTACAACATGCTTAGATCAGAAGTAAAAACAGCTACGGGGAAAGAAACAGCATCTTTCCGCCTAACGTTTACATGATTTGCTACCAAAATACCAACTTTGTTTTAAAAGCCTCTAAAAGGAAAATCCATCTGTTGCTGAAGGATATAGATATCAATAACTGCCCTTTTCAGGTTAGGAGCCCCTGCTGAAATGGCACTGAAATCTGCTTGCAAAAACTGCCTGAAATCTAGGAACTGCCATATTGCTCGTAAGCAGAGGCCTTCTGCTGAGGCTTGATGGAAATTCACTGACTAAAATGGGATCTGCTTCACAGTCGTACTGAATGACTCCTATTTGACTTTGCCTTTTCGGAAGGTTTTTTTTTTTCTTTTTAAGAGGCACCATAGAGAGAGCACTTCACTGAAGCACACTGCAGCATCCTCTGGCTTGTCACTTGAGACTGTTTATGCTGTAGTTGGACCAACTGGGCTTTCTAGCCCAGGTGAAGACAGGAGACAGTTGTTGGCAGTGAGCATCACACTCCACATACACCTGTGCAGAGGATTATCCTCTGAGTTGCTTGAGGCTGTTTGAAGACTGCTGTAAAACACAGAGGATCAACTGTCCTTCAAGACCAAATCCTGCTTTTTACAAGGGTTTTAGAGGATGGAAGGGGAGGCAGGAGTCCCTCAGCCTTTGTGCTCACAGGCTGCTTGTCCTGGGTCTCTGTCCTACATTTTGTCTGTGTTTTCTGGTTTGGGTGTTTGGTTTTTTTAGCAGGGGAAAAGAGGTGACTGAACAGAAATGGGACTTTCCTTCCCTCTCTCCTCTGTCCTTTTATCAGCCTGCTAATTTCTGTACAAATCCATGTAGCACGTAGCATGACAATAACCAGAGCTTTAAAAGTTTTCATTGTGAAGACAAATGAAATGCCGTGGGAATATTTAAATATTTTAAGCCTGAATTCAGTTTCCTTTCTGATGGGTATTTACTGCTGTGACCTTAATCCAATTCAAGAAGTTTCAGCGGCTGCTCTTGGGAAAAATGGCAGGTTTTTCATGTTTTGCAGTCAACTCTCATAATATTTGTCTAAGCTTATCAGATAAATACCACTCTGAGTCAAAATTGAGGTAGAGAAATTACTTGTAAACTGGGACAGAAGGCAAGTGAGTTACATGTGAACAAAGGGTTCTTCCTTCTGTAGTACAAAATGTATTGAAATAGGAATTTCAGAGCTGCCATTTAACCCTTACAAATACATCTGGATAGTCTGTTCTGTTGCAGTGCCCCATAAAGCCTCACTCATACAGCATCTCCACTTTCTGTGGAAGACAAGAGTTTATTTGTGGCAGTGCATTCTGGGATCTCTTCTCAAAACCAAGACTGTCGAGAGGATTTCACAGAGAAATATAATTAGGAAAAAATGTGACTATATTCCTCTGCCAAATGCCTTTCCTAAATTGACTGGGAAGGGCTCAAAACAAAAATGTACTTAAAACCATTTTCCTTTATGGTTCATCTTTAAGTGTTTTGCCTAAAGTAATGAATCACTGGGTGAATCAGACTGGGATTTTATGGTTTCTTATTTGCCTGCCTTTGATCAGCTGAGTAGCCTGTTGAGACTTAATTTGGGACTGTATTCTCTTTATGGAAGGGCAATGTGGAGAGTGTTGGGGCAAAGCAGGAACATTTTCCTGTTGCACTGCAAGGTCATGCACTACCAAGAGAAAGGTTGACAATCCACATTTGTGCTCATCACTTCTGAGTGATGTATAGCATCCTTTTCTGAGCTTCCTTCCGCTTCTTTCCCAAGTCTGCTGTCACTTGTCCCCCCCCCATCTTATCTTTTAACTGTTTCCGTGCTGCATGCTGTGGGAGCTGTGTGAGAGAGAAGGAGCCTGGAAATGAAGGATGGTGGTTTACAGCCACCAGGGAAACAGCTGCAGCAGTTTGAAGGCCTTCTGGCCGCTGCACTGCTTTCAGCCTGGTGCTGTGTCCGATTGGCAGGACAGCAGTGTGCTGGCACCTTGTCAGTTCTCTGTGGCTCCCTGAGCCCAACTGGGGCTGGGCTGTCATGGGACCAGAGTGAACCCGCTTCCTTCCACTGCTTTTGTGGCTGCAGCCTGCTGCAGAGGGGCAGAGCTGAGGAGCTGGAGGCAATGACATTTCAAGCACTGCAGCTGTTTGCTCAGTGGATGTGAGTCAGTCTTTAATTTCCAAGCTCTTTGTTATCTCAGTGGCTCTTCTCTAATCTCCCCATTTTGCCCTTCCTGTAGATGAGGAGTAAATCTGGGGCTTTGTGTTCCTCATGTCAGGTGTCACTAATGCGGAAGAAAAAGGAGATATTTGCTTCCTCACCTCCCAACGTGATACTGTTTCGTATAAAGCTTATTTTTGCTTTTTGTCATTTAGGTGACTAGGCTGTGCACAGAGTTTCAGGCTCAGTGTTTCACTGTTTATATCCATGGTGTCTTATTGGTCATATTGCTCTACTTTGAAAGAAGTTTCAAAAGGATGAGCAAAGATCTATCACATCTTGGGGTTTGCAGGACTAAAACCAGCTTGTATGAAAATCAAGTGCTAGATTCTGATTACTTGTAACCAACCAAGAGGAGTTCTTGGCAAAACTCCCTTTGAGAAGGAAGTTGAGTCATGTTTCATCTTTTGAGCAAATTAGCTTGAATTTCATAGTTAAAAGTGCTTAGTGTATCTTGGATATTTACAAATCCCAAGACTGGCTGTGGGAAGCGCACGGTGAATGAAGCTCCCCTGTGGGTGTGCAAGGGCACGTTACTAAAACCATATCCAGAGATGGGTTAGGTGTCCAACTCGACCAATTCCCAAATGCCTCTTGTACACTGGCTCAGCTTTTGGGCAGTTGTATGCTTTAAGGTGACGCTTTTTGAATGATGTCATTTACAAGATATGGAAAAAAAAAAAAGACGTGAATTAAACCATTAACCACCAAGAGTGATGATGTTACAGTTAAAAACACAGCTGTCAGCAAAGTGTTTTCTGAGAATACACCTCTTCCAGGTAGGGCCCAGAAAGGATTCATGCTTGAACCAGCTGAAGAAATAAAGATATATTGTCTGTGTTACTTTTTTTTTTTTTTTCCAAAAAACAAAGGTTTTGATCCCATTACTGCTCTTGTGGAATTTAACAGTCCAGAAAACTGGAGTTGCAAGGATTTTAATATTTTTGTCTGTGTTTCAGTAGGCAACAGAGAAAATAACCACAGTTCTTGGAATGTGCTTTAAAGGCTTGTGAAGGTCTCAGTGTCCTTGAAAAAAACACTTTTACTTTATCTTCTTGTGTCATCACATAGTCCTCCTGAAGTCTGTGACCAGTTGTAATCTTTCTGTATTCTGTAAGGAGCACACAACAAATAAATTATCCGTAAAGGGTTTTACAAGACACATCATGGAATGTTTAAAGAGAAAACCAAACTCCTAGGCCAGAGCAGTGCTTTTTCTGCTAAACAGAGGGGCTGGGTCAGCTATCAAACAAAGGTCCTCGAGGTTCCTTTTGAAGGGTCATCAACTCTTTCCTGGTTTTCTCTTAGGGTTATTCCTGCTTCAAGGAGCACTGGTTGCCCATCTGAGTATGAAAGTTTGAAATAAGAGCAAAATTCTAATTTCTTCTTAATGATTTACATGTGTGTCTGGAGAGAGAGTGTCTTACATATGTGTCTGGAAAAAGGTTCGATGGCAGGTCTCTTGAAGTTCTCCTTTTGGGAGGTTTAAGGATGGACAGAGTAGTAGGCACGGCGACTGAAGTGATTGGGATTTCTGTGGTCACTCTTCACATGATTATTTACTGCCTTTCAGTGTGAATTAGGAATAAAGCTCAGTTTAGGAACTCTTGCCAACATAGCATTTTTATTTGCATTTCTTTGATGAAATTTCTTGAATGAAAAGGCGGTAAATATGATTTCTTCATTTTCTTCACAAGTCCATTTCTGACAGGACTTTTTCCATCCTAAATATGGTATGTCCACTGCCACAGGTAAAAGTACGAATATTACCATGCTGCTTCCAATATAGTTCAGTATCAACATATGGTGAATTTCTATTAGTTGAAGCAATTTGGGTTTTTGTTCCCACAGCATTAGTGGCACCTACACCTAAGGTGGCAAATTGCTTAGCTCAGTTATCCCAGCATTAAATCTCTCTTGGGGAGCAAAGCTATTGCAATTGTAGGGAACAGCTCAGTGAGACTTCAGACCCCTCCTGTGGGTCAGCGTCAGTTGTCCTTCAGCAGTGTCAGGCTCCACTGTAGAGGCCAAATGACAAGCCTGGAGCGGACACTTACTTGTAGGGAATGAAGCTGATTGACGTGAACACTATCCTTTGGAACTGTAGATTTTATTTAGGCTCTGCGATTTGTCACATGGATGAATTTGAAGTTTAAAATGGGGAGGAAATTTATGTGACCACCTGTACTCCATTGACTGTGGAGGGTGCCCAGAGTGATTAGCAATGATGACGGGTTTTCTCTGTATATCTCTAAGATAACTGCATCTTTGCAAAGATTTTGTGATTTGCTTTATTCCAGGTATCACATTTATCACCCTTTCTCTCTGAATCTTCAAACGCTTCACAAACTGAGTGTTGTTGTCGCTATTATCATCTTAATTTTACAGATGGAGGTGCTAAGGACATGTTAGTTTTTCTTTGCCAAAGATCTGTGATGAGTTCATGCCATGACAATGAAAATTTCAGTCCCCAGCCCCACCACTCTCTCCTCACCCTCCTCGTGTTTTGGCACTGAGATCAGATTTTCTCATACTTGGAACTGCAATGCATAATTTCACTCAGTTTGTGGGTTTTTTTTTGTTTCAGGGCTTTATTTTGGTGGTTTTTTAGTAAATCACCGTAGCAAGAACCTGAGCTAGATTGTTGTGCTGCTTCAGGAGCAACCTGTTTGCCTAAAAGCTGGAATCTGCTGAAGTGATTGCTGATGCTTCAGCTTGCACTAAGATTTCGCTCTATCTTATAGAATCATAGAATGGTTTGGTTTGGAAGGGACCTTGAACATGATCTTGTTCCAACACCCCTGCCATGGGCAAGGACACCTTCCACTGCACCAGGTTACTCAAAGCCCCATCCAACCTGGCCTTGAACAATTCCAGGGATGGGGCATCCACAACTTCTCTGGACAACTTGTTCCAGTGCCTCACCGTCCTCACATTAATGCATTTCTTCCTAATATCTAAACTAAACCTGCTCTCTTTCAGTTTAAAGCCATTCCCCCCTGTCCTATCATTATATGCTCTTGTGGAAGTGTTCATTCAATTAATTTTCTGTAGAAGCAGAGTTTTGGTTAAAACAAACAAAGCTTGTCACCCCTTATGACTAAAGCAGCGAGCTATGCTCCTGCCACTCTGGCCCTGCAGTGTTTCAGTGACAGAGGACCAGAGCAGCAGCTCCTGAAGCCGGAGCCACACGTCAGTGAGCTGTGCAGCCAGCTCTCCAGTGTGCTGTTTACCTCACATGAGTGCTAATTTCAGCACCTGCTTTTGAAACACTTAATGGGGAATTTATTAAGCACAGGCAATGTCAAGGCAGTTCTGAAATACTCCTGGGGCACCATGATGCAAAACGGTGCCCAGAGAAGAAGCTTCTCTGCTTGAATCTCAGATGAACACTACATAGGTTTTTAAATGCCAGGGGATACAGATCCTGGTACAGAGGTTGTCAGGTCTCTTAAAGAATTGTTTATTTTAGGAATTCACGGTCATAGGAAGCTTCAGAATTCAGTGGGCTTGGTCCTTGCCATCTCAGCAGTTGCCGTCTCCTGTGGCTTTATCCTTTTATAAAAAGATCGTGCTTCTCTTCCAAAATAGGTAGACTGTTTTATCCCTGCAGTCTCCATGAAGACTGTTCCAGAATGTCACTGCTTAAGCTACCCTCTGCTTGCCAGTCTGCATTTATTTATCAGCAGCCTAAATCAATGGTTTTAAAAATATTTTATTGTGCCAACATTTTAATACCCGAGCAGTTTTCTTCTGGTGTCTGTGGTGGAAATCTCTTCTGTAGAGGAGTTAAAAAGGACTCGGCTAACATGCTGCCGACTCTGTCTTCACTGTACCAGGCCCTGTCAACCACCATAACCATGTGCTTAGCTGCTCTTTCAGTGGAAAAGAACAGATCTTGCTTTACTGTTAGCCTCAAGACTGGCCTTTAAACTTTGCACCTGAAGTTTAGACAGGGTGGGCCCTTGAGGAATTGTTAGGAGCACATATAAATTTTAGAACTGCATTTCTGAGAAAGTATTTAAAGGGAAGAAACTGCTCATTTGCAGAGTCCTCTTCTGCGCAGCGGAGATGTGGTATAAAACAGAAGTATTGGCTTCTGTAAACTTAATTTGAAACAGGCAGCTGTCATAACTGAATAAGTGAACTACATCTTCCTGTCTCACCCTGCAAGAGCTGGCGATGCTCATGCCTCTTTGGTTGCATGCAAGCAGTTCAGTGGCTTTGAGGTAGCCCTGAGAAATGTAAAAATATTCCCGGATTAATCTGGCATCTGAGTGTTCACCACATACCCCAAGGTGAGTAGTTGTTTGGCAGTACTGCAGGAAATTAATTCACAAAATGGGAATTGAGAGTTGTGCTATAGGAGCTTGTTTGTGAATAACATGCTGTTACCTCACTACCATTCTGGAGTTGTAGCTCAGCTGAGAGTGGTTGGACTCCAGCAGATATTGGTCTTTCAGTTGATTTGCATTGCTGATAAGGAAATATGTCATTGTAGCAGACTTCTCTGATCTGCCCTTGGTGTTATTCTGGGCGCTTTTATGCAACGCATTTATCAGAGGAGAGTTCACCTGATCATCTAGACAATAACTGCTCGACACAAGGTATACATTACTCTTTCTTCCATGATACATGAGCTCGGGGATTTGCTTTTGTCTGCTTCTGTCCTTGTTCACTATAGATTTAACCATACACAAAGCCTCATCTACACGTCCACTTTACCAAAAGTGTGTAGGAATATATATATATTAGTAGAACAGAGTAGTGGAATAACTCTATCCCTCTTTCTCTCCACTTAGCATCAGTGTGGACACAATGTGCTTTATATTTTAAAGGAAGAATGGAGAACATACAGAAGACAAACACCAAATATCAAAATGTGACTTGGACAAGCAAATAATTTTTATTCCTTATTTTGTAAGCAGTTAATCTCTTTTTCCTGAGACAAACAGGCTTGGTTTGCTCACAAGTTTGTAAACAAAGTACTTTTTTCAGATGTTGGTTGAAGGACAGGGTAAATTTGTACGGTTGATCTCATTAAGGCATATAAGATTACTACTGTTCTGTAGTGCACTGAGGTTATAATCTGAGGTCCACCTAACAATACAAAATTGCATGGTAAGGATGGTCCGTCCTGTGTGGTTTTCATTGGTTTCTTCTGGTGATATTTCCTGCTGTTGGTGGTATACATCTTACAGCTTTTTGTTGTGTTTTATTTAGGTTGCTGACACTGTGGCTGCAGTTTATTCACAAGATACCAACCAAACACTAGTATTTGAAGAACCACTTGGATAGGCACAGTTCCTCACCCAGCATGCCTTTCAAAGCTGGATTAGAACTGACTGAATTGCAGAATATGACTGTCCCTGAAGATGATAACATCAGCAATGATTCAAATGATTTCACAGAGGTGGAAAATGGCCAGATAAATAGGTGAGTATTTTTCCACTGACGTTTCCTCTGCTAAGAAACACACTGTTTAAAAACAGCATTCTAATTTTCAGTATATGTCTTGAATTATTCATTACCAAGTCATGCTCCATTTGAAGATGTAATTTGAATTTCATACGTAACATCTGTTGGGCATAGGCTGCAATAGCAGATAAAGCAAACAGAGTGGCAGTTTATTCATCGTTTTGAATCTTTCAAATTAGTCTAATAAAATTCACAAACGCATAATGTAGCAAAAAGCCAACATTTTGAAATATCTTCTTGCACACAGCAAGGAAGTAATAACAATTAATACAGTGGCAGAATTTGGGGGCAAATCTTCTTGTTGACCTTTGATCCCTGATACAACAATTTTAACCTGCCTGGCCACATCCATGCATCCAAGCTCCTGGAGATTTACAGATGGTGTGGTGGGCAGCAAATGTAGTCCCAGTCCATGTTTGCAATTTGGCAAGATAAACTGGGCAGCGGTTTGCTCCCTTTAGGCAGGGGTGGCAAGAAGATGGTAAAACAGAGTATTACACCTAACTCATATCAAGTTCCAAAAAATGCATGAATACTGGTGAAAATTGCTAGTTACAATTATTAGGCTGTTGGCTTTTTCTATAAGCAGTACAGTCATTTCCAAAGACCTGCCTTTTCCACCAGAGAGTAGTTCCCCAGCCCTTCCTGTGAGACTCCAACAGGTGCTGAGCCAACCGATTTATAGCAAAGACCTGCTGACAGACTCTGTTTGGGTTTTGTGAGCTGTAAAACAGGAAGCTCTTTTTTGATCAAACTTCCTATTCAAATATTGCAAACCAAGGTGGAGCACACTGGCCGGCTAGTAACTGTATGGGGATCCAGCCCTTTAAAATCTGCTCTTGCCCTTTCTTTCTTTTGGCAGCGTCCTCTCTGGCTATCTGGGAAACTCATTTTCTTCTGTTAAGACAAAACTTAGAGCTGTTTTTTTCCAAGTGCAGGTAGAGTCATGTGACTCTCACGATTGTGTGGGTGGACAGGGAGCTTGGTGATGGGTATGGGAATAAGCACTCAGCACTGGTCATACCATTCATGGAGCAAAACCAGACAGCCATACTGTGGGATGGAGCAGGGGGCGCTGGCTGGTGGTGTGGGAGAGCCCTCAATAGGAGGGTGGCAGCCTCCCCCCCATCGGCCGCCCTGGGGAAGTCCTGGGGCCGTGGCCAGCAGGGCGTGTGGTGGTGTGACCACAACAGCTGTGCTGATGAAGATTAGAGCTGGTCAGGAATTTTCTGATGCAACTGCTTTGATGAAAAGTGCCAAAACAAAATGCAAACCACTTCTGTTAAAAAAAAAAAAAAAAAAAAAAAAAGGGAAGAGCACGACACAAAACCACTCCAACTTTGCCAAAACAAAACAGGTCCAGTATGAACCTGCTTGCTTTCCTGCTGGTTCACGTTGTAAGGAGTGGAGCTCATGGGCTGACAGTAGTAAATTTGCTCCGTTTAGCCTGCCGAGAATTTATATCATTGAGAGAAGGAGTGGCTGTACCAGGCTAGTGTCACCAGTAACTGTTATGGGGGAAAACCCTGTTGGCACTTCATCTTTCAGTGAATGTTTATGGAGGGTGGGGAAGGAGTGTGCCATATGTGCCTGATTCTCTGCAGTCACAATGTGCTTTGTGGAGTTCGGACGTAGTAAGCGTGGCAAGAAGTCTGTTGAATTCAGACTGCCTGCAAAAGGAAGAAGAAAAGCCGGGGTGAAGGAAAGAGAGTCAGAAACTCAGAAGCAAAATTTCTGATTAATGCTCTGGCTCTTAGGGCAGATGAACAAATTCCACAATTTCTAGTCCTTTCTTGGTAACTTTTTGTTTTGCAGACAATCATTTGGTTGTAGGATGTAGCCCATTATAGTTCTCTGTTATCCCTCTGCCAGGTCTCTCCTGAGACAGCTACTTACATCCCACACACGAGTATTTTACACTATATATCCTGGCTTGTTCATGTTCCACTCCACGTCTAAAACAAATTTCAAGGCAGCTCGTGCTGACCACAGCTTCCGGTGCAGCAGCATGTTGGCACCAGTGCAGCCCTGTGAGCATCCCCATGCGTGATGAGCATGCTCTGCACCACATGCTGAATGCATCCTGAAAGGATGTAGTTGTCTCCCTTTCTATAACTATCTAGGCAAACACCATTTTTCCATGGAGTAAGAGGTTAACAGGCATAGGGAATAACACATTTTGTGCTGCCTGGCACATGGTGTGAGGCCTTGTGAAACTCCAAAGTCCATCAAAATCAGTGGGACTTTTTTTGTTGATTTCACTTGAGCTTTAGATTAGATCTGTAATTTTCAGCTAACTTGCTCTTTTGTTGTTTCAACCTGTTTGATTTTGCATGCTGTATTTCATTTTGAACATTTTTTTTTCCACTGCATAATTGTTCAAGCTCAATGCAGGACAGAGTTTTTAAGGGTCTTTTGGAGAAGGTGTACCAGGCAGAAGCCGAGTCCAAGTCTGGTTGTAAACTCCAAATAGTTCTTGATCTTGGAAAAGAATTCTGTAGTTTCCTTTGGATTTCCAGCCTTTCCCAGGCCTAAATATACAGTCATATGTAGGGAGGGGATGTTGTTTTGAAGAGGCTGTACTGAGGGGGGAAGGGGGGGTTATACGCTGCTGTTGAATGGAAATGCCAGTCAAGAGATTTGCATCAAATTCAGACATGGATTTGGTGATTTTTAACCATGTCTCCTGGCTATAAAATGTTGCCATCTCTGCACATAACTGTAAATCAGTATTTAGATGACTTACTCCTTATCTATAACTATGACAATGCAATACTTTCAGGAAGCTGATATCTGAATGCCTGTCTTGGTTTACAGCTACTAGTAAGTCATTAGCACCCCTTGTTTTCTTAACAAGGTTGTTAGTAGATATACCAAGATCTGATCCAAGTTTCATAGAGTCAGTCAGACCAAGGGGTTTTTTGCATTTCTTGTTCCAGCCTGCCCTGGAAATTTTTGCCACTGCTCAAGTTAACATGCAGTTTAAGAAGCTGCCTAAGGATAAAGTTCTGTCATCTTAGCAAAACTAACTTTCCCTAACAAATGTTTAAGGCATCATCAAATATAATATTAATTTAATTATGTTTAAACATATCCAAGATAGCTAAATGGTTTTTGGCTAACTCTGCTTAGTCAAAATGGTTACCTTGAAGATATCACCTTAACCAAACATTTTTTATTGAAATCCTTTAATAAATTAAGTTTGGAAACCATAGTTTAACATCATCCTGTTAAAATCACTTTATCAATAATATTAAGTCTCTACTTTGCACTAAATCAAACCAGGAAAATAATCAGATTAAGATATTCTTTCCAAGCCAACTGCGAGGCTTCATGCATTGCAAGGATGAGCTCATTATATCTTGGCCAGGATATTTCATTAATGTACCTGAAAAGTTTTGTGTAATCTGCTCATACTCAGCTGTTGTATAGGAAACACAACAGGAAAGCGGAAACATTTAAGAACAGGTTATGTCTTTTAACAATGAGTAAAGCATTTGAAATGAAGACAACAAACAGCACAAATGGATTTCATGCTTGTCAGGCTTTGATGGCACAGGCGGCCCTGCAACTCATTGCCACAGCACCTCTCACAGTGGCCTCTGGTCCTTGGGAAGGCTGGGAGAGCCTGGCGTTTCACTTAATTTGTGTCATATTTTTAAAGGTCAAATATACAGCATTCTGTGACAATGAATGGCTTGTTTTCTAAGCACGTCTATTAAGCAGAGCAGATGCATGGCACAGTTTAACTAGAAATTCCAGTATTCCAACATATGTTTCCTTTCATATGCTATAGGGGAAAAAAAACCACCCTGAAATGAAAAAAAGTGTTCCCAAAAAGCAGTATCTTGGGAAAATTTGTTTCTGTTGAATTCATTAAAATACCTCCCCCCCCTACACTTTTTGATTTTATTTTTATTTAATTTAAGATCACTAATACTTTCCATTTATGGAAAACTTGTCTGTTATATAGTATGGCTGTAGCACCTCCCAAGCATTGTCCCAAAGCACGCTTCTTGTCTGGACTTGCAGGTTAAATTGCCTGCAACAGCAAAAGCTGCACAGGCAGACCCCACATCCCCCCACACTGCGTCACTGATGAACTTTCTGGGAAAGCAATCCTGGGGCTGGAAGATGGCCTGGGAAGCACCCCATAAAAAAGCTGGGCTCAGTGATGTGTACCTCATGGTTTGGGAACACAGTAGCCACATTCCCATGTCTGACTTTGGCCTCCTGTACACATCACACAACATAAGGGAAGAAAAATATGCAGTGTGATTTGGTAAACATGGGGCGGATGAGGAGCCCAGCTTGTAATAGGAGATGAGAAGCTGGACAACAAGCCCACTCCATTTCTAATGTAGAGCTAACTCAAAAGAAAGTACTTTGGATCAATTTATCAAATCAGACTAGTTTTCTCAAAGTCCCATCCAGAAGGAAGTAACATGTTTGTTGGCCACAGAAGTTACCAGTTTTGCAGAAGCTGTTTACTCTGTCAGAAATATTCTAACAGAAAGTCCCATGGTAGTTTTTATATTCAAGCAATATTTCTCAAGTGTTGTCTTTATCGTGTTTTTTAGCAATAATTTTCATGGAACTCTAATACCAGACAGCAATAATAATAGTATCTACAAATTTGTTATTTTTGTAATTATTAAGGGGGGATTGGCTGCAGGCGGATGAGCAGAAGTGGGGAGATCAGACTAGTGACTTCTATCATAACTCTTGACAAAATCTAAAATGACACATGATCTCCATAAATGACAGAAGAAGGGAAAGTCCACAGATGTTCCCAGCAGCAGTTACAAATCCAAAAGAGATAAAGCTCTTCTCTGTGCTCCTGCCTGTACAAATTGCCTGCAGGGTGTTTCAAGAGAGAGCTGGAATGTCTTTTTCAAACCATTCACACTCTGCTGCCTGCGTTCAAGAGATGAGCTTTAAACAGACATGAAAAAGAAAAGCACATGCTCTGAATCAAGTTGAGATTTTATTCCATGAGGATGAAATACCTACAAGGTGAGCTTTGGAAAGTTAATTTTGATCAGTTTATCTTAAAAGTGGTTGCTTTTCACTTCTTAAAACAGTGGGGGAGGTTCAGCCATCTATTCCAACTGTGTTAGCACTGGTAAATCTGACGTGGTGTCTATATTTTGCAGCAAATTAGTTGCTGAAGTTAGTATTTAAAAAATACAGGAGAAGCCTGAAGCTGTTTTTTATTGACATAAAGGAAACCAAAGCAGACCAATGAGTAGGAGTCAAAATTGCAGCAAGCCCAGAAAAAATACTACATACATTTTGCCAGCTATGCCCAGATTTAAGGGATAAACACAAAATGTTAAAGACACTAGGTCCAAGTGTGTCAGCTGTGGAAGCCAAGTCAGCAGCATTATAACTGCATGATTTTGCCATAGCCTTAGAAGCTGTGCTGGCATATATATAAGTAGTAACTAGGCCACAGCTGAGGTAGTAGGGAAGTTTGTCTTTACGAGCTCACCTGAATACCACTGTATGTATTCAGATGATGTTGAGTCACAGTTTGAATTATACATCCCCAGCCAGTAGATGTTCCCACCTGTGGGAAAGGACCAGCAGTGCTGCTGTTTGTGTCCAGTGTTGTTTGTCTGTTTTAATCTAAGAAGAGTCAGCTTAATGTACCTACAGCTAAAACAGTCTCTGATGCTTGGTGACAGCCCCTAGTTAGGTATGTGACTTGTACAACGGCTGATGCATTAGCCAGTGCAGACTAAGAGCCATCTGTGGATTAACAAAGATTCCAGGGACTTAATTGTGCATAAACCTTCAAAAGATGAAAAGCTGAAAGAATGCTTTATACAAACTAAAATGTTTGCTGAAGAGAAGATCTGCGAGAGAATAACAGCTCATCCAAATCAAAAGTTTTGTAAGTCCCAAGGATGCCAACACGGCCACAGGAGGACAGTAAGTTCCTAAATGTGGATACATCAAGGACACAAAACAAGTAAAGGGGTAAAGAAAAAGAAAAGCTGTTTGTTCCATGTTTCCCTGCACAGAAGTGTTGAATTTTGCAGTATAATGAATTCAGTAGTGAGTCTTGAAAGACACTCAATTGAAAATCTAATAGCCCAGAACAGTGCAACAATGGAGCAGGTTACCTGGTTCAGGATGGTTCAGGCAGTACTGACTCTGTGTGGCACATCTACCTCTTCTTAACTGCAGACATACCAACCCTATGTGGCAGTTTAGGGTTTCAGTGGCAATGTAGGCTTTCACAGTGTCACCCGACAGTGAGGGGACAGATGGAGTCTTTTAGGGATCCTTGGCAGAATGATGATGGCAGTAAATCATAGTTACAATTAAAGCTTTATATTTTAAGCAGGGTATTATGATTAGTGCAGCGCAGAATTTAGTATCTGAAGGGTGCAGGATTTCAACAGACATAATCAATGTAGTGCAATTTGTATTATAATACAGAATTTATAACAAGATTTATAATCACCTGGACCCTCAGCAAATGGGGTCAAATCTTAATACATGATGTGTTTTATCAGTGTAAAATCATAATCTAGGCACAAAAATCACATAAAAGAATATAAGTCACTCAATCTTTGGAAGATGCAGAGGATGGAGGGGTGTTCCTGGCCAGTGGCAACTGCAGTCCCAAGTTCCCCACTTAGGCCCTGTAACTGCTTGATTTTACAGTCAGTGCTAAGGATGATATTGTGCTTCCCCTCCTCTGTGAAGGGGTCATCACCACTTCCTGGTGGGCTGGGTGCCTGGGACCTTCCAGGCTGGCAAGGAAGGAAGTAATTGAGCTGGCGCCCAGGAGTCTTGAGGTTGATGGGGAGGGGAGGAAGAAATCTGTTTAGTTTGTCTACTTGCTTCACAAGACCTTCAGGGTGCGATAATGGGAGAAAGGAATGAATACATGACATGCTTGGTCACATAGAGTGGCTGCTTGCCTTACAGAGTGGTGTTAGTTATGCTAACCCCATGAGCAGGGCTGGGAGCAGTGGGTACTTCTCATGAGCATCTCTGCAGAACACCTGGAGAAGCATCTCCTCTTAGCATCTGTGCAAACAAATTGCTTTCCCATCCACGAAATTGGTGCTGCTGCTTTACTAAATCGCCTAAAAGACCATTCTGCATGTATATATATCTATATATATATACACATTTATTCTGATCTTGTGCTGGTGTTACTTTACTGATGCCTAATGTATACTGTATTAGTGGGGAATAATCTGTTATGAGTTTGGCCTCTTTTTGCACACAGGTTTTATACATTGCTTATTTTGTAATCACATGCTGCTCATGGAATTAATGTGTTCACATTTTCTAAGCACTTCCTGGAAATAAATCCTCTGACTTCTTTCAGCAAGTTTATTTCAGATCGAGAAAGTAGAAGAAGTCTCACAAACAGCCACCTGGAGAAGAAGAAATGTGATGAATATGTAAGTCTTTTTCACTGTTCTGTTCCTGGCCGAAAGAAACTGCACGTTGTGTATATGAGGGGCCTTTAGATATCACCTTCAGAAGTGCTGGGCACACACAATTATAACTGTATTCAAGTTTCAGTAGGAACTGCCTGGGATCAGCACTTAAATAAAACCCCAAATCAAACCCTCAAGCATTTTGATTTGGTTAAGGCAAGGGAATCCCTCTGGCCTGTGTTGGGCAGGAGGTTGTGGTCGTTCCTTATGGCTTTACCATATATAAATTATGTGCCTTAGATGTTTCACAGGCAGAGTGAAAGATGGGGATTAAAACTGAAATTGTATATGAGTTGTGTATTGACTGTAGCATTTATGTCAGTTTACAAAATCTATTGGACAGCAATCAGAATGTAGCTCTGACAGGGTTCAGCAATGCTTGTTTCTCTTTCAAACCAATTTTTATTAAGCAGTTTATTAAGGAGTTGTTACTTATATCTGATACATAGCAAAACATGGAGTTTGAAGCAGAGGTGCGATTCCCTGCTCTGTTACAAGCTGTTGCTGACACATCTGTCTTTACTTCTCCAGATCCCAGGAACTACTTCATTGGGGATGTCTGTCTTCAACCTTAGCAATGCAATTATGGGCAGTGGGATTTTGGGTCTTGCTTTTGCCTTGGCCAATACGGGAATTCTCCTTTTTCTGTAAGTATTCAAGTGATGAATAGCTGATCTCTGTGGAGTTTCACTATGTTTAAAGAATGTGTGCACTGCCAGCAAGTGGAGGGATTTATAATCCACCTGTAATGAAGTACAGCATTCAAGCTTGAAAAAATTAGCTAAAAGTTTCAGACATTTTTTTTCAGTCCAATATTTTTGAGGAAAAAGCCATTACTTGTAATGCTAGGGAAAGTTAACTCCATGTTATTTACTACAGACCTAGATGGGGATTTTTCCTATGCTCTGCAAGCTATGCATGCATCAGAAATACTCAGTAGTAATAGCTGCAGTGGGCTAGTACAAAGTTCTTACTTATGTCACAGGATCTCCAGAGCTTTCTTCAAAGTATGGTGCAATAAACACTTTTTTAAAAAACAAAAATATTTATATTCCTTTATAAGTTACATATAGTATTTTCATCTCACTCCCACAGTTTCTTCTTTTTAGGTGAGTACTTGAGAGCCAACATAAATATAACCAAGATTTTAGTATAGAAAAGAGTTGAGGCAGAGTACTTAACAGGAAAAAAAAAGGCTTTCTATAAAGGAGAATTAAATAGTTTGAAATTGAAACAGTGCCATTGAATGACTAAGACATTGTTATTTTGGATCTCAGTATGAGATGCTTTATTGTGAAAAGTGATTGTTAAGAAATCAGTTGGGAATTGTGTGCAGATTTCAATGATAAATGTTCATTGAGGGGAGAAATACAGTAATTTACAATATTTGAGAACTATTCAACAGGGTTACTGAGTTTACAGATTGCTCTAAAGAGGTGTCATTTCTTGAATGTCGAATCTAAAAATATAGAACTTTTGTCATTTCTTAGTATGTAATGTGAGCCCTGTAGAAAGCAGCGTTGATGGCCAAAGCGGTATGTATAGCCATCTGCTCTAGGGTTTTGTGCCAGAATAGCTAGATCCATGCTGCTAGCTTACAATTTGATGTGGTTGGGTAAAATCTAGGAATAATCCAAACATTTAATCCATTTACGTTTAGAATGTATGAAGTCTCACAACTGTGTTGTCACTAAGCTAGGCTGTAAAATATCTGGATTGTAATTTACATCTTTCTTTAGCAGAGTGACTCAGTTTATTTTATTTTTGCTACATTTTTTACCCAGTACTCTAGCCCGTATGCGATAGTCCACCCATGCTCTGATAAGCACATCTCTGTGGGTACAAACTGGTGATTGCAAAAACTGCTGTAAGGAGAGAAAAAAAGAGTTATGTCTTCTCAGCCTTGTTACCTCTTCTGTGATAGTAGTGTCTCAGCCAAGGAACAGCCTCCGTCTCTCCTTACTGCTTTAGTTTTCTATAAGCTTATCTTCTTCTCATTCTTCCAGCAGTTTTTCAGGAGAGTTCAGTGAAATGTGTTGTTCTAAAGGATGTAAAAAGGCAGTTTCTTTTAAGTGAAGTAGATCAGACCGGTGATGTGAACACTAGAGAAACTTCAAACAATGTGTGGTGGTGATTGAGCTCGACCCAAGTAGGGAGTATGTAGATCTGTACCAACACACTGTGCAAAAAGCTGCCAAACTGAATGTAGAGATTTTATATAGTAAATAACAGCATTATTCTCTGTGGAATTAACTGTGTGTGTTCAAAAGTGGACAATTGTTTTTGTTAGCTTTATAATACGTTTAAATCTGTTGGCCTTGAGATATAGCTGCCAACTGAGATCACAGGTAAGGAAGCTAGCAGGACCTAACTGAGCAGGCTAGCAGAGCTTGCCCCTTGGAAGCCTGGAGATGCATGATCCCAACGTGGTGTCTGTACTTATGCTTGAAAGTTGAACTGCTTTAAATGTTCTTTTATCATACAATAATCTTAGAGTTAAACCTAGTCTATTAGTGTTAGATTTTTTTCTTACACTCTTATTCCATACGTTTTTTCCCACAAATGTATAGTTCTGCTGTCACAGGTAGATCATATCTGCTTTCACTGCTTTTTGCACGTGAGAAAGCATTTAAATTCAGTGCCTCTGAGTAGCACAGTTCCTGAAAATTTATCCAGTATTGGCATGCGCTATCCCTGAAAAGTAGAAAGCAGAGGCAGAAAATTTAAGGGAGAATTTTCAGCACTGACAAAGCAGGCCCTGTTTTCCACTCTCACAGGTTTTGGACTCCTGCAGTATGAAGTGCATACTGCCGTGAACACCTGGATCACTTCATATCCTATATCCTTAGCATAAGACGTGCGAAATAAACATGACAATAACACATCCTATTTGCATAACTTAGTGCCGTAACAAAGTATCATAGTTTCTAGGCAAAACTGCTGAGGTAGGAACTCAGAGGAACTTAATCCCAGTGTTGGTGATAGACCAAAAGAGAACATCATTTCCTGTATGCAAAAGGAGAGAAAAGTTTGCTGCTGAAAGATGGCACAAAAAGTTTCGGAAGTTAGAAATGAGCCAGGCCACCTAGGAATGGCAAGAGCAGTTGTTGCTGCTTTGACTTCATCCTGGAGAGCCAGGTCCAAGAGTGATGGATTGTGTTGCTGAGACATGTGGGCCAGCCATGCAGAAGGTGCCTTCAGCCTGCATTTAGCCCAGCACTCTACATGATCTGAAAAACCATGTTGAGGCAGAGGAGCTTGTTAGATGAGGTATAGATTGAGACTACAGCTGAAATTTCACACTGCTTCCTGCGGCCAATTCTGCTAGTTTTGGCTGGAAGGACTCATGAAGCTGCAGCCTAACTCCTCCAGAGGTTTAGGGCAGCTGGCAGACCAGCCCTCTAGGAGGCTGTAGGGTAGCAAACCCCATGCTCTTTTGTTCTCTGCACCCTCTGTACCTTATGAGGGTTCAGAACTGCTCTGTGAAATAATTCAGGTGACTGCATGAGCCTCACAGCTCTTCTAGCCCCAAAGCCTGGGGGACAGCATAGGGATGGGGACAGCATGGGATTCAGCTGACCTGGTAAATTGTGGTATCTGTGAGAAAACAGCAGTGGCATCACAGGAACGGTTTGTTCTGCCCAAAACCGTATCAGTCCTCTGGCCTAAGCTGTTTATTCTTTTGTGGGGAAGTGACTTTTGCATCTGCCGTTTGCTTGCACAGCTACCAGCACTTCTTTAAAAGCAGGCAAAACAAAGAGTAGGGGAGTGCTTTTGGGACTGTAGTGCAAACTCCCCTGTTTCTGTTTTGAATTTGTGCAGAGCGAGTGGCACGGACGTTTTCATTCCTTTCCAAGGGGTGGTTCTGGCATGAATATTCCTGTCCGTACCACAGTCCTAACACAAACAAGTTTTTCATACAGTGCTAATGAAAATGCCAAGTGTCTGTAAGAACCCTATGGGGAGCTAAGGACAACAGATCAGATAAATACCTGGCTGCTTGGGAGTGTTATTTTTTCCGCTGCAAAGGCTCTGTGAGCTCAGTGCCTGAAAAACAGGAGCTTTTAATGTTAAGACAGACTGGATGCTGGCATGCAGAGCTGGAGCCATTTGGAGCTGGGAGTGAGTCAGCCCCAGCAGCTGAGCACAGGGGCTGAGCGCCGTGTCTGCAGGCAGACAGGGGCGGAACAGCTCAGCAGGGAACACGGGCAGGAGGAGGGCTTAGCAAATCTGTAAAAAATGGATCAGAGTGACCTCAGTCAGTACAATCTCCCTTCCCTTCTCCACCTTCTCAAGGAGAAACACCCTTGGGGCTGTACAAAGAGTGTGTTGTTATTGTCAACCATCATTCTTTCTTGGCAGAAGAACAGTTCCTTCTATCACCTCTTTATGTTTCTCCCTGCTCCTCTGGCCCCAAGGAACTTGTGGGTCATTATTTGGCACTAAAATATTTCCGGTCTAAACTAATAGAAAAGTGGGGGCAAAAGGCTTCTCATCCTGTTCTTTCTGTGTATTCATATGAAAAAGATGTGTTGCTGCCTATCTATGGCAGCAGCTTGTTTTCTGTTAAATTTTAGTCTTGTTTTTCTCTGTGTCCGGAGGGTAGTTGTCATAATAAAGAGAGGAATTGCCAACAGATTGTCTGAATGCTTTTCACACACATCATGAAAACATCATCAGGTCTTTGTGTGTCAGTGTTGGAGGGGAAGGCACACATGGTGCTTGACTTAAAGACATTGAGCAATGAGAAAATGTGCTTTTATGCACTTAGCCCCCGGCAATGACTAATTAACATTTGTGCCAGCAAGTTCCCTACACAAACAGTTTGGTCACTACTTCCTGCAATTCTTCTATGTGAAGATAAATTATGGATCATGTCAGACCAGGACTGACATCAGTGAGGGAAGATGAGTCTCCACCTGGACTAAGTATAAGCCTTTGGTTTCTGGCTTTACTCCCAAGGGAGGGCAGTGGAGCCTTAACTTCCCCCTCCTTGGGCACTGTGAGGCACACAGAAAGCCGTTTGGGCATGTTACCCTTTGGTGGTAACACATGAAACACGTCCTGGGAAAAGATGCTTCCATTTGGTATGGAAGTCCTTAAATACGGGACTTTCTTCAAAATTTTTACTCTGCTTCCAGAATAAAAAAGGTTAGAGTGGTTGTTGAGTGACATACCTGACTCATTTGTGCTTTGAGTAAATCTTGATTCCTATCTGATAAGACATCTTTATTCTTGTTTTTTTCAATATGGGGAGGTATAACTCACTTAGCTGCACTCTACGGCTCTAAGTTTTATTTGGTTGAATCCCTCCACATGTGGGGTCTTCTCCCTCCATGGTGGAACTGCAAACAGCATGTGAATCATATGTATTTTAGGGCTTTTTGCATGGTCAGAAGAATAAAAAAACTATCTCAGAGTCAATATGAATATGGCCTGACATGGAATATTGCAATGTTAGACTTCATCTCTTATCGTAAGCTTTATTTTCCATTCTTTTATAGGCTGCTTTTGATTTCAGTCACGCTGCTGTCTATTTATTCAATACATCTCCTGTTGGTGTGTTCAAAGGAAACAGGTAATCTAAGATGTTTTACCATTTCAGTAGAATTGTAAAAACCAAGAGGTGAAAAGTGTTCAGATAAAGCTAAGTGCTTTGTGTAAGGTGGAGTTTCTGTCACTTTGCTGACAAGATAGGAAGGCCTGACACATTTTGGATCAAAAGCCCAGAATTAACAAGAATTTATGTCATGACAATGGAGAAGAGAATCATTATAAAGAAAAAAACTTATGACAAAGAGTGAATTCTTTTGCCTGGAAATGTTGTCTTCAGTGAGCTAGAAGGAACAGCTCATATAGTTTCTTTGCTTTACAAAGTGAATTGCAAATGAAACGTAGTGAACCTTTGCCTATGATGAGGAATACATGAAAATAGTTTGTCCTTAATGGTTAGTGTGAAAGTCCTGGTAGCCTTTGTGGTACAGTAGTAGTTTTCCTAGAATAAAATAAAAGGGAACAGTTCCTTCACAGAGAGAAGTGTATTTGTAACACAGATACACAATCTAAACACAGAAATTAGTTACCTACAGCGTTAAATGTCACTGTGCTCTGAAGTCCGAGAGTCTCTTTCCTTGTAAACAATCTCTGAAGCCATATTTTTAAAATTATCTGTGCACAAGAACACTGTGTAGTATTTAAGTGTGCAATTTGATCACACATGAGTTAGTGTTCTAGCATGTGTAGTGTCAGCAACTGCCTGTTTAAACTAGGTACATGTGCCTCAATGTGGACACATTTGTGCCGTGTTAGTTCCCAATATCTGAGCCCTGTTTTCTATGTTGCTGGTATGTTTAAGCTCAAACTTATTTTTTATACAAGCTTCAAAGAAGAAATGCCAGCTGTGAGGAAATATAGAGAAAACCAAACAATGGAATCCATTTTAAAAATCATCTGCCCAGTGTAACATCTGCAGTATTTTTCTTTTGGTTCTCATGTATCTCGTGATCTTCACAATGCCCAGTCTTTTTCTCAGCCTAATTCACAGACAAGAAAAAAAAGCATTTAACAGAAACACAAACCAATTAATAGGGGAGTTTCTTAAGCTTGACGGTTACTTAAAAAGAAATCTTAGTTATAATTTACGTCTTTCTCTGGTTTTACCAAAAATATACCATACTGAGAATTCTCAAGTTAGGGCTTTATCATTAGAAGTTGTAAATGGTCCTGTTAAACGGTGGCTGTCCTCATTTGGATCGTTCAGGGAAAGCAAGCAGAATTGCAGAATGGCAGTACTGTGTCTGTGATGGCCAGGCTGCCAGTGCTGACTTGTAGGTCCTGCTGTACTGGGTTTTGTCTGGAGAGGAGGCTTTCTATGTCGTTCTCATTGCAGACACAAATTTATGCCAGGATGGGGATAGCAGAAGTTAACATGTCACTAGGGGTATAGACAGACTCATTAAAGGAGTGCAGTAGTCTCATTAAGAGCTTCCATTTCAAAAGTGACTGGTAGCCCATGATAACATTTATAGAAGTCAAGAAAACATAAGTTACATAAGTTTCAGCCCTAGAAATTACAAGAGAGCTCCTTATTTCCTTGCAAAGGGCAGTTTTGGCTGCACAGATGGCTGGTTAGCTGAAAAGGAATCATAAGTGTTTCAACTCAACAGCTTTCAATTGTGTATTTGTTACCTTTCTCCTCTTTTCTTTTCATGCAGGGTGCATGGTGTATGAAAAGCTTGGTGAGCAGGTCTTTGGTACCCCAGGCAAAATGATTGTCTTTGGCTCTACATCTCTTCAGAACGTTGGAGGTAAAGGAAATGAGGAATATTAGAAAACAAAGCCCAGGAATATCTCAATAATGTTACAGCTACCAACTAGTCAGGTTCCTCCTTCTCCCCACGACATCTCGGGATCTTCATGCTCCTCAAGATACCTGTGGCCAATGCTTTGCATGCAACCTTTTAAAAATGCTGTAATTTTACAGTCAGTCATAGTTCAGGGTCTTCTATCATCAGATACCACTGTGGGAGAAGGTTCAGGATGCTTCTCTGTACTTGTTCCACAAAATACTTTATCCATTTTCTAAACTGATCTTCTTCTTCCTCCAGCAATGTTGAGCTATCTCTTCATAGTCAAAAATGAGCTGCCTTCTGCCATAAAGTTTCTAATGGGAAAAGAAGAAACTTTTTCGTAAGTTGAATTAATTTTGTTGCTTAGACTATAGAATTGAACACTATGTAGTTAAGTTTAAGCATATGTTTACAAAAGCTCTTAAGTATTGGATACCCTTTAGGTTTGTCAAAGTAGATTTTCACAGGAGTCTCTCAGGGGTTTCATAAAAGCCAAGACAATTTTGGAAAGGAAAAGAAGATGGATAGGAAATGAAAGTTAGTTGCTGTTTTTGCACACTAGATTCTCATGAAGATTGGTGATTTATACTGATACCTCAGAGCGTTTTTGGATTTTTTAATTTTTGTAGATTTTAGACGTAGCTGAGTAGCGAAGGTAGATTTTATTGTAGCTGCACTTTGCCACACACTGTAGCCTAGTGTTTACATACCTAAGCCTGCTGTCTCATTTCATATCAATCCCTCTAGCGTGTTTAGCCTCCTTTCAAGGTAGAATGGTGGGAAAAAAACCCTCTTATCATAGAATCCAATAATTTACAGTGTTAGGCAACACTTGAAAATATTAGGAGCAATGTAAGATAAAGATATTATGTGTTTGTTTCCCTGCATTCTCAGCATTTTGTAGAATTTTGCCCCTGGAACACTGTCCATAATGTGGAAGTCTTCAATACCAGCATATGACAACTGCAGAATTAGATTTCTGCCGCTTATCATTCCTTGAATTTACCAGTTTCTTTAATGGGGGGAGGAGGCATTTTTTTACAGTGGTAAATATCCCTCACTCTACGTTACATGGTGTGCTGTAGTGCACAAGAAAGTGGTAGAGTTTCCATTCCTCCTCAGGATGTCATGCTAAACTGGACCAAGCAATGGAAATAGGTCATAAAGAACATCACTAACACTGTCCCTTCTCCTCTTTCTTGCTTTCCAGCAGTGTTCAAAGCACTTTGCTAGAGGAGATACAGACTTGGACTGGCCAGTGCATGCCAGTCCGCAGGAGCCTGGTTTGCCACACCAGTCAAATGCCTGTGTGGTTTCCCAAATGAATTGTGGTGCCCCTCCCTGCTCCCCTGTGCTATATGTGTGACCCTTTGCACAATCTTTCATTGTCCTGGCAGGGTGGCTTATACCAGGTTACACAAGTGGTTGTTCTACCTCTCAGTCCAACTCACTGGGCCCAGCAGTAGGGTGATATTTTGACTAGTGACTATGAAAATCTGCCATACCTGAGTCAGACCAGTGCCCTGTTTCAAGGGCTGGATACTTCAAGAGTCTGCGAAGTCGAGATGTGACCCCTTCTCTCCTTTTGTAGGAGCTTGTAGGGTAAGAAGACCAAAGATAGTTCTGTAAGTACAGCAGTCAAAGAGGATGACTGAATAAAGGGAAAGCCAGAGAGTGTTGAAGGTGTGCTCATGGTATGTTTTTTTAAATGTGTTATGCAGGGAATGGTACGTGGATGGACGGATTCTTGTTGTCATAGTGACGTTTGGCATAATCCTCCCTTTGTGTCTCCTTAAGAACTTAGGTAAGATGAAAATGCCGTTCTGGGCATCATGCCACTGACGGCCACACTGACAAAAAATAAGTTACTTTTCTATAAGCATCAAAATTTTTAGTGATGAGGTATTGGAGTTTGAAGTAAGATGTATACAGAGAATTGCATTTTCAAATGTGTTTGAATCCACAGAGATGCCAGTAGGTACATATAGTGTATTTTTTTAAAACCATGTAGTAGCATTTGGCATCAAAGTCTGGTTGGGATCTTCCTTTTGAGAAAATAACCCAGACTCAGCTGATGTGACTTGTATCAGGGAATCTGTGTCACATTCTGATTGTGATTGCGCACTTTCATGTATTTTTCAATTATCACAACCTCTGTCAAAAGTAAAATTAGTTAAACTGATGTACAGGTGACCCTGAGGAAGTCAAATGGGTCAGAGCAAGGTTCAGGCCTGACCAAAAGCTAAGAGATTTGTTATGTGGGAGATTCCCAATATGGGAGACTTCCACACCAACAGGACATGTTTTTGTCCTGCCCAGAAGCTCACAATGCATATTAAATGTCTCATACATTTGAACTTTTCATGAAGAAGCAAAAGGAAGTAAAAACCAAGATAAGACTAATAAAATTATTTTATATAAGATTTTCTTTTAATGTCTTTCAGGGTATCTTGGCTATACCAGTGGATTTTCATTAAGCTGCATGGTATTTTTCCTGGTAGTGGTAAGTTCAGTTGCTTTCTTTGTTGGATGAGTCTCTTAGAACCATAGAGCCATTAAGGTTGGAAAAGACCTTTAAAACCATCAAGTCCAACTGTTAACCTAGCGCAACAAGTTCACCAGTAAACCACGTCCTGAAGTGAAATAGCCACACATTTTTTTAACATTTCTAGGGATGGTTACTCCACCACTCCCCTGACCACTCTTTTCCAATACTTTACAACCCTTTCCATGAAAGAAATTTCCTAATATCCAGTCTGAAACTCCCCTGGTGCAACCTGGGGCCATTTCTTCTCATCCTGTCAATTGTTACCTGGGAGAAGAGACTGACACGGACCTCCTACAACCTCCTTTCAGGTAGTTGTAGAGTGATAAGGTCTCTTGAGCCTCTTTTTCTCCAGGCTAAATAACCACAGTTACCTCAGCAGCATCGCATGTGACTTACTCTTCAGACCTTTCACCACCTTTGTCCTTCTCTGGACTCACTTCAGCACCTCAGTGTCTTTCTTGTAGTGAGGAGCTGAGAACTGGAAACAGTACTCAAGATGTGGCATGATCAGTGCCAAGTACAGGGGAGTGATCACTTCCCTAGTCCTGCTGGCCACACTATTTATTATACAAGCCAGGATGCTCACAATTTCACTAATGTTTTATTTTTAATTTGCTTTTTATTATAATTTTAGCAATTATCTATCTTCTGGTCTTATTCTAGGTTATTTACAAGAAGTTTCAAATTTCCTGTGGTGTACCAGAGCTAAATGCAACATCTATCCTATCAAATAGCTCAGCACATGAACATATGTGTAAGCCAAAGTATGTTATCTTTAATTCCAAGGTATGTTTCTTTTTATAATACTTATTTTTAATTCACATAATATGTGCACCTACACCCCATGTTCTTAATCTGATCAGTACCACATAGGGCCTGATTCTCCATGCTTCCATTTGTGATCCAATGATGAATGCAAAATGGGTCTCCTTGCTTGGTCTTGAGGAGATGCCATGATAATGTACCTCCTTGCAGTCTTGTCCTGCCCTGGTAGTAGATATGCTAAGGCTATGAGCCCGAGCTACCGCTGGACGATGAATGCTTTCTTCAGGAGATTTTTCCTTTCCACTGCTTCTTACTATCCATACTGTGCCTTTAGCCTCTTGCTCAGCAGAAGCTGAGTAAGCCACACCTGCATCCAAAGCCCAGAAGTAATCCTGTCCTTTTGCGGAAAAACCACTTCTTTGTGACAGGGTACCTGTTTCTGTTGCCATGTGGTGAACTGAACTGCAAAAAGAATACAGCTGGAAGTTAATCCAGCAAAAATTTGGTAGCCTTTCAGCTGCATGCTTCCCTTTGTCACCACACAGCTGCAAAAGGAGTTGGCCTAAGAGAATGCGAAAGCTCTAGGAGCAGGAGAATGGCTCCTGTCAGCTGTGTTGGAATGCAGTGCTTCCAGTGAAACAGCCCCTTAACCAGCAGGGCATGGTCCTCAGGGCCCTACAGTCACATTCATAGAGAATGCACATGTGTAGCAGAGGCACGCAAAAATTAATTTTTTTAAAATTCAATCTACCAGCTTCAGTTGAAGAAGCCAATCCAAGAACTATTCTTCGGTTGAGGGAAACCATCATTCCAGATCCAGTGTGACAGAATAAGAATTAGTTAACTTGGTGTGTGATAGCAGCTTAAATGCAGGTATTCCAGATGGTGTGGAAGGGCACCTTCTACAGTGAGTCTCAGCATTTGCTGAGCTGATCTCCCGAGGTTTGCCCTCAGGGCCAACAGTTTGCCTGTCATTTTAGCAGCTTTGGTGTGTGAGAGGAGAGACAGGACAGTTTCACAGAATCAGAGGATAACTGAGGTTGGCAGAGACCCCTGGAGGTCACTGGGTCCAACCCCTGTGCTGAAGCAGGGCCACCCAACATTGTGTCCATGCAACTTGTGAATATCTCTACAGATGGACACACCACAGCAGCAATGTGCTGTGAGTGAGTGAGAGGTGGTGGCAAAGGCCTGGGCAAGGAAGGACCACTGGAGAGCAACCAGTACATTTACTGAATCTGTCAGGCCTGGGCCATGTCACAGAACAGCTGCTGTGGGAAGGGGATGCCTGTGACCAGCACAAGATCTCAGAGGGTGGGACAGAGCTGCATGTAGGGATGGACTCACTTTGTCCTTGCAGATTCATGTGACCTCTGCTCGTACCTGTTCCCTCATGGTGAATGGAAGTGCCTGGGCACTGAGATCTTTTGTGAAATTTGGCTGAGGACTGAAATCCCCTCAAGCTCTTAGTGGAGAAAGGGGTGAGGTACCCCTCAGAGGCCTCCTGCACTTCCTGGTGACATAATGGTCTTTCTCTTTCCCCAAGGAAAAGCATGCTCCCTCCGAAGCCCTCCTAGTCCTTTTGTTGGCCTGGGAAATTAAGGGATTCGGTCTGGTACCTTAAATATCCATTTATTTGTAAGTTCTGCATTCCTGTTCTCTTTTCTTACAGTCTGGATACGGGCTTCCTCTTCAGGACCTCAGCCTTAGCACCACGGGTGCGCGCCCCTCTCCATGCCAAGGCAGGGTAGCGTAGCGGTGACCCGCCATATGTCCCTTTTACGCGTGACACTGTGCTAGTAACTGTGGCAGTAACTGGGCAGGCAGACCCATCCCAGGGAGCAAAACCAGCAGCAGTGTGGCATCCAGAGCTGCGCTCTGCGAGCACAGTCAGGGCTGCACTTGCGCCACCAATGCGAAGACTTTGTCCTCGGGTTGAAAGCGCGCTGCTTTCTGTATTTCATTAAATGCGTGCTGATTGACAGGTCTTCTGCCTTCTCAGAAGGGCTCTCAGTCTTTGGTTGAAGAATTCAACAAGCTGGGAGCTGAGGTAGTTGAACACGGAACATTTCTTCGCACCACTGGAGGAAATACTTCTTTTTAACTTCTTTTCTGAAATTCTCTCTGAACAGACCGTGTACGCTTTGCCCACCATTGCTTTTGCATTTGTGTGCCACCCGTCAGTCCTTCCGATTTACAGCGAACTTAAAGAGTAAGCCTTTCTCTTTCTTTTTTTTTCTTTTTTTTTTTTTTTCCAGTTAATTGTTTTGAACCATTTTACATGGAAAATGTTAGCACAGAGGTGCTCTGAGTCATTCGTGCCACTCAGAGATGTGCTTTAACAACACCCAACAAGCCGATGAGCATGGCTGTCAGCTACGAAATCTGGCCTCCCAGGCGTGCAGTGCCGCTGGGGTGGGGGCAAGGGAAGTGGAGAATAATGCAATACTTGGGAGTTTTCTCTGGAAGTACACAGCAGCCTGGGGAGAGCCAAGTTGTGCTGGTCATTATTTGGCATAGCAGAGGCGTGTGTTCCACTAATGGTGTTTGTTCCAGTGCAGCTAAAAATCTGTTGCAGTACCAGGAAAATAAAAGTACTTTCAGCCTTAGTGATATTAAAAGACCTTTGCTGGTACTGCTGCCTCACTGACACTTCTGGCTGGGAAGGGCTGTGGGGAGCTGGAGACCAATCCTGGTGTGACATCACTGGCAGCCCTGGGCAGCTACAGTGGGGTTCTGGGCCATTGGGGAGACCAGGGGAGAGGTCAGAGTCAGGCAGACCCATGAGTGCACTCAGGTCCCAGCCACTTGCTGGGTGCTTTAAAATTCAAGTGACTTCAGCAGGTTCACAGGTGCCTATTTAGGGCATCCTTTTGTGGATTTAAAAGTCTAAGTTTAGGTACTGGAGTGTAAATATTTTAGAACAAATATCTAACGATGAAATGTTTACACTTTACCTATTTTATAGGTCTGCATACATCCAATATTTTTTACCCACGGGAACGCAAATGTTTCTCTGCAGTCATTCAGAATGTTTTTGGGTTTTTTTCCTCTCTGTATAATTTAATGCTTCTCTCATTCTGACTTTTTAATTCAATTACTGAAGTGTTTCAGGGCCATCCTCTCTCCACAGGGCTTCACTCTGTTTAAGCAGGTATGGCCATGGAGCAGAGCCGTAGGTCTGACCCACCATGTTTTGACTTAAGCCCCAAGTTGTGTCCTTTTCTCCAGCCCTTTTCTTCCTTGTGCAGCTGTCAATGAATTCTTGTTTTAAATGAAAATGCATTCGTGAGTCTCCCTAGAATTACTGTGTTTATGCAAAGACTTTAAAACATTTTGAAACAGCTACTGAAAAATCCAGCCCAACCATTTTTATGTGTTCTTTTTCTGTTCTTTCTCCAGCCGTTCACAGAAAAAAATGCAGTTGGTTTCAAATATCTCATTTTTTGCCATGTTTCTGATGTACTTTATGACTGCCATATTTGGCTATTTGACTTTCTACGGTAAGTATGCAGCTCTTTATTGATCAGAATTGAAAGGGAATACGTGTAAAATCAATAGTGTATCCCAGCTGGAAAGGAAAGTTCCCATCCACTTATATTAAAATACTATTCCAAATCATTTTCCTTCAAGTTCTCATATTGAAGGTATAAGTCCTTTCTTCCTTCTCCCCTTTGGATGAAAAGCACAAGTGAAGGTATTATTTGCAAAGGGCATATTCAAAATATGAGGGAGAGATTTATTTAACAGAATTGGGGATTAACTGGGGCTCACTAAGATTTTGTTCCAAGGTCCTCACCTGAATGACGTGTGCATTGGTGATGACTGAAGCATGCATATTTGCAAAAAATTAGACAGATTTGAGAGCAGGTCCTAGGAAATGAGTAACAAATAGGCCATCACAGCTTTTTCACTTTTTTATTGACACATTCATCATAGAGACAACAGACCAAATGTTTCCCCTGTGTTCCTAGAGCTGACCACTTTAGGTCTTGGTTAAACAAACTGGCAGTGGGGAAGCTTTGAGTATTGTTCCAGCTCAGCTACCAAAGGATGGTTATTTCAGTGTTTGAGACTCACACTCTGTCTCTTTTCATGCATATCAATTCACTTAACAAATTATATTGTATCACTAAAGGATACAACATGTATGCCCTAAAGGCATAGTTGTTAAGTAGAGTAGGATAAAATACGAATGTTGCCCAGGAAGCTATTCCCGTGTTCCAGTATAATGAAAATGTTGAAAAGCAGTCTCTTTTTCCATGGACCATTACAGGGTTACAAGACAGGTGGCAAAGCTGATGTTTGCCTTTTACTTCAGAGTCACCATCAGTCTTCTCCACCCTATTCCAAGTGACCTTTTTGTTACAGCCTCTTCATTTATGATACTGTCCCTTGTAAGCCACCTGTTGCAAGAGAAAGAAAATAACTAAATATGAAATGTGGCATTTTTTTCTTTCAAAGGTTTACCTATCTCGTATTTGTTTTCCCAGACTCTCATTCTAAGGCCTTGAGTAAACGTGTTGAAGTAAATTGAGGTCATCTGTTCTAATTTTCCCTATAAAATCACAAATAGGCTGCAAGTGACAACAGCATTAGCTGTTCTCATCCAACTGCTCCCATCTAATACATTTTCCTAGAGATGCATCAAATTAGCAGCCCCAGGGAGCAAGTGGGTGTAAATCAGCATGGACCCCTTCACTTTGGCAGGGAAGAGATTCTGATGTGATTGCCCCAGGGATCTGAGGAGGCAGATCCGTGGCGCTCCTCTCTGGGAATCTCCCACATCCCTCAAGGACGAGGGTCTGGAGTCCATGGAGGAGGTAGGGGCTGCGTCCTTCTGGCCCTCCTGAGGGGGAATGGTGGAGGAATCCTTGGGGTGTCTTGTGTGCGTCTTCCCACATCAGGCTCCCCAGCACTGAGCCCACAGACAGAAGCTGTGCAGCTCTGCTGGGGCTTCTGCAAGTGTCAGTGCTGTGACAGGCAGCAAAAAGGACACTGAGGGAATATAAAATTCCTCCACTTGGATAGTTCTTCCCCTTGGGACTGACAAGACCTTACGTTTCATATGTTCACTTTCAGTGTTCTAACCCTCTTCTCTACCCTTACCTGGGTAAGAACAGAATTTTTATTGTGACCATTTCTTCTTTGCACCAATAGTACTTGTCTGTTTGCTGTGTTCTCAAAAGTGTTGCAGTGATGACTATATTTACATTGCAGAATTACAGAAAAGAGGTGTTTTTCTTCCCCTAAAAGGTCACAGTGTGGTTGGGCTCTGTGGTGTATCTAGCTGAAAGGAAAACAGACCTTCAACTGTAAGCCTTGCCCTTCACTTCCTACCTGGCTGCAGCCCGTGAGCGGTACAGAAGTTGCAGTCTGTGCTTGCAGGAGCAGAGTAAGCTCTGTGTCGCAGAAGCTGTGCATGTGCCCGGCTTGAAAACCCCACTCCTGATCTGCAGGGAGGTGGGAGAGCATTTTCTTTCTCCTGGTGGGGATTCAAGCACTGCATAGGTGGTGTTGACCTGTGGTCTCTACCCAGAAAGGTGCCCTGGGGGGAATGTAAGCATTTTACCAGAGGATAGATCCCTCTGCCTCCAGGAATACATGAGGTTTTACCAAGTGCCAAAGATGGTAAATCAGATGTAGCCATCAAGTTCCCTTTAAGAGCTGTTATGTTTTACCACCAGCTTTCTAAGATTAGCAGGCAGAAACAAAACATAAGCCTAAAAAGGGGCAGCAAGTATGTTTTGTGTCACGCTTAACAGCCCCCTCCTTAAGTTATTGCTCCTGGATATTTAAAACTTACAAAGCAAACATGTAGATCCCTCAGCAACTGGGTTTTCCTCTTGGTTAGTACACGCAGACCTGGTCTGCACTATTTATCACAGCTTCAAGGAAATATTTTGGCAGGAGGTTGTACTAAAATATTGCCAGCGCCTCCCCGTTAGGCACCCCTTGTGATTTGTCTTGGCTGCTGGGGCCGCCGGCTGGCGTGGAGCTGAGCTGCAGGCACTGCTGCCAGCCCTCAGAGGAGCTGCTGAGGGATTTCAGTGCAAATGTCAGTGTCCCACTGAGAGCTGACCCAAGATAGGCTTTGTTCCTGGTTGAGAACAGGGGCACTGCTTTTCACTGGTAGTTTATTTGCTGTTTAGACTAATTTAGTTCAAAACCTTGCAGTTTATATTAAGTTCAGCCATTGCAGTGCATGTGTTTATTTTTATATCATTTGAAACTTAAAAAAAAAAAAAAGTCCACGGAACTAGTTAAAAATAGCTTATTTCACTTGACCTATTTTTGTATCTATGTATATATGTAAGCAAGTTTTCGTGTATGTCTCACTGTTGTCTTTCCTACAGTGAAAATTACCTTAGACTTAGGCACGTGCTGTCTTGAATTAAGATGCATTCCTAAATCAGGCCTCCAAAGGATTAATGTGGAATAAAGGGATAATTGAAATTTTGTTCAAAGCGCTGTTTTAACTCAAGAATGTTTCATTCCGTACTCTTTTGTTTACAGATAAATCACTTGTTGTTCAAGAAGGCTGTTGTTAAACAATGATTTTTGTGAACTAATTGCCTGTTTGCCAGAACACTTACCTTACTGTCTTTTCCATAGAGAGTGTGCAATCAGATCTACTTCACAAATACCAAAGTAAAGATGACATCCTGATCCTGACCGTGCGCTTGGCTGTGATCGTGGCGGTGATACTCACTGTGCCCGTGCTGTTTTTCACTGTAAGTAAAACTTCCTGCACGGTTTCAAGTTGGTAAGAGCTGTACACAGCATGTTTCTTCAAACCACAGTCTAGCAATTGCTGAGACCATAATGTTGCAGCTGCTAAAAGAGCTTGAGCTTGAATCAGTTTTTCACACACCAGACTCGCACTAACTTCCTGCATGGAAAAGTTCTTCATCCAGGAAATAAATAAATAAATTGGTCTTAAATCTTTTTTAAATTGAATCCACAAGGGTTCTCTCTTCCTTGACATCACTTTATTGGAGCAGGCTCAGAGGTGAAGTTCATTTTTAAGTGCAGAAGGATTCCAAAAGATACATTAGAGAGGAATATCCTACTGCACATGCTTGTGTACCTACAGTTCTGAAATAACAAGTTAATTTTAAGGATTATTTCAAAGGACATTACATGAGACAATTTATGACAGATCTATGCAGCACTTTTCACATGAAGAACCAGTTCAAATAAACATGGGGAGCTTTGAATTGACTCATAGACTATTCTTGACAGAGAAATTTCCCTCTCTCTCCCTACAGGTGCGTTCATCACTATTTGAGATGGCCAGAAAAACAAAATTTGACTTAGGCCGTCATGTTTTGGTTACTTTTATTCTTTTGGTTATCATCAACCTGTTAGTCATTTTTATCCCATCCATGAAGGATATTTTTGGAGTTGTAGGTACAGTATCCTGGTTTTGTACAACTATTAAAAGACAGTTGCTAATCAGCAACACAATAATTAGCTGTTGCTGGCAGTTAACAAAGCTCATTTATTTGAATTTTGCAGGTGTCACTTCTGCCAATATGCTGATTTTCATCCTTCCTTCGTCGTTGTATTTAAAAATTACACAGCAGGATGGATCAAAGTTGACTCAGAGGATTTGGGTATGCATTCCATTCCCATCAATGCAACACTTTCGTCTTGTCATTCTTTATAATGTGCTAGGTGCAAAGCACATCTAATCTGAACATAGCTGTGAGCTTCTTTAATTACTTTCTCTCTGTGCTTCAGTCAGCTGGCAGCTGTGCTCGCCGTCCTCCTTGGATTACGCTGGGGGTCTCCTAGTGGAGGGGCCATACCATATGCAGCATCTCATATTTTGGGGGTCCTTCTCTGTGGGGCGAGGGACTCCCCTGGCTGGCAAGCAGCAGCTCTGCAAGCAGCGGTAGCTGTCAGCAGAGTGCAGGAACCCCTCCAGCCACCTCAGCAAACCTTTCGGCCCAGAAAGCTCTCTCTGTTTCCATGAATTGGTCCAGAAAGCGTGCAAAGTGCTCATTTGTGGTATTCCTCACAGTTTTCCTGGACCAAAGTCAGACTTAGGATGGTTCCACCAGAAGCAGCCAGCTGAAATGTTACGTTAGCCCTTTGGCATGCATGAGGAGATGAAAATGGGCCCTGGAAAGATTTCCTATGAGCCCCAGGAAGAGCTGAAAAGATGCAACACTGTGTATTCCCAGTCTAATGGGGCATGCACTGGAAGCATTGTAAGGTCAGACCTTCCTTTTCTGAGCAGACAGGCAGGAAACATGTGTTTCACTTGTGGCTACATCCACAAATCCCATGACGAAAGGGTGAACTTTGATGAACACATATCCGCTGGGAAGAATATACTGATTTCCGTGAGGCTTTGGAAAGAGCAGAGCTGATCAGTCCTAAAAACAGACTCACTTAATCCTCTTTAGGGATGATCGGTGTTTAAGAAGTGAACTGAAAGAAGAAAAAAGATTGGTTTGATGCTCAGCAAGTAATTATTAATGATGCTAATCTGTTTAATTATCTACGGGTCTTGTCTTTACCAGAAGTGCTATTTTATTTTAATTGATAACTTTGATACATCACCTTGTAAATCTCTTTAAGAGGAGAAGTTAACATACTTGAATTAATTGTCTTTTCTTTTTATGCATGAATTTTCTCTCCTTTCTTTGTTTCAGGCTTCTCTTTTCTTGGTGCTGGGGGTAATGTTTTCCCTGGTGAGCATTCCCTTGGTCATCTATGACTGGGTACAGTCGGGAGGCAGTGCCGAAGGCCACTGAAGTTCACCTCCTTCTGCAAAGAAGACACCCCTGTTCGCTATACACCAAAATCGCAACCATCCGTTCTGTTATCTATTCCATCTTTTGTGAGTTTACTCAAGTCAAATCCAAATAGTTATTATCCAGTACTGAAATTAATGTTATGGGTGTATTTTCTTGGAGAAAATAGACCCATTTTTCCAACAGACATATCACTCTGGTCCCCAGTAGTGAGTTATCAGATCAGCGATAGGTCTGTGTTAATTGTCCGTGAGACTATATAGAGCGTTGCTCGTAGGAATTCATTACAATTAGTTTCCCCTCATCCGCCCATGAACTGCATTGTTTCATTGTCCTTAGCCCTTCAGCCACAAGTTCTGCTCCTTAAGGACAGCAGCACCTGTTGCTATCAATTCCAACTGGAGTGATGTCTGTTCACACCCTTCCCTCCCTCTTTTAGCCAAAACTCTGCTCTTTAATTGTACACATCTGGTTTGTTGGTTTGTTTGTTTCTTCTGTTGCAGTTGCAGGCACCGTTTGCCTCACTAGATTAAGTGTAGCATTGTGGATACAGGCATGAAAAGCACCACAAGAACATAACTGAGCGCTTTATAGGCATAGGTCCTAAATCCAGTGCTTCTCTCTGATATAGTGGTGGGGGAGCTGGCCCCAGGGCTTGGCCTGTTCATGGCTTTTGGGAACAGACTGTGTGTGTCTTTGTGATAGGGTGCAGGGAGCAAGAGAAGGAGGGCCACCACCACGAGCCACCGTTCCCCTGGCACACTTCAGTTGGAGGCTGACAAGAACTAGACTTGACCCCAAACCATGAGTACTTGAGCCTGAAGAGAAGCAGACGTTCAGAGATTTCCATGGGAAGTCTGCATTTTCTTCAGCATTAAACTGTTCAGTAATGCCCCACTCCTCTCAGAAAAAAATACCAAACTCCAGTTTTATTAAAACCTACACATTTAATTATACCTCATGTCTTTTCCATTCTAGAATTCATTTGAACATACCTTACCCTTCTCCCACTGAAGTTAACAGCAGTTAACCTTTGACAGCAGCAGGAGCCGGATTGGTCTCACTCTCTAGTGAAAATTGAGATCTGTAACATTTCTTTAAATGAACAGAAACACTTTTTATATTTAAAAGGTTTAATTTACATTTTTCATCAATTCTCCATTACAATTAAAAGACATTCAATTACTCCTAGCAGAAACACTGTAACTTGCATCTGTTGTCCACAGAATAAGCATTTGCCTAATGCCTTATAGCTGGTGTAGAGAGCTACTTGTAGAGACTCTAATGCTAAGCAGGTGATTGTTCACCACCCTGAGCAGGCATCTATTACTGCACTGCCAGCAGCATAAATGTGTGCACTTTGTGTCATTCACCATGCGAGCCAAAAAGTGTCTCAGAATATGAATGTGGCTCCCACTGAAAGCACTGATGGCTAAAGGGAGCCCAAGTCAAGCCCCGGGGCTGAGTGATGCCCTCAATATGCTCAAGCCATATCTCTCAGTATGTAGTTCCCAGTAGCTGGTTCATTGACAACTCCCATTGTAACTGTGGAAGCATAGTGTCATCAGCTGTGAGGAACCTGTCATTGCAACTTGCTCTTTTTAAGGTTAGGGAGGGAGTATTTGGAGTCTTGGGGTTTCTGTGAGTCACTGAATTGCCTCAGTTGCCATGGCTTGAAGTCACTGAGAGTTGGGACCACAGAGCACATCTCAGGACCTTGAAAGTTGGTTTCTAAGGGTAACATCCAGAGAGGTTATTTGAGGCCTTCCTTAGAATTTGGGCATAGATCTGCAGTGTTCATGCTGCAGAAACTAAGCCTACTAAGCCCAGACTTCCAGATCTGTACCTCAGCCCAGGCAGTTAGGTGCCTGCCTCTGATGATACTCCACTGTGATCCAGAAATAAGGCAGAGTGGACTCCACAGGCTGCCCAAGTCCTTGGAGTAGTCCAGCAGCAAGAACAAAACTGGAAGCCTTCTCCCTTCAGGAAGTGATCTGCTAGGCAGCAGTGCAGAGTTCCTTTATTCTGCCTTTGTCCCGGCCCCTGAGGCCTTCACTCACAGGCTCCCAGCAAGATCTCCACTGTGGCATCCTTTCTCCCAAGGACCCCCCAGCCCAGCCTTTAACACATGAACCTGGGACCACTGGGCTAGTGTCCCTTGTGCTTTCCTTTGGCTGGTCTCAGACCCTTCCTGCGATGGTGCAGGTCACCAGCTCTCTCTGTGTCATCTCTTTATGGGACTGATCCCTGCCCTTATTCACAAAGAGTTCCATACCATAGAGTTCCATACCTGCAAGACCAGGTGTTAGGCAAGCTCTGGGGAGAAGGACCTACGCTTTGTTCCTGTCTCTTTGCACCTCATTCACCATCTTGGCTGTAAGTTTGTGGTTCCTCTTTTGCAGGAACCCAACCCTCAGTGGTCACTGCAGCAGGAGCCCAGCATCTCACTCCACTATCTGACTCAGCTTACTGAGGTCACATTTCAGGTTTTGAGGTGCCTTATAATCTCTCTGGATCTTATCCTAAAAAGCCTAACTCAGACCTGAGGATGCTGTACAGTGTTATCCTTAAGATGCTCTGGGGTTCTCCTGCTTTCCTCCCCGCTTTATCCTTCTGCTACTGATTAATGAGCAGCATCGCTCCATGCATCAGGGGAGAGAGAGAAGATCCTGGGAACAACTTTCAAGTGCCCAGGTATGAGCTAGAGGTCTGATCTGCTGCACAGGGTTCCAGCAAGGTCTCATCTGTGACATCTCCCTTCTCTCCCTCCCTCCAAATAATCTGTAGTCTTTGTTTGAAATACCAACCACTGAGTTTTGGCACCTAAATTCCTTCGACTGGAAGGGCTGTTGGGTCACTGATTGTATCTTCCTAAATCTCTTCCATCACTATTGCTTTCTCTCCTTTTTCCTGTTCTGCCTTCTCCTTTTTCACAATTATTTGTATGCTGGAGTTTTACTGAATAAATAGGGAGAATGAGCTGAATGTGCATAGAGTAAAATTACTGGACATAGAGTGAAGGTACTGGACCACCAAAGCATATCTTAGATACTGAAAAATAGATACCCAAAATATTAAGTCTTTAAACAGACTTTGTTATATTAACTAGCAAAAAACAAAACAAAAAAAAAAAAAAAAAAAAAAAAAAAAACCAAAAACAAAAAAAAAAGAAGAAGAAAAAAGAAAAAGAGGGAATATTGCTTAAACTGATTTACTGGCATCATATTTATAGATATTTATGGAAAGGAATCATGTGTTTATTGATGTCTGTGGTAATGAACGTGAAATAATGTGCTTTTTGTTTTCTCATCAGGTTTATACATTCTTAACAGAATGCAATAGACCCTGCTGTAACTGTCAACATCAGTGATGGATGGCAATATTTGTTTGAGGTTATCTGTAAAATGTACTGCTGTTATTCAGTTCATTTGGAATAGTGAACCTGTAGCCAATGATTGTATGAGTCCCACATTTTAGCTAGGATTTTAAAAGCACAGTGAAATGCTATACGAGTTTCTCTGTTGTTAAATTAATAGGATCCAGAGTACCATATCTATTTAGTAGGGAGTAGCATGCTTTCTTTTCATAGAGAGTTTATCACTATTGCGAGCACTGCAAATGTCATAGTCTGGATGCAGAATTGCTCCTAATAACTGCAACAGAAAAACTTTAAATTTCTCATTTGCATAATCACAACAATTGAGTGGTAAGGGACAAGGAAGGACTAATTAGAAGCAGGGACTACTAATGAGATTGTAAGAGTTAATCCTACACTTAAAAGATGGCCTTGCTGCCTCTCCTAGTCCACAGCACATCTCAAAGAAAATAGTCATGGGCTTAAAGCAACCGTAATACAGCTGCCCTTCTCTCTCCCATGGCACACATGCCTAGTAAGTAAAACACAATAAATTGTTTTTTGGGAACAGTATCTCAGGAGCAGTGACCTCTCTGGGTGATGCTTGCTTCTGGTCAAAGGGCCAATGCCAAATCCGTGCACCAGCACAGACCTTTTGTAGAGCTGACATGGACCAAGTGGTGCCTGGCCCATGTGCAGGCCTAGGGCAGAACAGCTGGTCTCATCCTGTGAGGTCAGGGATGGGGATGCTCATCTGCTCCTGAGGCACACTGAAACCCACAGCCTGTGCTCCACTTGCACTAGGTCACATGTGCAAGTGTGGGTTGGATGATCCGTGGGTTGTGTCTATACATCTGCCTTACAATGCATAAGCGCAACACAACTCTGATATTGAGTATTAACAGTAACAAATAATGGTATCTCTAGCTCATCTTTAAATGAAAAGGTTTCTTTGCTTGAACCTTACATTAAGGCTAAAGAGCATCTCGGTCAAAACAAAACTCTTACCTGCGGTGATGTCCCGCATCCAGTCCTACTGTCCCACCCCAGTGCCTGCAGGAGAAAGGCACCACAGAATGTACTCAGCTCCATCAGCAGCTCCAAGAGATGGCTTTATCAACTGGCACCAGTGTGCTTTCCTAAACAAGTCCCCAGAGCCCTTGGCGCTGGAAAATCCTTATTTCTTATAACATACACAAAGAATGTTTTATTTGTATCTAATGTAAGGATTTCTGTAACAAACTGTGAAAAAAAAAAAAAGATAATGAATTAATAAAAAGTACAGGGCTGGAAAGGTCTAGAATTCACAAATTGTACACATGCCTATGTTTCTCAAAACAAATCTATGCAGTTGTGTTGTATTGTAGGAAATTTCAGTTTAATGTACATATATATTGTAAATAAATAGGATGCTGTATATTTTTGCAGTTGTTTTTCCCCTATGATATAGAAGTGTTGAGATAGGCTCTGCATATTAAGAGTAATTTAAATAGAAATACAAATACTTTAGGTTCTTAGCAAAATGCATATCCTTTTCTTTCTCCCAAGAGTTCACAAGTTAAATCCTAAACTTGAAATTACAATTACATCACTAATTTGATGAGAAAAAGAAAAATAAAAGGTCCAATGAAATTGCTACGATTAATTCCAATGCATGACTCCCTGTCTTCTCAAGAGCAAGTTTGTCCGTCTTCCTGTTGGGTAAAATATCTCCCTTGTAAAGGGCCCCTTTGGTATGCAGGTACCTCTTACTCCTAAGCTGAGGTCGGGTGTAGTAAAGTGTTGAAAAGGCTTTATGCAGAAACCATGGCAAACTGCAACCAGCAATTTGACCCAGCATTATGCCATGTTGCATCCAGACATTTACCCAACTAGGCCAAACAGTTCAGGGCAAAACTTCTGCATTTCCATTTTCAGCTATCAGAAATGCCTGTACTTCAGAAAAAAAAGTACTGCAAGCAAGGGGTGGGCAACAACCAGAGCAATTGGTGCCGTTTCTAGCCCTTGCCCTTTCTGCGGAGTCCTTCAGCTGCTCCTCTGCCACAGGCCCCACTGCTCTCATGCAACAAAAACACTAATGCCTGAGGATGCCAAGAGCATCCCCAGCCAGGGACTGCTTGCACGTCCCGCCCTGTGAACAGGCAGAGGTCATGGGATAGCTGCGTGTCCAGGGGTGAGGGTGATGGGTGGGAAGAGCTGTGTACGTCCCAAGAGTGCCTCCATCAAAGGCCTTGTATAGACTTCGTTACTGGTAAAGCATAGAAACGTTTTTTTTTCAGGATTGCTGAAAAATGGAGGTTAAGGAAATGCATCTAAAAATAATTGTATTTTTTTTCCATGTTTACTTTGTGAGCTTGGATGAAAATGAAACTTGAAATAACATTTGCTTTCACCATGAGCACAAATTGAGGGAAAAAACCTATATACAGTCAGTTCAATAGAGCTTTTCAAGTTAATACAAGTGTACATTTTATTTTCAGTGTTATAGCCAACAAAATATAAACTGTAAAGGTATTTTTCCACAAGACTTGAACTTTAACTTGTTTATAGAAACCTGTTTTTAGTGTCCCAGTATATGTTATGGCTCACCCAGATCCAGTATAAACAATGCTGTTTGAATGATGTATGCTTGATACAAGCTCGCCTGTAATAATAGATTGTTGAAGTGAGTCATTGGTAATATTTTGCTCCTGTTAACATCACCTGTTAACTTTGTGCTGCTCATATCCAAATAAACAACGCAGTTTTTCAGTTTCTGTGTGTAAATAAAAAAAAAATGTATTGAGTTCTATAATCTCTCTGTTAACTCTATAGTTTTTAAACATTAAAATTGTGATCTAAACTAATTTTGGGACCATACTCATTCTTTCAAAGGAATGAATACCTGTGTATCGTTTTAATGATTCGAATAGCATATGCTCCCTGCTGTTTATGCAAGTATTTTCACTGAATTTAGGGCATGCAGCTCTTGCAAAGCCAACTGTATTAGATTTGGTGCGGTATATGCCGCAAAATATCAATAGACATCTGTGGAGCATTAAAGTGAAGTTCTGATATAGTTTTAGAGGGACTGAAGCTGGGGCATATGGTCACCACAGTCTGGGGTTGCTGAAGATGACAGCATTCCTAAAAGACAGTACTTGTTTCTGCCTGTTCTTTGAAGACTGTGCAAGTGCTTGCCAGTCTGTTTCAGGGTCAAGTCAGGCAGTTTAATTTCAAGGGCTGCTGTTAGAGTTGGGTTTGAGTGCAGATGTCAAACTGGTACCTGAAGGGACTAAGCCTTTGCCAGACTTTCTCTGTCTGCTATGGAAGCAGAAGCCATTAGCAGATGTATGAGGAGATTCCCAAAGATCCAATGTCTTAAGTATTTCCAGATATATCTGCCAAAGTGTCTCTGTCAGAGTTTTAAAGATTCTGGAAATTGCTAACTTTTTTGCCTTTGGCCACGAATTTTACCAGTCTTCAGGTCGTAGTGACCACCCACAAAATCACCCCTTGGCTTGAGTCCTACAAAAAACTGACTGCATGGGATGAATACAGCTCCCCAGGCCCCTCTGCAGGAGAAGTGATGGGAGGATTTATGTATCAGAGGATCTCTGGCAAGCCATTGCCTGGTCCCCAAGCCCAGGGACATGTCTTAAAGCCATAAGTCAGGGAGCACAGAGATACAAGCTTCTGCACTGACCTGGTGTGATAGCCCCTTCTGTTTGGCATACCTTTGCACCCACTTCTCTATCCAGCCAAGCGTAACCATCTCATAGCCATACCTTTAGACACAGGAATATCGTTTATGGAACAGAGGGAAAAGCAGAAACTACAGTTATTTTTTTCCTCCCTAGCAGAGACTACAACAAAAATCTGTGGCCTTCTGCAGTGCAGTCTGACAGCTTCACCTGAAGTTCACCTAAAACCACACAACCTAACATCAACCTCTTTTCCAGCCACACACTTCTACCTTTGGCTTGGCACCATCTTCTTGTATCCCCAAGGTCAGCCAGATCTCTTGAGTTCTCTGACCTGTCCCTATTTGGGAGTGAAAAAAAAGAGGGAAAATTGCTGTTTCCTAGGGCAAGCAATGCAGCTCTGTCTGAAGGAAGAGATTCCCCATGTGGTTCAAGTGGGGTCTTAGTTCAACTTAAATTCATGTAAAATTGCATTTTATCTTCAGGCGGAAGCCCAAATTCAAGCAACTGTCAAGATGTCTCATTCCTCAGTTTGCCAAGAGTTAAAAGTAAGCACTCATGCCACTTTAAGAAGTGTGGAGAAAGCAGAGATGGTAGGAACAGGGATAAGTGATAAGTCCATTTTGGAAACTTTCTGGCCACAAACATGTAATAAACTTAACATTCTTACACCCTGTTCTCCTCAGACCCGTGGAAGAGAACAGCACCAAGAGAACAGCTTTGCTGTCGGTTGTAAGTGTCTCTGGTTCAAACACCAAGTTCCATCACAGATCCCAGTGTGGTTAGACAGAATTTTTCAAGCAGCCCAGCATCTGTGTTTTGCAAATATTAAGTGCCATACATTTTTCTTTCAGCTTACAGTTACGGAAAATGGAGACTCCTAAAGATGTTGCACTGCTAAGTGCCACGGCACTGGCAAGGGCTGGTACTGCTGGCTTAGTGTGCCTCAACCTTGCCATGGTGCTCTGCTTGAAAAACACATGCTTACTGGTGGAAGATGGTGTTACTTACTTGGAAGATGGTGTTGATCGGCCGAGGCTGATGGGCTGGGGTGGCACCAGCCAGCCCTGTCTGAGATTCAATCTGCAGAGCAAAGCCACCTTGTGAGTTCCCTGAGCTTATGGGCTAACAGAAGCTGCTGTCTTGGAAAAATGGAGGAAAGTGTATCATCAGCATGAATCAGAATGTACGCCAGAGAAGAACCACATCCCCTCCTTCGAAAAAGCCTGGCTTAAAGTCTCAGGTCCTTTTCCCAGAGGTAACCAAATCCCCCTCCTCCTGCCTGCCATGTACCCTTGAAAGAGCATTTGCCCAGTGGGCAGCAAACCTTAATCATTGTCCTCTTGCCAGTTATGAAAAGCTGGTGAAATTTACCTCGTTTTTGGGGAGATCATTACTTCAGACTAAAACCTTCAAATGTACCAGTACTGACCATGCCCTTGACATGCTCCCATGTGCTCTTCCTTCCTGGATACCTTTTGGGACCCATTGTAACACTCCAGGCTCACTCTACGAGCTCATCAAAAGGGTTTTACATTAAAAATATACAAGGCTCCAAAAATCCAGCTGCCAGATTTATTAAAAGGGCCTTCGGTTCTTTTTATACCTTGAGAGAGAGCACAGGAGAAGACACTACACACATTTCTCAAGAGTTCAAATAACACACCTTTACTGGCAAACTTTAGAAAATAAGGGAACTTGGCAAAAATTTAAGGGCAGCATTCAAACAAAATAAAGCATTTCACAAAACATTGACTTAGCACATGCTAACACATACAACTTAACAAAATCTGACCCATCCAGCCTTAACTTATCCAAATATCAAGAAAAGAGGTTAGAAGAAGTAAAGAAAGAAAGAGAAAAAGAGAAAATTTTAACTACTGCCTTGGGTCTCGTGTAGTTTCAGCTTTTATATGTCCTGACAGTAGGGTCATGACCACATGGGGACTTCATGGTATTGGTATTATTTGCTCTGGCCCTCTGTGGCCACCCCCCTTCAGGTGGGACCTCTGTGGGCCATTAGCCACTCTGGGGCTGGCCTGGGGCTCCAGGGCAGGGTGTGGGGCGATGCTCCCGCTGTGCCAGTGACTGACAGCTGTACCAAAGGTTCTCAAGGAGGCAGGGTTATGGGGGGACACAGCACAATTCCACCTTGGCAGAACCCAATCTGCCTTTTCCCCACGTACACAGAGTTGTTCTGAGCCAGTGAATTTCTTTCAGTCCCTCACACCCATGCTCAGGTAAGTTCCCAAAAATTATTCTTTCCAAATCCCATTCTTTTCCATTCATTGAGAACAAGCAGTTCTCACTTGACATAAGCTTTACAACAGCTGGACTGTCCACATTACTGCCCCACAGCCCAGGCAAACCTGCTGGCTCCCCTTAGCTTGCTTAGAAGGGATTTGCTCAACCGTTCCCTTTGCACAGCAAGGGTGCCAACAACCGTCATGCAGCAGTGTTTGACAGTGATTAGAGACGAGAAAACCAAGTACCAGATGCAGGAGCAGCTGCCATTTCTCCTCTTCAGGCTCATGTCAAGAGCTTGTCCTGGTGAGCAGCTGATGAGGATGAGAGAGGACGGTCTGTTGGCCAGATGTCTCCCTAGCCACCGGGACCAGCCCTTCAGAGCTCCTGGATGTGCAGTCTGTCGCAGAGATAGGGTGAGTGTGGTGCTCAATCCAAGTGCATTGAGGATAAAAAAGCGGTTGTTCTATCCCGAGTAATTATAAGGGAATATAGCAGAGTTAGGCACCAAGGTATTGGAAAGTGTTATGATAAGAAAAAAGCTCATGAAGAGGGTGGAGAAATTTTTACAATGTGGGATCAGATTAATGACCTGTACAACAGCTGCAGTAAAAACAGCAGCATACAGATGCTACAAAATTTGTAGAACACACTTCTTCAAATCATAACCAAAGCCTGTAATTTACTTGGATGTTTAAAAAAAAAAAAAAAAAAAAGAAAAAGAAAATTATATGTTCACTGACAAAGCCAGTTCTTGCAGACTGAAGCCTCCTTGGGCTTGGTGCAGGCAGCAGTTCCCAGTAGTATTTCTTACATAATAGCTGGATCTCCTATTAATTTTCAGATACCATTTGTAGATAATCAGAGAAGTACCAGATGCTGGAGAAACAACTTCCCTGACATAACAAGGAATTATATATCTCTTGCAATTAGATCATCATAAAATGAAAGGAAAACAGGCATCAGTCTGCCATTCCCACATCCAGTAGCATTTAAACAATGAGCGCAGTCTCTGTTACTTCTGCTGGCAGCCCTCCAGCAGCACTTTGAAAAGGCAGCGTGGCCACCCTGTAAATTGATAAACAATCTTGTAGAGCAACAGGCACGGGAACATTCAAGTCTTTGTTAAATTTTTACTTGAGTAGAGAATTAATTGGCATCTTTCTGTGCAGAACAAGCAGGGTCAACTGCTCCGTTTTCCAAAAGCAGATTATTTTAACCAGAATATGCAGTCCCTGGAGTTAATGGAATAAACCCTAGGATGTGGGTACTATGGGATGCAGAAATTGTTTGTTTTCTTAAAGAGTTCTGGGAGCAGAACAATCAAATTCAGTTGGCCAAAAAGACTAAATAATTGAGTCCTAGCTGTGTTGATGGCTTCAACACACAATTACTATCACTACAAAAGCAGACGTGTCATCCTCACACAGGATACTGATTTCCTAGAGTAACATGTGATCATTGGCTGTACCGTTCAGGACCAATCCCATACAGAGAGGTGATGATATTCTCACCTCTACTCTGGGCCAAGGAACAGAGAATGGCCTGAAATCTTTTGTACAAGGCTGCCAGTGCCCAGTAAGATGCAGATTGTTCTCTAGGGAGTGGGTAATATGCTTAGATACATGCATTCCACCTAATTATCTTCCTTCATCTAGTGCTCCAGCATGTTCTTGCATGCTATAGATCACACCAGGGCAAATCCAGCTCCTACTGGCACTCATACTCTGGTCAGCTGCAAGGAGGAAGCTTGTCTCTGTGGCTGACCAGAGGAGATATAGCACAATGAATAGATGTACCAAAGCAGAAGATGTACCCCATGCGTTCCTGCAAACCCCATGCAGGCAGCTAAAGCACTGAGCAAGTGGAGTGGCACTTCAACACATCAGCAAACACATCACCAACACCTTGACTTCTCTTGGCACAATCTCACTATCCTAAAAGAGAGCACAATGATAAATCAGTTAATTCAGGTAAGAAGATTTCTGTATTTACATTACAACCCTCTATCAAGCACAAGATTGACCACTAGTTCCTGCTTAGTGCAGAAATAACCTATACTTCTTGTCAGGGTAAATGAGTACCACTCTGAGGGCTCAGAATAGTTAACTAAAATTGGAAAGCATTTTTTGGGGTATTTTTTTATTTCACTGGCATCTGGACAAACAGCCAAGATACCAATAAACAAAATAGGTCAAAACTAATAGCTAGAAAACAAGTCTTGCAACACACTCTTTACTTACCTACCTCCCTCTGAGGAAACAATATGGTTAGCACAGTTGAGACATGAAAACAACACCCACAAAGAGTGGGACTCCTCAAAGCCAGCTCTGAAAGGTACTTTTCACAAGGGGACAGGCAGGAAGAGGGCATTTACACACAAGAAGAACATGCAGTATTTCCAACCCCACTCCTTTATAGGTGCTGCATCAGTGGATTTCCCTAAGTGCTCCACCACATGCAGCAATGTCCTGATACACAGATGGTAGCACTTCTGCTACTTTGATGGGAAAGTACCAACTTCGGGATGTCCTATGGCTCAGAGCAGACAAAGACATTCCATGTGTCCTTGTCATGGATCTCCCCAGCAAAGTTTCCCTCCCAGGGACCTTACAGGAAGATCTGGATGAGCCAAAGACAGAAAACCCACAGTCTAATAATTACAATGGACCAGGTTAGCTATATAGCACCCATAGATGAATGCTGTACATTTTTTAAGAATTAAGAGTTAATTAATGGCTCACAAGAATTTAGAGTGCCAAGTTCCATGAGCAAAGAATTCCAGCCACAAAGATCTTTGGTTGGTACAGAGCTTATTTTCAAAGGTCACTAGCAGCCACTACTAAGTGGTAGTCACACCACACTACTGAGATACACAGAGCTATTCCCAGGCATTACTTCCACAGACTTTCCAAGATTCACAGCCTGCAATGAAATAGTTGAGGTCCACCATGATCAAAGGAATTAGTCTTAGATTTATATAACTTGCTGAAATGTCTGAGACTTTCACAATATGAAGAACTGCCTTAATGGATTTCTACTAAGATACTAACTTATACAGGAACTGCTTTGGGGGGATGGGTGAGACAAAAGAAATGCTAAATGGGCTTCAAGCCCTTATATATTTTACTGCTGATAAAGGATTAATATTTTATTTGTACCAACCTTAGTAAGAAATGAAAATCATCTAAATCAACTCTGAAAAAGATGTAGAGAGTCAACAAAACTCCAGGAAAATAAACAACACTAGCAAGGAAAACGTCGGCAGGAATGAAAACTACTACACTGGAGTTGTATGAGCTCCAGGTCTTTTAGGACAACACTACTGCAAATCTCCACTGAGAATAAAAGAATTAAAGGCAAGTTCAAGTATAGTCGAAGAGCTCAGTGAAACCCCACCTAATGCACAAGGCCCAAGCTGTGAGGATATAGCCAACATGGCTAGGGATGGCTACAGACCAGTTTGGAAAATATTTTAATAAATGAGAAGGTCTACAAAATTGCCAAAAGGCAGAAGACCAGCAGAAGATCTGCAAACACAATGAAGGAGCTGGCTCTCTGGAGTTGTATTAGCTGTGCCTCCTGCAGTTAGTTATAACATCAATCACACATGAAAGCAGATGGTTTGCTACATATCAATGCGCTACACTTCTCTTTCACTGATTTTTTTCAGCTCCACCTGTGCATTTTTATTCAAAAGGGGACCTTATGGTCCCTGTGAGGTACTTTAAAAATAACTGTATATTTACAGTAGCAATTGAAACCAGGGTCATATGCTTACCTTCAAGAAAGCAGCTGAAAGTAATTGGGTACTATAGGATTTGAAATTATTTCCTCAGTACAGCATGGAGATATGCAATGAATAATTAAACAAAAATTGATTTCACATGGCCTTCCTGATTGCATTTGTTCTGCTACTGCTGCAAAACACAGGGTTCCTAACCAGAGGTCAAAGAGAGATGGGGTCACATGTGCCCTGACAGCATTGCCTCCATGCATCGTTTGCGTACTGGAGTAATGATCCTGTGTGCCTGCTCTGTTAAAGGCTGTTCAGCTCTCAATGAAGGATGGCCTAGGAAAGATGGTGCTGTCTCACTAGGAGACCCTCCTTTAATTTATCCTTGAAGTCTGCAGGGGCAGGTTTGAACACCTAGTTCAGCCCTTCCCCCAGGAGAGAAGTTTTCCTGGTACAGATTGTGGAGGACAGCCAACATCTAGCTAGCACCACTTCTCCAAACACTCTGAGAATTAAAGGCTCCTGTGAGTGACTGTTTTATTACTCCTTCTTCTGCTTGCCCTTCCCCTTCCTCCCTTGTACCTATTGGCCATACCCTATTTCAATCTCAGCAAAAAGCAAATTTACTTTAAGAAAAAAACCAATTGTCTGAAGAAACAAGACCAAAGTTGCTCATGTAACTTTGTGACCAAAGTGACTGAATTAGGGGCCAGCCTTGCTTCCCCCTTCTTCTTCCCCTCCCCGTAATATTTTCAGCACAAAAAAAATGAAAGACAAACCTGTATCTCCCCGGTACCAAGGGACGGTATGCAAGATCAGATGTCCCAGATACTTGGTCTCCCCACTGGGAATAAATTGCCGGAAGAGTTCAGCTCCTGCTTAGGTCAATAAATAAGAGAATATTTTTAAGTGCCTCACATTGATATTACTGGCCAGGATATGTCAGTGAGAGTGCTATTCTGGAAAGTTCAATATCTCTTTGTAAATCCTGCCTACTCATTTGAGGGCATAACTGAGGACACTGGAATAAACATGGCCCCTGACTCACTAATCCCACACCTTCAGCCTGAGATCTGGGCTTCTCTGGTCACGGACAATCTGGTACTCTACTTTCTACTTGATTTACACCTCCCTGGTACAGTAGGTTTGTGTTTCTAAGAGTTAATACAGGCTAAAAATGAAGATAAAACTGATTCCATCTAGGTGGCAACATTATAATTCTCTTTACTTTCGATTTTCTATCTCTTACACTGCTGATGGGTAATGAGATTTTCTTTTCATCATTATCCTCTGGGTTTATGCTTAAGAAGAGGGCTACACGCTGTGATTTACTAAGGTAGGAGGCAGGATTAGGTGGGTTATATAAGCAAGATGGCATAATCAATCATGAACAAAGTCTAAACTCATTCCAGTGTTGTAGGCCTGCCCTCTTCACTTCAGATTGAGGAGAAAAATTGCAGAGATCTGTACAATGACTTGAGAAGTGACTTTCAGGCACTGTCCCTTTCCATCTTGTCTGTTCATACCCCCAGATGCTGCCAGCAACTTTTGCTTCTGTTATCCAGCATGTCCATCAGTACCTCAATGTGTGCTCATGTGTTTCTCTCATGCAAGAATGAAAGAAAAGTAGTATAACATACACTTGCAGCCCCAGGTGATTAAGTCGGCTCCCGGTTCAGTGATCAGTAAACATGGACAGGGGTAAGGTGATGGTTTGCCCAGGAAGCACAGGGACAAGCACTGCCAGCCCTAAGCTCCCCCAAGGATAGCCATGGGGATGGCATATGGTGAGAAGTGGAGCTGGCTGGGTTTGCAGAGTTGCAGAGACATCTCCTCCAGAGATGTCAGGCCTCTATGGTGCTTCAGCTGTTTGCCTTAAGAAAGCTAGAAGATGCATTGCTTGGAATTGCTGCCCTTTTTCTACTTCCTGAGGTGGTTACAGCATGGAAAGGGAGAGAGGGAGAGGAGAGCGGCCCACCTGCATCCCCCACCACAGCTTACAGCTGTCCTGTCCATCCCTGTGTCCTGGGTAGTCACCCTGCACAAGCACCTGCAGAAGCGTGAGCTTCTGTGCGGAAAGCCACTCACCTGCTGTTATCTTCCTTACCACTGGATGGAATCTTTCTGCCCTCTTTCTTTATTCTGAGAGTGAAAAAGAAATTTTTCTTTCTAAGCTTGACAACCAGAGTGTTCACAGTAACAAAGTTAGGTACAGATTAATGGGCTTCCATTATCAGGACTAATGTCTGACTCCACAAAGCTATTTAGGTTTCTTATAATAAACACAAGGACCAGGCTTGCCCTTCATTTTCAAACTAAAATGTCTCTGAAGATCTAGATCTAAGTGGCCATATCAGGAAACCCATGAAACTAATTATACACAGACTGCTATCCAATGCATAGACTAATCAGCTAAAAAATTGGGATTGCTTTTTGCTAATGGCTGTCATTAATAATTATTTTGCTGTTATTTGTGATAATAGTTCAAACTCTTTTCCACCTGATAGGGTCCCTTTAAAAGTCCCTGTGCAATACTTGATACAAATACGGTGCATCAGTACTGCGCTTCTCCTCTAGTTGGTAAAACTGACATAAAAACAAGAAATCCTTTTTTTTTGCCTAAACTAGTTCACTGTGAGAAAATGTGCAAGAAGAATACCTAAAAATAATGAAATTTTAGAAGTATTATTGTTTCATATAGTCTACACTGTTACTGGTTTAGCAATACCTTTAAAGGTATAGATCCATTTTTAAGTATACTGGACCGGATAGTACACTGATGCAAATAATAATTTCAATGATTTTGTCAAAGCTGCTTTAACTTTTGTTAAGTGACAACCAGATCCAATAGTACCTGTACTCTATTTATAGCTTTACTCCAGAACACCACACTGTCCCTGACATAGTGGAATGACACCTTCCACAAAGGCAAGAAGTTAATTGACTTAATATTCTAAACAAGCAGTTGTTAAAATAAATGGAAGTCTCTTAACAAGAGTGAGTCAGATGGATTTGACTTCTGTGGGTGGGACTTAAATTATGCCCACTATGTTTAAGAAAATACAGTATTGTAATAATATTATTCATTGCATTCCAAGAGTTCCATCAAAGGTTTGACAATCCCAGGAAATGATGCACATCCTCACTTACAGTACTGCTAAACTGCTAAATATGTCTGGTCATAAACAGCCTGATCCTGTGAAATTTTGGCATCACCACTTAGTAGGAACTAACAATATCTTTGGCTGTCCCTTTCTCTAAGGGACAGTCATTGTGCTCAATCACAGGTTGCTGCCTTTAGCCCTCTCTAAAAAAGGGCAACTGGAATAAACCTCCAGCAAAACCCAGCAGCGTAAGTGCTGTACAATGAAGTGTTTGTGAGGGGTGGAAGGAAGGGGGTGAATAAGTGGCTATCCAGTGGGGAAAGCCAGGGATGGGAAGTGTATATCCCATGGAGGCCAGGAGTGCTGCTGGAGAGAGGGAGGTTGCAACGTGACAGTAAAAGTGGCGTCTCTCTGATTTCTACTCACCAGCTCGGTTACGAGTCAGAGCTCCCCGGCACCACACTGCCCTCTCACAGGGTGACAGGGTGCCACCTACCGCTCCTCCTGAGCGGCTGGCGGAAAGCCCCATCGGGAGAGAGAAATTCTGCATCTCCTTCAAATGGTGTGGCTAACTGATACTTAACGCGACAATTAGTTTTGAACTGATTTCATCGCAGTGAACAGAAAAGTTGTCTAAAAGGAGTTACTGCAGTAATTTATTTTTTTCCTTCTGGAGGTGCAGGACGCCACCGCTCAGTTATACCTCTCATTCACAGAAAAAGTTGCAGCCTTATTCTGAATCATAGGGTCTGTTTTAGAACCTGATGAAATACTTTTTTTTTTTTTTTTTTGGAAATCAGCTAAATGATGCTCAAAATTGAACTTTTCCCCTAATCCTATGTTTCCATTTTAGCAGTTAGGTGTGTAGCCAGGGTCCCGTGCCTGCTGGCACTCAATTCTGCTATTTAGATTCGCTGAACAGCTTGCTAAATCTCTTCCCTGTTGACAAATGTTTGCTCTCTGTATGTTTCCTGTCTATTTGAAGGCCTACTGATCACTTCTGCCTGAAAGACAACAAGTAGGAAACCAGCCAGCAGTCCGGGAGGCGACATCTCTCTTCCCAAAGCCTGGAGGAGCATCTCCTGGGATGCTTACACAGCCCTCTCCTCAAACCTAGCTCCACCATGCGGCTAATTGTGTTATTTGGCATCTTCCGCAGCTCTAGGCGTACAATAGCTGCTTGGTGCCTGCTTTGCAGGAGCTGTCCCAGGGAAGTTGGCTGGTGGGACTTTCCAGCTCCTCATCCTGATGCTCATTTGGGGAAGAGGCCCTATTCAAAGGGGATCTTGCATTGTTTCCCACAATTGCCTAAGTAACTAAAGCTTGAGAAAATATGGACAACTGTAGCTGGCATATAGAGTTTTTGCTTGCAATTAAAATTTTCAAGAATTACTAGCCAGTTTAGAATCAAATAAAAATCCACATTTTTCCTCTAAAAATTAGAAACTTGCTTTACTAAAATTAGTGTAGAAATCCCCACAAACTACTGCCCCAGGAAGTGTTCCCAGGGGCGAAGGGGTGGGGGGACATGTACAAGCTGGCTGACAGGAGTTTTCTCCTTTCCACAGGCAAGCCCAGGGATCCAGCTTGCTCCAGGGCCTCCTCAGGAACAGCTCCTCCAGGGAGTAAAATGCATAGCTTTGAGGAGTGGCACAAGAAGATTGTGTCCACCACAAAAAAACCCCAGCATTCAGAAGCCAGCAACTGCCATCTGATAAATTCACCTCAACCTTAAAATGGTTCCCTATCCATTCCTGAAGACCTTTTGGAAGGGTGGTCAGCAAGCAGAGAGAGCAGAATAATTGTTCGGATGAGCAGCAGTGCCCTCCAGGCCACCGCAGCACCAGTCTCTCATGTGAGCTAGTACATGGATGATGTGATAATAGGGAAGATGGTATCAAGGAAATACAAGGAAGTTGCAGGGCTAGAGATCATTTAACATATCCAACTTATTCTGGACAGGTTGGCTAAACATGAAGTATTTCTGCTGGAGAGGTGCAGTCTCAGTGCTGGATGTCATTTTTGTTAAAAAGGTACAAAATTTTATTTGAAGTCTCTTTACCACTTGTATTATAGACTTTCAGGCAGCCGGAAAGAAGTTAGTAGGCAAAAATAAATACCCTTATACTATATGCTTAGAATGTTAGTGGTCAGTGTACCTTAACACTTGAAACACAATGATTGTCATAAATCAGGTCACTCAGTCACAGTTTTAATGTCAAACTGAACAGGTCACTCCTGACTCCCCTTAACAGCTCAGTGTTATTACTAGCTACAAAATACATAATGTGCTCCCTCAGAAGAAATGTGGCTATTTTATTAAAACTTTGTAACATTTTCTTTTCACTAACCTGGGAAGATTGCATTAATAGGATCTACTTAGTTCTTTTGTAAATTTGGAAATTCACAGAACAGGTCCTCTAATTTCATACCACTTTCTCTTTCTTTTTGCCCCCATACTTGTTCAAAAGCAGCTTGGCAGAAAAGGCCCCAGAGGTCCCGGTGAGGACATAGTTGAACAGGAACCAGGAAAGTGCCCTTGCTGCAAAGAAGGCAAAGGGTATATCCTGAGCTGCACTAGGGAAAGTATTGCCAGCATGTTGTGGGAGGTGATCCTTCACCTCAGCTCATCGCTGGAGTGCTGTGTCCAGATCTGAGCTCCCCAGGACAAAAACAATACTTGAGAGATTCTAGCAAAAGACTGCACGAATAATGAAGGGATTGAAGTACCTCACATATGAGGCAAGGCCGAGAGGCTCGGACTGTCCAGCCTGGAGAAGAGGGGGGCCAGTGTGTATAAATTCCTAAAGGGAGAGTGTAGAGAAGATGGAGCTAGGCTCTTTTCAGTGGTGCCCAGAGACAGGACCCACAACAATGTAAGCAACCTGAAACACAAGTTGTTCCCTCTAAATATCAGGAAACACTTTTTCACTGTGAGAGGTGACTAAGCACTGGCACAGGTTGCCCAGGGAGGCTGTGGTCTCCATCCTTGGAAATATTCAAAAGCCATCTAGACATGGTCCTGGGCAACCCACTTTAAATGGCCCTGCCTGAGCAAGGTGAGGTTGGATGAGATGACCTTCAGAGGTCCCTCCCAACCACAGCTGTTCTGTGATTCTGTGAATTCTGTCTAATAAACAAATGGATACATGACCATCCTGTACAGGTATATCACAAGGATATATCCAGTGTAAAAAGCACACACAGACCATGAAGGACAACTAAGGAGTGGTAAGGATGAGGGCAGTTACCTGAGGGTACTCCACCTAAACAGGTCTATGGTAACACCAAGGTGTTAGGGGAAGAAGATAATTAAGATGTTGTTGCTTCCTGCAATAGCTGGCTAATTACGTTTGAAAGTTCAGATCCCTTCTGATTTCTGACATTGCATCATAGTTGCAACCCAGTCTGTCTTTTTAGCTGTGGGTCCACTGAAGAGACAATGGATCTTCCTTTCAGACACTACTCCAAAATTTGTCTTTCACCTCTCCGTCCCATGAGCTTTGCTTGGGTGATGTGTTCACACCATGGCAGTCTCACTGGTCTGCCATATAGAGCTGAGAGCATCAGGGACAGAGACCCCACAGCATGCAGAATGCTCCAGGGTTTGGGAGCCCTGAGACTGCAGCAGAGGGCATGTCAGAAGGTGCTCAACTCACTGAATTATTATTGGAAAGGTTACTTCCCTATTTTTAGGTACATTTACAGGTGTGAAGGTGCTTGGAGTTTTGGTTAGATTTTTCTTTCAGCATTTTAAATTCAAAGGACTAACAAACTTCAGGAGGAAAAAGCCTGACTGAAAAAAAATCCTAGTTTAAGTGCTAAAAATAATTTTTGAATGTAACCATAGAAGAACAAAATAAACCCAAACATCCTAGAAAAACCCCAAGGCACGTGATGATGGATCTAGAAAATAATGGCATTTCTGCTTAATTTTATGACCTGTGGGTAATCTCAGCAATTCAACAAAACTCAGTGCATAAAACCAAGGCCTCTTCTACTGCAGCCTCAATGGTGGCTGCATAAGCATGAGCACCGTAACATTAACAACTTCTCCACCTAGCTGCCTTCTTCCATAATGTCAACCTGAGCAGCTGCAAACAAGCACAAGTGCTATTTTGGGGGAAATATCAGAAATAATTTATTTCAACACACTTTTGAAAATACTGTTCTCAGGGTGTATTAAGTGGGGTGTAGTACTTTTAGTAGAGTGGATGCTTAGTTCTTGTTTCTGGTATAAAGATTGTTTAGTAGGCACTGAAAATACTCCAGCAGTATTATATATGATTAAGGGATTTTTTTTTAGTGGTGCCTTTATTAGCGAGTCCACTATGAACAATGTGTTTATTAGATAGCAAACAGCACTTCAGTTTGTACTGGACCATTTAGCTAGCAACTCACGGGTGACTCTACTAGGTGATCAGCTGGGGATTACTGCCTAGGGACTGTAATAACATAGCCCAGTTTGGGTGCAGTAAATCACTAATGTCCAAATTATGCTATCAACATAAAGTATTCGATAATAATACATAGCTAAATGGCTGTTTGGAAAAGCTGATGGTAGTGGTGCTGGCAGCAGATGTAATTCATGTGAGCTATACAGCAAATAATCTGAAGCCTGAAATGATTTCTTTAAAAGTTATGGCCAAGTTTTGTTCTTATTTTAGTCACTTGGATTATTGCCTGTTGTGCTTAGGACTTGACATTTGCTGAATGCATTTAAAGAATGCATTTAAAGAAACATACACAACTCTGAAAGTAGTTAATAGAAGAAATGGTCTGAAAGTGCCCCTGAGAGCTGCTGCCTCAGAGCAACTCACTCCTCTTTCCACTGAACTACATTTCTGTTTTTCGCTTTCTCTGAAGAAGAGCCATGCAACCAACACAGGGGATCAACAAACAGTTATGATAGACTCAGACTTACTGAAAAGATGAAATGAACTATCTAAAAATCTAAACAATCCAGTAGAATCATTTTTTCTCATCACCACCTCACCAAAACATTACCAAAAGTGAACATGGATTGTCTCCTGCCCTCTCAGGGTATTTCCAGACAAGCTTGATTGACTCACGTGTAGCAATCAGAGAGTATTACCATCTCTAGCTTTCCACTTTTCCTTTTTGGTCATGGTTACTACCTCACAACAGAGAGCAGAAACAATGCTTCAAACTGCATGGGAAATTATTGTAAAGAACCATCACTTTGGACTTTATGGGTATTTTGTGTGGTTGGGGTTTTTTTCCTAAAATGGATACCTCTGGGAAAGAAACAGCTTAGAGAGGAGGGGAAAGTATGAACAGACATTTTGGTATGAACATCTCTTGGTATGAACAGATGTTTTCTGGAGACACTGTTCTGCATCATGTTATTTAACTTCTCTTGGATCACAACTTGATGGCATGGTAAGTTGGATTTCAGAGACTCCTGTTCTTCCTAAATAAGAAAAAAGATAGGAAGGGAACACATTTTTCTAAGTTTGTTGATGTATAAGAGTGCTGGTACGCAATAAGAACAGTACCTCCATCTGTGGAGTCCAGCTGTATGGTACAAATTAGGAGGTAACACACAAATAACAAAATACCAATCAGTGATCCTATGTGACAGGCCTCAGAAAGGTTTGTCTTCCCAAGTACCTGTTAGGTGTGATGGAGCCCTGCTCTCCTGGAGATGGCTGCACACCTGCCTGCCCATGGGAAGCAGTGAATTCTTTCCTTGCTCGTGGGCGTGGCTTCTGCTTTCCCTATTAGATTGTCTGTAACTTAACCCATGAGTTTTCTGTATTACCTTTCCAATTCTCTCCCCAGTCCTGCTGGTTGGAGAGTGAGCGAGCGGTTGTGTGGGGCTTGGCTCCCAGCTGGGGCTAAACCATGACACCATTTAACTCCATTCCCTCTTCTCCTCTCGCTCTGTCACACACACAGTCCCATAGCAAAACCTTTCCATCCAATAAGTTCAAACCCATGTGTGCCTTTCACTTGAGCTTAACTTTGCTTGTACCTAGCCATCACCTATAGCTCTTCTAAGATGAAGGGCAGTGGTTGCACACAACACGTGTCACAGCAAGTTTGAGTGAAATCAGTAAGCCTGTTCAGGGTGATGAAAAGAACCACTACATGATGTGGTTCAGCTTAAGTTCAATGGGCTAAATTGGTTAGGCAGATCACCATCCCATAAATTAGAACACATAATTTTGGACGAGAAAAAGAATGTTGGCTATTTTTGCTAAGGAGTGCACTATTGGGTTTTTGTGAGAAACTGCAAGGTATGAACGTACTATATGCTGCTGTTAAAAGCTCCAAGGATCTTCTGTCTTCAGCCTGTGAATAAATGTGGTTGGTCATAGCATAGTGCTAGGATATTTGAAAAATGCTCATGGGAACTCTTGGAATAATTAAAGAATGGTGTCTCCATGACAGCATAACACCCATCCCATTTCTTGCCGAGGAAACATTACCGTTATATATTATGATTATTTCACATCCTGTTTCCTCAGAGCCCTAAGGAAGCCTTTTCTTCTTCAAGATATTCCATATTGCTGTTAATAACATCTTTCATTTCTACAGTGGGATGTGTTCCAGAGGATTCCACTCGATCTCCATGGAGCACAGTCAAAGTGTAACCATGACCTGGCATAGCAAGGGAAAAATTCCAGCCAAGACCATTACAACATTCCTCTAATCCTATACAAAAGGGTTGCTGCTACCCAGAAAGAACTGAAAGAGTCTGATTTCCTAGGGTTTTGTCCAAGATCTTCAGCTGCAGAGCCAGAACAGTTTAGTTGACCAGGAAGCTCTCAGACACTGATGCATGGTTCCTGGACAGTGAAATACTGTGAATCTGAAATGTGTGCTGGCAAATTTTATCTGATCCGATACCACCCATGTTTTGAAACTCAGTTTTGCCACAGATTAAGCTGGGGGGTGGGGGGGGATGTGTATTTACTTTACTAGATGGCAAACATCTTCAGTTCAAACATGAATAGTAGAACCAGTAGCAACTGAGTAATTTCTTCAAATGAGTTAGAAATCAAAAAAAAACCCCAAACCAACAATTAAACAACCAAAGATCCAAAGTAGAGGTTTGATAACTTTATTTCTAACATGACTTCTAGCATTTGTGATTCTTGGGGCTGTGCTGTGCAGGGCCAGGAGTTGGACTTTGATGATCCTTGTGGTCCTTTCCAATTCAGAATATTCTGTGGATCCTGCAATGTACTAAAACAAGAAAAAAGAAAGAAGAAGAAAAAGAGAAAATAGAACAGTTGTCTATATTCTGACTGAGTATACTCTCAAAAAAGATTTTTTTTTATGTATTAGACCAACCTTTTGCATTTACTTTGGCTAAAAACCAGAAGTCTCAAATTCTTCACTAGTGTGTGTTAACTCATCCCACTTACTTTTATTTATAGAATATCATGCTGTATTTCCAAACAGTGAAACTTGCAAGCAAAGACATACTGCATGTAAATAAAAAACCATACAACAGACATAACACACAACCTATTTGGATAGATACATATACAGCAGAATTTCAAAACTTAAAATTCCCTGAAAAGCAATGAGAAGGCCAGTACCAAATACAGAGACTTCAGACCACCACATTATTGAAACAATGAGCTAATCCGCCTACTTTATTTTCAGTTAATTTAATTTTTTTTGCATAATATATAAACACATGACAAAGCTGAATTGCAAATCAAAGCAATAATTGAAATTATGTTTTTACTGTCCTAAATCATGAAAACAAACTAATCAAATGTCAAAAATGACAAGGTTGGCTCCCAAATCTTTAGACTTTGAACATAAGACCCTCCTTTCTGCAAAACTGGCTGGTGATGGCAATTTATCCACTAATCCAGAAATTGTAACAAATTATTTTCCATTCCTATCAATTTTGTACCATCTTCACCTCAATTCCCAGTGATATTTCATCTATCCCTTCAGGTCAAATGACCCTCCCATCTTGATTTTTGAGAAAAACACTAATGGGTACATGAACGAAGGTAGCCTGATAAATATGGAGGGTGTCTGTATCATAGGGTTTGCTGAGATTAGTAGAAAATCAGAGTCCATGACCGCTTTTTTCTATATCCCTGTACAAAACCTAAATTCCTCACTCCTCCTTTCACCATGCACGGAGCACACAGAAGGGGCTTTATCTCATGCTCTCCTTTGACAGAACGGATTGACCACTCATGCTGGGTAGACTGGTTCTGGGAGTAGATATCCAACTGGACAGCACTGTCCTTCAGCCCTGGTTGGACTGGAAACCTCTGCAGACAGGAACTTCACGTACACGTAGGAAAACTCAAGACATATTTTCCAAAGCTGAGTGAAGTCCCAGATTTCTGTCTCCAATGAAAACAGCGCGCGGTGCACGTCCATCTCAAAAGGGGGTGAGAAAGGGCCAAGGCCACTCATCTATTACTACCCATCTTGAATTGTGTGAGGAGCTGTAAAGGCCAGCGCTGGGATGGATGTGAGATACACAGTCAGAGGATCAAACAAAGTACAGACAGCACATCAGAAGTGATGAGGGTTTCTCTCTGCATTCCTCTCTCACACCGCCACTTCTCTTCAGCTTGCCTGGCTCTTCTGTGCAACACGATCTGGGCAGCGTGAGTAGATGACAGCAACATCTCTGTGACTGGTAACAGAAACAGTGAACACCAAGCCTCTCTCTGCGTCTCTGAGCCCCAGGTGACCTAGCAAACATCTTAATTCAAAGACTCAGCAGTAACAAAAACATACAGTAGTTGTGCGTACTATGCCCTCCTTGCACCAAAACCTTACCTCTAGTTTTCTGCTAAGGCTGTCCCTTCTTAATCGCTTTGATGCCTTGCTCTAGGGTCATTCAAGATCTCGGTCAGAATGTACAGCACTCACAGTCATTTTATAACAGGACTTTCTTTAATCTCAATTTTCAAAGCACCTAATTCTTTTCTTTATATTATCCAGTGGAAGGTTTGGGGAGTTATTAACCTTAATGACTTTTAAGTCAGACTCATCTTAAACATTTCATCTCCATCCCTTAAGTATGTGCTTTCCAAACTATGTCTGTAGTCTTATTTCTTATTACACTTCCCTGCACCCTGCCTATGTACAGTCTTTTCATTCCTTCCCGTGATTCTTACATTCTGTCCCCACAGCCTGCTCTCACTTAAGTTCTTCTGAGTTGATCCTAAATTAATACTCCGTCAGCGATCATGGCAACTAATAAAGTCTCACAATTTTTGAGAGGCTAACGCTGACACATATTTTACTCTACTCAGGCTGCGACAGCTTCATTCTGAACACAAGGAGACAGTCAACCAACTCTGCGTAGGTGGGGTCGCTGCTTCCCCTTCCCCGTCGTTTGTTGCTATGGCAGGTGTGTTGCCCTGGGAGTTCCTCCGCGGGTTGGGCTCTCCCCAGCTCAGCTCTGAGCGCGGGCGGAGGAGCCGCCAGCAGACACAGTCTAGGCGCGCTGTGATGCAGCGCAAAAGCAGGGCCAGCAGCGGCGGCTGCACCGAACTGCTTTCCCGTTTGCCGCAGCCAGGACGTACGGCGACACGGCACCCTGCTTGGCCAGTGACGGGTCCTGCGAACGTGTAAGAACTAAAGCGCAGTGTCCACGGCCGACACCGACCCCGCGCCCTTGGGGCAGCCTTGCAATAGCACTGCTGCCTCCCCGTGCGGGGCCGGGCCCGCGCGGCCCCGTCACACACACCCCTGTGCTCACTGGGCCTCCTCCAGTGCGCATTCCGTCCAATTTAATTAAAATAATAATAATAATAATGCAAAAATAAATAAATAAAAAGGGTTGGCACTCGGCCTGCCCCCCGCGTCGCAATCGGATGACGTCATATGCAGCGCCCGCATCCCCCCGCCGCTCCTCTCCGCCACCAGAGGGCGCAGCCGCCCGCGGCGCGCGGCCCCGCCCCGCCTTCTCCCGCCCGCGCCCTCCCATTGGCTCCTGGCCGAGGGGCGGGGCCGACAAGTCACGTGCCCTCCCGCTCCCGTTCCGCCGTGCCCCTCCCTCGCGGGCGGTGCTGGAGGACCTATCCCACAATGCTCGCGGGGCGGGGCGGGGCGGGCCGGAGGCGTCTCTGTGGCCGCCCCTCCCGGCCGTGCCCTGGCTCTGCAGCGCCCCCGCGCGAGCGCCGCCGGCCCTGCCGCCCCGGCACCGCGCGCACATGTGGCGGCGCGGCGCGCGCTGAGCGCGCGGGGCCCCCAGAGCCGCGGGAGCCCCGAGGGGGCACACGGAGCGGGACCGGGACCGGGACACGGAGCGGGACACGGAGCGGGACTCGCCGGCCCGTGCGGGGCAGCGGCCGCGCCAGGGGTCGCCGCAGCGCCAGGTGAGCACCGGCGGTCGGGGCGGCCGGCTCCCTCGGGAGTTTCCGCGCGGCTAGGAGAGGCGCTCAGGGCCGCGAGCCGGGGCCGGGGCCGTCAGGAGGGGAGAGAAGGGGAGGGCAGGAGCGGCGAGGGCGCTGCCGTCCCGCTCCGGCCAGGCCTTGGCCCGCGCGGAGCTCGCCGGGCCGGGGCGCTCCCGCCGCTCCGTCGGGCTGGGCGGAGTTTGCTGCCGGCTCCGGCCGCGGCTGCCCCCTTCCATCCTCTCCCCGCCTCTCCGCTCCGCTCCTCTCGCCACCCGCGTCGTGGCGCCGGCCGGGAGGGAGCCCGGCCCGGCCCGGTGCTGCCGCTCGGCCCCCGCGGGTCCGCGTCCGGCTCCCGGCGCCCGGCGGAGCCAGAGGGGAACAAAGCGGGGCGGCAGCGGCGATCCGGGGCCCTCCGCGCCCACAGCTTTTGTGGAGCCGTCCGGGAGCAGCGGCAGCCCTGGAGCCCTGCCCGGGGACCCTGCGCGGCGCTGAACAAAGATACGGCCCGGCGAGGCACTGCCATCCCGCCGCTCCCGGACCGGCCTCCTGGAGCCGTAAACACCGGGAGCGTTTGCTGGACGAGCGGCTTCTGGAGTGCCCGGAGTTACCGGGGGCCTTGGAGTTGTGGAGGAAGTTGCACGGAGAGGCTCAGCTCAAAGCCCAGCTCTGCTTTTGTGCTGTTGTGGGATCGTGAGTGACTTAAACATCAGCAAAGTTGCGCGGAGTAGCGCTGGAGCCTGGAAGCAATGCAGTTACCGAGCCAGTGACATACTCCCCAGTACTTCTTCTGTTTTATAGTACATGATGTCCTAGTTTCTTTTTTTTTTTTCCCTTTGGTGAGTATTAAAGAATATTATTAGCCTGAGCCCCAAATGAAAGTCATCTTTGACAATCCATCTCCACCTTTATAACTTCGAAACAAAACAGTACTGTTAGGACTAAAATTGGTCCTCTCACAATGTTTTCATCCTTAGGAAGAATGAAATAACAGAAAGGCCAGGTAGTTACCGTGCGTTTAGTTTCTGTAACTAGGTGCTGTTGGCAGAGCCACTTATTTAGAATGTCAAGAGATGGTTAAGGCTGCACCCATCGAAGTAGTAATTATATAATGGGTGGAATGTTCCTGATTATTGAACAGCTATTTTAAGATTGTAATTTTATAGCTTTGGTAACCTTAAAGGGAAATCTAACTAACTTAGTGTCTGATGTTAAGTTTGTAGATCACTGATGTATTGTGGGGTTTTGATTTTCTTTTCAGTGGATCATAGTTTTAAATGTAATCTAACTTAGTTTTACTATGTAGGTATTCAGACTCCTACATGTGAGAGAGTCATTTTGTCAGGATTTCATTTGATCTTTGGAGAAATAAATGCTAGGTTTCTTAAATGAAATGACATGGTGACAAAAGTTAGCTATTATTTGGTTGATTATATGTGATAATCCATGTCTCTTGTTTTTTAACTGAAAAAGCTGTATTTAGAGATTGACAGTATTAAAAGAAAATGGATAGCATCCTCCTCAGAGACATGGAAAAGACTTGGAAGTTATCCCAAGTACATTTTTTCAAATCTTTCGTTTATCATTTCTAGGAATGCAGTGTTTGTTTTTCTGATTTCCTTAGATAAGATGAGAAACCTTGGAGGTGGGGGAAAGGCTAGGTAGACTTTTAGTCAGAATATTAAATCTTTTGAAGGTTTGCTTTTAGTAGTTTTACATTTTCTGATGTGTCAACTTCCAGAGTGACAAATGACACAAATAAGAGTGTCATTTTCTTTCATGTTTCACTTACCTTAAAGTCTGCTTATGAATGAGCAGAACGAACAACAGTTTTGTGGCCTGGGTGAGCAGCAGTGAGAGGAAATCTCTCTCTTCCAAATGGTCATGAAAGAGAATGTTTTTCAGACCTTTAATAGCAGTAAGCCTGGGTTCACTAGTTTACCTTGTATTGAGATTATCTTTACGATTGGGAACACTTATCCAGGTATACACTGAGTGTTTTGACCATGAATTTAAGATTCTCCAATACAGTGTGTTAAGGTTGTTGAGTTTGACCCAACAGGCAGATGTAAGTTTATCGTGTTCTCTGGTTAGTCAGCTGTAGCTTTTGAAACATCCAGATGATACAGAGTTTTTATGCTCTCAGCTGACTGTAGTTTGGTGCAGTTGTTGCATGACTTCTAGCCCCTGGTTTTATAAAACTTGTAGATTGTTCTGCTCCTCATATGTGATGGTTCTTCTCAGGTTACAAACATCTGTTGATTTTTGGTTTTATTTCCTGTTACGGGGATTTTATGCAGAATCTTCTCAGTTTTCCACTGTCTTGAGTACTAAAAAACCTGTGCAAAAGCTTTATATTACTTAAGTTTGCTTTATATGATAAAGGGTGATATTTCTTTCAATTAATGATGTATTTAAACATATATGATATTAATGAGGGTGAAAAAAGCACTGCTGATTAAAGTTTGATGGGCTGACTTGCCATACCTACACCAAAATTCCTGAAGCCTGGCCTTTTGTCAGTCCACTGTTCAGTGTTCAGAGGTTTTTTTGCCAGTGGTCTAAGGAAAAAAAAAGTCCTTCCAGTTAAAAGTTACAAAAACATGCTGAGCAGTTCCTGATGATGGCTAAACTTATTATTCAGTTTTGTCAAGCGTTGTTATTGGTTTGTATGAATGAATTCTGAAATAGTTACAGTTGATCTGCTAAACCATTTAAGACTGAGTAAACTTTATAAATCTCAGCATTTCCCAGTCTTTTTGCCTATTTTTGTTTCACGTGTCAGAGATCCAGTGTTAAGCATCTTCTGTAGTCATCAATGCCAGAGATATCTAATGTGCATATGCTTTGGAGCACTTCAAAACAAGGGCTAGTTCGTGGCTTTTCATGGCTTTACAGCAGTGTAGGCATGTTTTGTTTCATCTGTATGTACTAATCCACCTTGCCCTGAAGGGCAGTGAGCAGAGAGGATACGAGTGCAGTGACAGTGACATCATATCTGCCCTACTTGTTTGATGTCTTTTCACCCAACAGTTGAGGATAGGGTCGCAAGCCAAAAGCTGTAAACATCTGAGTTTTGGTTTTGAGAATTGCCTGATTTTGATACCCTGAGCTAGTTGAGAAGGATGATCCTCTTGTGTAGGAAGTTAGCTGCGGTCGTGAAATAACAAAGGGAGGGCTGTAGATGCTGAAAGGTGGAAGGTGAATGTACATCTGCCTTTCTGTTCCCTAAAGCTGCAGCTCTGCTGTCTTGAGCAGCTGTTCATCACTTCTACATCTGGGTCTGGTGGAGCACCAAAGGATACTGACTGCCTTGGAAGGCCTCTCAAAGGTTGAATGTACATAATCTGTACTTAAGTGATGCACACCAGATGCAACAAGTAGTTTTTCTCTGTTGGGAGCTTTTACAAAAAGAAAAAAAAGAAAGGGAAGTTGCCTTGTCTTGAAAGATTCAACTTTCCTTCATCTTATTTTTGTGGCACGTCAACTTTCCTGAAGGTTTTTAGTCGGAGAAACAAATTCAGTTTAACTAAATCTAGAAGTTGTCACTTCCTTAGGTAAGAAATTAGGAAATTGTCAAGTGACTTGGCAAAGGCTGATCAAAATACTGCATTTAATTTATTCAGGAAACAAATATATACACACAGTATATATAAATGCCCTGTAGGCACTTGTGCATCTGTGTCTTATATCTGCATGTGTGCTTAGATGAATATTTTCTCATCTTCATTTTTTTATTAGGGAGTTATGCTGTGTCACAAATTTATTTCAATGAAACAAAAGTATTACACTTTTTCCTCCGTGAGAAACACAGAATTTGAATTTTAACTCAAAAATACTCTCTTACAGCAAAACTTAAAAAAATAGCTTTTTAATTTCATAGTTTGTGGTATTTCTTCTGAACTTTCTGAGATTATTTCAGGTTTTCTGTGTGTGTAAATTTATATATATATAGAGAGAGAGAGAATTGGGAAGAAGTAGAAATACATCTTCCAGAAGTTGGTTTTTAAAGCTTAATAGTGTGGTAAAATTGCAGCATCTGATCAGTTTTTTCCAGTAGACACCAATAATAATGTCCGTCTTAATGCATTTTTTAGGAATTGGTGAGCTCCTGTTAAAATGCAATCTTTGTTCCTCTGTTGTTAGGTCAGTAAGTACTGCATAGCTGTGATCTGCCTTCACAGGTACTATCTGCGAGTAAACCCGAGTGATGCATTTAGTGATGTTTGGAACTTTTCCAAGATAGTATGAAATTGCTTGGAAACTTCTTACTACCTGGCTTTTGTTAGAGTGCCAGCAGTAATAAGGAATGTGAAATTCCATGGGATCAGTGTCCTGACAGAAGTCTTTGTATATGTCCATACCTTTAGATAGCAACAGAGGCCAAAACTGCAGCAATGAAGATTTCTGCCTTTCTTGGTGTGCTGCAGGAGAGTTATAGACACGTAAAACTGGGCTGTACTCAAAATTTGAGTTTTAAGGTAGAATCTGAAGATAGATGCATGGTCTTAATTGGCCTGCTCACTATCTAGAACAAATAGCTTTGGCGGGTCTGGACATAGGAGGGACAATCTTCTCTGCTTTCTATAGAGCTCCTGAATAAGCACTTCTTAAATGCAGTTTAACTTTTTTTTAAAGATTCTTAGTTTGTTAACTGTTACATAAGAGTTAGTGACCACTGTGGATGTGGATGGGTGTAACTAAAAGTAATTGGAAGTCCTATGAAACAGCTGAAGAAAATCAATCTATTAGGATTACCTTGAGCTCCTTGGAGCTTTGGTTTAGAGATGTTACCGAATAAAGATACCCATAACAGCGAAAGTAAAGTATATTCTTCTCTCTAAACCTATGCAACTGTGATTTTTAAGATGCTATTCCATCAGCCCAAGCAAGAAAGGTACCTTATGCAACTCTTGGATAAGCTAGTGGGTACCAGAGGTTATTTTGTGGTTGTTATTCTGACAAGAAACTTTGAACGATAATTTGAATGACAACAACTCATCATTGTAGGGAGCTTCTAGTACTGTTGATGTGGGAGGCCTAAGTTCTTTTTGAAGCTTTGCAATGACATAGAATAATCAATTGTAAATAAACCTAGGTTGGTTACTTAAGAATTCACAGTAAAGTACTGTTTTGTGCTAGATAATTTCTTGATGCGGTACACGTGGGGAAGCAAAATGGTAATTAGGATGATTTTCTATTAGACTCTCTTCACAAGTTGAAAGGAAAGGAAGTTAAGGTGATGGAGTTCAAGTTGTATTTTCAAGCTCAGATCTGACTTGTCTATCTGGTGTGATTAGTAGTTTGTGTTACCTTTTTTTGCATTGCTACTGGTGTTAAGGAGATCTTCTCTCACATACTTCTCTTCCATTCCTGGCCGTGTTTTTCCAGCTTTGTTTTAGTTGTCTTGAAAGCTGTCGCTGAATAAGGGCTGTGAAAGCATGATCAACAGCAATCGAAACTGCTCACTCCCCATCTGTGTACTACTTCTGAAATGACATCTGATGCGTTGTTATTCTACAGATATTGTTGGAGATTTTGTGCAAAATACAATTATGCTTAAAATTATTTTAGTTGTCACAAATCCTTTGCAAACTCTAGTTTTCCACAAATACAGCATTTCTTTTTGTCCAGGTTTTGTAAGAAGTTAGTGTAGGTCTTTGATCTGAACCTATGAAATACTGTTACTCAAAGACAGAAGAAGCTTGAGGGCTGTGTTTTTGACATCATACCTTTCATCTGGAGCTTTTTTTATTTTTTAAAGAGTATGCCTCAGAGAGGCAAAACATATTTTTAAATGACCATGTTGTTTTTATTTTATTTGGTTTTGACTCAATGACTGTATATTTTACATATAATCTCAAATTTCTTATGGAAATAAAATTTTTAAAATACTGAACATGTTATCTCACTAAAGTCTTGATTTGATGCTTAAAATGAAAGATCAGCATGCTTTTAATAGAGGACTCAAGTTTAGGGTATTTTGGTCAAGCCTGTGTGTAGTTTCTATCCAGTCTTCTGTAGTGCATTTTTTTCCATTCAAGTTAATTCATAAAATTATAGGGGAACTTATACATTACATAAATTTTGTTAGAGGAGTGTCCTTCAGTTTGGAGGAATTGAACATTCAGAAAGTAAAAAATAAGACTACTACCCAGGTTGTAGGTGAATGAAAAATTAGTGGTAGTCTGTAGTTGGACAACTGCATGCTGTTTTTATCTTTGCTGGATTCATCCCTTTTGTCTTTGGCTCAATATGCTTTTCTTACCACCTACCACTCTGTTTCTGTTGCCCCATTACTTTTTGCATCTTAAATGTGCTTCTTGCTGCTGCCCCGAGCTTTTCATCTGGGTTCAGTCTTATTTCATCAGTTTTGCCCATCATTTTTTGTCCACTGTTGAAAGGTCTTAGCTTTTCCGCTTCTGTCTTTGCAAGGTCTTTTGGTTTCTTTCCTGCATCCCTGGTGTTTAAGTCCAGCTATTTGGGTATGATTAGGATGGTATTAAGAAAAAGAAAGATAGTCTTTCTAGTTTCTTTAGCATCAGAGAGATGACTGTAACAAATCCTGCTGTGTTGCCATAGCACTGGCTGAAGTATGCTCATTCATCTTGTGGGAATGTTGCATGTGTGCTGTAGCAGTGGGAGAGGAAGTTAAAGTTACTCGTGTGTGCTAAACACAGATCAAGTTTATGGGGGAAAAATTAAATGCAATGACTAGCAAAGATTTATTAAGTAAATGCAGACTTTTTTTACCCCCCAGATCTGTGTCATGGCTGTAATGGGAAGGGTTATTTGTGTGGAAAGCATGTTCTTGATCTCAGTGACCCACTGCCAAATATCTGCTCTTTGGTGGAAAGCATGAAAATACTAGTGCTTCCAAGTGGCTAGAAAAAAGTATCTTTTTTTTTTTTTTTTAAACAGTTCTTGGAAATGGCTGAGCCATTTTTGCTGACTTTGGTATGTAATGCTATCCCTTCCAGCTGCAAAAGTATGCATGTGACTAAGGACCCTCAGCAGCGGAAGGCAAGGTCATGAGTTTATGCTGATTTGACTTAGTTGCTTCAACAGTGTGCACCATGACAATAGTATCTAATCCCTAATGAGTTCCTGTTGTTTATAAGTCTCAATTTCATCCAGTTCAGTCACAGACTACTTAGAAGGAACACCTAAGTGCTGAAATGTACGTTCTGTGAGAGAATATTATATACACGTTTTCATATTTCTTTGTATTGTGGTAATTACTACAGTATTTCAGTGGTTTATTATCAGTATACGAAATGATGTGACTTAGCCAGTGGCACATACATATGTTTTCTCCGCGGTGGTGGTTGTGGTGTGGTGGTTCTTCTGTTGGAAGTCGTATCATACACATACACAGGGGAAACAGCAGCACGCTGCATATTGCCTTCTACTGAAAATAATGTTTTGGAAAGCAAAATAAGGTGGGCTTTTAATTTCTACCAATTTACATTTTTTTCATCTTGTTTCAGTCTTCAGAAGGTTTTATTCATCCTGCCTTCTGTATATGAAGCTGTTTTTTCACTGGGGAATTAACTGTGGCTCCAATAAATGTTTCCTTCTTGTGGCTGTTGTGAACTCAACTGTGCACTTTTGTAAAGATTAGGTCTGGGATTGTCTTGTATAATTCAGAACATCTTTGGAAAGCAGCGTTAGCAGCAGCAGCCTTACTGAGGAGCTACCCTGCAAAACTGCCTTAGTTCCACATGTAGGGAATCTACAGGGCTTTGTCCTCACTGCTTTTGCATTGTCAAGAGCTGACAAAGTCTTGAGTAACCTAATTTGTCCTCTAGCACAGTGGGAAGGGGTTTTCTCACAAAGCTGAGAAATGTCACCAGGTGGGACACAAGCATAACTTTGTATTACAGGTTAGATTGATCAGCTACAAATATATACTTTGAATAAATGAAGCTGCACTGTGACAATTAACTCCCCAAAGTGCCTTTTTTTCCTACTCCTCCTTGCTGACTGTCATGTTTAGCTTTATCTAGCTCTGGTCTGCGAACTGAATTTTCTCTAACACAAGGCCATCTTGGTTGTCAGTAGTCACCCTAAACATACTGGTAGTATAGGTCCGTCATTTCACTATACTGTGGCAGGTAATGTCACACGGTTGGAGGAGTTAACCTCACAGCTGATGGCAGATACAGAAAATCCTGTAGGGGTAATTGATTTAGATTGACTTGGGGAGAAATCTGCTGATGTACAGTTTCTCATCACCCTTAAAAGGAGTTCAGAGGATATCCTAAACCTCTGCTGCCTATCCTAGCGGAATAAAGTGTTTTATGGTAGACAGTGCAGAAAGAGGAGAAATAAAATTTGCCTCCTGTAGTTAGTTACTTATGGGTGCCAGTAAAGTAACTAGTTCAGTGCCATATTCAGATTTTTCCTGTCTAAAAGCTGCTAACTGCTGTGCAAGCTTGTAATCAGTTTTCCTTAATTTCTTCATGAGCTTCTTCAGAAAATGGGGCTTTGTCTTGTGTGGTAGCATGGTGAGAACTGATGAATACAGGGAAACCTTCTTCAGTGTGTTTTTGACAGAGAGAATTAATATTCCTTCGATGCTTTAGCTGTTTTGGTCCAATATCACCATTTGTGGCTTGATGGAAACATCAGTCTTTATATGGATTGTCCCAGTAGTTATGAGGATGATGGGTAAAGTATTCTTCAGTTATTGTTAGTAATTGTAGAATACTAAAGAAACTTGGGCATCAGCATAAGTTGTCACGGCACTGATAAGTGAGGTGGTACTGCTGACATTGTTTGGTTACCTTTTTATATTGTGCAGTAAACAGAAGTGTTTTACATGATAGATTGTGTAGAGTTCAATCTGATTTGTAGCAGCACTTCCAACACACAGCATTCTGTAAAAGACAGGTGTGTTCCATCTACCCTCCTCTCCACCCTCCTTTCCTCTCTCCCCCCCCCAGTTTATAGAATATTCTCAAACATGTGAGGTCTTATTAAATGGCATCTTTCTTACTACCCTGATGTTTTGCCTGTGTCCTGCAGGTGGTCTTTTGTTAGACTTCAGTGAGGAGCACTGCCTACTTCCTTGACTTGAAAAGGTCTGTACAGAAGGTTTTGAGGCAGTTTATGTTTATAAGCTTTATACAGAAAGATTACCCTGTGTGTGTGTCCACTATATGGTTCTGAGTCTTCCTTGAAATTCGTCTCTTTGGATGGTGAGACATGTTACTAGATGATAGTTGCTGCATCTGAGCCACTGCACCAGTTCTCAAGCATATTGTGCCTGTCTTCCTTCCTTAGGAGGCAGCACGGTGTTGTATTGTGCACTTCTGTGAGTGCTGACTGGACATGAGTGTTGAGTGTCTGCAGCTGCTGTTCATCTTGTTATTGTTGAGGTGGCCACAAAAATGAAAGCACTGATTCCTGCAGGGACGTAGCTGTAGCCACAGCATCTGCAGTTGAAGTGTGCATGTCAGTGTCTTGCTGCTAGACTGTGGAAAAAGGAATCCTGAGGAGGATATCCACGGTGTTGCTTTGGGTGTGGTTTTTTTACCTTCTTTTTGTGTAGGGAGGGGGAAGAGCAACAGATGCAAGTGAACTGTTTAGGATGGTATAGTTCTAGCCACTTGGCTTTCATAGTTTTCTCCTGTGACTTTACCTTGTGTTTTCAGACCTGGCAGCTAATCTATGTGCAGCTGTGTCCTTGAAGGGAAAGTTTGACAACAAAGTCTTATCTGTTCTAGCACTGCCAAGAGGGGCAATCCCATTTTATGTCTTCCCTCCCCCATTCTGTCACTTGCAATGTCTTTGAACACCTGTGGCTCTTAGCTGAGTCTGCTGCTCACCCTCACTAGTGGTAAGAAACAGAGCTGCTTCTTTTGGTGGCTGCAAGCTGTTAGATTAGGTTAGCTCAGCTCTCTTGCGTAATTGCATCCTTCGAGAGCCTGGAAGGAGTCTTAAAATCAGCTGTGTGTCCTTGCCTAAATAGCACTGATTCTTTCCAAGACACTGGTCCTACATGAATAGGCTTAAACCACCTATAGAAAAAGATTTCTGTTTTTGTTCCCCAAAGCATAGCACTGGTCTTTTTCTTTCTCTTCATCTTTGTTTGTTCTGTGGCATTTGATTTGGGAATGCAGACAAGCTGCAACTTGAGCATATAAAGAACCTCTTTAAAAGTCCCCTTTTATGTGTGCCTGTTGGTTCTATTCTCACTAATGTTCTGGGCCATGAGATTTTACTACACAAAGGAGAAAATCCAGGATAAGTGCTTCCAGATCCTCACTTTAGCCTTCATTTATTGGCAGGCAGGCAACATTACTCAATTGTCACTTGAAGCAATGCTACCTTCCAGGCTCTTCTGACAAATCAAAAGTTTTTCTAACTAAAAAAAAAAAAAAAAAGTGTGAAGGTTCTTGATGTACTTTTGCGGATACCTAATAGCATCTCTTTTTTTCTATTCTTTTTCCTGGTGCATTTGTTGTGTTAGACATGTAGGTCAAAAGCTTTTCAAATGTTCAACTGCCATTGGAAATGCTGAGTTTCCTCAGCCCATCTCCAAGGTGGCACAGGACTTTTGGCAAAATTTTTCAAAATTTTCGTCAGCAGCTGGACATTTGCCCAGTAATGGTCCAGAGGTTATGGTGAGCGTATTTGAGGAACTCCAGAGGACGTTCTGTGTTCTGTCATTTATTATCAAAACAACAACAACAAAATATGTTTTTGTAAATGTGACTAGTTATTGAGATCTGTTTTCCTTAAAAAGATACTTGCTGAAGGAAGCAGCTTAAACCTCCTTCCCAGGTTTCTTCAAGACCATCAAAAGACATAGAGCAGAACAGAGTCCTGCCTGTTTTATTAAGCAAGTAAACTCTACATGCTGAATGTATGTCTGACTTTTTTTTCTATTTGATTGTTTCTTGAGTTATTAAAAAATCAGAGCACCACTAAAAGTCCCCCAAATTCTTTTTAAAGTAAAATATTTGAATAGAAAGAGAACAGTCAAAATAAGCTTACTACTATGAGCATTGGTGCAACATGCATCTAAGAAGCTGAAAGTTCGATTACAAATATTTCCTGAGTTAAGTCTGTTGCAGAAAGGAGTAGCCAGTCTTGCTTACTTGCATTTTGCATTTGCTCACTTGTTACACGTGTTTTGGATTTCCAGCCCCTTTCCAGTTGAACCGAGGTACTTCTGGGTAGATGGGTGTCTAGACTGTTACCGTGTTGGAGGACACTGTGTATTGAGTTGCATTTCATTTACAGAGTGTAAAGAATGTTTGTAAGGACTTCGTCTTACAGTCAGGCAAAATGGAGTCATAGTCTAATTTCATATGCCGCTTATAATTAGGCTACTATAATTTTTTTATCCAATTATTTTTCTATGTCTATTTAATTTTAAGATTCTAATGTAATAGATTCATTAAGAAGTTCAGAGACATGACTTTGAACAGACTAAGTCTTTTATTTCTGCATGTACCGTGAATTAGTGTTGAAATACATCTGTATTTTTAGGTTGTGAATTGTATGAAGTGGTTTGTGTTAATATAAAAGGTAAATCATACTTATACTTTTGTGATATAGGAAATTGTTTAGTGTGTAAATGGCACTTAGTTTCTGTATGGAGTTCTTTGAGTACTTCATGAAACTGTGTTCCTCGGATGGACAGTGACGAATCTATTACTGGAATCTACAGTTAACTCTGCTTAAGCACTTTTGTTGGCATGTGTTCCATGGAAACGAGAACAGGAATTTCCGTTGAAGAATAGCCTAGAAACTTAAATGTGTAACTCCTTTAAAAAACAGGGAGATGGGGTGGTGTTGTGTACCTGTGCTCATGTCCTTGTTTACTGTTCTTAATTCAATATACTAGAATACCCTTATCTTTATCTCAAATATGAAATGGAATAAGGTATTTCTCTTACACAGTAATTCCACTGAGAACTTACAAGCACTAAAAAAGTACCATCTTGGCTGTAGTGCTATGCTGTCTTTAGGCATTCTTAGAAAGTATTTTATTTGTAGAATTGGGAGGGGGCTGACTTTTTTTTTTTTTCCCTTTAGTCAGCCTTAACATAGTATAGCACTTTTTGCTGTCAAGTGCCTTGTATGTGTATGGCTCGGGATATTTTCTAATATTTCACATGAACTAGGTGTCACAACTAAAATGTGTTGGTCATGAGTCAGTGGAATCTGGCATAAGTACTCTGTGGATATTAGCATTTTTCAAATACATATTAACCTGATCGGATGTGATTAGCCATGGATGTGGACATAGATCTTTACGTGAGCCTATGCAATTTGGTAACTGGGAGAATAAATTTAAAAAAAAATCTTTTTCCATTGTTCTTCCTCCAGCCAAGACATGGCATACAGCTGGAATGACAAAGTCTGACCAATACTTCCAAATCTCTTTGAAGTTTAAAATAATCTAAATGAGTAGGTCACATTTTGGGACAAATAAGCATTTTGTTTTCTGTGCTGTCTGCTCTTCTTAAATTACCAGGTTCTCTTTTCCTAACTCTGTTTTTAATTTTATGAATTCAATGATAGTCCAGTGTCAGGTCTTCTGCTATTCTGATGACTGTGATGCCCCTTTTAAAGCAGTGCAGAAAATAGTGTTTCCAAAGTAAATTTGTTAAATGGTATGTAAATTTTGACGATACCTTTAACTTTATTTATAAAAATTTCAGTACTGTTAAATTCCTCTTCTGTGTTAAGTAAAATGCGTTGTTGAACTGACAAGTTGTGCTGTGCAAAGTGATCTGTGAAATGCATTAGCAGCGCTCAGAATCTGTTTAAATAATAGGTTTGTGAGAAGAATGGTGTAACACCACATAAGTGTTTTCAGTTGCTGCATGTCTTGGATTTAGTGATATTCTGTCAAAATTTTAGGATCTCTGTTTTCCTAATTATTGGAAGTGTGCCAGAATTTCTGGGATGTCTGTGTGTCTGGAAAGAGTACAATGGACTAAAAGGTTACGTTTTCTGGGGAAAAATGTATCTGAAGAGCTTCTACGTGTTCTGTTTCTGTAATCTGCTATAGTGAATTCAAGACCTCTGTTCTAATAAGCATGAATTCAATAGCTACTGCTTATTTTGGTATCTAAATTGTATCTATTTAAATCATTTTCTGTGGATGTATGCAGAGCGCGGAATTCTTGATCTTGTCTTTAAACTGCCTCAACTATGAGGTGCCTTGGGACTTCCAGGGTTGAGAGAGGTTTGAGTACAGATTGTGGAATTTTCTGCTCCTGTAAAGCATTGCTGAGGTTTTGTCAAGATGTAAAGCAGAAGGGATGTTCTTATGTTTTACATATAAAAGCGTGTCTACCACACACCACCCCATAATTTACACTTGCTGGGACCAAAGCCACTTCCTCATGCAAGTCGGAGTGAAAGCAACAGACGTCACCTTGACCTCCTAAGTTCGAATATGGTTTAGGTGGTCTTACCAGTCCGAATTTGATGCAGATTTTGTTTGTCGAAGGCATTAAATTTTGAAGTAGCAGTTTGGTTTTTGTTGGGTTCCATCTTGTCTAGCTTGCAGAGGTGGTGGTCTGGGCAGTGGTTTTGCTAACAGAACTTGCAGCTTACAGCATTTGCTGCAACTCGGTTTGTATTAGTATTAGTGCTAGTAATCAATCTACAGTTGATGTCATGTATCCTAATATCTTTTGAAGCCATTTTTTTTCTTCAAAATGGGGTAACAGTGTATGGGGAAAATCCCTCATAGCTAGGCTTCTGTTTCTTTGTCCCTTCACTTTCACCTACCCTCAGGTGACTTGATTCATATGCTCCCTTTGGAGGGATTAAAAAGTAATTTCTAATGGGAACATTGAAGCCATTTAGAATTCTAATTACAGATTTCTAATTAGTTTCACAGTTTTGACTGGTTTTTTAGTGAACTGTTGGTGTTTGAGGCATTGCTTTTCTCAGTATAAAGAAATAATCATTAAAATACTTCCTGCTGCTAAGATCAAGCAATAAATACTTGATTAAAAAGAAAGTTTGGGGAGGCAGATTCTGTCTCTTGCTCTTCTGGATATCGTGGTGGTAGAGGGAAAGTAGTGTATTTTATAAGTGAAATGGGGGGAAGTTTGAGGAGTGTGATGGCATTGAAGAGTAAGAATAAACCTCAGCCGTTTTGCTTCAGGTTTGAGTGCTTAATAGCAGATCTTGGTAATTTCCAATTTTTTTCAATCATCTGTAAAGTTTTAATTTGTTCTTATAAATAGTAATTTTAAAGCTTTATGTAGTTCAGAAGAGAACTGCTGGTCCCTTTAGGGTTGCTGAGTTGGAGCTTTAGGTGTGTGTGCCGTCTCTGCTGTGACTGCAGGACTTGGAAAAGCATGAGATTCTGTCTTCAGTATGGATAGTTTTTTTTCAACTGTTTCATTCTGTATGTGGTAAGTTAGTCTCCAGAGAACATATACCTGCTGTTTCTTATATGAGGTCAAATTCTTTCAACTTTGTTGGTGTGTATCACTAAGATGTACTCTATCCACCTTATCTAAAAGGTGTGTCCTCTGTTGCACCTGTGCTTGTGACCGGTTGCTTGTTTGATACAAATTTCCCCGCATTTTTTTTCTGAGATCAAATAGTTCAAATTGTTTCCTTCTTACTTTTGTAATACAATTGTAAGCTGCTTTCATTTTTCTCACTTGCCATCACTACAGTGATACTAGGTTTGTAAAGCAGTGTTGCAAGGGGTGATTTGCATAGCAACTTAGCAATAAATTTAATTTTTAAAAATAAAAGCAGTAGTAGTGGTCTTAAAGCATGGCAAAAACTTTGCACTTGTTGAACAAAAGCAAATTTTGAAGTTGGAAGCATCAGTTGATAGACAGCAGTAATGATACTCATAAATAGCAAACAGGTTGTAAATGATCTCTAACTTTTAATATCATGTGTTTCTGCTCTACAGAGGTATAACGAAATGGAAAGCACTCATTAAATTTTTTATTTTCAAGTTGTAATCTGAAGTAACTGTGTAAACTCTTTCTATGTTTCCCAGACTATATTTTATAAGATGAAGAACAGAAAGCAATGTATTCAAGATACTGAGGATCAGAAACATGAAGGCATGGAAGGTAAAGTCTGTGTGTGTGGAAATATTAAAGTATATTATTCAGGTTCAAGCTGTGAAGGTCAAATTTTACATTTGCACTCTCAATTATTATGCTGCTTGTTTGGAAAGAAGTTGTATAAACATAACCACTATCTCATAATATTTTTCATTGGCCTGTGGGGTCCCCATATAATTTCCTGTCTTTTCTCTTTTTTTTACTTACTGAATTCTAGTAGCAAAACAAAAATGGTGGTAATTGTTATTCAGAGAAAATAATTTAGAGTAAAATCCCTTGAAGAAGAGTTCATGCATTTTTCAATACATTCCATGTGTTCTGAAAACAATTCCTAACTTTAACAAAATCAGGCATATTGTACGTGATTAGGTAAATATTTGAGGATATTCATATTAAAATAATTCTGAGACAGAAAAACTAAAATTAAGGTAAACCATATGTATATAAGATAATGCATATAGAATATGCTGGTCTAATTTATTTCACGGAGAGAGTGCAAACACAGAAGGAGGAATAACTCAGGAAAATTGTCTGAGTGACTACATGGCCAATAGGAAAATTGTGATGCTTTCTTTATTGAAATAGCACTAGAACTAACTTTCTTGTGTTTTAATGGCAAAAACTAGCTTAGGTAGTCTATGACTACTGTGTAACTACCCATTGTGTAGCTTTTTTCACCTGAAATACATTCTTTCAACTGCTCCTCTGGCCAGCTTCTTCACTGCATTAGACCTGAAAACTTGCCTTGCTTGTAACTGCAGAAATATTGTATCTTTTTACTGCTTTATTGTTCAAATCTAGGACTTTTTTCCAAAAAATGTCAGAAATTCTAAGTGTGGCATTAATAATACCAGGTGAAGAAAACGAAGAAAGCTGTTCCTGTTCTACTTTGTACGATGGCAACACGTGTCCCATCTGTCTGAACTGCCTTCTAGAGCCAGAGATTGGTTTTCCTGAGAACTGCAGTCATACCTTCTGCATGACTTGTATTCTTAAATGGGCTGAGGTAAGACTGAGCACCAAGGTGTGTGTTTATTTTTCAGTGAAATCTATTGCATTTAATAGCTACAGATATTTTTAAAGGAAGTTACAGATTTTGACTTTCCACAGAAGCATTTCAGTGTCCAGTGTATAAATAGATTGTAGAAAACTTTCTCCTTGGTGCAATAAAGTATTTTCTTTCACTAGACAATCTGACTTACTAATGGTTACTAGAGATTAGGGATCAGTCAACAAATTGGTGTTGGCTGTTTGGAAGACCAGACGGTGTTATGTACATGCTGTAATATTGCAGTGTCATTAGCTTAATCTTACTTCGTGTTATCCCTTATGCTGTTTGTCATGCTGTCAGCTCTTAGGGCTGGGACCAATATGTGCTCATGTTAGTCTACAGGATAAGTCTGATAAAACCTTAGTTTTCAGCTCAAAGGCTTAGTGGCTATTCTGAATTAAAAAAATCATTTTAATTTTATCTGTTTGTTTTATGTCAATAACTCTGTAGATAGTTCTGGAACTTTAAAGAAAAATTACTAGTTGAACATATCCTTTATGATCTTGTTCTTTTTAGTCCCTTTTCCCTTTTATGCAATCATTGCATCAAGTCTGGTGTCTTTACTTTTCTGTTAATTTTTCAGTTGTCAGTGTAAACCACCAAATTAGTATTGCTTTTTACTGCGGGAGGTTTCTGCTTTTTGTCCTGTCTGCTTCTGTGCACTTGAATTGGTTGCTCATTTTAGTAGAGACCACTGCGTGGCTTCTTTGCAATATCTTTCTTTTGAAGTAAATTATGATTTTGGTTGCAATATATGCTTTAGAAGGTTGGTATCACTTGTATATATATATATGTAATATGCTTATTTATTGTGGGGTTTTTTTTTACTTGCTATATTTTTAACCTTATTTCTTGTGTTATTTGTTACTGAAGGCAGACAGTAATATAAATCACTTTCTGAGGAATTTTTATGAACTTCAGACTAGTGAAAAAAGGTTATTATATGAGACTTGCTTTAGATTCACAAACCAGATGATAAACAGTTTCCTGTTGCCTTATTTTGCAATTGATTCATTGCAGTAATTTTATTTATAAGGGAACAGGAACTTCTCATCCACAATTTTACCCTGACTTCCTTAATGTGTTGCTATAATGACAGCTGAGAGGCACTAAAAAGTGACATGTGCAGGGAAGCAGTACAGTGCATGGACAGCTTCCTGCTGGATTTGAGTGTGCTCACACTGTCATTAAGCCCAACGAGGAAGAGAAATTTTCTTGTTCTGAAGAGGCAGATTAATGATATGATATTTTTCTTGTCTTGTCAGTTTATTTTTTGTGGCCAGAAGTGCTATTCAAATAGAATAAAAGTGACTGCTCTTAGGAGTTGACAGGTAAAGTAGATGTGATGCCACAAAAATGGTGTGGGGGCGTTTCTAAATCTATGTAAGGTGGCTGCTGCTGCTTTTCGTTAGTGACGTCTGATAGGTAAAACCTGCCAGGCTTCCTCTTCTGAGGTTACTTGACAATTGGGCCTGTTGCATTCATGGAACTCCATTGCCTAATCTAGTAGTTTTAATTAAAAGTAAAGGGGCAAAAGAAGAGTTGCAAACTGGATAACAGATGTTCAGAAGCTTCAGCTGTGAGAAACAGATGAGGTTTTATAGATGGAAATTATAGTAACATAAGCACGTGGCTGTTTAAAACTTGCTGATGCCATGTGCTTTTTGTCTGCTATTAATATTTAGTAACTAAATGTTTGTGTTCTTTTTTGAGGAGTGTTGCGTGAGGTTTAGCTTTCTCTGGTGGTTCTTGGTTGATCATAACTAAATAATTGACAAGTAGTCAAATTTAAGTCAGTCTGAGTAATAAAGATATAAAAATTATCTGCTGTTTAAAAGTGTTTAAAATTCTGGTTAAAGATCAAGTACTTTTATTGGGTATAAATAAATTTGTTTTAGAAATACTGTTTTCCTGTCTAAGCACTGGAGAGTAACAAAATTGAGAATAAGATTATTGAATGAAATAAAAAAAAAAGAGGCTAATGTTCACATCAATCAACATGCTCTTTTGTATATCCACGGTTGTGCTCTGTACGCTTACAGGCTGTGTTCAAGGTAGGTGTTTCCTCTGTTTTTCTGTGTTGCATCTGGACTTCAAAGTATAACAGGAATATAAGAGAAGAAACTACTTCTTTAACTGTGGTTTTCAAATTGTACATAATCATAGTTCTTCTGAGAGTTTATGGCTTTTATATATAACTGTTTAGATTCTAATCAAAACCAGAGTAGTTTAGACAGATGGTAAGAGTTTGTTTACAGTTCTGCTCCCTCTTCAATCTACAGGAGATTTTCCACATTGCAACTGCAGTCAGGTGTCTGGTACCAGCATATCTTCTGTCTGCAAGCAGCAGCCATAACACTTTGAAGATCTTGCTTTTTAGGAAGTGAGAGAAAGAACGTAGATACACTTGCACTTACAAGCAATATATAAAAATGGTCCTTATTCCATGACGGGCTAAAAAGATATAAAAAATTTGTCATACAACAGGTCTACTGTGTTAGATACTGGTGGATAAATCTGAGCATTTAGTTTCAGAATTAAGTATCAATACAGTTCAGCGCTGTATTTTCTTTCCCTTTGAGGAAATGTGTCTCACTGCTAAAAGAAAAGTGAGGGGCAGACTGAGAATCCACACTAAGAAATTTGTTTTCTGATTAACTTTTTAAAATGCCCCTTGAATTGTTCTGCTCTCTTTGGCTATGTTTACTGTAGTTAATTGTGGCAGCTGAGAGTATTGCTGTGCACTGAACTCAGTTGCCTCTATTGTTAAACTTTCCTATGCTGTTAGACTGTCATCCTGTGTGCCTTTGGCCATGCTAACTGGTACTCTCCCACGCACTGCTGGGCAGCGCTGTGTTGGCAGACTGCTGGGGGCTGTTTTTGGTTAGGCTCCTGAAGGTTAACATAAATGTCCCTCAGCCTGGACCAGCTGTCAGCCACTTCTGTAAATGGACATGGTGTAATTTACTAGTGAAGACTTTCAAGCTCTAGGCTTTGTATTTTAGTGAGGCTGTGTCAGAAGATCATAAAGAGTAAAAGGCACTGAATCTGGAGCTGAGGTTATTGAGCATGCCCTTCAGTGGGAAAGTGGAAGGATAGTGTAAGTGAAGGGTTGCTTTCAGTATAAAGAACATGTACATGATAAAATTATTCTGCCCACATACTAGAGAGGAAGATTTGGCTATTTCTGTGTGCAGAAAAAAGAAGGGGAGGAGGAAACCAGTAACAAAATTCCCCTGTCTGGAGTCTTCAAAAACCATGGGTACAGTTGTTTTACACCAAGGGAAGTAATTACATTAATGTGTTTCTCTTGTCCATAGTATCACTAGTAGATTAAAACTAGTTGTGTTAAAACTAAATTTTTATCTGTTTTTTTTTTTAATAAACTTGTATTTTGATGGGTAAGCACATATGTCCTAGGTTATAATAATGGTTCTGAAAGGATTTCAGTAACGCTAATGCAAAGGGAAGTTAATTAGGCATCTATGGCAAACATGCACAAAGTAGCTAAAACCAGTTCATCTCAGAAAATTGCTTTAACAGCAGTAGTATCTTGCCTGTACTCATTAGATGAAAATTCTCTAGTTCTATTTTGTATTCTATTCAAAGAACACAATCTTAAAGTAGAGACAATAAACTTTTACTTTTCTGTAGGCTTTTTAACTTCCCTTCTGTTCTTCAGAGTGCTGAAAAATGTGCTGGAGATTTCTATCCTTGCTTCTCTGTTCTTATGAACCATCATGGGAGAAGAGTGTTAAAGTACAAATTCAGTGTGTTGTCTGCATTATTGCAATGTTTGTGTAAGAGACATTGGTTTCAGTGATCCTCACCTACCAAGCTTATTTCTCTCATGCTCTGGTCCTGGTTTCACTCACTCATTTTTCCTCATCTGGAGGGTTTGAAAATATGTGCAGCCATAAATTGTCCAAAGCACTGGAGCATATTCAGGTAAGCCCTATACAGTATCAGTGGTCGACTAAATGAAACTAAGGAGTTGGCACAAAGAGCTACCTTGCACTGAGTTTCTAGCAGATGTTATTAGATGATCTGTTCTTAGACTTCCATGTTCTGTTGTTAGGGTAGTCATTGCCTTTGTGCAAGTAGAAGGCCTGGATCATTGATGATGTGGAGTACACTGCTGCACATGTGTGTATTTTTCTGAGCATAAGGAGAGTTACAGAGTTACCTGCATGATAACTGGAATTCTTAGAGTGTATTCTTTTTGATCTGGATTCCTTCTGTCCTAAAGGATATAGGAAGGAAAAAGCTTACGTGGCAACAGTCTGCACAGTGATCTGCAGTACAGAGCACTGTGGGAAAGATTACATTAATGAACTAAACATACATAAATGAACCAAACCATTGTATTAGAAACACAACCTAAAAAACAAAAATAGCAATGGACAAAACTTTATTGTTCAAGTGTATCCAAGGTGATACATACACATACAGTGCATTTGAGAAGTGATGTACAGAAAAACTGTATTAACCAAATTCTTTCAGTGCACAAGTCTGTGTGAGTGTTTTTTAGTTTGGCACTACTGGAAGAAATGGAAGTCAATGTGTCAATGCAATGAGATGGAACTTGTCAACACTTTATGGCAATTTTGAATTGGAACTTAAGAACTGGCCAAGTGTGTGATGTAGGTAGAGAGAAGAGAGCTGTTTAGACTTATAACTAGGTAGTCTGCTGACAAGGTGTTAAGACAGTAATGTGTCCTTATGCACTCTGTATCTTTACTATCCATGAATGATATTCTGCCCCCTGCTCCCAAAACCCTCTTGTCAGAAATAGTGCTTTCCTAAAGCATAACTACCAAACCTTTAAATGTACTTGCTTTTTAAAAGTAGACTGGAAAAAAGTTATCTTGAGGTTTTTACATGCTTCTAGAAAACAGTGCATTTTCTTATGTCTTCTTCCTTTCATCAAAATGTGGAGAGGTGTTTGTCACTATATGTGGTATAGTGGTCTCCCTTTTCAATGAAGTTGGAGGTGGAATTGTGGGCATTTTACTCTTATTATGAGATAGAGTGAAATATACAGACATTGCTTTTACAACTTAAACCTCACCTTTAGTCCTGAATTTAGTTATGAGAATCTGATATTGTTTGTATTGTTTAACAGGTTATCTAATAAAAAAGCAGTAAGAGTGCAGGATCATGTTTCTTTTAGGATCAGCTTTTCAATACGGTAGTTGAAGAACAGACTTTATTATGGGCCACTTGAAGAAAAAAAAAATTAGGGGGTGGGAGTTACTGCAGCAACTTGAATTCTATGCTCGCATCTTTTTACCTCATAACATGGAGATGGATGAGATGGGGATACCTGCCAGAGTTATGTTACTGAAAATTCCCAGCTGGAATATACTAACTGCTTTTGCCTTCTTCACTTTGCTCCAAAAGCTGTTGAAAGTGATGCAGTTAAAGTAAGGGACAATCATTCCTTGAGTTTAGAGATCAGTTTTGTGGTGCTGTAGCAGTTACAGGACTACTGAAATTAAGTTATGCCTGTGGAGCTGAAGGAAGATTTATTTTTTTTCCCTAGAAAGCCATAAAACCCAAATAAAATACTTTGAAATTAGTTTTTTGAAAACTTAAAAACAAACACACACAAGCTCATGGATAGCTTTTCAGGAATTGCAGACTTTTATGAATGTTTAAGTATTTTATGAAGTGAATTTTCCAGTTATCACAGTATAGATGAAATCACTGTGATCAGTTTTAATATGAAAACTGAGTAGTTTCATATGGAGAGTAAACAATCAAAGACATTTTGAAGTGTGCTGACCTACTAGTCTATTTTTCTAAGAAAAGAACTGTTGGGAAGAAAAGCAAAGCAAGCCACAGATACCAGCTGTGAGGTTCTAAAAGTATTGATGATTATGATACATTAAATGTTCTGATTTTTAAAGCTATGCATGATGCTGTGGTTCTTCTAAGATTGTGACACATGTCACAACTTTTCTCTCTTGTGCATAATAAAAGTGATAGTTACTCCTTGAACTTGTTTCATCTCAGCATTTTTTTATTGTATTAAATATTTTCCCCATAAAGGACAGTGTACATTCAGTATTACTTAGGATGCTATCTAAAGAGAAGCCTCAGAAGAGAGGAATTGCTAATTTGCTTTTTATGAAGAAGGCTCAACATCTTTATTACTGAACCAGGTTCTCAAAAAAGATGAGAGATGAGTAAAAGGCCACCACTCCTCATAATTGCTTCTTGTAATAAATGTAGTTAACTTTTTTTACCTTTATTCCTTTCTGTAGCAGTACAGATCCGTCTTGCTGTTGGGAAAATGGGACAGGGAAGTTTGATTTGATTTTTTTTTTCCATTTAAAAGGCTGGGTTTTATTTGTTAGCAGACAGATGAGAGCTAATGCATGTTTAGACAGAAGTAATCTTTAGATTTCTGTGGGGTACCCGACAGTTGTACTCTGCTGAGGAGCCTGAGGGTGCACATGCAAGTGTCCTGAGTTTACTAGAATTTCTTTGTGATAATGTTGCGAACTTACAGATAATGCTCAGGCTATAAAAAGCAACTGAGTAGGAGAGGAAAGAGCAGGTGATGTTTCTGAATATATCTGAACCTAATGGTAGGTTTTGACTCTTCCAAAATGTCTCCTCCCTTTCCACTACTGTATATAACTGTATTTAGTTGTTAAACATTTGTCCAGAAAAACTGAACATTTTTCTGGTGGAGCAAAAACTTGTTATTTGGATTGCTGCTAGTAATGCTTAGTATTCTGTGATACTTCATTGCAATGAATAAACCTAAATTACTGTGTCTTAAACTTGGAAACATAACTTGACATTCATGTGTAAATTTGATGTAGAAAGAGATTGTATTCTTGGATAAACTTTTCAGCTAAGGTAAATCCTGAAATGAGAATAAAAATGGCTAAGCAAATTAACTTCCTCCTACTTATCTTTTACAGTCTAGTGTATCTAAAAATCAAAGTATGAACCTTGAAGCTTGCAGCTGATTCAGCAGCTACAGTGCATTGCATGTTATCAAGTACCCCAACTGAACAATACTGCACTGCTATGTTACTGTGAGTTAGCTTTACCTTGACTACAGGACAAAAACTGTCTTCAGATCTGAGTCCTTAGGGAAGTGTCTTAATAACCCAATATGCTTTTTTTTAGCCAGGGCCATGACACTACGAAGAGCAATGGTATTCCCCAAAAAGGAAAGCTTTTAGTTAGGGTAAAACGTTGGAGCATCAAAAGGATAGGTAATGGCTTTAACTTACATTCCTGTTCAACAGCTTGTTCATGAAACTACTCCTGGAGTCTTTTTTTTGTCTTGTGGGATGTTTGGTTTTGTTTGTTTTTTTTAAAATCAGTCTAATTTGGTTCTGTCTACTTCAATTGAAATCAGAAGCTCAGAAACTTCCTGACTGCTTGATGTTTAGGGACTGGTGGGTGAAAAAGAAGTTGAGCACTCTGAAATTGAGAAAAGAATAGAATTAACTGGAAAATTAGAAGCCTTGATGAAAAGACAAGACTGAAGTTCACCACTGATTTTCAGGGCAGAGTTCCTATTCACGTTTCTCATAGCTGCTTGTCTAATTCTAATACTGCATCTTGCTTGCATAAATAAAAATATGCTGAATAGCTCTCTGGGGTGCAGATGTGTGTCTCTTAAAGCCATACAGTTCATATACTGGTTCTTGTTCAGCAAGTGAATTAGGGCTGGAGTCTGGCTGTGTGTTTTAGTTTTCTCCTTTGTTTTAGAAGTGTTTTGAATTGAGCCTCTGAAGGCCAGTAGAATTAAGGTGGGTAAGGGGGCAATAAATAAAAAGGTGTAATAATGACAACAAAAACTAAGAAAGAACCACCCCCCACCAAACACATGTCTGGAATTAAAATGAATAAACAGTTCTCTCACAGGAAGAAATAATACCCAATATGGATTTTTCTGAAAGCTGATTCCCTACATGATCCAGTTTGGGTGGAGCTTCAGTTGAAGCTTCTCTGTTCCATGGTTAATAATGTTTTATTGTTCTCTGTGTTCGTTTGTTTTATCTGGTATAGTGTGGCCTCAATAAGAGGGCATTTAGGTGATAAGGGAATAACAGTAACCCTGTTTCCATCAAACTCTGTAGGGTAAAATAGCCTTCAGTTCCCTTTTCTTGCAAAGTGGTTTGTAAAACTGTAGTTGTACACATGGGGATCTGTTCTCTTGGCTGACTGCAAAAAAAGAGATGTGGTATGGTCAAATAGATAAGCAAGATATGAGGGAAGGTGTTGCCCTGCTTGTGTTTAACCTTACCAGTTTTGTGTTTTGGGGGATACACAACCCTACACACTTTCAGTTGAAAATAAAATTAAGAAAATGAACTTAAGAACAGTAAGAAATGAAGTCATGCTTTTCAGTGTGTTGTTAATGCTAATTTTATATTGAATCCAAAGCACTGTACCAGCTACGAAGAAAAAATTAATCCTGTCCCAGCCAAAATCAGGATACGTATTGGTATAAAATCAGTTACCTAAAAAGCATTAAAAAATGAAAAAATGTAGGTAACTTGATATAAAATGCAATTATTTTTTGAACACGACTTCAGTGTTACTTTCTTGTTTCCTTTAGATTTTTCCCCAAGGAGCAAGCTGCTTATATGGAACAAAATACTGCATGTGTGGATAATGTGTCCAAATGCATTCTTACTGTGAACAAGTTGTGATTTTGTGTGCTTCTGTGAGCTACTGTACTAGCAAATATAAGTATAGAAAAGTAAGACTTCTCTTAGTTACAAATTTTGTAACAACAGAAATAATTTTTCAGGTGGAGGCTTCATGTCCTATTGATCGCAGACCATTTCAAGCGGTGTGCAGGCTGGATGCATTAGACAAACAGATAAAGGTACGTTCCAGACTTATTTTCTTAAGTAACTTCAGTTTGTACAAATATCAGAGTTATGCTGAAGCCTTCTATTCATACATCTTGTGTTAAATAGGCTTTCATAACAAAATAAGTATTGTTTTAATGCTTCTGTTACATATTTGAAGCTAGGAATTATTCTTAACTATTTTTTTCAAAGCAAGTATTTATTGTAGTAAAAACAATCATAAAGCTGCTGTTGCTACTTTCTAGTATCTTTAAGCCTTCCTGATATATCCAAGAATAAAAGTATAGTAATTGGTCTCAAAGTGTTTTTTAAACTAGTTTTTGTAAGTGTATGCTATACCAATTATCATGCAATACTGCCTTTTTTTTTAGCTGAGATGAATCTTCTGTGTTCACAGCCTCCAGTTCCCAGATTAAATCACATGAAGGCAAGAAGAATCAATTAATGCTGAGCCTTGTTTGACCTAAATGTCTGAATTATTTTCAGCTTACAATTCTTCTGAGTAAAACTGATATGAAGAGTAGTTTTATCAAGTAGCAAAATAAAACTTCTAATAGATGATCTTGTAGAAAGATGCTGATAATTCTGTGTTCAATTTCGAAATTTCATGGTGAAATTATGGTTGTAAGTAGTTCATAAGCTGCTGGTTTTGCACTTTGTGATGTTTAGAAAACAGGCTTCCGCTACCCATTTCATGTGCTTCTCAAAGTTCAGGTAGCCACCTGTAAAGGCACCATCCTGGCAATCACAATCAGGTGCTCCTTCTCATAGAAAACCATGCTTGCATATTTTATCTTTGTTTCTAAAGAATCAAGGAAGCGGCTGAAATAGGGTAAACTGAAGTTTACGTTTGGAAGAGTGTAAAGGTTGTATCAAAACACAGTTTGAAAGGTTCTCTGTTCATAGAACTGCCGTGTTAACAGGTGAGCAGAGAACAAGGGTCCTGCTTTGGAAAAGAGGCAGTGGAGCAGTAAGGATATGTGGAATGTGTGCCCAGAACTGCAGAGAGCGGTCATCATCAGTGGCGCCGTCAAGACATTGGCAGCTTTCCTTTTGTGGTATTCAGAATTAGAACGCTAGGAACTTCAGAAGTTGTGTAAAAAGCCAAGTTTTGGGAATGAGGAAATACCAAGTATCTGATGCAAACAATTGCAATGTAGCCATTGAAGGAACTTCATAGTATGAAATAAAAATTGTATTGTTTTCTTAGAATTTTTAAGATGTGGGAAAAAACCCCAATATTGTATAAAATGCAGACGTTATTTTCCTCTAGAGGAAAACTTGATGTGTTTTAATTATGAGAAAGCATGTGAAGTTGAGTGGTAGTTCAGCATTTTCCCCGTGTGTTCTGAGCAACGTACTTAGTTTAAAAAACTTAGCTTACAGATTCTCGGTGAAAGATAGTGAATAGCTTTGGGACACTTGCCATGGTAGTCTGAATGGAATTTTTTGGTTTTGTGAAATTAGTATGCAACTCCAGGCATTGCCAATACAGTGTATCAAGATGTAGGGCTTTTTCCGTTTCATGAAAAACAAATGAAAAAAAGAATCTCCAAACCGTGAAATCAAAATAGTAAGATCTGAAATGGTTTGTAGTCCTTATGTCTGAGCTTGTTTTCTGTGTTGACTGTAAGAGTCTTTGAGTGAATTTAAAGCCCACGTGTAGTGAGATTTTAGGTTTGATTGACTTTATTATACAATACAGGTTCAGGTTAAAAAACAGCAAAGGAGCAAGGAAGAAGAAGAAACCTGTGCCTGCAATAAGGAAACTTACAGCCATATGAAGATGAGAAGTTTTGTGAGGTTGGTCATCCATGTAGTTTCAAGCATTTGAATTGGAATATTCAAAATGTATAAAATAACCTGTTTTAAAATGCACAGCCTTAAATTTTTTTAAGTTAGTTTTATTTTAAAATAGCTTAATTTTCATCATCGGTAGTTGAGCTTTACTGTTATCATAGCTGTAACTTCCACTTGAATACTTAAAATAGCAAGCAATAAGTAAAGGGCAATGTATTTCTTGCACTGAACTCTGTGAAAGTTGCATTTTTCAAGCAATTCTGACAAATTTCATGTTAATTTGAAATAATATTTTATGGCTAGATCACATTTTAACAATATAAGTATTTTTCTTTGATTATTTAAACAAACATCTTTTTCTTTCATGTTATCATAAGCCTTGCTGGCATTCTTCTATTGCTATAAAACATAGTTGTAGTCAAGAACTAATTTTATTTTAGTGGGTTTGAGAAGGAACAGTGGAAATAACATTTCTGTTGTGAGAAAGTTTATCTTATCACATTTGTTGCATTGTATAAGGGGAAACTCAGGATTACACAGGTAAATTTCACTAAATAGTGCTAATGTCAGTCTTTATTGGAATGGATGAAATATACAGAGTTCTTGAGATCGAATGTGAACCAGATTTCACTACAGAAAATAAAATAAATAAAATTCACTATTATGAATCATCATTGATTTTGATATTCTTAAAAGTATTTAGGGAAGCAGGTTATAATATCTTTCACATGTTGCCATGAAATCAAGCAAAATGGAGCATTCAGATTTAACACATGATATTAACTTTTATGTAAATAGATTTTCCTTTTTTTTTATCTGTAAGCTTTTTGAAGTACTGTAGCTTTAAATATGTGGAAGATGATATTCGTGATGCAAGTTCAGGTTTTAATAGCAGTTAGAACTTGGTTTATGTGCACAAAATAAAAATTTTGTAAAATTGTAGCAGATTTTGTCTGGGTGTTTGAAGTGTTAGCTTAAATATGCCCAGAAATAACTTTTGTAATGTCTTATGTTGATCTTGCAGAAGAGCTGTATGTCCAGACAGAGGACTGTTAACAGCAAAATTAAGTAAAGTTGTGAAGAAAAAATACAGTAAGTTGGTATTTGTCTTTCATTTGCTACAATTGCTGTGTTTTATTGAGGAACTCTAGAATTTCTTTTCTTGATGCACCAGTTTAATTTTTTTTTAATTGCTTACATTTGTATATAAACCACAAGTACCTAGTAATAGAAGCATGGAACTTTCAGAACAGAATTGCAGTATGTGAAACTCCTGTTCTTATTTTACTGGAAAACTGCCTCTTCAATTTCAGTCACAAGAGAAATGGATTTAGTTTCAGCCTCAAGTCATTTTCTGCATCAAGCAGTTGGGGAACAGCTAATGACTAGGCTTTATTCACAGGAAGCTTTTTGGTGAGAGTTCAGACACAAGCAGCACTTAGCTGTATTTTGGAGCTGCCATTTTGAGGGGCTTACTTAATAGGTGCTGTTTGCCAAGTCTGTTCCTAACTTAGGAAAGTAAGCAAATATCTGAAGAGATAAAAACTGCTTGATATCTAAAAAGCTATTGTGAAGGTGCATGCATTTTCACTTTACTCAGTTTGTGTGTAAACATTGTAAATGCACTTAAGATACACATTTTCATTAACCTCCCAATTTCATTGATGATTTGAACTAACAATCAAGAGCTAATATTCTGAAGTTAAGATCGAAGTTTTGTTCCTTATTCCACACAGGTAATATTTTGTATGACAAACGAAACAAGAAAGCTTCGTCCGGGAAGATAAATAAGGTTGGTTCTGATAATGAAACATTTGTAAATGTTTCCTTTCATTAAAGTATTTTTAAGACTAACTTTCTGCTTACTTTTAAGGTTAACTTCTCTTTGTTAATTTCAGTATGATTCAAACTTTGTTATTTTGTCTCTTTTTGTCTTGAAGTAATTAGAAAATAGTGTTAGGTTGTATGAGCTTCTTTTTCAGATTAAATTTAGTTTTGTGGAGGTAAATATTTTCATTTAGATTAGGATGTTACATTATAGGCATTAATATCTCAAATGGTACCTTATTGCAAAAAAAGTGCATAAACAAGAGGAGAACCATTAAAAACCTTCAGGAGGTGGTACGGGGCTCAATTATCCAAGAAATATTCAAAATTTAAAATAATTTAAAAGAAAGCACTGATGTACTAACAACTGCTTCATAAGGACATTTGTGGAACATCTGGATAGCTTTTTTATATGGAGGGAGAAATGTTAATGCTCCAAATTGATAGTATTCTTGAAATAAAACTAAAACCCAACAATTTTTTTTAGGCAAAACTTAAAATTTGCACACTGATTAAATCGGGCATGTTCCCAGCAAAAGCAGCTCTCTGTGCCAGAGGTTGATGCAGCATATGGAGGCACATATTTACATATATCCAATTATGAAGTTTATTTTTCTTTTTTCTGAATGAGAATTATGGGAAGAGTCTTAAGTTCCTGTTTTAAAATACCAATCATAGGGAATGAGCAGGAATGTTTTAGTCAGATTTGAGGTAGTTATGAACCCTTTAGGATCTGTGGCAGAAGTGGGTCAGTGTAGTTGTGTTTCAATCTGGTAGTCTGGGAAAAGTACGTGGAAGATTATTGTTCATTTGTTGTTGGGGTTTGATTTTTGGTTTTTCCCCTGCAGCCAGCCCAGTACACAGCAAATAGAGTTGACTGCACACATGCAAAAGGCAATGTGCCAGCACACAGCAGACAGAGTGGGTTCTGAGTGTTGTGCCTCTGTGGGAGGGCCCAGTAAACAGACACACCAGTCAATCTTCAATTTTGTAATTCCACCTGAAGGCAAAGGAGAATCGCAGCTACCCACGTTAGGTTTTCATGTTACTTGAAACAAAGCATTGGGCGAACTGCTGTGCAGGTCTCAAGATGCTAATGCTGTACTTACTGTGGGGCATTAGGTAGCAGAAATGGGAATTGTGCAGTACCAAAGATGAGGTTCATTTATGCACAATTTCTCTGTGGAGCATTAAAGATTTTGCTTGGAAAGCCTATATAAAATTCGTAAAGTTTTTCAGCAAAAGCAGATGTTGAAAATTTAGGGACTAAATAGAGAATTTGTTTTCTGTAACTGCAAATCTCAGCATATAACTATGGACCTGTTATGGTGCCTGCTTTTTATGAGCTAAAGTCTTGCTGACATAATTTAATTTCAGTGCATCTTCATGTATTTAATGTTAATTATTTTTATTTGGATGTCTTTAATTCATAATTTATTTCTTGTGTAGCCCAGAAGACAGACCTGCTGGAATGACTGCATCAGAACTAATTTCTTCAGCACACTTCTGGCCAGCGATAGCAGTGAAGAATCCTTTTTTAGCTGTAGAAATGACTGGTTAGTGTAAACTAGTGCTTCATATAAATTGGTGGGTTACTGTATTGTGGATTCTTTAGTTCCTTCTGCTCCTACCTCTATATATACTGCCTGGAAATATTTTGAAGATTGGCAGGGCTTATATTCATTAATAAAAAACAGTTAAAGGATACGCACAAACATTTTAAAGGGAGTACTGTTAAGGGCACACCCCAATTTCTGTCATGTATTCAGCACCAGAAGCACACATTTAAATGTTTTAATCTCACTGATTTAATTGGAGTTTTGGTTTTAATTCATGTTTAAATTCCTTGCTGAATTGAAGCCTTGGATAGGAAAGGCTTAACTTTGTTATTACAGTAGCAGTTATCAAAACAATTAACAATAAATATCCTGGTTTGTATCAGAAACAATATTCTTTGTTGCTGTTCCTTGATTCCAAGAGGAATACTTTCTAAAGTCTTTAAAATCCGTGAGGCGACTTTTACATTAAGCAAAATACTTAATACTTAATTAAGCCTAATACATACGTAGATGGAAGAAAAAAGAGCAGTCTGAAGAATATTATTTGGATTATATGGACTAATAATAAAAAAATACTATGTCTATATGCTTTTGACAGTTGGTAAAAGACAAACTTTTTGCCATGCATGCAACAGAATTAATTTGTCAAGGATGCGAAGTTTTTCTGTCCTTCAACTCCCTGAAGACACATTTCATCTCCTGTTTTCCATTCCATCTACTTCATTTATTTAGGATTTCTGTTATGTTTACTGTGACTGTTTTTTCTCTAAGCAATAACCATGTGTAGTTTAATCATGACTGTTGAAAATTCTAATACAGTTAAATTTAAACAGTCATTGATAGAACCAATTACTGAAATACAAAATCCTCATAGTACAAAGTTACTTTTTGTAACTTTTTGTATGAATTTTGTCTTTCAGTACAGAACTCACAGAAGTCAATGCAGGGATCAGACAGAAGAGACAAGAACTGGAATTGTCCTGTTCATCTGTGATTGCTAGAGCTGAAAGGTGTGTGTTTTGGATTCATAGTGCAAAGGATCTTAGTACTATAACTTTAGAGTTTGATTAAATTGCTTTTTAGATAGAACGTCATTTTCATAAAACTAAATAGTGTTTGCTAAATTTTTGTGTATTTGCCAGTTAGCATTTTTACGTCAATAAGATTGTCTTCTGCATGTCTTAATACTTTGATTTTTCTACTCATAACAAGCATAGTAACTCCACTAACTTGTGCAGCTTAATATGTCACTTTTTCACATAAATGTGAGTTTGAGTATATTTTCTATTTAGAAGTTAATGTTCAATGTGCTTTTTACATTATTTCTAATCAGACTGTGCTTGCTTTAACATCAGTCTGATCCTGATTTCCCACACCATCCTGGACCCTCCTTTCATGTGTTGGTTCCATCACTTCTTTCTCTAATCACTTATAAACAAATGCATCTAGACAGAGCTAACAGGAGTTCTACCAAGTGAAACAGAGAACACCAAACAATTTTTTTTGTCAGAAAGCAGATGTATGTTAAAACATGCCCTAAGGATGTTTTCATGAATATAAAGCAGAAGCATGAAAATAACTGATTTTAACACAGTAAGAAGTTGGTTCTGTCTATGATTTAATTTCACTACATATCTCTTTAGTCTTTTTGGCATAAAAATAAAGACTAAGGACAAAATAGCAAGTAAAGAGTTTTTAAAATTATAATTAAGAATTTAAATAATAAATTTAGATATTTTACATGTACTTTTGCTTAGGGAAAGTTTCATTCCAACTCAGTGATGACTTAAGAATTGTAGATCTATAATTAAACCCTGCTTTCACCCAAGATTTGCTGAGGGAGTCTGAATAAGTATGTATTTATTTTGTTTGTATTAAGAAAATAAAAGCCTTTACTAAATTGTCATATGGACTATTTCTCATTTTTCTGCAGAAAAGGCGACTGTTCTGCTGAAGTTCTAAATCAGTGTTCAGAATTTCATTTCCAGTAGTATAACCTACTACTTTGGAGTAGACTATTACTGTTCTGTCTTTGGTTTTGAAGAAAGTAAAATGTATATTGCTTGAACATAACATATGTTGTTCAAACAGTTTTACTAGATTAGGCAGTAATGGGAGCCTGAAGTTAAATATGAGAAGGAAAGTTTTGTTCACTATCAGCTTTGTGTTTCTTTCCAAATGTGATAAAGTTGGAAGTAGTGTGGTTGCCTAATGTTTTGGTTTTGTGTATTGTTTCCAAAACTTCTTGCAAACAACTAAAACAATGAATGTTACTGCTTTCACTTTTCCAGAGTTCCTTTAATGTCATACGGAGCTGAAGCCGAGACCTTTCTTCTCACTTCTACAGCAGTGGCAGGGACAATTCTTCCAACAAATATCAGGCCTTTGGAAAACTTTGGTAAACTTTTTTTTTTGTAAGTTTTATTTATAGCTCATGTGGAGTATCATTAAAATATGATTCTCAGAAATTAAACAGAGTATATAGTTACATTTAATGGGGAAAAAAAAAATCTATTCTGGTGCAATTTGGTACTGTTTCGAAACCAGCTAGTTAATTTCTGAAATTGGAGTACAGAACATGAACCATCCACCCCAAAACTGGTGTAACTTCTTCACAGAGTAGAAGAGTAAAGTATGAAACTTAAATCCATTTCTAATTTCAACACCTTATTTTCTTTTGTGCTTTTCTTTCTTCTTTTCCCATTGTTCAAGGATAAATCTCATTTTGATGCATTATGAATGGCTTGATATTTTCAATGGCATATAGTGCAGTGTGAGGAATAAACCATTTCCTACAGAGAAGAACATTAGGAAACAGTGAAGTGTTTGGATCTATTTCAGTATGCCTACAAGCTCTACAAGGCAAAAGCTTACAGAAGCACTAGAGCTCTGAGATCTGTCTGGAAAGCAGCAGGAGACAAAACATGGAAGCAGCTGCCTTACTCCAGTTTCTTTAACAGCCTCTCTCTCCATACTCGGCAAGAATGTAGTTCCTCTTCCAACAGGCTGCACAAGTTCAGAGAAGTGGAAGCAATGTGAAGCTATTTTTTAAGGCTAGAGTCAATACTGTCTTTGAATTGGGATTTACACCACTTTCAATGGACTAGTAAGCAAAGACATAGGACAGATTTGGGTCCCTTGGCTTACAAAAACTGTGCGGAAGTAAATTGCTGGAAGGACTTAAATGGTAAAAGGATCATGAAAATGTTGCTTTATTCATTCATATTTTTCATTCTTTTTAAAGGTACATATTTCACCTCCACATTTCCCAGTGAAAAATGGATAGATTGCTTCCTCAGACCTCTGACGTTTGGCAGTGCAGTGTAACTGATCCTTAACCACTTTGCATCTAGTAGTATACTTCTTGACTTTCCTTCACCTTTTTCTTCTTATATAGTCAGGCTTTTTTGTTAGAATGCACCAGAAGTGTTAACAATTTATATTTAGATCAGAATTTTCTCAGTTGTCTTGATTAGAACCTTGGTACTTGTACTGTGGACAAAGATTGAATTTTAAGATTGAATCTTAAAACATTGCAGTAGTTGACACTAGAGTTTTACATCATACTCAGGTTTGACTTTAAGACTTCCTACAGATTAAGGAGCATGCACGAAATAAGAGTCTTGAAATTTCCTAGTGAAACTAAGGGATAGTGGATATGAAGATGTCTCTTGAGGTTTTGGTCACATTCTGTTGACTGAGTGCTCTTTCCCCTTTCAGTTTTTATATAGCATCTGAGTAAAAGACTGATATGGCAAGGAGAACCTAACCTGAATACTGAGATGCATGGCAAATATATATATATATATATACTGGAGAAGGAAGCAAAGCCTTCTCTTACAGGAATTATGAGAGATGAAGGAAACGGGACAATAACTTTCTGAAAAGATGGAGAACAGGAGGATGAAGGAAATAGATGCTTACAGAAAAAAGATGCAGACTGGTTCTTGTGCTTCTTATTATATTATGCATGAAAGATCACAGCATAAGCATTTAATTTTTTTCACACTCCTCTCATCTCTTGGTCACACCTGAAGTGTACAGTTTTGCACCAGAGTAATAGATGACAGGTGCTTCCAGGGTTGTGCAAGGATGCATTCAGGTATCAGTGGTGGTCATTTAACTGTACTGCCTGAATTGTCCCTGCAGCTGCTGCAGTTTTTGTAGTTTCTTACCATCAAATAGTCTTTTTCATTAATTTGACCTGAAAATGCATTAGTGAATCTACAAATACCATTATGATTTAGGCTGACAAAATGCAGTTCTTCTGTGTGATTAAAATATTTTTGAGAAGTCAGTGAGCTGAAATACCTTGTGTTTGGTCTTAGTCCAAAGCTTATGAAGCTTGTCTGATAAAATTTAACAAGTAGTAAGGAATCCTAAAAAGGCAGTTGTGCTTCTTAAGTAGACTTGGAAAGTGCTAGATAAATAACTTGCCTTTTAGTTCTCAGGATTCCCACATTCCTCTTGTATTCCATTGGGCTTTTTTTATTATTGCAAGACAATTGCTCCCCCCTTGAAGAAAATCATCACAGATATTGAAAATTTGCAATGATGTGTAACATCTGACTTGGTTTCCTGGCTATTATAGTATATAATGTTTGAAGATGTGGTTAGTCTGAGACAGCCAGCTGTCGCTGAGTAAGTGTTGATTAACTACCATGAAGTCACTTTGTCACAAAATGATTGGTGAGACTGTTACAGTAGGTACCTGAAGTAGGGTCAGTCACCTGAAAATCCTTTGGAAGTTCTTCACCATCATGTTATTTTCTTTTAAATACATAGTACCGTCTATGCAATTGGTGCTGTTGGTTTTCATTAACCTAAAGTGGTAATTTGATCAGCAGACATGCTAAAACCAAATCCACTGTTACTGGGCTTTTTTTCCCTTGTTATTGTGTCTTTGCTAGGAAGGTCAGAGGATGTGATTATATTCCTGTGCTCTTTTAAAGGCTAGCAAGGTTGTTGTGGAGTTCGTTTACTGAGGTTATTGTTTGCATTTAATAAAGTGATACTTTTTTAATTCTGCTAATGAAGTAGTAAGTGGCAGAAAGCAGCTTTTTTGCTGTTACTTACTTTTCTTATTCTTAGCTTTTATATAATCTGTTTCTGAAGCAAAAACTTGGAAATAATGTTAGAAAGAGAGAATCACATTATGATGTGATAAATTCATTGCAAAATCCATACTAATTAATCTTTCTTAGCAAGTTTCCACTATTTATGTATGAAATTGAAACTATTAAAAAAATTCATTTAAATACCACATTCTTGATGCTTCCTGAAATCTACACAGAATGTGAAACATTAATGGACATCTCAAGAAATTAATTCTGGAATATTACATTCAAGTATAATTACTTATTTTTCATTAATCTTTAATTCCTGAGCTGTCCACCATAAGCTTTCCATAGGTATCAACAGTATGGTCTTCTCTTTGCAGTGAATATAACCCTTGGCATCCCTACAAAGACTTTTGTCAAATTGTAAATGGCATGAAATAAATTAGTGCAGTATCAACAAAAGAACTGCTATGCTGCTTGCTAGGTGTGATTTAGTCATTCTTGGTACAGCTTTAGTTTTTTTGGGGCACTGTAGGCTGCCTCAAAACTTGCACGCCTTATGCAGTTCCTTAGGTTCTGCAGGCACTTTAGGTGCCTTGTGGCAGAGTTTAAGTCCAGTTTCCCATATAACTGGTAAATAAGTTTGCACTGTCTGAAATTGGATTTTGTAGAGAGGTGTGCTGCCCTTGATGTTCTGGTCAACTGCTTCCCATGTGACCGTCCACTGATAGCCGTGGAATAATGTCCCTTTCTGTTGTGTTGAGCTTCACTGCCAACAGGCTTGTGTTACAGAATGACAGGAACTGCCATATGCTAACAATGTTGGGTGGTTAATTCATTACTTTTTCTAACAAATTACATGCTATTTTTGAACAGCAGTATCTATAACAGTTTCACTGTGAATGCCATTACTGTCCGTGTAGTTGACACTGCTCCTGAAATGTGTGTTTAGTTGACTTAAGTGTCACTTTGTTAACTTGTTTCTGTTCTTTAAAACAACCAGAGTGCATTTAAAGAAAAAAAAAAAGGGGAAAAAAAACAAACTGTGGCAGTATTTCATACTAAATCTTAAACTTTATTATTTTGAGGATATCTGTTAATCTGCAGAAGACCCTTTTATATTCTTAACTGTGTTTGGATAAATGGTTATTATCAAACTTTAACGTGTTCTGCTTTTAATAGAATCTTTAGGCAAAGGATATGCTGTTGCTTGTACCCAAGAAGGAGAAGAGAAAAAGGAGACTTCTGGTTCATCTGGCACTAGAGGAAGTAGGAGGAAATCAGTTAATACCACTCCTACAAGAAGGTCTGCACGAAACACCAAAAATGAGACTCTGAGTCAATCTCGGAGCTCACCTCGATCAAGCAGTTCTGCTTGCAGCGCCCCTGACGGCAGTAACTCCTCCCTAAATAAAACGCTTTCAGAACCAGAGAAGGCTCCTCCAAAACGCAAGTCTAAAAGAGCAGCTAAACAACAAACACCTGCGGTGAAAAAGAAACTGAGAAGTTCTGCACGTTCTGAAAAATCACCCAGTGGCTCGGTGGAAGGTGGTGATGTTGCTGAGTCGGAAGCAGTTCTAACATTAGGTAAAGACCATCCGTCAGATAATGAAAGCAGTAACACAAGCCTTCCACAGAAGAATAATGGGGAGACAGAATCTGCTAATGGATTGGAAGGCTGTAGTGAACATGCAGAAATTGAGGAAACTACAGGAGACTGCAACAAAGATGAAGATGCTTCAGGCAATGTGGATGTAAGTTTTTCTGTCCAAGAACCTCCAATACTAACTTTAGGAAGTGAAAGTCAGGAACTTGAAGTAGAAGGTGTTACTGAAAGAAATGTAGATCTTACTGTTCAGGACACTTGTGAAAATTCTCTTGAACAAACAGAAACAGTAGCTAGTCCCAAAGATGATGTATGTGACTGTACAACCTTTGAAAAAGTAAATCAGACATCATGTAGTCCTCAAAATGAATCAATGGAAAATGTAGAAACTTTGACAAAAGTAGATCAACCCATAGCTAGTCCAGAAAATGAATCATTGGAAGATCCAGAACCTTTGGGAAAAGATCAGTCGTCAGAGAGCCCCGGAAGAGAATTGTCTGGTCATCCCAAAGTCATGGAAATAGATAATTCTGAGACTGAATTAAAACCAGTAGTAGACTGTGCAAGTCCGAAGACTCTTCAAGATGAAGAACTGGATCCGTTAATACACAGTATTTCTGTGGACAGTACATCAGAACAACCCTTAAAAGAGAATGCCATTTCAGAAAGTAAAGAGGGTGGAACTTCAGAATCACCCCAGGTAAAAGCTGAACATAAACATTTTGGTGAAGATAACAATGAAATGATACCAATGGATTGTGACTCATTTTGCAGTGACCAGAATGAACCTCGGATTGAGCAGCTACCACCAGCTGAAAGTACAGAGCAAGGAGAAGTGAATTCCCTACAGTGTGATGTGGGAAACGGTGCATCAATTTCTGATGGAAAAGATGAAACTATTCCACAAGAAAGAGAGTGCCAGCCAGAACTCCAAAAAGAGAAAAAGACTCGAAATAGAAGATCGAGGTTCCACTCTCCATCAACAACTTGGTCTCCCTCTGGGAGAGAGGGCAGGAAATCTCAATCACCATCCCCTAAGAGGGATGTGAACAGAGACAGGAGCTCACGATCACCCAAGAAGGAAACTGTGAGGGAGGGAAGGAGATCCTTATCTTGTTCTCCAAAGAGAGAAACAATCAGAGATGAGAAAAACCCACCATCTCGATCTCCCAAAAGGGAAACTGTCAGGGAAAGCGGGAGATCATCTTCTCGGTCAAGAACTAAGGATTCGTCTCCAAGGCAAAAATCTAGGTCTCGAAGCAGTGATAGAGATTGTCAAAGGAGAGATCATGACAGAGAAAGAAGAAATAGAAGGTGGTCTAGGTCACGGTCTAGGTCAAGATCACGATCTAGGACAAGAAATAAAGGTTCTTCATTCTCTAGGAACGAGAGGGAAAGTCATTCACCTCGATGGAAAGAGAGGTGGACAAATGACAACTGGAGGAGTCCCAGAGGAAATGATCGATACAGGAGAAATGATCAAGAGAAACAGAGTGAAAATCTTAAAAAAGAGAAGGACAGTACAGAAAAAAGCAATGATGATCAGTGTTCTTCAGACAAGCAGAGGAATGATTGTCCAGACTGGGTAATGGAAAGAATAAACTCTGGTCCTGAAGTCAGGAACAGAGAGAAAGAGAAACCACATTGGGAAGACAGCAGGCATGATAATTCAGGACACTCTTGGAATAAAAACTTTGGTTCCGGTTGGATTCCAAATCGAGGGAGAGGTCAGCGTGGACGAGGTGGGCGTGGGCGAGGTGGTTTCATGTATGGAGACCAGAGTGAAAATCACTGGCAAAACAGGAAACCTCTCTCAGGGAACTCAGATGGTCCTGGGAACGAAGCTTCAAGGTTCTCAGAACATCAGCCCTACAAGCGTAAGAACGAACAAGATTATTCGTTCGAAACGCCTGCTGACAGATCTGGGTGGACATCTGCATCCAGCTGGGCTGTAAGAAAGACTTTACCTGCTGATGTGCAGAATTATTACTCGAGAAGGGGACGCAATTCATCAAGCCCACAGTCTGCATGGGGAATGAGACAGGAAGAGGAGACACCTGAACAAGGTATTAATGGTTTTGAGGTGTAGTAACTTGGTCACAGCTGCAGTAGCTTAGCCAAATCCTAGTCACATGGTCTTGTCTCAAGCTGATTAGTTTTTCAAAACTATTTGGGGTGAATCCATAGTCTTTTTGCAATATGGAGGGGTTAAGGTGTGGATTTGGGGGATTTCTTGTGTTTTGATGGCTTTTTGATTTATTTTAAAGTCTAGGTTTAAGGGCTATGCATCTGAAGAGTGCTGCTCAGGTAAATGGATTTGGCTGAAGAGAAAGCATTTCCTCTTCATGGTTACTTTCAGTATCTGTGCAACTTTTAAAAAGGGTAATTATTTCCAAGAAGACTTGAATTTGCCTGTGCAAACCCACGTGGCAGATTTTAGAGATGACAAATCTCTGTGTTGATGTTTATCTTGCTCCTTGATAAGCATGGTCCTCTTTAAATGCTTTAAAAAAATTTTAAAAATCTAGGGAAATTTATGATGCAAACCCAGTTCTTTTACTCTACTTTAGCATTGAAATTCCTCTAAAGCTTTGATAGAAATCTAAAGTTTTCAAGGGTTTTTTATAACTAAAAGGTACCTTTCTAGAAATCAACTTTTTGGTAGAAAGTGAGTTAACTGTAGATGAGGTAGATTTTTGAATAGCTAAGAAGTCATCCACAGGTTATTAATGCCCTGATACATTAATCATCTGTAAAGACAGATGTGAATGTAGTTTAAAAACTATAAAATCAATTTCTGAAGACAACCACACTTGCACTTTCCCTTGTTTTGCCTTTCATTTTTGTCCATTTGCATCCCATATGCCAGCAGTTTTCCCCTTCAGAGACAACTGCATCTGTGGCTTAGTTTTGAGGCAATGTTGTGAACTTTCAGTCTGCTGCAGGGAAAACTTATCAAACCTGTAATTGAAAGCATTTTGTGATTTATAGAGTTTTTCATATAGTTCAGGAACAATCATGCTGATATTTGCTTTTGGAACCTGAATTCAGCTGAGAATAGTAAACAGTCTTTCATAACTGGATTAAGACAGGCTGGGTTGGCATCATGACATGGTTCTGAATGACCTGGTCCTCCTGAGGAACCTGCTTTTGCTGACCCTGCTTGAGCAGGGGATTGGGCGATCTTGATGGGTCCTTTCCAACCTCAGTGATTCTGTTATCCCATGATCTTTAAAAATGAGGATTTGGGCTGATGCATAAGTCCCTGTGAATTAGATGACAGGGTTCGTCAAGGAAGGGATTCTCAGGAAAGGACATCTGAATTATAGCCCAACAGTCATTTCTCCAAACTAATTTCTCGACTTCTGGAAGGCGTGATGCTTGTTATCTGGATTTTAACTTTTTGACTTGCGTTGAAGAGAGAATGGGATACTAAAGTAATTTATTTAAGAAGTGCCAACCCAAGAAGTTATTTTTACTTCTAGGCTTTGCCTATAGTACCATTACAGGGCTTTTGAACAAGTTTTTCTGAATATGAACATCTCTTAAATTGGTTGAGGATGTTTTTTTGTTTAGTGGGAAAAATCCCAGCGGAGTATTTCTGTAATTACCAGAACTGCACAGTGAGTGTGTGTGAATCAGCAAAGGAGAGCAGAGAATTGCCTATGTGATAATGTATGACTAACCTTCTGCAATTGCAGAAGCTGGATAAATTATGTTGTCTTCCTGCTCTTTGGTGAAAAATTGCCATTTCAACGTGATGAAATAATTTATGGGAACAAGCAGAGAAAACAGAAATTCAAAATGCAGGCTGCCATAGTAACCTGAACTTTTTAAACTTGGAAACTAGCATTTGGCTCCATGACATGTGTGGTGATGAGTGCTGTGTAATAATGTAATATCTTGAAAAGACCCAGAGTATATGAAGCTTTTTAATGAAGAGTTTGGACACCTGGCTCCCGTTTTGCTTTATGAAGTACAGAATTTCTACTTCATATACTGTTTGTTTTTTCTTTTGATAGATCCAAACCCCAAAGACCAAGGCAACCAGCAAAGTGATGGTTCTCAGTTAGCAATAAATATGATGCAGCAACAAATGAATGTAATGCCACAAGTGAATGCACAGCACCAACCTATGAATATCTTCCCGTATCCAGTGGGTGTCCATCCTCCCTTGATGAATATGCAACGAAATCCTTTCAACATCCACCCTCCAATGCCCATGCATCTCCCTGCTGGAGTGCCTCTCATACAGGTAGCTGCTCCCACAGATATTTCTCAGGGATTACCTCCGCCTCCACCTCCACCCCCACCATCTCAGCAAGTCAGCTACATTGCTTCACAGCAAGATGGAAAACAATTGCAGGTATGCTTTGAGAGAAACCAGGATGGCAAGAGCAGTAGTGAAATACTATCAGTTAAGGGTTTCTTATTTGAATACAACAGTGTAGATAAATTTATATTTGCAGTTTCTTTCTCTCTTGCCTGTTTTCTTCCACCGCATACCAAATTTGAAGTGGAAGTGTCTGTGAGCATATGGTTTGTTTTGGGACTGTAGCTTTTAAATAATAACACACACCACCATAACTGGGTTTCTGTGGTAACGAGGTGTTTCAGCTGGTAATGGAACACTGAAAATTCATCAGTTTTGTCCATTACCTGTTTCTTCTTAGAAGTGCCGTGTTTCCAAAACTAGATTTTCCCCTTCCAAACCTGATTTTTAAGCATTAGGAAATTCTTGAATCCCCTTTCAGCAGCATGTAGGAAGTGACCTAAACTTCTGTGTTACAGTTCTCATCCCATGGGGTCTATCAGCAGAGGAAAGTTACCAAGTACTGCATGGCAGCCATTTGTTTCACACTCCCATTCTCCAGCTGTCAGTCTCAGCTGCTTTCCCACACACACATTTTCTATTCTGTTTCATCTTTTCAGCCTTTTTGTTAATGATTTCCAAGTCATCTTCGGTGTTTTTTACTTCCCCCCTCTTGCCTGATTCCCCTGGGTTTGCATGCCCTGTTTGAGACTGAACTCCCACTTTGTATCTCCAGTTTCAGAAACGTTCTGCCATGCTTGGGGCAGATCAGACCACTTTTTCATGCCTTTCAAGATATCTTAAAACCACCTTTGTGTATGTATCCTCCTGTATCCAGTCGTTACATATTAAGAGCTTTTATATCAGGGAAAGGAGTATGAATAACTTGGAGGAGAATGCATGGCCTTGTGAGAAGATGTAACACCGCACTTGTGATAAGTAAAGGGCTCTTCAGGGATTGACTGGGGTTTGTGCTTTTCTCTTGTTGCTGCCTGTCCTAACCTAAAACGCTTTCCTCTGCATTCCAGGTTGAAAAAGTGATATTCTAGAACAAATGATTTCTAACCCTCTGTTTTCATGCATCATCTCTAAAGATTTGAAGTGAACTGATGAATGGCCTGCATTGTTCTCACTTTGCACTGCTGTTATCTGTTCATATTCATTGACTTAGAACAAGGCGAGTTAAATGCTGTCAGAAATAGAATGGGGTTACAGGCCATATGAAATACTTTATTACACTGCAAGGTAAACCAGCAAGGTACTGCTGGAGCTGAAACACTGGTAGATTGATTGTTAATTTGACTACTGCCTGCTCTCTGTAATTAAAATGTTTTCATTTTAAAATTGGAAATCCAGTAGGTTTAACCTCCAGAAGTGTAAGAAGTCAGAACGTGGGCTACAAACCTCTGAAATTAGTATCTAGTGCAGCAATAAATATGTTTCTATAAAGATTGTGTATGGCTGCAAAACAGTTACTTGTTGTAAAGCCCTCTTATGTTTGTTGCTCTTAAACTGCTTTTGTTGAATGGTTTTGAGAGCTGCTGCTGCTTTTTTCTCTGAGTTTTCATTCAACAAGTCCTCAGTGGTAGCACAATAGAAATAACTGAATACAGCAGGACTCCACCTGTCCTTCCTGTTGAAAGAAAAACTAAGAGAATGCACTGGCGAGCATTTAGCATGCTGATTATAACAGCTCCATTTGTGCTTTCCAAAAAGCTCAAATTCCTGTTTCTTTATTTTCCCTCTGGATAAATGCAGATGTATAAAAAGTAACGGTTGCAAAAAAGCGGCATTTAGTGTGGCCTGCCAGAAACATGTTGGGAGTATGTGTTCTGGGCTTTTATTAAAAATGGCCTCTATCTGAAGTCTGAGAGCTTCTTAATTTCCCAGTTCCTATGTATCTGCAATGCCTGCAGGAATGCAAGGGTGGTTTCAGGTATCTTTTTGCCTGTGTGTGTCAGTGCTGATTTTTAAAAAAAATGTTAATCTGATTTACAAAACAGGTCTGTGATAAGTAGAGAGATTCTGCAAACTTCCTTCCCCCCTGCTGTGGTGACACCCTCCACGCCTGTTTGCAGGGTACTTTATCACTGGGATCAGAGCAAGTATCTGGCAGCCACAGTGGTGACATGGAGGAGGCTTCACTTCTCAAGCTCTTCCCTGTTTGTTTTTTTTTCCCCTTTGAGTAGCTCTGATGTAATGTGTGTGTAGCTTCCATAATAATGGACAGTGTGGAAATTTAGGTAATGAACCGAAGCATGTGGTATTCGTGCTCTTCCTGTAGTAGTTGAGACTCCTAGAAAGGCACATTGACATATGGAAGAATAACATAGTAACTACTGCTAACTTTTTAAAACAGGGTATTCCAAATGCTGCTCATGTAAGTAATAACATGAGTGTTCCAGCCTTGCCTGCTCCAGCAGCAGTCCTGGGAAACGTGGGAACAGTTCAGGGACCAAGTTCGGGTAATGCAACATCGTCGGGTCACATCAAGAGCTCTAGTGCAACTGTAAAACTGGGAGAAAACAAAGCAAGTGTAACAGTGGAAGCCAGTGCTGATAGCTCGAAGAAGGACCAGGCAAGTTCAAAGCTCTGCATATATTTATATATACACTGTTCTATAGTTATATTACAGTATATAAACTTTAATATTTTTACATACAAAATTATATCAAAATTATGTCTAAATTTTGATATACTACAAAATAGCAAGTTATGACAATAACCCTTTGGTGTAATATACTCGATACCATCGTGTGTGTAATGCTTTCGTGGTGTCTGTAGGACACTGACTGACAAGCTGACTCCTTGTAATGTAGTCTTCCTTAAAGCAGCACTATTACAAATAATACTTTGATTGCTGTGGGACAACGTTTTGTTCTCACAGGCAGCTCCCTGGAGAGCTGAAATGTGGGCAAGGGGAGCGGGGTTGTCTGGTCTTCTGTAGCAACCTTTTTCCTGTAAAGATTTAAATCGTGATCGATAAAGATACACATGCAGGCGGTGAAAAATAACGCTCAGGTTTGTTTTCTCGTCAGAAATTGTTAATTCAAGAAAAAGCGGCACAAGAGGTCAAACTAGCTATTAAACCTTTCTACCAAAACAAAGACATCACTAAGGAAGAATATAAAGAAATTGTGCGGAAAGCTGTAGATAAAGTAAGTTGTTCCAGTAATCCGAGATGCAAACATTTCAACTGAGACAGGGTTGGGGGTGGATTTCTTGTTCTTGGGAACAACTGGTAGTTGATGAGAAGGGGGAACAGGAGAAGCAAAAATACCTTCAGCCTTTCTCCACTCAGCAGAGCTTTCGTGGCTTCTTAAAGAAGAAGTCAGTTGTTGTGTGGAAAAGTTGAATGGGAATTCAGAAGTTTTTGGGAAACAGTCAGAAAGTATTAGGAGTTTTAAACTATGTTATGCCTGGGATGGAGAGATCCGGGGTGTTGGGGAAATATAAAATAATGTGGAATTGTGGCAAATCAACAGAAATGTTTCAAGTGATTTTTTGTTTTTCTTTCCTTTAAAACTGTTGTAGGTTTGTCATAGCAAGAGCGGAGAAGTTAATTCTGCAAAAGTGGCAAATCTAGTGAAAGCGTATGTAGACAAATACAAACATTCACGGAAGAAGAATCCTGAAGAGGTAGTTTCCTGTGAAAGGAAATAGAATATGTTTTCATTTTTTAGTTTTATTCTATCCGCAAAGTGCAATTTCAACATGAACTGAAAATTGTACATGACAGTGATTTGAATTTGGTTTTGATAAAATTATTTTTCAAGGTAGTATATAATGTTTTGTTCTAAAGAAATATAGATCTGCAGGGCAACTTCTTTATTCCTTTTTAAAAACAGATGTCTAAAAAGAATAAAGGTGTAAAGAAGAATCATTAGGAATGTACGATTGTGTGGATACTTAGATGTACAGCATTTTGACTTGAATAACAGTTCATGAAATTAGAAACTTCTGAGTACGTTGGGTTTGGAACAGGTATGTACAGTACATGTAATCAGTCGGATCAAAGTAATTTTTTTCTTTTGATTGCTCCCTAATTATAGCAAAGATAAAATAATGAATTGCCTTGACAAACATTTCTAGCGTTAACTGGACAGGCTGAATGCAGGGGTCACAACGTGTATCTTAAAAAGGCACATGGAGTTGTCTGAACACAAGAGCTGTTTAGATTTTAAAAACAAATATCATAAACAGTAAAACATGGTGCCCAAAAGCATGGACGCTGCACAGCTGTTGTAACACCAAATAAAAATTATGCTGCTTGGTATTGTTTGTGATGTTTTTCAATTTGTTTCAAGATAGTGGGATAACCTGAATATTTTTTATGTGCTGAAAGCCCTCAGTCACCACAAACTGACAACCTCAGTTCACATCTAACCCTGCCCTCAGCTAGTAGGGGATTAGCGTACTAGAGCTGGATCTTCAGAAACAGAAACCGGTTTCCTTTTCAAGTCAAATCAAGAAAGCTGGAATTCGTTATTGGGCTCCCAGTTGTGCCAATCTTAGCTGCATAATGCTTTTTCCTCATTAACTAGGGACTGGAGCATGGATCACCAGACTGGTATCGCTGCATCTGTGCCATTGGAAGTCACGTGTCTTCCTGCTTCCCCAAGCATTTTTATGTAGAGAGATTACTAGAGGTACCACAAGCATTTCAAAAGCAGATGTGGGATCACTGAATGTGCCTGGGGAATGATTAGACCTAAGGTAAAACCAGTTTTACTGAGCAGCAGCAGGGAGGGTTGCTGAAACGCTGAGATCACTTTGTGTTCTTTATGGAAAGACCAGCTTGGGGTCCTTCTCCTTTGGGTGAGGAGCAGACATATTTGTTCCCTTACTCGTAGACAGTGCTGTTAAAATTTTGTCACTAGCCCTCCAGAAGTGCCATGCCATAACCTTTGGGGTTGGCTGAGCCTGGCTTCTGCTCCAGCCCTGGCACAAAAGCAGGAATAAACCATTTTGACAGAAAGTATCAGTCAGGTTTTCTGAGAAATTATCTCTTTGTAGCCAGTAGTTCCCAAATTACCTGGTTTTGGCAGAAAACAGCGTTTCACCCTGTAAGTAACTTTTGTAGAAACCTGAGAATGAAATAAGGAATATGCACCCCTGTACACACACGGTTTACAGAGAGAGAGATGTGTAAAAATGTGATGTTTGTCATAACAGTTGATCACTTGATTTTAACTATAACTTTCTGCAGACTTAATGAAGCATTTGACTGCCTATATTTATTTTTGTGTGCCTAAATACAAATGCTATGTAAATTAGAAACAGATATAATACATTTTCTACAGTCAAGCCAGGTTTTAGATTTTTCAAAATACTCAGTTTTACACTGTGGTAGCAAGATGTAAGATCTCTTGAACTATATTAAGCTAAAATGGGTTAGCACTTTTTGAAAAATGTAGCAAATTGCTATGTCTATCCTGGTTTATCACGCCATGCGTACTTTATTACATTTTCCTTCTCTGAATTTTTGTATTTTAATTACTTTTTATATCTCTTTATACAGTTGAGCCTTGCTATAAAGCTCCTTTCAGGAGTCAGATAAGTGTTTTATGGGGGTTTTTTCCCCTTTGTGGAGGAGAGGTGGAAATTGGGTGGGAAGAAGTAACAGAGAATTTGAACTGGGAAAAGGGAGTGGTTATTTATTTCTTGTTTTGCAGCTCCTGGCTGGAAGAAAACCTGTCACTGGCTGCCATGCTTTTGGGCCAGTGACTATAGTGATGCTCCACTGTATTTCAAAACCTAATGAAGAATATCAGATAGAGTAGCATGTGATCAGTAACTTTATTTTTTATGATTAAATTCTTTGGAACTTATCAGGAAACATGCAGTTTGTTACAGTTTCTATGCTGAATTAAAAAAATGCATTGCCTTAATCTGTAGACTCTCCTCCTGTTTTTCCCAAAAAGCAGCAAGGTCTCTGCTGGTGCAGCTGCCCGAGAAGGCGAGTACTGCAACCTCTTGGCTGTGGTTTTGTTAAAGTAGTATGAAAGCTGTAATTCTATTTATTGAAACTCCTTGTATTGAAAAGTCCCAACAGGCACTGAAGGCGGAGAGGTGAGGACGCTGAGCCCTCTCAGTGCCTCCAGGGTATCGGTAATTCCTTCAATCCACATTGCCTTGAGAAAAACAATTACAAACCTCTGTACCTTCTGTGAACTTAGGCAAATCAAAAATTTTTTTTGTTCATTTCTTCCTGTCTCACTGTGCATGCTGCTTGTATGTCTCATCCTAAAGATACGAGCACAGTGGCTGTCCAAAGTCCACAGTACGGTGTATGTAGCATAAGGCTGGAGTGCTGTCTACTGAAAAAATCTCTAAAATCTAGTTTTGTGTAGTGCTTAACAGTTTCTAATAAATTCTTTTCACTAAGCTGGCAGTGTTTGGTCTTAAATGATTCCGGCTCAAGTGGTTTAATTCAGAAAGCAAGGTAGTTCCTGTCACTTCTGTGCACATGCATTTATCTTGTTCTGTGTTGTCTGGGCTCCCCCTCCTTTACATCTCATCTGTTTAAAGTTAGTCTTCACCCTGCCTTGCCACTCTGCAGGTGCTCCAAGCTGAAAAAAACCAAAATGTATGTGGCAAAACATCTATTTTCAACATGACTTTAGGTACCAGATCTTGCAAATCCTCAGGAGGCTCAGGGCCTGGATCCTCGTCCGGGGGAAGAAAAGGAGCAGGGCTCAGACCAACCAGGCTGTTGTCCTACACTCCACAGTGAGCTCAGCAGTGAGCTCCGCTGGAATATCCTTCGGGGAATTTAGTGCAGGAGAACTGGCCCAGCTGGAGAATGAAATTCCAGGCATCACTTTCAAGAGTTCACTCCACTGTACCTCCATGAGGTACCTCCATAGATAAACAGGCACAGAGGATGAGAGTGATGGAACTTTGCATTTTTTGTTATTACTACACAGTACAGTATTCACAGTGAGCAATTCTTGATAAATAGTAGAGACAAGAGTAAGGACAGTAGATAACCACTTTTAGTAATTAAAGAGTACTTATTAGATGGAGCAGACTTCAAAATAATGGAGTGTCTATGAAAACACTAAAAAAAAAAAATCACTAACCTAGAGAGTAGGGAAAAAACCACCACTAAAAGCACAAATAACTATTTGTGTAAAAGATGAAGCTGTGAGAGGGCACAGGCTGGGATATGGGACTTGACTTAAAACTTTTCTCTTATTTTTCCAGTATTATAACTCCCAGACTCACCCACCAACAGTAAAGCTTTCAACCTGATCTTCATTTTCCCAGGCTGCAGTAAATCCAGGGGCTGACAGCAGTGCAGTCAATGCTCATTACACACAGTAAACAATCAAACCCAAAGTGGAATCCAACACCAATTACTGCAGGAGCCAAACCAAGGACTTTTGGCAGCAGGTTGCCATATAATTAGTCCTGAAGCGTTGTAGAAATTACATCTAAAACCAATTATGAGGCGCATCAATCAGAAATAGCCAGGCATTCCTAGATGCTTTGGTGCAGTAACAGGTGTGATTAAAAAAAACCCCAACTCTTGGAAGTCAGTGTTTACCTATAAATTCCAGAGCCTTTTCCAAAAATTCAGGGTTCTTGAGGACTGGGAATGTAGCTTACGTGTGGCCTTGTGTCAAGCCCTATGCTCCCAGGGCAGTTCATAGAGGGCAGGGAGTTCAACGACTGTGTAAAGGGTTCTCGGAGCCACAGAGCAGTGCCTGGTACTGGGGAAATGCAGAACACACACCTCGCCTCACACGGGTCATGGCGAGGGGATACATTCTGATGTGCTATGGGTTTAGCCATAGGTCAGTTGGAGCCCACCAAGGCCAGCAGCAGAACTGGGATGAGAGGTCCTGTCCTAGAGAATGTGTTTCATACTTACTGATTCACCACCTACCTCCATCCTAAACAGTAAAAACAGAGCTCCCTCCCCAAAGGTAAGGACAAGTGGGAATTTGGGTAGAACAAAAATTTACTGTTCGCCAGGACAGCAAATTCCTTGTGGATATGCAGGTTCAGACCCTCAAAGAACAAAGCCTGCAAATCCTCTCGGATTGCAATTTGCAGGAAATCCAACTACAGGGCATTCAAAGGGCATCTTAGAACAGCTGTCCAACAGCCACCCACCGTCACAGCATGCGATAGACGTGGTTCATCTTCTACTGCATTTCTTTTCACCTAAGGTACATCAGCTTTTTTCAAAGGTGTGGGCTCAGATTGCTCTCTGGTTATCACAGACAGGGAGGAGCCAAGACCCAAAGGGCAGCAATGCTGTGAGGAACAGCCCCCTCTGATGCAACCAAGTGAAAAGGAGCAGGCCATTAAAACCAGTACAGAGGGGTTTTGAAGTCACAGTAATTTCAGATACTGTCATCTCACAGTGAACAAACTGGTGGTATCTTAACTCATTATAATCAGCCTTGAATTCTCTGCCACTTAAAAATGATTCATGAACTCAAACCCGTGTGAGAAATCCCCCTCATCCAAGGGACCTGTCCAGCTACACGCAGCCGCCCTGCTCGTGCACAGCTGCAGCCGCGAGCGCTGCGGGTGCACCCTCTGCCCTGCAGAACGACACAGACCAACCTTGTGGCTCCACAACCTTCAACCTGGTGCCCGTGCCAGGCTCTGCTGTTGCACACACATCCCGACATCAGCCGTGGAGCTCCCTGCAGCCACCCATGCAAGGCACACCCAGCAGCCCAGTAAATACCTGGCAGAAAAGGCAGAGGAGGGAGAGACCACGATGGAAGGATTATGGATATCCCTGGATATCCCCTTGCTGTTGCACGGCAACAGCAGATGTTCGGCACTGATGGGAACTGAAGTCACACCTCACTAGGCACTGCAGGGCTTCTCCCTCCAGGCCACCCCCTTTGAAGCTTGAACTAATAAGAAAATAAAACAATGTATTTTTAGTAGTAATAAAATCATTTGAATCCAGGATCTGCTCTGCCTCAAACTGTAGGTGGGCAGGCAGTAATTAGCATCAATGGCTGAGCAACCCAGCTCTGTCATCACGCTCTACAGAGGAAACACCAGTAACTGTGTCATCAAGCAAAGCTGAGCATAAATTAAAGGAGAAAAGAGCTGATTTAAAGGTGTACAGCTGCAGTGCATTTTCTCCTTCCAGGGAAGGCTGCTGCAATAGCTTTCAGTGGAGGTTAGAGCACAGACCCACAACGTGCTCTGCTATTATAACTTAACAACCTCTAGAGAATTCCAGCTGATGACTGAAAATTAAGATTTGCTTTGGCAAGAGACGCTTTTAGCATCGATACTGTACTGCAAAACACTTTTAGAGACAGAATCTAACTGCAGACACAAGAGATTTCCTCATTTTAAAAATCTAGGTAACCTGGAATTAGTGTAATATAATTTTGCGCTGGGGGGGGGGGGGGGGGGTCCCCCCCCCGCCCCCAATCAAGAAGTTTGTACTCATCTTCAAGAAGATGCTGTGAAAACAAACTACGACAAAGATTCTTTATGACTGTGCTCTAGGGAGATGATACTCACTGGAGACCATAGGACATTCTGCATCAGGAATGAGCAGAGGTGACAATGCAGTAACTTATAATAAAGAAAATACACAGAGAAATTTTGCAATTACCTGTT